>CM066991.1:51787849-53004849 GCA_033977485.1 Hydrangea macrophylla | reverse complement strand
TTTGTAAGAGTTTATTTGTCTTTTAAGCTCGGTGGTCATGCGAGGTGGAAAGAATTTATTTAGGAAAGCAGTGTTCATCGCATGCCATGTGTAGATTGAATTGGGTTTTAAGGTGAGTAACCACGCTTTTGCTTTATCCTTCAAGGTGAAGGGAAACAGCATTAGACGTGTCACGTCTACAGGACAGTTCTGGGAAAATGTTTTGCAAACATCCTCAAATTCCTTGACATGTAGATACGCCTTCTCACTCTCCATTCCATGAAAAGTAGGAAGAAGTTGAATCATTCCATTGCGAAATTGAAATTCACCTACATGAGGTGGAATGAGAATGCAAGATGGCGTAGGCGCGTGTTCGGGTGTCATGAGATCACACAAAGGACGCAGTGAATTGTCAATTAGTATGACCACATTATCACCGTTTTCACTTTGATTATCCGCCATTGAATCGATTGGTGTAACTATGGGGTTAATAGAACTAGATGAATTGGATAAATAGAACGGGTTTCCGTAAATTCCTTCGATGGAATTATCGGACATAAAGGGAAAGATCCTAAGAAATTTTTAATCTAAAGAACAAAAGAAAAAAGAAAAACAGAACAAGATAAGGATAGATTGATTTAATCGAAGCGTAAGCTTATCGCCTTCCCCGGCAACGGCGCCAAAAACTTGACACGACGTTTTTTCTGTGTGCGCTTGTGTGCTATACCCAAGTATAGGTAATCGTGCAAGTAGTAAACTGGATTAAGTCCAGGTCGATCCCACAGGGAAGGTGTTAAACTATTTTCTTAGATTATTCTCAACAGGAAAATGAAAATCAAAACTTTTATTTAACAGATGTAGAACACAAAGTTCCACAGTTTAACAATTACTAAAACTGAAGCAATTAAATTAGATTAACTAATTACTAACTAATTAACTAAAGCAATGATTTAAAATGTTTTTCTTAATTAAAAAGGAATGTTGGGATTACACAAATCCACCGCAACCTAGCTATCTACCATGCAATTACATTGAAGCTCAGTGCAACACACTCTCTACAGTATTTCGTATTCCTCTTAAGATAAAGAATCCATAGTCCTTTCATGACCAGGACTATATCATCACATTTACGTTTGAAATACAAAAAGGCGGTTTAAAACAATAGTTTAGACTCTCACCTACAATGGTATTAGCATTGAGGGTGGTTTGCAAAATATATTGAAGGAAAATGCCTTAAGGCTTAAAGTTCATAGACTGTTTTGACAAACTGAGCGTTTTGGGACAATTTGATAACAATCCAGTAAAACAGAAAGTCTAGGAATACTGTATAGAATGTCCTCAAGAATCAGAGAGTTCGATCGATCGATGCGCCTTCGGTCGATCGAACTTCTTCATCCCTCGATCGATCGAACTGACTTCGATTGCTCGACAAAAACTCTGGTCTGATCGATCGAACCACTTCGATCGATCGAACACAGAAATTAATCTGCTGCATGGCAGAGGCCTGAGATCACGGTTTCATTGTGATCTCCCAACTCGAGAACTACTCAGACATCGTCTGAAGTGTCACAGTGTTATTTTTAAAGTAAAGATTCATTAAAGAAGTGTTTGGTGGAGATTTAAGCATGTAGGACTATGAAAACTATGGTGTATCCACTACCAACAAGTAAAACTATAATCTATTCAAATTTAAACTATGTAAGCTACTAACAGAATGTAAACAAAACTGATATAACAAAACCTGGAACGAACAAGTTGTTAATGAACTTCAAACTTCCACTCAATTCAATATCCAATCATCAAAACCTACAAGAATCAAAGTAAAAAACTCTCTCTATGTAAAAACTGATAAAATATAAAGTGGGCGTCCCCATGGACGTACACAACACGAGTTTTTATAGTAAAACCTAATGCCTAGGGTTTAAACATGCATTCTACTGCGTTCGCGTAAAAATCTGATAAAAGGCATGTTCGATCGATCGAACCAATCTCGATCGATTGAACTTTGGGGACTTCGATTGCTTGAAATTTTCTCGATCGATCAAAACTTCGATCGATCGAACGGTCTTCAATCGATCAAACTCTGTATTTTAAATTTTGATTGTCTTCATTAGAATTCATCATTTCCTTTTATCGTCATCTTTTAATTCTTCACACAGCAACTGCAGTCTGCACAAATTACAGCTAAAACACACAACTTATCATAGATTAATCAATAGGTGCATAAACTAGCATTGTAATTCAAATTGCAGATAAATGGAGGAATTGTAAACTAAATCCATACTTTTTCTTCTTTTAGCGCAGTTGTATTTTACAAATACCCCTGCTTGTCACATCCTCCGGTGCATTCTCTAGATCCTCCTCTGACTCCTCATCGTCATCCATAGGCTCTTCCTCTCCATCACCGTCTATATCCTCATCTTGGCCCACGTCCTCTGGCTCAATGTCCTCAGCTGGATCCTCATCATCTTGTACCAACTCTGGCTCTGTATCATCAGGGATCTTTGGGCTCAAGACTGCTACATCAGGTACCAGTAATGGTGGTGCTACCTGTGCTGATGCCTCAGGTGTCGGTGGAATGGGTCCTGCTAGAGTGGCTCGTAACTTGATCACATCTATCTCCAGCTTACTCTAGATCAATAGAGTAATCTCTTAGTATATGGCCTCTTGGATCCTAGCATAATAATACGCATTCATGCACATCTCCATTGGGTGGGTCAGTCCCTTGACATAAAGGGTGTTCTATATCTTCTCCTCTAAATATTGGTTGGCCGTCTGGCAAATATGACTACGATAGATCTTCGAAATAGCTGGCTTGACTGTGTCCCCGTGAATCACATGTCCGCCAAATGAATTGTCCATAAACATATAAAAATTCAGACCCATGCTAACCTACAAGGGAAAATATCTATCGTTAAGAGGATAAACTTATCTTAACATATCTCAGGGATCTTAAATGCTAGGACCAAATAGTGTAGGACAATTAGTGAATGAAAGTATCAAACATAGGCTTTGATACCAAAAATCTTGTCATGCCTCAGAACAACAAAAATAGAGAAAATTAAAATTTCCTTTTTGGGCCCGTAGGTAATGACTTGTGAAGTCACTCAATTGTCCACATTGTGCAGGTTTAACTCAATAGTAAAAACAGGAACAGTAATATGAACCAGATTGATTATATTATAAACATCCTAGCTATTACAACATCAGAGTACGGAATGTAAATACAGAAGTCTAAGGCAACATATGCCTAGTTAAAACATAATAAAAGTTTGTAGCAGAAACATAAACTAATACCTATCTTCAGATCTTTAGCTGGCATAGATGTAGTCATCAGCGTAATAGTCTCCTCTAGCGTAACCGTCATTAGCGGGACTACCCTCTACGTACTCCCCTTCCGGATAATAGCCATCACAGTTCGGTTCGGTACCTACAATAACATAGACAGGATAGGCTAGATGGGGAATGTCCAGGCACTAAGGGCTGTCAGTTTACTAAAATCAGAGTGAGAAGTAACTAACACAGTCTTATAGGTTTAAAGTAATTACTAGTTCTGAACGATATATAGTAGTGCTACTAATAATATCTTTCTCATTTTTCCCAAACTCATTACCTGATTCCTATCGCCTTTAACCCCTAAGACCGACTATACCGACCTCAACTAACTACTATGAACCAATTATAGCATCACAACATAATAGTGTTCTTGTTCAACGCTTTTAAGAACTCTTGCGAACATCATACATCATTCTATTATAATGATTGGTTTATGGACGTACCACTACTCTTGTTCACCACTTTTAAGAACTCTTCTATTCACTACCTTTAAGAACACTTGCAGGTACGGTACACACATAGCTCTTACAAACACAATCCTAGCCAATCCCTGCTACTTGCCGATTTGATTTAACATGGGCATATCATCAATTCAAATGAACACAACCCTTACTAACATTTTGAACCAAAAATGTTACTCACCATACTATCTCATTATCGCATCCCATTATCCCTTGATTCAACAGTATTGTACATAGGCAACATGCCTTAATATATGAATAGCTAAATAGTATGTACCATAGACAATAGAAAATAACCATGCTCTATAAGTTTCAATCGATTGAAGTCATCTTCAATCGATTGAGTAGATGGTCCTTCATTTGATTGAAGTCAAGGTTGTCTCGATCGATTGAAGCTTCTTTAATCGCTTGAGAAAAATAAAGTTCAATTGATTAAAGCATTGTCAATCGATTGAAGTATCATCAACTTCAATCAATTAAAATACTTCAATCGATTGAAACCATTTTAATTGCTTGAAAGTCATCTTCTCTAGGCAGTGATGCCAAGGTTGTCTTCTCTAGGCAGTGATGCCCAGAATTGATGGGGTATTTTTGGGTCCATTTATCTACGTCCAAAATTTATAAAACACACCAATGCTACTGAGTGAGTTTAGAACTCACCAAAAGGCATAAGGGTGTGTTTGGAAAGATTATAGAGCTTGGTGGCCTCCAATGGCTTATTTCTCTCTCTCCTCTATCTATGCCTCTCTTCTCTGTCTCTGTCTTTCTTTTATTCTCTTCTTTCTTCTCCTCCTTCTTCTGTCTTCTCTCCCCTCTTCTTCTTCTGGATAGAATATATATATGGTGTATGTGTATATATATATGAGTGTGTATATAAATATACAATATATCTCTCTCTAACTCTCTAGTTTTCCAAACACCCATACATACACAAAATACCCATATATATAGGGAAATGTGTGTACAAGGTGGTAGTTCCAACATGAACCGTGGAATCAAAATCTTGTTCTTCCAAGAAGAACAAATCTTGTTCATCATCTAGCTATTGCTTCCATTCATCATCCTCTCCTTCAATCAGATGAATTCCTGTAGAGTTTGGGGTGTCAATGAGGGATAAGGGATGTCCTAAAGGGGTGATATAGGTGATAGGGTAGAAGGATACGGGGTTGGGCTCAATGAGGCTGATCTTTTGGTGATTTGGTAAGGGATTTTGGGTGATATGGGGTTGCTTTGGTGGTGGCTCAATGATATTCTAGTCAATGAGGTCTTGGATATCGTGACGGAGGCACATGCAATCATTAGTGTTGTGGCCAGGGGCTTGGTGGTAGGCACAATGTTTGGACATGTCACAACTTAGTGGTGGTTGGGTGTTCCGCAATTCGAGTAGTTATAGATTGTCTTTCTTGAGGAGGCAGTCTAAGGCTGAGGAGAGGGGGATCTCTAGCTTGGCAAAGTTACGGGGAGGCTTTTTTCTAGAATGGGCGATTGGAGGAGTTGGCTTGGTTAGGGGATTGGTATGGCCTAAGAGGGTATGGTATGAGTTGGCTACTAAAGGCATTGACATCCAGGGAGTTCCGGGAGTAGTTGGGCCTTTTTGACTGACTTGGAGGCTATTCCTTCTTAACCTTGCCTTTCCTGATAGCGTCTTCAATTCTAGTTCCCACTTCAAATAGTTCCTCGAAGGTGGAGATGGACTGATAGAAAAATTTCTCATGGTAGAGAGGTTGAAGATTTCGGATTAGCATTCTCACCTATTCTTTCTCAATTGGCTGATGAGTCATTTGGGCCACTTTGTTCCTCCACCTGCTCAGAACGCAGCAAAGGATTCATTATTGTTCTACTGAGTAGTTTTCAGATCTTGGATGGTGACATCAAGCTCTTGGTTATAAGAATAGTGATCAACGAATACCCGAACGATATCTTCCCAAGCCCGAGTTTAGGAAGCTTCCAAGGTTAGGAACCATGACAGTGCAGACTTTGCGAGAGTTTATGGGAACAACATTGGAATGTGCTCATGAGTGTAGCCCATTGATTGAAAGATGTTGATACACAGCATTACGTGACTTTTGGGGTTTCCAATTCCGTCAAAAAGGTCAATGGTAGGCATTTTGAAATTCTTTGGTAGTTTAAGTATAATAGGCTCGAAAAGGCCTTCCAGATCTAGCATGTAATCATCGACTCCTTTACTTTTTCTCAATACGCTTTCTAGTATGTCAACTTTGTCTATTTTATCTTGGAATTTCTTCTCATACGCAGGTGGTGGGATTCCTTGAAACCATTCTTCTTCTCCGTTATTCTCATGTACAGGGATGAGAGGTGGTATAAACTCCGGCGGCGGTGGTGGTGGCATGAACCCTGGCGGTGGTCGGAACCCAGGTTGGTGCTGTGGCTGTAGTTGCTTCAGATCTTCCATGAATTTTAAGAATTTGTCTAGGCTATTGGACTGCTGATTTATGGTTGCTCCCAACTCGGTGACCTTGTTTTCTAACTCTTCCTGATTCATGCTGAAATAACTTGGCGGACTGATCTTGGCCAAACGATTATCTGAATTTCTGACCCAAGACAGGGATCCCAACTGCTAAATTTGGGAATCTATACTGACCTACATATTTAAGAGGATTGTATCAGATTTTAACTGTGACAACTTTCGACAGACAACGAAAGTGTTGTTAACGAACGTGGACTGAATTGTGTACAGACAGACTGAGACAGTGCATGCAGACTGATAGGAACGGTGCATGCATATGAGATAAGCATACGGATGCTGACCCTAATCTATATGATGCTCCTACTTTTAACAGATAGCAGTTAAACAAGTGAGGTCCTAGCCATACAGAGTGTGCTAACCTTACTTTCCAGTATGATCACCAAGGGATAATAGGGATTTTCGGGACATTTCGAGAAGTTTGGACAGAGTTTCTGGATAAAATTGGTACTTTGGGTATTTCTGGGAGTTTTTGGGAAGAATCAGAGTTTCTGGAAAAAATTGGTATATCTAGGCATTTCTGGGTGTTTTTGGGAGAAATACGTATTTTTTGGGAAGTCTGGAAGATTCGGACAGAGTCTCTAAGAAAACCAGTTATATCTGGGTATTTCTGGAATATTTGGACAATTTTTGGGAGATTCGGGAGAATTTCTTAAAGAAACTTGCATATTCGGGCATTTTTTAGGGAATTTGGACAGAGTTTTTGGGATAAACAGGGATATCTGGATGAATTGGGCAGGTGATAATGGTGATCATACTATCTTAGCAAGTTTTCATACTCCTATGTCTTCGGACCGCCAAACAAGGTTTGCAGTGTATATCTTTGTGAATATGCAGCAGACATCCTTATCATGGTGCCTAAGCAGGTCAACTCATTGTGATAACATGTGAGTGATTGCCTTGGGAATCATAAGAAAGAGGTTCTGTTCTATGCCACATAAGCGTCTACATCGCGCAAGTAATCCCACCAGGGCATACAACAGTTATATCACATTATCCTATCTGAAAGGATAAATTAACAGTCATATGAAAGGTTCTACAGGAATCTTTATACAAAAGGCTGGGTTTAGTCAAAGAGGGTCCATTGACGAGAGTTCCAATATACCGTTAGAGAGATAGCACAGAAGTTTTTACTCTTTTTGATATACCTTGGAAGGTACAGTATCAATGGTGACTTGTGCCCTAGCACAGCAAGACATGAACAATGTCAGCGCCGCGTTTCAGACACAGTCGGAGGGTGAAATGTAGGAGTGCAATGCGGTGAACCAGACATAGTAAAAAGATGATTTTAAGGATGCTTCTTATGAGTCAAACCTCTGTATTATTTTGTTTTTTAAAATAAAAATCCCCAGCAGAATCGTCAGATTGTAGACACGCGGCCTCCCGGGAGCCCACCCCCCGGTGCGTTCTTTCTCGGAGTTTCAGAATTGATTTTCCTTTGTTTTGAAATTGATTTGAAGAAAAGAAGGTCTGTTGAAAACAGATGCAGAGTCGCCACTTGGTCTTTAAGGAACCAAGAAACCTAATTTATGACTCACCCAAACGGATAAAGGGCACCAACCCTTCATAACCAAAGAACTTAGCTCAGAATTTTGGTACGAGAGAGGAAGGAGCATTTGCCACGAATAAAACGCCCTCAACTTGCCCCATCTCTCGACGGGCCTCAATTAGCATCCAAATAATCAACTTATGCTATATTTGGTTCCTCAATTAATACTATGATAGTATATTACATCCCATAAGAAACTTGAAATGGAAGATCAAATGATAAGATATCATTCATAAGATCTAAGCCAAGTATCACACAATGCAAAAGTGAAAGATCACACAAATAAACCTAGGAAAAATTGTCTTATCACATAGCAAGTAATCAAGTTTTCCTAGTTAAAAGGGACATAGGTTGTTCTTGAAACAAATAATCAAAGAAAATAAAATGTGCTTAGCAAACTAGGATGTATACAAGAGATTCTTGAGAAAAGAATATCTCTCAATCCCCGAGACGGATGAGAAAGGAAGATTAGATCGGGGGAGCATGAATGTGTTATCAAATTCATTACATATAACCTTCTTAGATTAAGAGTCTAGAAAACTCCAAATCTTGCATGGATGCAATGTATGATCCTAGAATGTGTAAAGGTTGTAGTGTGTTTTGTGTTCATGGATTTTCTAAAGTGACTTAGAAATCTATAGGATGCATGAATGGATGAAGAATGTTATTATAGGATATGTACATTTGTAGTATGAACTACTTCCTAAGAGATGAGCTAATTTGGAATGCCTGTAAACATCTAATCAAAGAACAAAAGTTTAAACATACCTGCTGTGAATAGTGGATAGAATAGTGAGCTGATCTTGTAAAAATAGAAAACTGAGGTTAGAAATGTTTTTAATTCATGATTTTGTATGGAGATCATCCTTATTGTATTTAGAACACATTTCAAAAAATCCAAATCATTATTGAAGTTACAGATTGAGAGAAATCATATAAACTAGAGAGGTTACTCAGAAGTAGAGTTTGTATTGTCGACTGAAATGTAGAAAAATCTTAGAAAATGAAAATGAAACATTTGGAGGCCCATATTATACAGAAAGTTCCTAAGATACTGCAGTTCAATGGAAAAATAAGTTGGGAGCACTCTCTGTGTAAAAGTATTTTGAAAAATAAGTTAGAAGTCAACCAAACCTGCTGTGACAGAAAAATAGAATGTCTGGAAGGAATGTTTGGGTCAAAATGGGACACTTCCAAGTGTTTTTAAATCAAACCAAAAATCTTGGGTGTTCTTTAATGAGTTAGGAAGACTTTCCAAGTGGTCTCCTAATCATCCTTTGAGTATTGAAATCAAAATGTTATTTTAAATCTAGATGACTCACTGTTTTGAGGATTTTGAGAAAACAAAGTTTTTTTTTCTTGGAATCCAAATGTTGGGGTTTTAAAGGGGTTTTGAAATAGAGGTTTTGAAAGCACATTTCTAGCACTAAAAGGAGATTATAACCACTTGGAATATCAACATTAAACTCACTTCAAGAACTTCTAAGATTGTTGGAGAGCAATGTTTTCACCTTGGAAATAATTTTAAGAATACATAGGAATGTATTGAAGTTAGGATCATCATGTATCAAATATGTTTTTGAGGTCAAGAGCTACTATCCATAAGGATTCACTCACCCTAAATACCATGTCATCATCTAGATGATAATGAACTAGCAAGTAATCAAAGAAAAATAAAAAAGAAATAAGGTAAGAAGAGATGAACATATACAAACATGGTGGTTGGGTGTATTGAATGTGAAGTAAAGAGGAGTAATGAAGTACAAACAAGGTTGGGAACTCACTTTCTTGTTGAAAATCTAAGAAGGAAGCCTTCTTTCTCTCTATTCTAACCTTATATCTACAACTTTCTATCTACAACTTCTATAAACTTGCATTTGCCACCTCCAAAATGAGGAGTCAAGGGGGGTTTATATAGTCCAATTTAGGGGGAGTTTGTGATTTAAAAAGTGCTCCCATTGGTCCCAAACATCTGTGAACATAAAACTATGTCGTTTTGGTTTTCAATTATTCAATTTGGGGACACAAAACAAATTACAAAAATGAACCTGTCAGGGTTTGAGTGCCGCCATGGCAGTGGCCCAGTGCCACCGCGGCTCTGTATTTAGGCCCTCAGAGGTTTCGGTATTCGCGAAAAGGCCCTATTTTATCTGAAATTTATAGAAAATGCATACAAATTTGTGTACACAACAAAATAAATTACATAGAATGGGCCGCAAATGATATGGCCATAAGAGAAGAACATGCCATGTGGTTATTTTTGTAGTTAGCCAGGATGATGGGTTTGTACACAGGATGATGGCGGTTATTTATTGGAATAAGTCAGGATGATGGTAAATAACCACCAAGGGCCCATGTTTGCCACACGTGCTTAGAAAAGATACTACATGTGTTAAAATAATTATAAAGAAGTAGAAAAAAACTGCTGTTTAGTAGAGAATGGCGGATACAAAGTAGTAGAGAACGGAAGTTTATATTAACACATGGCCATTATTTAAATGGCTTAGTGGAAAATAACCACCCATGAACTACCACATCATGGGTAGTTATATAAGAGGTTATTATCTATAAATAACCACATCATGTTCATCAGCCACATCATCAGCCTGAAGTGCAGTGATCAGTTTGAAATGCAATGGCAGTTATGCAGTTATCAGCCTAGAATACAGTGATCAGTCTAAAATGCAGTGGCGGTTATGCAGTTAATTAAATTCAGCGTGTTGCCTATAAATACAAGAGAGAATGAAGAAGAATGCATCATCAGCGATCAAACAAACTACATGCTCTAAGCATTTTATCTTTTATTTCCTTTTCCTGTCTTAGGAGTAGATTTAATACAGTTGTTCCACATTCGTAAGAGAAGGCGCGTTATCCCCTTCTTCTTCGTGTTGTAATTTGGAGGCGGGCTTTGCCACTCCAAACTATAAGAAGGCGTGTGTTCCCCTTCTTGTTTCTATAATTAGAGCGCGATTACCACTCCAATATCTTGTAACCGTTCTTGTGCTTAATGAAAAATATTGTCTTTTGGGCATTTACTTGTTTGGTGAGATTCCTATTATATGTTTAAGTCTTTGATTTTGTCAAAGCATCGAGAATCCAAAGGAAAGTGTTGTTCCTCTACTTTCCAAATCACCTGATCAATTTACCCATACTTAGAGGACGTTTGTTGGAAAACAATGCATTTTCTTGGCACGCTCGCGCATAGAACATTTTCTGCCATACAATTTTTGGCATGCCCGGTGGGACCGAAAGTTAGAAATCTCACTCACATTCTATAGATATGATGAAAACTCGAAGTCAATCGAAGGAAAAAGAAGTAATTGGCCTCAAGGCCAATGAAAATTTAAAGGGAATCAAAGGTTCCAATGAATATGTTCAAAACGATAACAATTTCGAGAACATTAAAGGAAGCCACAATGTGGAAGATTTTCATTCAATAAAGATGGTTGGAAGTGACAATAATCCAGATCCGCAAGTTCATAAGGATTATATGTCTGTGATGCATTATAATGTTGATAGTGCTTTGCATGATTTCTTGCAAGCCAATTCTCAACAAGTAATCGCCATCATAAGGCCTGTTACAGATTTGATGCAAAAGATTGGTGATTAAATTATAAGGAGTATTGATCGCCAAATGGATCTTATGGTGGAGAAATTGGGTCCATCATCCTCACTAAAGTCCAATGCACAAGAAGAAATGGTCCGATCAAAAGAGACTCGACAAATGGATTATGGTCAAGTAAAATTTTTGAATAGGCCACAAGTGAGAGAAAATGGACCAGTTTTTACAAATGTACCCAATATACCAATTTTGGCACTTACAATCCTGTTGCCAATTCAAGTCATCAACCTGGGTTTGTTGGGGATAAGCCTACTTACATTGGTGGTTAGTCTAATTTTGCTGGGGATCAGCCTGGTGATCAGTCTAGTTTTGCTAGAGATCAGCCTGGTTTCACTGGTGGTCAGTCTGGTTTTGTTAACTATCAACCTGATTCTCAGGCTGGGGGGCAACATTATCAATCTGATTCTTAGCCTGGGGGGCAATGCTATCAACCTAGTTCTCAACTTAGGGGGCAGTTCTATCAACCTGGATTCATCACTAGAGGTCAAAGAAATCAATCTAGATTCTTTGGTTGGGGACAAGGTTATCAACACGCTGGTAATGAGGTATGTTACTTATTTCATCCTAATGTCCAGCCGAGTCCACGGTTAGGTCTAAATAAGGATGTAGTTGAAATAGTAAGAGAACAATTGCAAAATCAAATAAGAGAACAATTATAATATCAATTAAGAGAACAATTTGGGGCAGCTTTTAAAGCTTCACCAACACCACATTATCAAATACCCTATCCTGATTATATTGATCGAATGTTTGAGTTTCCTCAATGTTTTAAAATTTTGGATTTCACTTTGTTTTCTGGAATTAATAAACAAACAACACTTGATCATATAGCCAAGTTTACTGCTCAATGTGGTGAAGTTTCAAATAATGACATGTTAAAATTAAGAATGTTCTCTAGTTCTCTTACTGGACCTGCCTTTACTTGGTATGTAAACCTGCCAGTTGGTACTATCCAAACTTGGCAAGATATGTAAAGAATATTTCATGCTCAATATTATCAAACTGAACCAGAAACTACAATTGTTGATCTTGCTAAAGTGAAGCAAAAATCTGGTGAAAGTATTGAAACATTTATTGCCAAGTTTAAGTGCGTAAGGAACATGTGTAAGACAAGACTTCTAGAGGCCGAATATGTTCATTTAACCATTGAGAATCTTAAACCTATGTCAAGGATGCATTTTATAAGTCAACAATTTAAGGCCGAATATGTTCATCTCATAGAAGTTGTGTCTAAATATGAAAAAGTGGTTGATGAAGAAAATCAAAATACTACTTCTGCAAGAGAGACATATATCATGGGTCAAAATCAAGATGATCACAAATCAGACACAGGAAGAAGTTTAGAGTGATCAAGATGAGGATGAAGGAATTCAGGTTAACATTGATGTTGGATTTGTCCACTAGAAGTCATTTATGTGTTTGGCTTTGTGCACTGCCATATGGAGAGCTAGAGTGTCTTTTTTTTTTTGGTAAAAGACTAGAGTGTCTTTTGAAAATGGTGGTTTTGATGCTTATTTTGGGAGATTTACTTCAAATCAAGCTATTTGTGGACTTGATTAGCAACATCCCTTAACTTCAACCTTAACTTCAATAATTGGATTTTGAACTTAAGGGATGTTGGGGGCATTGTTTGCACCATAAAATAAATTACATAGTATGGGCCCACAAATGATATGGCCACAAGAGAAGAACATGCCATGTGGTTATTTTTATAGTGAGCCAGGATGATGGGTTTGAACACAGGATGATGGCGGTTATTTATTGGAATAAGTCAGGATGATGGTAAATAACCACCAAGGGCCCATGTTTGCCACACGTGCATACAAAATCTACTACATGTGTTAAAATAATTATAAAGAAGTAGAAAAACTGCTATTTAGTGGAGAATGGCGGTTACAAAGTAGTGGAGAATGGAAGTTTATATTAGTACATGGCCATTATTTAAATGGCTTAGTAGAAAATAACCACCCATGAACTACCACATCATGGGTAGTTATATAAGAGGTTATTATCTATAAATAACTACATCATGTTCATCAGCTACGTCAATTGCCTGAAGTGCAGCCATCAGTCTGAAATGCAGTGGCAGTTATGCAGTGATCAGTCTGAAATGTAGTGGCGGTTATGCAGTTAATTAAATTCAGCGTGTTGCCTATAAATACAAGAGAGAATGAAGAAGAATGCATCATCAATGATGAAATAAACTACATGCTCTAAGCATTTAATCTTTTATTTCCTTTTCCTGTCTCAGGAGTAGAGTTTAATGTAGTTCTTCCACACCCGTAATAGAAAGCACGTTATCCCCTTCTTCTTCGTGTTGTAATTTGGAGGCGAGCTTTGCCACTCCAAACTATAAGAAGGCGTGTGTTCCCCTTCTTGTTTCTATAATTGAAGGCGTGATTACCACTCCAATATCTTGTAACCGTTCTTGTGCTTAATGAAAAATATTGTCTTTTGGGCATTTACTTGTTTGGTGAGATTCCTGTTATATGTTAAAGTCTTTGATTTTGTCAAAGCACCGAGAATCCAAAGGAAAGTGTTGTTCCTCTACTTTCTAAATCACCTGATCAATTTATCCATACTTAGAGGACGTTTGTTGGCAAACAATACGTTTTCTTGGCACGCTCGTGCATAAGAACATTTTCTGCCATACAAAACTCCAAGCCGAGGTTGTGATATACTGTTGAAAGGTAATGAAGTATAATTTCCATAAACAATAGTCATGAGATTGGTTACTTTGAAAAGTTTTGTGGTATTCGCGATAAAAGCCGATTTGATCGCCTTTATCACCTTCGAAAATTCATAATAAATCCGTTTTAAATCTAGAAATTATGTACAATATACCATTGGAAAGCTATTGATCTCTAGTATCCATGAAAAATGTTTGAAAAATGACATGGCGCTCCGACTTCAAAGTTAACTTTTTGGTCAAAAATGGTCAAACCTAGGACCTCCAAGAAGTTTTGGGAACCTCTGGGAAATCCCAAGAGCTGACGTTTCCATCCAATTTTCTTTTAAAACTTGTTTTAGTACTTTTTACATGATCTAGTATGATCTCAGAACTTTTTGGCAAATTTGGATGATTTCGGTTAGACCTTAGTCAAACTTGGTCATACCTGGGTCAAACCAGTCAACAGGGACTTTTCGGACCTTCTGGGACTTTCGGGAGTCTCTAAGAGCTGACAATTTCATCTGATTTTGCTTTAAAACTCATTTTCTTACTTTTTTTATGACCTAGCATGTTTCTAGAACTTTAGGTCCAAATCTGGGAGTGTTTGGGCTTTCATGGACATTTTGGTCATTTGTACCACTTTATGAATATTTGAGAGATAGAACTAACTTTCAGGAGTCCTTTTTTTGAGTCTTTTTTTAGCATTGTGAACCACCAAGCTATGGGTCTCCTAAATCTGATAGCCGATAAAATGGGGTGTCTACAGTCTGCCCCTCTGTAGCATGAACTTATGAGGTAACGCATGTTACAAGCAAGTGCCAAAGCTTTGAAGAGACAGGTCTTTTGGAGGCTTTAGGCTTAGGATAAAAGGCATTGCAAAGATGCAGTGATAAAAAAACATGATGCTAAGGACAGTGCTGGTCACGCTCTATGTGAGCTGCCTACGTATCCCCAGGGGAATCAGACCAGGATGTAGTTCAGAGCACAAAAGAACAATTCACACATAAGACACGCGGATGCTATGCTATGAGGGTGATATGCAATGCATGGATGTGATATGAATTATGTCCTGAGTTTTGTCATGTCTAGTGTCTTGATCCTAACATGAGCTGGTGCTGTGGGTTGTGCCACTCCGAGTGGGCTTGTGTTGTGCTAGTGATTTCGACTGTGATGCAGTGGCTGACTTGGATAAAGACACCAAGGTTTGGAAGATTCTGGGTCTTGGGGCAAACTTCTCGAATTTTGAGAAGTGGGTTTTACAAGAGAAATGGATCGGACGCAGGGTCCTTGAGGATGATAACTAAAGATAACCGACATGTGAGGGATCTCAAGATGACCGACAGTTAGGGGATCTTATGATAACCGAAGTGAGGAGGCTCACAATGATTGATGAAGCTCGTAGTGACCGATAGGTGATAAAGCTTATGATAATCAACGGACGCGGAGTCGTGAATAGATAGTACCAGCCGGGGTATTTTGCGGGTAGTATTTCAGGATGACTAATCCAGAAAGCTGGTTCTGATTGCCATTATCTTCTGCTAGGGATAGTGGGGTACTCTTCGGGAATCTCTCTTAACTTCTGACCGAGAACTAGGATCCATCTCTGAATCTCTCAACGTTGATCAAATTCTGATGACCCAGAACCAGGACCCATCTCTGAATCTCTCACGGTTGATCAAATCTGCTGATCGAGAACCAGGATCCATCTCAAAATCTCTCATGGTTGATCAAATTTTCCAAGGCTGAATCCAAAAGAGTCGGTTAGAGCCTTTGGGAGCTGATTTCTTTTTGTATTTGTCCATTGGGGATGGTTCTTGGAATCTCTGAGACACACTCTTAACTGTTTTCTTCAATTCTTGACCTAGAACCAGGATTCCTCTCTGAATCTCTCATGGTTGATCAACTTTTGCAATGATCATTTTGAAAAGCCTGTTCAAGCCTGGGAGCCTTTCTCTCTCTATAACTATCCTCTGGGGATAAGTTGGATCTATTGGGGATAAAATCTTGTAAATTTTGACTGAAATGAGTCACTGGGCCTAACAGGAGCCTGAAACGAGCTAAAATGGGTCAGAATGGACTGAAACAGAGCAAAGTAGGGCCTACAAGGAGCAGTGCTGTGGCGGCACTGGGCCACTGCCACAGAGGTAGTTGGTCAGTGCCACAGCGACACTAGGTGGTTGGACTCCGTTGTTGTATATCTTGAGTTTTTGATCATTTTGGGCTCATTCTAGGCCATTTTGGGGTGGTTTTGGATCCAAAACCTGCCAAAAATCACTTTGTACACACTCGGGTGAGTAATCTTTTCCTACGATTGGAATCTTGATTGGTGTTTTAATTTTTTCCAAATTTTAAGAAGAAAGTTTGGTCCTAACTTCCATTTTCTTTGCAAATCCATGGCTTTAAGTTCGAGGAGGCTCTCTAAGAAGGCCAAAGAATGAGTACAGGTTAAGAGCCAGCCTTCGGAGTTGATTTTACGAGAACCCCAATGT
Organism: Hydrangea macrophylla; assembly: GCA_033977485.1. NCBI lineage: Eukaryota > Viridiplantae > Streptophyta > Magnoliopsida > Cornales > Hydrangeaceae > Hydrangea > Hydrangea macrophylla. The sequence continues at coordinate 52,988,257 of CM066991.1, read as the reverse complement.
CATCTGTGTGTCACAGCTCTAGCGAGTCAGGTATATAAAACTTTTGATAGTTCAAGACTATTTTTGTGCATTGTGCTAGTTTTGTGAACTGTAGTGTGCACCTAGAGATCATTGAAAGTTTGTTTTGTGCTCATTTGTTGATTTTGTGAAGTTAGACCTCAGGTCATGAATAGTGATTTTGTGCATATTTTTGCTAATTTTGATGTGTGCAGGTGTCGGAGGTGGTCTTGAAAGGCCATAGTAGTCTCGCTCACGCTTTCTTGTGGTACACCTAGCTAACGCTTGCTATTTGACAATGGTTGATGAGGCAGGGTTTGGCGGCTTCATTCGCTTGGTTTCGAAGAGCACAAATGACCTGGCACATTTTTATGCTCTTGTTGAGAGATGATGGGACACCACTAATCGACCTTCCTTTTGGCGAAAGGATGATGATGGCTTTTGACTTTTCGATGATTACCAACCTGAGGGTAGATGGGAAGCACCTGATCTTGGACTAATTTTATGAGATTGATCCCGAGGCCGTCGAGACACTGATTGGAGCCATTCCTCTGAATCTGGAGGGACATCGGTTCACTTGCGGCTAGCTTTATCGGGCTTATGGAAAAGGGAGGCATAATCTAAATGATCGGCAATTGTTACAGGTCTTTCTCCTGTATGTCCTCGATTGTTCGATCTTTGCGACGCGAAATGACCGAGTGAGTTTGCGGCTCCATTCCTGTTTGGCAACCATTGATGAGATTCCTTCTTATGATTGGGTGGTGCCGCTCTGGCTTATCTTTATAAGCACATGGGTGAGGTTTCCCGAGGCAACATCAAATAGACCAGAGGGTTCTGGTGAGCTTGGGAGGTATGATATGCGATTTCTTCCTTTCTTTTGGCTTTTGCTTTGGAGGCAGCTTCAACCCACTTCAGGAAGTAGTCAATGGCTACCAAGATGTATCGATTCCCATTCGAGGCTTTCGAAACAATTTCACCAATGATATTGATTTCCCAGGTTGAGAATGGCCATGGAGAGGTCATACTATAGAGTAGAGATGGCAGTACATGCATCATGTTAGCATGGATCTGGCACTTGTGACACTTTCTTACGTATTCACAACAATCTTTCTCCAGTGTTGTCCAGTTATACCCCTGTCTTATGATCTTCTTAGCTAGCATGTGACCATTCATGTGTGGACTGCACACCCCTTCATGTATCTCTTCCATTATCCTTCTGGCCTCTTTCCGAACAAGTAAGTCAGATTGTGACCGTCATACCCTTTCTTCAACAATTTTCCCCCACAAATGATGAACTGTGTCACGAATGTTCGAATTGCTCTTTTGTCCTTTTCAGTAGACTCTTGGGGATACATTCCCTTCCCTATAAAGTCCCATATATCTTGGTACCATGGTGTTTCCTTTTCTTCCTCTTTGACCGCGACAACCATGCTGTATGATGGCTCATATCTTTCCTTGATTACCAGGGGCATCATTTTGACTCCTACGGGGATTTTGATCATGGAGGCCAAGGTAGCCAATGAATTTGCTAATTGGTTCTCTTTCCTGGGTAGGTAGAAGAATGCTATGCTCTTAAACTATTTCTGGAGTCCATTGAGACGTTCATGACTTCAACCTTTCTTCCTTTACCCTCCATTCTCCTCTAGCCTGTGACACAATGAGGTTTGAATCTTTGAAGACATCCGATTTCTGAACCTTCAATTCTATGGCTGCTTCCATACCCAAAATGCATGCCTCGTATTCAGTTGTATTGTTGGTTGAGTTATAGTTGAGCTTGACCGCCAGTGGGTGTGTTCCCCCTGTGGCGATACCATAATCATTCCTACTCCGTAGCCTTTCATGTTGGCTGCCCCATCGAAGTATAACTTCCACTACTCTTCTTTAACTTCCATGATATTCTCGTCCAAGAATGGGAAGTCTCTACTTTCTTCAGAACCAATAGCGTGTTCAACAAGATGCTCAGCTATAGTTCTCCCTTTTACTGACTTGCTTGTTATATGTTTGATATCGAATTCAGATAGTAGAAGTGACCAACGGGATATGCGACCGGTTAGGGTGGGTTTTTCAAGGAGGTATTTTAGAGGATGCATGCGAGATATGAGTACAACCGAAAAGGCTAGCATATAGTGTCTTAGTCGACGAGTGCACCAGACTAAGGCCGAACATGTTTTTTCGAGGGTAGAGTAGTTGAGCTCATACCCAGTCATCCTCTTGCTAAGGTAATATATGGCTTTTTCGGAGTGGCTTTCTTCTCCTTCTTGTTCTAGCATGCAACCCATGACAATTTCAGAGACAGATAGGTAGAGTAATAAGGGCTTATGAGGGGTAGGTGGTAAAAGGATGGGTGGATTTTAGAGGTAGTGTTTTATTTTGTCGAAGGCGGCTTGGCATTGGTCATTGATGTAGTAGTCAAATGAACACGCGCATGTCATGAACTTGGAATATAACTCGAATGACCATCTAACTATGCTTCGACTACGAATCTCACAATGAATTACACTCTCAAATGAAACGCTCAGAACATGTGTAATTTATACGATATATGGGAGCAAAGGAAGTATATTTTCAAAACAAGAAGCCGCTCACATATGACTCGGAAAAGACGCATGACACGAAAGAACAGTAGTCTCATGGATAGGATGCTAATAGTCAACAAAAATTAATCGTTACCATGTTTTAATCCCTCTCCCATCGTTTTCATATCCAAACCATGTTTCCTAGGATCAAATAGGACTTTTCAACGGTTGTAATGTGGCTCGGGCAATGAAAAAGGATAGAAATGATTCATTAGGTTGGCATTGTAAAGCATGTAAGATTTCTTTCATTCGTCTCTTCTACCAACTTCATCTTTTCATACTTTTTCTCATATTTTTCAATTTCTTTCCTCTTCTTTTTTTCTTTTCTTTTCTTTTCTTTTTTTTGTTCAACCTTATTATTTTTTTTCTTCATTTCTTTTTTTTTTTTCTTCCGTTGCTTTGAAATGAATATTCATTGAATACCAAAGCAACTACCCCAAACATCATATTGTTTTCTTCTTCTTCTCAGTCAACACATTGCCTTACCACCACTAAAAGTTGATCAATGTTTCAGTGGTACGCTCCAAGTTGATCAAGTTTGGAGCTTTTAAACAAGATAATGGTGATTAAAGAAAAATGCACTTTAACGGCTCAAAGAGACGAACTAAGGAAAATTTTATCATTTAGTTGGATAGGACAAAGGTCAAAAGGGTGGAAAACAAAGAAGGCCTAAAATCATGTCCTAGGGTGATACGATTTTTCAACGTTTACGACGGAAGATTATTTAGCATGTTAACAAATATTCTAACTGGACTATCAACCAAAACAAGAATAATGAGACTAAACAATAAGTTAATGCGCTATTTCAATGAAATTCGACAAACAAAATGTATTTATAACCCTCTATAAAGAAAAGATAGGCTCAAAACCTCACCGGGTCTAGTCTCCACCTTGTGTTATCTAGAAATCCGAATCATATTATAGTTCACATCAAACATGTATTTAAGCGACTACATGCAGTGCATAGGTTTGTGTGCAAATCTATGATATAAAACTACAATTCGAACGATACATGACCTAAAACGTCATATCATGACTTTAGCAAATATTTAATCACATCTTCTCTTGTTTACCATTCTATAATGATCAAAATTATAAAACGAGAAGTATCAAATTGAGATTGCAAAATCGTAGGTGACATTGTTTATTTAAGCACAAGTATCGAATTTGTTTTTAAAATTTTGGTGTTATATTATTATGTGCATGTGAGTGCATACCCCCAAACCTAAACCTTTCATTGTCCCCAATGAAACAATGAAACGAAAGAAAGGAAAGTACATAGAGAAGGAATGGTAGTACCTCAATTTCGACAACCACAAACCAGGTGAACATATAAATATGGCGATAAAGTTCAAATGCTCCAAATGGAGCTAAATGCACCTGTCAATACTTGACAAAAGAAATTAAACAACAAAAGAACAATGATAAAGAAAAGAAAGGAATATAATTTTTTTTATTCAATAGAAACTAAACTATAATTAAAAGACTCAATAAAAGAAACAAATAGAACTTATGAAAACAAAGAAATACTTAATCTAAAATAAAATTTAGAGAACAAAAGAGAAAATTCCTGAAAATCCTACCTAGCGCGAGCGGACCGCGCGAGCAAGCGTCGCATGCGTGAATCCCTCTGCGAGACATTACTGCGGCTACATTTATGATTTCTGAAAAAAAAAAATTCTAAGTCCCAGGCTTGCGCGAGCGGGCCGCGCGGGTGAGATCCCTCGCGCGTGCGATTTTGAGGTGCAACAAGAACCTAAGGCATAAATATAAAAACTTGAAAAAAATTTCTCTAAGTGAACCTCGCGCGAGGCAGTTTTTTTTCTCATTTTTCTTTCTTTTAGTGTAAATAAGTTCAAAATAAATTATCCTCGACCCCCAAACCTGTTTAGAATGACCAAAACTAACTCAAATGACCCAAAAATGACCAAAAATGCTCAAAAATAAGAGAAACAAACGAAATAAAGCTTGGGTTGCCTCCCAAGAAGCGTTATCTTTTACGTCTTCAACTAAACCATTCGAGCTCAGGACTTATGGAGGCTGCAAATCGGACTTTGTACCCCTAAGGATATCAGGAAGACTCTTGTGATAAGCAGAAATAACGTCGCTTTGAATTAATTCGACTGACGATTCTCCCGGATTATGTTCAAATCGATTTCTTACCTTTCGAGTAAATTCATCATTCGGATCCTAGTTGTCAGGATTCATCCGATCATTACGAATTATATTATTTTTCTCACCCATATTCAGTTCTTTGTTAGGCTCAATATTTCGTCTTGCCTCACATTCCGCCTCACATAGGTAATCGTCGTCTTTAGGAGGTTGATCCATAGCATTAAAACGTTTAATTTTAAGTTCATGTTCCCAAATGACACCTTCATTACCCCCGTCCGACAGTTAACATAAGCATTAGAGGTTGCTAAGAATGGATGGCCTAAGATGACAGGAGTGTGTTTCCTAGCATCTAGCAAGGGTTCAGTGTCAAGGACCATAAAATCGACAGGATAATAACATTTATCAACTTTTACTAAGACGTCCTCGACGATTCCTCTAGGGATTTTAATAGAATTATCCGCTAATTGTATTGTAGCGGTCGTAGGTTTAGGTTCACCTAGTCCTAATTGTTTATAGACGTGATAAGGTAAGAGGTTAACACTAGCTCCTAAGTCAAGGAGAGCCCGATGAATATTAGTGTCAACTATGACACATGAAATCGTAGGCATACCTGGATCTTTATATTTCAGAGTAGCGTGTTAAAAAATTGAGTTCACTTTTTCTGTGAGAAAGACCTTTTTAGGAGTATTACTGCACAACTTGCGCTTTTGTGTGCAAAGGTCTTTTAGGCATTTAGCATAAGCGGGAATTTGTTTTATCGCATCGATGAATGGAATATTGATTTTAATTAGTTGGGACCGGTTCTTTTTCTTTTCTACTTTGATTCACATCCTCACCTATTTCTTTATTCGAATTAACATTTAAATTTTTGTCACCCTCGTCTGGAAATTCAACAACTTCCTCTTCCCGAATAGTCGTCCTAGTTGAAACAGCGTTCACTTGCTCACTCTTACCCCTATTGTCGTATTGACCATGAGGTTTATGAATAGGTTGACTTGGCAACTTTCTCTCGATCAAACGGTTTAATGTACTCACTACTTGTCCCATTTGGGACTCTAATTTTGCGATGGACTGGGTGTGGGAATGTACTAACTGGATTACTGACCCAAAGTTTTCAAGTGAGGCCAACACCTTCTCCTCAAATGCATTATTACGTGGAGGTGGAGGAGGATTGGGTTGTTGGTATTGATATTGTTGAGGCGGAGTTTGATAAGTATTAGAAAAATTAGTTGGTGCAGGATTATAATTATTTCGTGGGAATTGTTGAATAGAATTAATGTGTTGCTCCACGAATTCTGGGAATTGAGATGCGGAAGGACATGCAAAGATATTATGTGACGGTGCAGAACACAATGCACATACTTCGTGAGGAGGTGAATTGGACCTATTTTCCATCATCATAAATTGGTCAAGTTTTCTATTTAATTCGTGTATTTCGATTGAATGACTTGACTCAACTTTTACCTCTCTTTTTGGCGGTGGCATGTATCCTTCAGAACGTACCGACACAGCCTGGTGCATCGAGTTCTTGTTTAACATTTCGAAAATCTTCCATGCCTCGTCTGCGGTTTTGTGTAGGAAAGTACCCGCACAAACGGCATCGATGGTATTCCGAACAGAGGGAATAAGTCCCTCGTAGAAGACTTAAACTAATTGCCACTTAGGAACCTGATGATGTGGGCATGAGTGTAATAATTCTTTAAACTTTTCCCAAGTATCATAAAGCATTTCCCCATCTTGCGTCACAAAGTTTGTTATGGATTTCCTTATTTGATTTGTACGCATAATAGGGAAAAACTTTTGTAAAAATGCAGTGTGTAAGGCTTCCCAGGTTTTAATTATATTCGGCTCCAAAGATTGGAGCCAATACTTTACTTTATCTTTTAAAGAGAATGCAAAGAGTCGCAGTTTCAATTCATCATCAGTTAAGTTTTGAATTTTTAAAGTAGAGCAGATATCTTGAAAATCCCCTAAGTGTTGGTAAGGGTCTTCATTAATGCGGCCATGGAAAGAAGGAAGTAGCGAGATGGTAGATGACTTTATCTCAAAGTGAGATGCCGACACCTCCGGTAAATCAATACATGTTTGTGGCATGTAAGTCATAGGAATAAAGTAATCCCTAAGCGGAGGCGGCGGATGTATATTATGATTATTTAAATTATTTCCGTTATTTTCGTTATTTCCAACGTTAGCCATTGGAATAGGTTTTATTTTAAAAATTCGAGTTTTCCTTAACCTTTTAAGGGTACTTTGAATTTTGGCCTGAAATAGAGACGATGGTTCTGGAGTCAATTCGTCGTCTAGCAACCGAGCTCTAGAAGCTTGGGTTGAAGATCTATTAATTCTTAAGGTACGTTCAAGTTCAGGATCAAAAGTTTGTAATTCAGGTTTACTAGAACGTGTACCAAACATAAACTAAAAAGAAAATAGCGGCACTAAGACAAAAACTGACTCCAAAAATATAAGACGAAATCACGCAAATGAGGCAACAGGCACACAACTACTATGATGCATGAATATTATCCTGTAATACAATAACCGCGTCAAGCCCAGTGCCCCGGGTTTCCTAGCTAATGCACATGAACAATCACTCCTAAACTAATGCAAATAGTGCATCTTAGTGCCCTGATTTACAGTGGTTGGAAGCAAATTTCAAAGGAAGCGATTTAGTTTATTTATCATTTTTTATTTTCGCGTAAGCTCCTTTGACGTGCACAGCTGCTCCACTCAAAATGCTAGAATTTGATTACATTGAGAAACTACAAAACAAAAAAAAAGTTAGTAACTTAAAACAAAAACGAAAGATAAGAAGAAAAAAAAAATAAAACCTAATCTAGTATTTACGAATTAACTAAACTAAGATTCTAAAATTAAAGGTAGTAATGCAATCCCCGGCAACGGTGCCAAAAATTGATCTTGTCAAAATCAAGATATAAAAGTATGCTTACTTATGCTTTACTTTCAAAAGATTTGCAGTGTGGAAGTAAAGGTCGAGCCCACAGAGATTGAATACTACGCACTTTAATTTTTAAAACCTAAATTTAGTTAATTAAGAAAAATGGATTTTGGATTTAATTTGAATTAAACTAATAACAATAAAAGAAAATCTAAAGTATGAATCAATTAAATATTTGTTCTTATAATAAGTTTAAGGAACCTAGGATTGCAAATCCACCACTAGCTTCATAATAAGGGTATTTATGAATTACTTTAGCTTACTAAGTTGGATGATAATGGAGAATTGTAGCTACAAGCCCAATTCCTCCGTCAAGAAAATAACTATGGTTCAAGCACCAACATAATCCATCTTCGGTTAGCATGAATTATCCCACACTAAACTAGGGTTGTGGTATAATCCGTCTAATCTAGGCATGGACTATTCGGATACTTGATAGCACAATTCAATTAAAGCGCCATTACATGTAAATAATCTAAACAAGCACAGCAAGCATAGATCATTGAGCACACTACCATCAAAATAGATCTAAGACAAGAGTAAACTTTAAAAGTAACAATTTAATCAATAAAAGCATGATTTATTTATAAAAATCCTCGGAACATGTGACTATCATCCATACATAATAAAACTAAAATAAAAACATAAAATACACCCTATTACTTGGCTATGGTTTTATTGAAACCCTAGATCTTGAGTTTAGTTGGCCATAGAATTGATGAACGGCAAGAGGTTGATAGCGGAGGCCATGAGAATCCTTGGTCTTCTTCTTCTCCTTGCTTTCCTCTCTTCAATGCCTGAAGTTTTTGTTGTATATGGATGTATCTAATGTTGTGTAATATTGTGTAACCACAAAATTGATTTAGAATAGGATTTATATAGAGTTTGGAAGGATTTAGGAAGCTTTCCTAAGCCAAATCGCACTAAAATAGCTGTTTTTACGTTTTTGGACGTATTCAGCTAATTCGGATCACACAGGGCTCTTCAAGACCTCAAAATACATGAATTTGACTTTTTCAACGGGTCGCTCACCTGGTTCGCGCGCGCGGGTCGCTCTAGCGACTAGACCATTTTCCAACTTTTCTCAGATTTTTCGCTACTCTGCGCACCGATTGTAGAATTACGATAACATCTGACTCGGACCTCATATTGACTCACTGTTTATGGCCACGCGTCCATAACTCAAAGATCTACATTTTATATTTCTTGAGAAATTTCTCAAATTTGAAGTATTCCTTGTCAAAAATGCGATTTTCCGAGGCTTCTACTGCATTCAGCTTTCACCGGAATCACCATTTGAGCCCAGAATGACTTCCAAAGCCACTAATCACTGGATTTTTGTGCATTTTCAAGTTAATGCTCCAAAACCTACAAAATTTAGAATACTTATTAAAAAATAACTAATAACTACATGAAATGGGCTAACAAAGCGTATCTTCAGGACTATAAACGACAACTATTCATCGCTGATCAGTCATCCCATTAGAACTTCTCTCTTTTCATCAGTAGTCAGAATAAGGAATCACATCTAGTTGTGAGCTTGGAGATGAAGCGACTGATGAATTGGATTCTCCCGAGAAACCCTCTTACTTCTCTCTCATTCTGCGGCGGTGCCATTTCTAAAATTGTCTTGATTTTGGAGGGATCAACCTCTATCCCCCTTCGTGTGATGAGAAAACCCAGGTGTTTCTTAGAGGTCACACCGAAAGTGAAAGTGCATTTCTTTGGATTCAGTCTCATCTTGTATTTCTGCAATCCTTTAAAGAATTTCTTTAATCTTGGCAAGTGCCCTTCTTTGTCCTTGGATTTCATGATCATGTCATCCACGTACACCTCTAGTTCTTTGTGAATCCTGTCATATAGGAGAGTGGTGGCAGCTCTTTGGTAAGTTGCTCCGGCATTCTTGAGCCCAAACGGTATCACCGTATAACAGTAGGTCCCCCATGGTGTGGTGAATGTTACCTTTTCCCGATCTTCCGGCGCCATTAAAATCTGGTTGTACCCTGAGAAACCATCCGTAAATGACAATAACTCGTGACCCATGTTATCTACTAGGACATCGATGTGGGGAAGTGGGAAGTCATCCTTTGGGCTGGCTTTGTTTAGATCGCAGAAGTCAACACACACACACACACACACACAAAAACCTTTCCATCCTTCTTGGGGACTGGCACGATGTTAGCAACCCATTCTGGGTACTCTGTGATAATGATGAATCCTACCTTGAACTGCTTCTCTACCTCTTCTTTGACCTTGAGTGCCCATTCTGGTCACATGCACCTAAGTCTCTGCTTGACGGTTTAGAATTGGGGAGAAGGGGAATATGATGTTGAACAATATCGGGGCCGACCCCAGGCATGTCTTCGTAAGACCAAGTGTAGACACCCAATTTTGACCACACTGATAGGATTTAGGGTAGACAATGTCTTGGAGGATTCGATGATGAAAAGTACCCCATGGAAGGTACTGGATTCCACACAATCGAAAGATCGAACTTCGGAAAGTGACTTTAAGCTCAGAAAAATCCTTTTTCATGGATAAATCCCAATTTTCTCAAAATTGCCTCTGAGAATTCAGATTCATTCAGGGTTATATCAGCATTAAGTGTTCTAAACGCAGTATTCTAGGTATCCAGAGATTCAATTTTAAGAAAAGTTCGCAATCGACACACATTTGAGAGCAATTTTGAAAAAACGTCTTTTGATTTCAAAAAGACGACGAAAGTTTCTGAGGACTTCTAGGCTTCAATTGGACTTCAATTCTCATTTCAAAACCTCCTGGAATATTTTTACACTGAAATTCAACCCGACAGCTTTCCAACGATACATAAACGGACAATTTCGAACACCAAAATGCATTTTTACAAAAATCTGGAAAAGCAGTGCACGTAATTTTTGAAACATGGCTTGTGGGCAACCATGTGAGCCCAAAATGCAGGTGGTGGGTCCCACAAGTGGGGTGGCGGTTCCCCCCTTAACCGCCACCTATAGGGAGTGTTCTCCATTGGGTTTTTTTGGTTCCAGACCCTTTTAGAAGGCTCCCACTGCGAGAAAGTTGCCTAGAAATTGCGTTTAGGCACCGAAATGGCCATTTTAACCCTTTTCTGCTCTCTAAAAATCCTATATTAACCCTGTAACTTAAGAGCTAAGTCTTCAAAACTCTATATATAGATCCATATGAGATCATCTTTGACACACAAGAGATAGATAAGAGAGTATACACAAGTACAAACAAGATAATATACAAGATATAGAGGAATATACTTAGAATTCAAGAGAGATTTCAAGATAGTAGAAGTGAATTATGAATTAGAATTTCCTAAACTAATCTCAAGATAATAGGATTAGATGATTTTAACACCAATTTCCTCCCTCAACTTCCATGGATGAGTGCTTGAAGAACACTTGAAGAAGAAGATCTTCATTTTAACTTTGGTTATATAATTGAGAATCCTCCAAGAGATAAACACTATAATTCATCTATAATTCCTATTTTGTATATATAGATCTATAAGATTTGGATCTAGCTTAGTCTTATTTTATTTGTTAGAACACTCATCTTCTTCATCTCTTGTTCTTCACACACTCACATGGCTAGATCCAAATCTCTTTGATTTTCATTGACAATTCATAATTAGAGATTGATTTTTACTTTGATTTTCAATTTTGATTTCATTCTTCTAATTAATTTAGATCCATGCATACATGATTATATCTATGTATCTATTTTGAATTCTATGATGGTTTAGAAGTATGAACTGTGAGAGGGATGATTCCTATGTTCATACCCATCCCTTGATTATCTCCATTACCTAGAATTCATATTGAATTTCATCTCCAATATGATATTTGTAAGTCCCTTTGATCCATGATCTAAAGTTCTTCATAGAACTGGTGGGATAAATTGATTGGAAATCATGATAGTCAAGTAGATCTATGAATTTGATCTCTCTAGTAAGCTTCAATCAACACCTAAGATGTTTTCCTCACACTTTAAAATGAACTAGATGAAAATTCAGCAAAACAGATTGATTTTGTCCATGAGATTTGGTCCATCAAAACCCATAGTTTGATAGATTTTAAATTTTTTGAGTAAACTTTGATGAATTAGCTTTCATCTGGTCCGTTTTGAGAACTTCTAGGATCCATATGCTATTTTTAGAAATTGTTGAGAAATCGGGTGACAGATTTGAACATATTCTCTTTGTGCTTGAATTTCATAAAATCTATAATAGTTATCAATGTTCTACTTTTTGGGGATGATTCCTAACTCATATATCTATATGCCAATGTAAAATCGTGAGCATACGATCGAGTTAAGATCATTTTCTAAGCGTTTGAAGTTGATACAACTATTCTGGAATTTTCTAAGTTTAAATACAATTATGATTATGTATACAAAATGGTCATACCTTGATCACTCAACAAGAGTTGATGAATAAAATTTGGTTTAGAAATCATCTAAGATAATTGGATGAGAGATCAAAGCTTAGAATAACTTGATTGACATGATTCATGAACTTCTATTGTGTTGTGCATTCATTTGTCAAATGATATCAAACTTCTAGAATAACAGAGTCTATTTAAAACACTTTTTTAGAAACCTTAAGATCATGACATGTCCATGGAATTTTTTTTTCCATAAACTACAATGAAATAGCTTTCTTTTGACACCAAAAAGAGCTTTACATGATTTTTGTAGAATTAATTATGATTTTTACAAGAACGGTGGACAGTTCTGATCCACTGTTCCCAAAACTCTTATTGAATACTGTGGCTTAGTGCAGAGAATTGAATACCGTGGATCCTAACTTCAATTCGTGATCTTGCCTCGTCTACATGTGGCTTAGTGCCCATGTATCATGTACCTTCTCTATCCTTTCTCTTAAAATTTTTCTAGGTTTACAACTTTATTTTCGATGACACAATTCCTTTAGAATAGTCTCTGTTTATATGATTATTTGTTAGAGAAATCTTATCTAGGATTGTTGTATGATTGCATTACACGTTTCCATTTCTTTTTTGCTTTTGCGACTCCGCTTGAGTCAACCCAATGTAAGTTCTCTTGGTCCCTTTTGCATATCATGACATGTTTCCTTTATTTTGCATCATTTTGGGCGGGACTAGCCAATGTAAGTATACCTCTCTCTTGTATTACACGTGCATCCAATTTCTACTTAATTTAATCTCTTGACATGATTTTCCTTAGATGTTCCCTTTTGACATGTATATATTATCTAGTATGTTTGAGGAAACAACATCAATTATGAATTAAGAACAAGGATATTTGAATCAAGGCCTACCATTCGGTAGGGCAAGGAGGGGTGCTTTAGTCCTGCTTGGGCTCCTTCCCCTCTCGTACCAAGACACCCGAACCTAGATTCTGGTAATGAAGGGCGAGTAACCTTATTCAAATCTGGGCAAGTCAAACTTGGGTTTCCTAATTCCCGATAAAAATTAGGTAGCGACTCTTTGTCTCTAGGACCACGTGAGTAAGTTCTAGTTTTCCCTGAAGTGTGCTCCTTGGGATCCGTCCCAGAACACTATCGAGGGAAAGCGCCAGGAAGATCGAGCGCTGGTGGTCCACAATCTGGCGACTCTACTCGGGACTTGAGCATGAAACTGATAGTTTCTTGTTCTTCGAGGGTTTGACTTGAGCCAAAGAATATCCTTGTTATTAATTTAATAATCGTGTTGTTTCTGCCTGCATTTGCACTTGTGTTGTTCTTTCACCGCGACTGGTTGAGACCATTGCCTTGAGGGTAGAGGGCCCTCTTTCCTTTATTCGTCAAGAGTTTTAGTAGCATGTAGTCACCGTTAGCCTTGTACCGTGTACGGTATATAGAGCCCATATGTAAACGGCACACCCTCGAGGAGGCGGTCACCTACACCGCTGAGCTTGCTAATAATGGACCCTTTATGAGACTAAAGCCCGGCCTTTGCATATAGTTTCTATAGAACCCTTCAATTAGGATCTTGATTTTCATCTTTGATTAGGACAATGTGATGAATTACTTACGTTTTCCCGCAAGGGATTATGTGGATGATGAGGACGTGTATGGAAAGGCATCATCAAACCTTGTATGATAGATTCATCTAGAGTAGTATGGTCTTTATCCGAACATCCAATCATTATTCAAGGACAATTTTAAAAAATTTGAAAATACAAGCACTTCTTTGAAAAACCCGAGTCTTTTGAAAATTCCGAGAATATCCCTTTTTGAAAATTCGCTTTGAAATTCACTTTTACAAAATCCTTCCAAAGTTTTCCCTAGATTTTAGAGAATTTCAAAATTCTTACTTTGATGATTCAATTTTAAAACCTCCTCTCAGATTTTAGAAAATTTCAAAATTCCTACCTAGGTTTTCAAAAGAAATCATGATTCCACACTTTGATGATTCAATTCCAGATTTTAGAATTTCAGAATTCCCTACCTCAATTTTAAGGAATCATGATTTCGCACAACAAGCATTGATGGTTCAAAAGTATTTTTGAAAATTACAAATCTTCCCCTCTCTTTCAAGATTTTCATGGAAAATTCAATTTTGTACAACCTGAGCCATCAAGAGTTTCAAAACTAAAAATCCTTGGATAATGATTGGATTAGTAGGATGATTAACATACTCAAGGAATCTTATGTGTTTGTGTGTTGATATGATAGGTCTAAGCTAGATTAAGGTGCATTGCATTTAGATTAGATTGCATTTCATCTACATTGCATACACTACACGAGCATTGCATATACGGCTCACGAGTGCGACACATCTAAGAAAACTTTCTAAAATAAGAAGCATTGTTTTGGAACTTGATTTCTTCAATTTTGAAAAAAGTTTTTGGAAAAGGAAATAATTTTCAATCAACTTTCTATAAAATATCATTCTTTGAAAAATTATTTTGCAATAAAGATACCAGATTATTTAAAAAACCATAATAAAACTAGAAAAGAGAAGATAGGATCAAAGAGTTGTACTCCCTCCTGGGTCAGAGCTCCGAACTGTTGTTTGATCAAATTAGGGTTTGAAGAAGGAACAGCCGAGTCAACTAGGGTTAAGGGTATGACGTACGAAGCTGATATGGAAGCCAGGTTGGCTGCAGTGCAAGCTACGTTGGATCAGAGCAGAGAACAGAATTGGGAACAACTTACCACTATGATGAGGATGATTGAGCAGCTGACTAATCTGCCACCACCACCGCCTTCGGTGCATCATGAGGAAGAAGACTATAGGGAGACAGTTCAACCAAAATTCCAGCTAGATCAGGAAACTCAGGACAAGTTGGCTAAGATCGACAAGCTAGAGAATGTGATGAGGAAGAGCAAAGGGGTTGATGAATATATGTTCGATATAGAAGGTCTGTGCGATGCTCCAAAAGCAAAACTCCCTGATAAGTTCAAGATGCCACATATCGAATTCTTTGACAGAACTAGAAATCCAAAGAGCCATCTAAGGCTTTATGTAGGAGTCTTACAACCCATGGGCATTGGGTCTGACTTTTTTGTCGTGTTGTTTCAAAGAACTCTGAGTGGAGCGGCACTGTCATGGTATCTGACCTTAGAATCAGCTGTGGTCAAAGATTGGAAAGACCTAGCTAAAGCATTGATGGCTCAATACTCATACAATCAATCATTCGACGTTACTACAAGAGATCTGGAAACCACTAGGCAAGAGTGTGAGGAACCCTTTACAGGGTTCCTTACTCGTTGGAGGGCTAAGGCTGCTCAGATGATGAACATGCCTACTGAGAAAGAGCAAGTCCGGATGATCATCAAGAACATGTAGCCTGAATATCTTGAAAAGCTCCGATTCTAGTCTATCATGACATTTGAACAGCTGTTTGACATAGGTACACTTGTCAAAGATGCAATCAGGGATGGGACAATTAAGAAAGAGAACACGAGCAATCGAAGGCCAGTCTATCAAAAGTCCATTAACGTCAATGCATTATCTCCTCAGCCTTTTTAGAAAGAACGTCAAAGTACTACTGCGGCAAGAGGAAGTCAGAACCAGGGACAGGCAAGAGAGAAAAGGGAATTTTCTAAATTGGGAATGTCCTTGAGCATTGCACTTGAGAGGATGCTAGAAAAAGGGTACTTAGAGAAATTGGAACCCAGCCCAGAGCCAGATCCTCTTCCACCAAAATTCAGAACCCATTTGTAGTGCAATTTTCACCAAGAACGCGGGCATAGCACAGCTAGATGTTGGAGGCTCAGGCATGAAATTCAGAACCTGATTGAAAAAGGTGTCATCGCTCCCCCACCGCCATAGAATATCAATTCTCTTGAGATAGGGTCTGCACACTATGACCCAACAATTTACTTCTCACCATTAGGGCTACCAGTGTCCCATATAATTTTGCCTGGTCTTAGGGAGATGACGCAATCTACCAAGGAAGATGATTGGTGCCTCAAAGACAAGAGTATATGCCTGAAGGGTTAACCGATAAGCTTGAGCCTTTGATGGAGAATGGCAAGCTTGAGAAAGTGATGAAGTGATGATGTTCAGGAACAACTTCTTGTTGAAGCCAAATGGATGCTTAAGAAAAATAAGCAAATCACCATGACGCTCCACTTGAGATCCAGCTAAATTGAGTCCAGCCTGTTTTATGTTTTAGAAGTTAAGTCTTGTTGTCGAGTCCGTCTATCATCGAGTTGTTTTAAGTCTGTGTCAAGTACTGTAATCCTCCTTTTTTGAAGTAATAAAATCTTAATTTGCTTGATATAATGCGCCTTGACATGAATGGATGAATCTCTAAGCTGAAAGTGGCATTTATCTTATTATTGTGAAAAATACTCTATTGACAAATTTTTTGCATTGAAAAGAATCCTGAAAGGATCAAAGTTGATTTTGCACTGACACCGAAGAAAGCTAAGAATTGATTAGTTTTACTTTAAGAATCTTGAGATGCCTTTGCTTAAATCTTGAAAAGATATACTTGATAGTAACTCGGGACTAGCTTAAATCCCTGATCTTCCCATTTCGAAACTTTGAGCCTAGAAAAATGAGCCATTCATATCTGTCTAAATTGCAAGCCATGAACACTTTATCCTTGATGGTAGCCAAACATTTCAAATAACCTACTTCTCTCTCAAAAAAAAAAAAAGAAGAAAAAAGAAAAAGAGGAAGCTCGCTAGGATGAAACCTGAAAGGGCGCCTAGGCAAAAGTTAGAGCACAAAAGAAAAAGAAGAAAAAAGAAAAAGAAAAAGAAGAAGCTCGTTAGGATAAAAACCCAAAAGGGTGCCTAGGCAAAAGTTAGAGCATGAAAAGAAAAGAAAATTTTGCGTGTTGCTTTCAAGAACTTGATCCTAGCCAGTCAAAACTTTAGAGAGAAAAGAAAAGAAAGAAGAAGAAAAGAGGAGGAAGAATGAAGAAGATCGAGAAATTGGGAACATGAATTATCCCAAAGCTTTGATTTGTAATTTCTTGAAGTAAGCCCAAAGATTTGAAGGGCTAATCTTGCTCCGAAAACATGTATGATGATGAGAAATGTAAAAACTGGCTGGCCAGTGAAAAAGTGAAAAGAATCAATCGTCAAAGAGAAAAGAAAAGAAAAAAGGAGAGGTAGTTTAGTTTCTTTCAATGCTACCACAAGTGATCTGCTTTAGAAAATCTGTCTGATGATATGGCTTGAAAAGCCCCTCAATTCTTGAATCCTTGGTCTTTCAAAGCCTCCAGCCTTTGAGGAACTACGCTTAACCTGATTCCCACTTGGGGATATATAGGCAACCTACTCGGTTCGGTCACTACTCCTGAAACACTCAGCTGAATCTCAAATACCTTCTTTCAAGACTTGGCCAAACTACTTTGGACCTGATTCCCACTTGGGGATAATTAGGTGAGCTTCCTTGGTTCTCGGTCCCTGAACCTTGCAAACTAGGAGCAAAGCTTTCAAGTTTTTCCAGAGCCTCAAGATATCACTGCCACACTAGGGACAAACTGTGTTTGCCCAAACTTCCATTTTTCACCATCAACTAGTGGCAAACATCATTTGCCTGTACCCCCTTTCACATAATAAGCGAATCCTGAATCATCAAGTATATCTTTGAAAACATTTGAAATGAATTGTCTCTTATTCTATAATCTAAGGCACTAATTCGAAGCACATTTCAGAAAAAGCAAAGGATTGATTAAGATCCATATGGAGTATTTTCAACGTATTACTTTATCAACTGAGTATTATCACGATAAGATGAGAAGTGCACATGAAAGCAAAGAGATACGTCAAACATGATAAACGCGCATTAAGATTAAGGAAAATTGGGTTTTCTCCTCCAAACTTCTATTTCAGTGTCAAGAATGTCAACTTCCTGTGTCAATGTCTATCAATCTATGTCATGGTCTAATCTGTCGTCGTCTTGTCTGTCGTGATCTTGAGTGTGTGGGTCCAAAGTGATCTAAAATTGTGAAACTTTGAAAGCATCCAAAGGTGGATACAAGCAAAAGTTTTGAACATTGTTGTTGCATCAATTAATCCTAGTCGAAGATGAAGCATCGAGTGGTTGATAGAAAGATGCTAAGACCGACCTTGGATGATGAGTTGAGCCGTTGTTGAAACAGATCATAGTGCCTTGCATAAACATCTGCTAGAATTGCTTAAAGATTTATGAATCACGTCAAAGTCATTAGGTCTTTTGAGTACCTATCAATCATGGATTGGAATTGTGATATCAGGAACTTTGTTTTTGACCCCGGATTAGTCCGATCTTGATGTATAAGCCTTAAAGAGTGCTTGAAACTTGTTGAAATTGGTCTAAGGGACCCTTGGAGATATGAATCTTGGTTGAAAAACCGTTCAAAATTGAAGAATCTCCCCAGCAGAGAACTTTCAGAAATCATTAGAATTATCTCCAGAGGAAGGGTCAAATTCACAAAGTCATTTTAAGGAGATGCCCTTTACATCAGAAAATCATCGTGTAGAGATGTCCTCTACATCAGAAAGTCATCTTAAGGAGACTCCCTTTACATCACAAAGTCATCGTATGGAGATACCATTTACTTCATAAAGTCATCGTAAGGAGATGACCTCTACTTCATAAAGTCGTCGTATGGAGATGCCCCCTACTTCAAAAAGTCATCATAAGGAAAAGCCATTTACTTCAGAAAGTTGTCGTATGGAGATGCCCTCTACTTCAGAAAGTCGTTGTATGGAGATGCCTTCTACCTCAGAAAGCCATTGTATGGAGATGCCCTCTACCTCAGAAAGTCATCATATGGAGATGCCCTCTACCTCAGAAAGCCAATGTAAGGAGATGCCCTCTACCTCAAAAAGTCATCGTATGGAGATGCCCTCTACCTTAGAAAGCCATTGTATGGAGATGCCCTCTACCTCAGAAAGTCATCGTATAGAGATGGCCTCTACCTAAGAAAGCCATTGTATGGAGATGTCCTCTACCTCAGAAAGTCGTCGTATGGAGATGCCTTCTACCTCAGAAAGTCATCGTATAGAGATGCCCTCTACCTCAGAAAGCCATTGTATGGAGATGCCCTCTACCTCAGAAAGTCGTCGTATGGAGATGCCCTCTACCTCAGAAAGCCATTGTATGAAGATGCCCTCTACCTCAGAAAGTTATCGTAAGGAGACACCCTAAACAAAGTCATCGTAAGGAGATGCCCTCTACATCAGCAATTCGTCCCCAGCAAAAGGATTCTACATCAACAATCGTCCAAGGGTTGGGACACTTTTTTTAGAAGTTGGTTGACATGATTCAGAATTCCTCCGAGATACTCCGCTACTTCAGTAGTCATCCGAGATATAAATGTCACGCCCCGGAACGGCAAAAATAGAGAAAAATAAATTTCCTTTTTGGGTCCAAAGGCAGCGACGGGTGAAGTCACATGATTGTCCACACCACGCAGTACTAAGCAACAAGAAGTAATAGTGTAACAACAATGAAATCTAGGTTCTGATCACAACGTAACATAAAGTCAACAGAAGTTACTAACTATTACATATCAGAGTCACGAATCAAATATAAGGCAGCGGAAGTACAAATGCTAAAGCAACATATGCCTGACTACAAAAGTTCAAAAAGGGTGACGACAACTAGCTACAATTCTAGTCTAGTCTTTAGTTGGCATAAGGGTAGTCCTCGGCGTAGTAGTCTTCTTCGGTCTGACCTCCGTCGGGGAAATCCTCCACAGGGACTTCGTCACCGGCATAGTAGTCCTCTCCTGCAGGCCCTTCACCTGTATAGTCATAACCAGGGTACGCTGGAACGTAGAAATGTCCAGCGGCATAAATGCCGTCAGCTTAATGAAAGCCGAGTGAGTTAGATACTAACAGGGTATCAACTATTTGAAGTTATTACAAGTTATAAGCCGTAACCAAATTAGAACTCTGTAAGGGTAACTCCATTAATCAAACCAATTATCCGATTACTAATGTTTTACTCATTATAAGACCGATAACGCGTCTGATAGGGGAACAGACTCGACAGTAGTTCAACTCTATAACGCACCATTGCTCATCCACCGCTTTTAAGAACATATGCACAGTTCACCGCATGTCATGGATACCACGTTAGTCCATCCCCCGCTTTTAAGAACATATGCACAGTCCACCGCATGTCAGGGATATAACGCTTTAAACAACAGTACATCATTCTATGCCACGACTTAGCGACGTCTACCAGTGATCACGGTCCACCACATGTCATAGACACCTTCGTCTGTCTACCGCTTTTAAGAACATATGATTAGATCATCTGGCTATCTTAGGGCAAATGGTCCGGTTCACCGCAAGTCATAGACACCTTCGTCTGTCTACCGCTTTTAAGAACATATGATCGACCAAAGCCCGCCCACGCAAGGTTCCCGAATCTTAGCAAACCTACTTAAGTTCAACTCTATTACCGATACATGACAATCCCAATGTGGCCCGACTACTCCGAATGAAATGAACGTTAACTCCAAAGGATTCACAACTATTCCGTTATCTAACATTATAAACATTATTCGATAGTCTTGTTATTACTACGATCCTACGCTGCATTAACTCGTTATCATGTCTGTATTACAATAATAAAGCATGCTGGGAAATACTGAACAGTAAATAAACAACTAAACAGTTATTACATTATCTAAACAAGCAAAACAGTAAACTGTAACTGCCAATCGATTGGTATAAATGTCAATCGATTGGTATAAAAGTGGCATCAATCGATTGGAAGAAGGTTCAATCGATTGGTATAAAAGTAGTGTCAATCGATTGATCAAAGATTCAATCGATTGGATCACAATCCATGTCAATCGATTGATAAAGATTCAATCGATTGGAACCTGAAAGATGTCAATCGATTGATAAAGTGTCAATCGATTGACACTTCGTCTTCTTCACAGAGAAGACTGCCCAGTAACATATAAACAGAAATACATGGTTTCTCTTCCATTTCTTCATTCAAACATGCCATAACATCAATGTAAGGCTACCAAGTGAGTTTAGAACTCACCTTAGACGTTAAGGGCGTGTTTGGTTGTGTTTTGAAGCTTGAGCTTCAATGGTGGTCTTCCTCTCTCTCTCTCTAGTTCTCTGTCTTCTCTCTTCTCCTTCTCCTTCTTTCTTCTTTCTGATCTTCTCCTCTTCTTCTCTTCTTCTCTCACTCCATCTCTGTGTGTGTGTATAAGTATATGTATATATGTGAGTATATATATATGAGTGTATATATATAAACACACACAAAACCCTCCCTCTCACTCTCTCTGATTTCTGTAAACAGAAATACGCCCAAAATGGGCTGGTATATATAGAGAGGGAGTGTTCACGTGGCCTCTCCCCAGCCAGAGCAAAAGAATCTGCCCAGCTGCCTCCAATCGATTGACATAAGTGTCAATCGATTGATACAATCAATCGATTGAGATAAAGTTCAATCGATTGGTACCCAAAGCAAGTCAATCAATTGGTATACTTGCCAATCGATTGGTATCCAAATTATACCAAGGGTAAGGCCAAGCTCATACAAGTATTAAAAGAAACATACAAGGTCTAGTTATATAATATATTACAAAAATACAGGGTATTACATCATCCACCACTCATAAAAGATTTCATCCCCGAAATCCAAAATAAACTGGGTTAAAACAAAAATGGAAACTTCTCTCGCATCTCCGACTCCAATTCCCATGAAGCTTCTCCTTCGTCGTGGTGCTTCCATTGAACCTTCACTAGCGGAATCTCCTTGTTTCTGAGCTTCTTCACTCCTCGGTCTAGAATATGCACTGGTCCTTCGTTGTATGTCACGTTCTCGTTCACCTCGATATCTTCAAAACTGATCTCGTGCGCTGGGTTGTGGGCACACGTCCTCAACATGCTGATGTGGAAAATGTTGTGTACTCCTGACATCTTCGGCGGCAACGCAAGTCGATAAGCAACCTTCCCAACACGTTCTAGGATCTCGAACGGTCCGATGAATCGCGGCGATAGCTTGCCTTTCTTCTGTCCGAATCTGACGATACCTCGAACTGGCGAGACTTTAAGTAGTACATGATCTCCAATTGCAAACTCTCGATCTTTTCGTCGCTTGTCGGCATAGCTCTTGTGTCTGGATTGCGCTGTCTTCATCTTCTCTCGTACAATCTGGATCTTTTCGCTGGTTTCTCGAATCATCTCGGGTCCAAGTAGTTGAGTATCTCCGACTTCGGCCCAACACAGCGGTGATCGGCAAGGTCTTCCATACAAAGCTTCAAACGGTGCCATCCCTATGCTCGTGTGGTAGCTGTTGTTGTAGGCAAACTCGATCAAAGGTAGATGCGTCTCCCATGAACTCTCGAATTCAATGACACAGGCTCGCAACATATCTTCCATCACTTGATTGACTCGTTCTGTCTGACCGTCTGTCTGTGGATGAAAGGCTGAACTCAAATTCAATGAAGTTCCCATTCCTGTCTGAAGGCTCTTCCAGAATTCTGCGATAAAGCGTGAATCTCGATCTGAAACTATTGAGACAGGTACACCGTACAGTCGCACTACTTGCTGAAGATACATTCGGCTCAATCTTTCAACAGGGTGCGTCATGCTGTAGGCGATAAAATGTGCTGACTTGGTGAGTCGATCCACTATTACCCAAATAGCGTCGTGGTTTTGTTGAGATTTCGGCAATCCAACCACAAAATCCATGGTGATGTGCTCCCATTTCCATTGGGGAATCGGTAGCGGTTGTAGGAGTCCAGGTGGTTTCTGATGCTCCGCCTTCACTTGTTTGCAAATAAGACATTGCGATACATACTCGGCCACTTCTCGCTTCATTCCTTGCCACCAGAAGTTTCTCTTCAAGTCCTTATACATCTTGTTTCCTCCTGGGTGGATAGTCATCCTTGACTTGTGTGCTTCGTCCAGAATGTTCTTCCTGAGTCCATCGTCATTTGGCACACAGAGTCTACCTTTGCATCTTAGTGCTCCGTCCGTACTAATACTCCATATCTCGGGTTCCTTTGCAGACATCTTGGCAAACCATAACTTTAAATCCTCGTTCGACTGTTGAGCTTCCAAGATGCGGCTGGTGAGAGTCGGTTGTACAACAAGACATCCAAGGTGTTGTCCTTCTCCTGATTCCACTGGTCGAAGGTCGAATTCGGCTAACGTCTCCATTGCTCGCCATTCTCTAATCAAAATCGAAGCAACCAAAAGGCGTGGCCTCCTGCTCAGAGCGTCGGCTACCACATTTGCTTTACCCGGGTGATATTGCAAAGAGAAGTCGTAGTCCTTGAGTAGTTCCATCCATCTCCGTTGTCACATGTTCAACTCCTTTTGAGAGAACAGGTACCTTAAACTCTTATGATCTGAGAACAAGTCGAACTTTTCTCCATACAAATAGTGTCTCCAAATCTTCAGGGCGAACACGATTGCGGCTAGTTCTAAGTCGTGCGTCGGATAGTTCTTCTCATGTGGCTTCAATTGTCTTGATCCGTATGCAATGACATTCCCCTCTTGCATTAGCACACAACCAAGTCCTTGGTGTGATGCATCACTATAGATTATAAATTGTTCACCACTCTTAGGTATTGCAAGCACGGGTGCTGAGGTTAGTCTCTCTTTCAATTCCCGAAATGCATCCTCATGTTTATCGGTCCATTCGTACTTCGTCTCCTTCCTAGTCAGGCTTGTCAATGGTCCTGCGATTCTAGAGAATCCTTCCACAAATCTCCGGTAATACCCAGCCAATCCAAGGAAACTCCTAATTTCGGTCGCATTGGTTGGTCTGTTCCAGCTCAAGACTGCATCGATCTTAGATGAGTCTACGGAAATCCCATCCTGTGATATCACATGTCCCAGGAATTTAACTTCCTGAAGCCAGAATTCACACTTGCTGAATTTCGCATACAAACTATTGTCTCTGAGAGTCTGTAGAGTAATTTGTAGATGCTTCCTATGTTCTTCTTCCGTCCTTGAATAAATTAGAATGTCGTCGATGAATACTATAATGAATTGATCCAGATAGGGTCTGAATACTCTATTCATTAGGTCCATGAATACGGCCGGGGCATTAGTCAATCCAAAAGACATCACTAGAAATTCGTAGTGTCCATATCTCGTTCTGAAGGCAGTTTTCGGTATATCTTTCGGCCGAACTAGTAATTGATGGTATCCTGAATGCAAATCGATTTTTGAGAATATCCTTGATCCTTGTAGTTGATCGAACAAGTCGTCTATCCTAAGTGGATACCTATTCTTGATCGTGACCTTATTCAGCTCCCTGTAGTCGATACAGAGTCGTAGCTCTCCGTCCTTCTTCTTCACAAATAAAACTGGTGCTCCCCAAGGTGATGTACTCGGGCGAACAAAACCTAAATCTTCGAGTTCCTGAACTTGCTTCTTCAATTCTAGCATTTCTATTGGCGCCATCCGATACGGGGTCTTAGAAATCGGCAACGTTCCGGGTGCTAACTCAATGCAGAAGTCTATCTCTCTCTTTGGCGGAAGTCCTGAGATACTTCGGAACACATCTTCAAAGTCTTGAATAACGGGGATCTGCTTGATAGTAAGCTCCGTGCTTGAAGTCTTAATCGTGGCTAGACAGCTCGTGATAAACATGTCGCTCAACGGTTGGCACTGAAATCTGATCTGCGGGAAACCAGGCGTCGAAAAGACAATGGTCCGACTAACACAATCCAGGTTAGCGCCATACTTAGTAAGCCAATCCATTCCTAGGATCACGTCGAACTCAGACATTGACAGGAATATCAAGTCTGCTGGAAAATTCCTATCCTCTAGTGTCAAGGGACAATCCTTGCACACCTTACCTAACTTAACGGATACTCCCAAGGGCGAAACGGCATTAAGGGTCGGCTCAAGTGCTAGGGGTAACAAACCCAAATCACGTACCATCTTAATAGCTATGAAAGAACGGGCGGCACCGGTATCAAACAAAGCTCTAACTTGACAGTGAAATAAAATGAGTGTACCTTCCAAGTTTTGCTGTTCCTCCGCATTATACCCTGCATTGTCAGGGATGATGGCATTCACCCTAACCTGTCCTTGCTGTCCTTGAGCAGGCACTCCATAGTAGCCTCCACGTGGTGCTCGACAATCCTTGCTTATGTGACCAGGCTTGTTACAGTTGCGACAGACGAGGTCATTACGGCGGTTGGTCTTGGGGGCTGTGCAATACCTTGCAATATGTCCAGGCACTCCACAGTTGAAACATCCATCAGTGTTCTGTCGCTGGGCGACGGGCTGTGCCTGAGGTGGTCCTCGCTGTTGATTCTGTTGTCGAGGAAAATTAGCTTGGGGCTTCCTTGTCCCATCCCATGTGCGCTTGGTTCCCTGATAGTTGTTGGTCTGAGGTTTCCATCCCTGATTGTTCCTTGATGATTGCGCGGGAAAGTTCCTTGGTTGGAAGGTACTGGGTGGAGGTCGATTCACTTGTGGTCCTTGCACAGGGTAAGCATCCTTTTCCAAACTTGAAGCAAGACGGACAATCCCTTCAAATGACTGGCCCAGATGGCCTATCATCATGTGCCGGAGGTGTGGGTTGAGTCCTTGGTGGAATCGCTTGACCTTCTTGACGGAGGTGTCTATCATATGCGGAGCGAAATGAGAAAGTCGCTCAAATTGTGTAGTATACTCCCTGACTGTCCAGTTTCCTTGGGTTAGACTCAGGAAATTCCTCTCTTGTTGGTCTCTTTCGTCCTCAGGGAAATACTTCTCGAGAAATCGAGTCTTGAATGCTTCCCAAGGCATTCTCCTTGCAGCGTCAATCCCAATCGTGGCTCTCTCGGCCTCCCACCAGTCCGCGGCGGAGTAAGTTAGTTGAAATGCGGCTAGACGTCTCTTGTCAAGCTCACTACACTCCAGGGCTTCAAAGATTAGCTCCAACTCTCGTATCCATTGCTCTGGTTTCCAGGACTCTGCCATGCCGTCGAACTTCTCGGGTCGCAGGCCACGAAATCGTTCCAACAGTTTATCGCCTGTCTGCCTTGGAGGGACAACGTGGTTGTTGCCATTGTCGTTGGTGGCATGATTGTAGGAATCGCCGATGTGCTCCATCCGTTGCATGAAAGCTTCGAAGACTCCAGTTGGGTCCATACCCTCAGGAATGGGTGCTCCCAGTCGTGCTTGGTTCCTTGTGGGTCCCACCATAGTGATCCGTGTGAGGTGTACCTATGAAGGATCTAACGATTAGCTGACAATCTCCTCGGGGAAATGATCATACTTAAATAACAGGAAGCATAACATGAATCAAAATCACAACCATAACATAACAATGAGATGATAACAGAAATAACCAAGAGAAACGATCTGCCATATATATATATACCCAAAAGATGTACAGCGGAGTACACAATAGATCATCTGTGTACCGCGTAGTATATGATCCTATACAAGATCTAAACAAAAGGAAAGATATACACAAGACCACTAAGGGTGGCTACCTATACAAAAAGGCTATGGTTAATAGCTGTCTATATAAGCGTCAAAAGTAAGCGGACAACATGTCCTAAAGTCAAGCGTAAAAGTCTAAGTCCTAAAGTTACTGGACTCAAAAGTTGTCCACATCGGATCCATAGATGGAAGCCTCGTCCTCTGGGGCAACCTCAGACAAAACATCATCCTCATCCATGTCATCGTCATCCATCATGTCCTCATCCTCTATCACAACATCCTCGATCAGCTCGGGTCCATCATGCTCCACAACAGCTCCCAAATCTCCTGCATCAGTGGCCATGTCAGCCTGGGCTGCATCAAATGCGGCTGCAAGTGCCTCAGCCTGTACCATAGCCTGTGCCAACTCCGGTGCTCCGATCTCGAATCCATGCGGATGTGCAGCCATCTTTGCGGCCCACTCAGCTGCCAGCTGTGCTATAACGCCTCCTGGTAAGACTGGTACTACTGTATCATCGTCTGCGGCTACCTCCTCTTCCTCTATCGGATAACCCTCTGCAACCATAATATCTACGCCAACTGGCACGTCTATACCGACTGGGTCCACGGGGTCCTCCTCCTCTGGATCATACTCCGGCTCCTCGTCATCGGTGTCCTCGTCCTCTTCATCCTCCATCTCCTCATCTGCATCCTCTGGCTCATCGTCATCATCGCTCTCATCATCATCCTCCGGATCCTCATCTGTTGGGGGTGCATCAGCCATGTCCTCTTCTGGTGGGGGTGGAGGTGCTTCTCTAACCTCTGCAAGTAAAACCTGGTACGAAGAACGGTCTCGTAACATCAGCAGAGAATCCTCCTCGATGCGTTTGAAGGTCTCCTTACGGTAGATCATCTCCCGACGTATCACTTCTGGGTCCTGGGTCCCAAATCTCTGCTGCTCGATCCGCATGTCTCGCTCTGTCTCTGCAATAGCTCTCTGTCTAACCTTCCAGGCATAGTACTCTGGATCTGCTGGCGCAATACTCCTCTCATACACATAGTGTCCTCCGAACTCGTCTGGAACGAACAGCGGCAGTGCCATGCTACCTGAAAAGGGACTACCTTAAGTCAGAACTAATCTTAATACTCATCTATAGAATCTCAAGGTTCTAGGACCAGATGGTGTGGGACAATCTGTGAGCGAAAAGGTATACAACCTAGGCTCTGATACCAAAAATCCTGTCACGCCCCGGAATGGCAAAAATAGAGAAAAATAAATTTCCTTTTTGGGTCCAAAGGCAGCGACGGGTGAAGTCACATGATTGTCCACACCACGCAGTACTAAGCAACAAGAAGTAATAGTGTAACAACAATGAAATCTAGGTTCTGATCACAACGTAACATAAAGTAAACAGAAGTTACTAACTATTACATATCAGAGTCTCGAATCAAATATAAGGCAGCGGAAGTACAAATGCCAAAGCAACATATGCCTGACTACAAAAGTTCAAAAAGGGTGACGACAACTAGCTACAATTCTAGTCTAGTCTTCAGTTGGCATAAGGGTAGTCCTCGGCGTAGTAGTCTTCTTCGGTCTGACCTCCGTCGGGGAAATCCTCCACAGGGACTCCGTCACCGGCATAGTAGTCCTCTCCTGCAGGCCCTTCACCTGTATAGTCATAACCAGGGTACGCTGGAACGTAGAAATGTCCAGCGGCATAAACGCCGTCAGCTTAATGAAAGCCGAGTGAGTTAGATACTAATATGGTATCAACTATTTGAAGTTATTACAAGTTATAAGCCGTAACCAAATTAGAACTCTGTAAGGGTAACTCCTTTAATCAAACCAATTATCCGATTACTAATGTTTTACTCATTATAAGACCGATAACGCGTCTGATAGGGGAACATACTCGACAGTAGTTCAACTCTATAACGCACCATTGCTCATCCACCGCTTTTAAGAACATATGCACAGTTCACCGCATGTCATGGATACCACGTTAGTCCATCCCCCGCTTTTAAGAACATATGCACAGTCCACCGCATGTCAGGGATATAACGCTTTAAACAACAGTACATCATTCTATGCCACGACTTAGCGACGTCTACCAGTGATCACGGTCCACCGCATGTCATAGACACCTTCGTCTGTCTACCGCTTTTAAGAACATATATTTAGATCATCTGGCTATCTTAGGGCAAATGGTCCGGTTCACCGCAAGTCATAGACACCTTCGTCTGTCTACCGCTTTTAAGAACATATGATCGACCAAAGCCCGCCCACGCAAGGTTCCCGAATCTTAGCAAACCTACTTAAGTTCAACTCTATTACCGATACATGACAATCCCAATGTGGCCCGACTACTCCGAATGAAATGAACGTTAACTCCAAGGGATTCACAACTATTCCGTTATCTAACATTATAAACATTATTCGATAGTCTTGTTATTACTACGATCCTACGCTGCATTAACTCGTTATCATGTCTGTATTACAATAATAAAGCATGCTGGGAAATACTGAACAGTAAATAAACAACTAAACAGTTATTACATTATCTAAACAAGCAAAACAGTAAACTGTAACTGCCAATCGATTGGTATAAATGTCAATCGATTGGTATAAAAGTGGCATCAATCGATTGGAAGAAGGTTCAATCGATTGGTATAAAAGTAGTGTCAATCGATTGATCAAAGATTCAATCGATTGATAAAGATTCAATCGATTGGAACCTGAAAGATGTCAATCGATTGATAAAGTGTCAATCGATTGACACTTCGTCTTCTTCACAGAGAAGACTGCCCAGCAACATATAAATGGAAATACATGGTTTCTCTTCCATTTCTTCATTCAAACATGCCATAACATCAATGTAAGGCTACCAAGTGAGTTTAGAACTCACCTTAGACGTTAAGGGCGTGTTTGGTTGTGTTTTAAAGCTTGAGCTTCAATGGTGGTCTTCCTCTCTCTCTCTCTCTAGTTCTCTGTCTTCTCTCTTCTCCTTCTCCTTCTTTCTTCTTTCTGATCTTCTCCTCTTCTTCTCTTCTTCTCTCACTCCATCTCTCTGTGTGTGTATAAGTATATGTATATATGTGAGTATATATATATATGAGTGTATATATATATAAACACACACAAAACCCTCCCTCTCACTCTCTCTGATTTCTGTAAACAGAAATACGCCCAAAATGGGCTGGTATATATAGAGAGGGAGTGTTCACGTGGCCTCTCCCCAGCCAGAGCAAAAGAATCTGCCCAGCTGCCTCCAATCGATTGACATAAGTGTCAATCGATTGATACAATCAATCTATTGAGATAAAGTTCAATCGATTGGTACCCAAAGCAAGTCAATCGATTGGTATACTTGCCAATCGATTGGTATCCAAATTATACCAAGGGTAAGGCCAAGCTCATACAAGTATTAAAAGAAATATACAAGGTCTAGTTATATAATATATTACAAAAATACAGGGTATTACAATAAATGACACCTACAAGCCTCAAGCTCAGAAGAAAGACTCCGATAAAGCTCCGAGAATTATCTAAGATACATATATCATTCTTCTCTTTAGAAATATTTGACTGTGAGAGTGAGACGTTGCATCTCTTGTATTAGATTTTGCATGTAGGGAACCCTTGAGGACGATTCCTCCAGCACTTACACATTCACATTGTCATACTGCACTAGCATCTTAGGATAAGAGCATTTCATCTGTATTGTTGTTTGTGTGTTTTTCGTCCTCTCGCGCGTTTGAACTACGCCCTGGTCTAATTCCTGGAAAGGATACGTAGGCAGCTCTAGTAGAGCATGACCAGCAACGGCTTAGATTTAGCAGCCTCTACCTAGCATTGCATTGCATTATTTCTTGATTTTCTTTGATTTTGAATTTCTTGATTTTTGCAAATTTTTTGTTTTTCCTAAAACCTCTCAGTATGGTTATTGGGTGCCTTCAAAGCTTTGGCACTCAACTGTAGACACCCAATTTTGACCAAACTTATAGGATTTAGGGTGGACAACATCTTGGAGGATTCGATGATGAAAAGTACCCCGTGGAAGGTACTGGATTCCACACAATTGAAAGATCAGACTTCGGAAAGTGACTTCAAGCTCAGAAAAGCCCTTTTCCATGGATAAATCCCGGTTTTCTCAAAATCATCTCTCAGAATTCATTTTCACTCAGGATTATATGAACATTAAGTGTTCTAAATGCAGTATTCTAGGTATCCAGAGATTCAATTTTAAAGAAAAGTTCAAAATTGACGCACATTTGAGAGCAATTTTGAAAAAGGCGTCGTTTGATTTTAACAAGATGACGAAAGTTTTGGAGGACTTCTGGGCTTCAATTGGACTTCAATTCTCATTTCAAAATCTCCTAGAATATTTTTATACTAAAATTCAACCCAATAGCTTTCCAACGGTATATAAATGGACAATTTCGGACACCTAAAACCATTTTTACAAAAATCTGGAAAAGCAGTGCACGTAATTTTTGAAATAAGGCTTGTGGGCAACCAGAGGAGCCCAAAATGCAGGTGGCAGGTCCCACAAGTGGGGTGGTAGTTCCCCCCTTAACCGCCACCTATAGGGAGTGTTCTCCATAGGGTTTTTCTAGTTCTAGTCCCTTCTAGAAGGCTCCCACTACGAGGAAATTGCCTGGAAATTGCGTTGAGGTACCGAAATGGTCATTTTAACCATTTTCTGCTCTCTGAAAATTCTGTTTTAACCCTATAACTTTAGAGCTAAGTCTTCAAAACTCTATATATAGATCCATATGAGATCATCTTTGACATACAAGAGATAGATAAGAGAGTATACACAAGTACATACAAGAGAATATACAAGATATCGAGGAATATACTTAGAATTCAAGAGAGATTTCAAGATAGTAGAAGTGAATTATGAATTAGAATTTCCTAAACTAATCTCAAGATAATAGGATTAGATGATTTTAACACCAATTGCCTCACTCAACTTCCATGGATGAGTGCTTGAAGAACACTTGAAGAACACTTGAAGAAGAAGATCTTTAATTCAACTTTGGTTATATAATTGAGAATCCTCCAAGAGGTAAACACTATAATTCATCTCTAATTCCTATTTTGTAGATATAGATCTATAAGATTTGGATCTAGCTTAGTCTTATTTTATTTGTTAGAATACTCATCTTCTTCATCTCTTGTTCTTCACACACTCACATAGCTAGATCCAAATCCTTTTGATTTTCATTGACAATTCATAATTAGAGATTGATTTTCACTTTGATTTTCAATTTTGATTTCATTCTTCTATTTAATTTAGATCCATGCATACATAATTATATCTATGTATCTATTTTGAATTCTATGATGGTTTAGAAGTATGATCTATGAGAGGGATGATTCCTATGTTCATACCCATCTCTTGATTATCTCCATTACCTAGAATTCATATTGAATTTCATCTCTAATATGATATTTGTAAGTCCCTTTGATCCATGATCTAAAGTTCTTCATAGAACTTGAGGGCTAAATTGATTGGAAATCATGATAGTCAAGTAGATCTATGCATTTGATCTCTCTAATAAGCTTCAATCAACACCTAAGATGTTTTCTTCACACTTTAAAATGAACTAGATGAAAATTCAGCAAAATAGATTGGTTTTGTCCATGAGATTTGGTCCATCGAAACCCATAGTTTGATGGGTTTCAAATTTTCTGGGGTAAACTTTGATAGATTAGCTTTCATCTAGTCCGTTGTAAGAAATTCAAGGATCCATATGCTATTTTTCGAAATTGTTGAGAAATCGGTTGACAGATTTGAACATAGTCTCTTTGTGCTTGAATTTTATTTATCAATGTTTCGCTTTTTGGGGATGATTTCTAACTCATATATCTGTATGGAGATGTAAATCATGAGCATACGATTGAGTTAAGATCATTTTCTAAGCATTTGAAGTTGATACAACTATTCTGGAATTTTTTAGGTTTAAATACAATTATGATTATGTATACAAAATGTTCATACCTTGATCACTCAACAAGAATTAATGAATAAAATTTGGTTTAGAAATCATCTAGGATAATTGGATGAGAGATCAAAAGCTTAGAATAACTTGATTAGCATGATTCATGAACTTCTATTGTGTTGTGCATTCATTTGTCAAATGATGTCAAACTTCCAGAATAACAGAGTCTGTTTAAAACACTTTTTCAAAAATCTTAAGATCATGACATGTCCATGGAATTATTTTTTCCATAAACTACAATGAAATAGCTTTCATTTAACACCAAAATAGAGCTTCACATAATTTTTGTAGAATTAATTATGATTTTTACAAGAATAGTGGACTGTCTTGATTCACTGTTCCCAAAACTCTTATTTCTCTCACTTCAAAAATGGTAAAGAGGTTCTACTTTTTGGAGAAGTTCCCTAAGACATGTATCTAACTTTCTGTAAAAGGGTTTTAACCCAGCTCTTGTTTAAGACCACTTTTGATAGGATTCACTAGAGGTTGCTGAATCTAGAAATTTGATTGATGACATTTTCTACTTGCTTTTTAATGCATGTCATATGTTTGCTTGTGTTTTTGCAATGTTTGGGTATTCTTTGGTGTTTTAGCGCAGAGAATTGAATGCCATGGATCCAGACTTCGATTCTTGATCTTGCCTCATCTACATGTGGCTTAGTGCCCATGTATCGTGTACCTTCTCTATCCTTTCTCTTAGAATTTTTCTAGGTTTACAACTTTGTTTCCGATGACACAATTCCTTTAGGATAGTCTCCGTTTATATGATTATTTGTTAGAGACATCTTATCTAGGATTGTTGCATGATTGCATTACACGTTTCCATTTCTTTTTTGCTTTTGCGACTCCGCTTGAGTCAACCCAATGTAAGTTCTCTTGTTCCCTTTTGCATATCATGACATGTTTCCTTTATTTTGCATCGGTCCCGGGCGGGACTAGGCACTGTAAGTATACCTCTCTCTAGTATTACATATGCATCCAACTTCTGCTTGATTTAATCTCTTGACATGATTTTCCTTAGATATATGTTCCCTTTTGACATGTATATATCATCTAGTATGTTTGAGGAAACAACATCAATTATAAATTAAGAACAAGGGTATTTAAATCAAAGCCTACCATTTGGTAGGGTGAGGAGGGGGTGCTTTAGTCCTGCTTGGGCTCCTTTCCCTTTCGTACTAAGACCCCCAAACCTAGTTTCTAGTAATGAAGGGTGAATAACCTTATTCAATTTTGGGTGAGTTTAACTTGGGTTTCCTAATTCCCGATAAAAATTAGGTAGCAACTCTTTGTCTCTAGGACCACATGAGGAAGTTCTAGTTTTCCTGAAGTGTGCTCCTTGAGATCCGTCCCGGGACACTATTGAGGGAAAGCGCCAGGACAACCGAGTGCCGGGTGGTCCACACCAAGCAAAAACATCTTTGAATTCTTTTAGCAAAAGAGTCAATTTTTCTTTTTCTTCTTTATTAAGCATTGAGCCAATTTGTATGATTTGTGGATTATCTTTTTTATCTAGATTAACCGATAAAGTTTCTTCAATTATTTCGCAAGTAGGTGGTTTTTCAATTAGTTATTTAAGTTCAATTGGGAGATATTCGGAGGAATCGGTGCCTCCACAAGTATTAGACACAGAGGAGTAAGCAGAACCGTCTTTCATTTCATTCCTAACAAATGGAGTGATTACATCAGAGAGTGGTGGGCCTACAGCAGCCGACTCTGGTACAGACTCAATAATTAGAAATACAGAGTCTGGGGGGATAGGGGATAGGGAGACACAGGCATATGACTCTAAAGCCTGGTTGCTCAAATCTTCCTCAGTTGGTATGATCTGATCATCTTAGCTTTTGGCCCTCTTTCCTTCCTTTTCTTTAGCAAGTTCCTCTGACATTTTCTCGATAGCTCCAGTGTCTAGATACTTCAACCAGTCTTCCTCTGGGGTCTTGACAACTTCTTCTGGATAGAATGGATCATGATAAGGGGGCCTCTCACAGTCAGCAAATATCTCCATGCCAGGATATCTCTTCCCGGTGGTCTGATGGATCCATGGTTCTAGAAATCCAAAATAGGGGAAGTCTTCCCCTTCTTTGATGAACTAACCATTCAAGGTTTTGTGGTATGGCGGGAGATTTCTTACCCTCTTCTTCCATGGCTTTCGCAGCTCAATGTCTTCTTTGGTAGGTTCGTACCCCAACCCAAAGGTGTCTTGTTATCCTTTAATCTGAGGGAACTCATGAATCCCTTATTGACGTCGGCCTAACCCCATTATGGGGAAATAGTTCATTTTGCAGACGGTATTGACCACTGCAGAGCGGATCTCAAGGAACCTGTCTTTGTCGCCAATCATGTGGACTTTTTCCATGAAGAATTCTCTGATTTCCCCTTATTCTAGTTTGGGTATTTGGATTTCAAAGACGGAAGCGTAGCTTGGAAAGGCTTCATTTCCCCAACTATTGCCGAAGATGGTTTTCACCTTTTTCTCATGAATGTACTTGATTATTTGGTACACAGTGGATGATACAACTTTGTTGACATGCATCGAGGGCCTCCTAATTAACAAATTAAATAAAGTGGGGATATCCATGATTTAGAAAAGTTCCGTGTAAACCAAAGACCCTACATGGATTTGGAGAGAAACAGTCCCCATCACAGTTCTCTTGGTGTTGTCATAAGCCCTCAAGGACTGTATAGATGGAGTGATGTCCAAGATATCAACCCCTAAGGCGGTGGTGGTTCTTAGAGCATAAACATTCAAAGCGGAACCTGTGTCAACCAGATAGTATGGTACTTGCTGCCCCTTGCACCCGACAGTGATGTATAAAGCTTTATTGTGCGCAGACCCTTCCGGTTGCAGGTCTTCATCGAAAAAGGTAATGATTGGATCCAGGGTGAGTGTGCCTAGGAAAGCCACTATATCTTCTGGTGCAGCATCGATGGGGACCTCGATCCCAGCCAAGGCATTTAGCATTGCTCGTCTATGCTTTTAGGATGTTATCATGATATCCCACATCGAGAGATGTGCTTTCTGTTTTCTTCAGATACTTTATCATTTCATCGTCCTCTTTGATGATCTCATCCATTTTTCCCTTTTCCTTGTCTTTAACTGGCCCTTTTTCGATGACTTTGGTAGCAGGTTACGAAAGCTGATAATGTCAGTCTGACCTAGTCAGATGATCAATCTCGGTAGGGGTAGGTCCTTCTATTGTCCCATCTTCTTTGAACTAATTGCAATCTGTTCCCACAAATGGTTTCTCCGGCTCATTCTATATGGAGGCGTCGCTTTCATGGTTAGGATCATACCACTTGAGGTCTACCGCTCCTAGATCGTGTTCTTCCAAGAAGAACAAATCTTGTTCATCATCTAGCTGTTGCTGCCATTCATCATCCTCTCCTTCAATTAGATGAATTCTTGTAGAGTCTGGGATGTCAATGAGGGATAAGAGATGTCCTAAAGGGGTGATATAGGTGATAGGGTAGAAGGATACGCGGTTGGGCTCAATGAGGATGATATTTTGGTTTTTTAGTAGGGGATTTTGGGTAACATAGGGTTGCCTTGGTAGTGGCTCAATGATATTCAGGTCAATAAGGTCTTGGACATCATGACAGAGGCACATGCAATCATTAATGTTGTGTCCAAGGGTTTGGTGGTAGGCGCAGTGTTTAGACATGTCACAACTCAGTGGTGATGGGGTGTTCCACAGTTCGAGTAGTTGGAGATGGCCTTTCTTGAGGAGGCGGTCTAAGGCTGAGGAAAGAGGGATCTCTAGCTTGGTAAAGTTATGGGAAGGCTTTTTCTGGAATGGGTAATTGGAGGAGTTGGCTTGGTTAGGGGACTTGTATGGCCTGAGAGGGTATAGTATGAGTTAGCTGCTAAGTGCATTGACATTCGGGGAGTTCTGAGAGTAGTTGGGCCTTTTTGCTTGACTTGGAGGCTCTTCCTTCTTAATCTTGTCTTTCCTGATAGCGTCTTTAATTTGAGTTCCCACTTTAAACAGCTCCTCAAAGGTGGAGATGGACTGATAAAACAATTTCTCATGGTAGAACGGTTGCAGATTCAGCATTAGCATTCTCACCTGTTCTTTCTCAATTGGTCGATGAGTTATTTGGGCCACTTTGTTCCTCCACCTGCTCAGAAACGCAACGAAGGATTCATTGTTGTTCTGCTGAGTAGTTTTTAGATCCTGGATGGTGACATCAAACTCTTGGTTGTAAGAATAGTGATTAACGAATACCCAAACGATATCTTCTCATGCTCGAGTTTTGGAAGCTTCCAAGGTTAGAAACCATACTAGTGCGTACTTCACGAGAGTTTGTGGGAACAATATTGCAATGTGCTCATGAGTATAGACCATTGATTGAAAGATGATCATACACAGCTTTATGTAACTTTTGGGGTTTCCAGTTCTGTCAAAACGGTCAATGGCAGGCATTTTGAAATTCTATGGCAGTTTCAGCTTAACAGGCTCGAAAAGGCCTTTCAGATCTAGCATGTAATCATTGACTCCTTTGCTTTTTCTCAATACACTTTCTAGCTTGTAAACTTTGTCCTTTTTTTTGGAATTTCTTCTAATACGCAGGCGGCGGGATTCCTTGAAACCATTCTTCTTCTCCGTTATACTCATATACAAGGATGAGAGGTGGTATAAACTCTGGCAGTGGTGGTGGCATGAACTCTGGCGATAGTGGGAATCCAAGTGGGTGCTGTGGCTACTATTGTATCAGTTCCTCCATAAATTTCAAGATTAGACTGCTGATTTATGGTTGCTCCCAACTCGGTGACCTTGTTTTTTAACTCTTCCTGATTCATGCTGAAATAACTTAGCGGATTGATCGTGGCCAAATGATAGTCTGAATTTCTGACCCAGACGGGGATCCCAACTACTAAATTTAGGAATCTATAGTGACCTACAGATTTGAGAGCATTATATCAGATTATAACTATGACGACTTTCGACAGACAACGATAGTGATGTTAACCAACGTGGACTGACTTGTGTATAGACCGACTGAGACAGTGCATGCAGACTGATAGGAACGGTGCATGCATATGAGACAAGCATGTGGATGCGGACCCTAATCTATATGATGCTCCTACTTCTAACAGATAGCAGTTAAACAAGTAAGGTCCTAGCCATACAGAGTGTACTAACCTTACTTTCCAGTATGATCACCAAGGGATAACAGGGATTTCCAGGACATTTCAAGAAGTTTGGACAGAGTTTCTGGGATAATCTAGTACTTTGGGTATTTTTGGGAGTTTTTGGGAGGAATTAGAGTTTTTGGGACAAACTAGTACATCTAGGCATTTCTGTGTGTTTCTAGGAGAAATACATATTTTCTAGGAAATCTGGAAGATTCGGACAGAGTCTCTAAGAGAAACAGTTATATCTGGGTATTTTTTGGAATATTTGGACAAAGCTTTTGGGAGATTCGGGAGAATTTCTTAGAGAAACTGGCATATTCGGGCATTTTTGGGAAATTTGGACAGAGCTTTTGGGATAAACAAGGATATCCAGATGAATTGGGCAGGTGATGATGGTAATCATACTGTCTTAGCAAGTTTTCATACTCCTATGTCTTTGGACCACCAAACAAGGTTTGCAGTGTATATCTTTGTGAACATGGAGCAGACATCCTTATCATGGTGCCTAAGCTAGTCAACTTAATGTGATCACATGTGAGTGATTGCCTTGGGAATCATAAGAAAGAGGTTCTATTCTATGCCACATAAGCGTCTACATCGCGTAAGTAATCCCACCAAGGCATACATCAGTTATATCACATTGTCCTATCTGAAAGGACAAGTTAACAGTCCTATGAAAGGTTCTACAGGAATCTATATGCAAAGGCTGGGTTTAGTCAAAGAGGATCCATTGACGAGAGTTCCAATGTACCATCAGAGAGAGCACAAAATTTTTTACTCTTTATGATATACTTTGGAAGATACAGTATCAACGGTGACTTGTGCCCTGGCACAGCAAGACCTGAACAATGTCAGCGCCTCATTTCAGTTACAGTCGGAGGGTGAAATGTAGGAGTGCTATGCGGTGAACCAGACACAGTAGAAAGATAATTTTAAGGATGCTTCTTATGAGTCAAACCTCTGTATTATTTTGTTTTTTAAAATAAAAATCCCCAACAGAGTCGCCAGATTGTGGACACGTGGCTCCCGGGAACCCACCCCCCAGTGCGTTCTTTCCTGGAGTTTTGGAATTGATTTTCCTTTGTTTTGAAATTGATTTGAAGAAAAGAAGGTCTATTGAAAAAAGATGCAGAGTCGCCCCTTGGTCTTTAAGGAACCAAGAAACCTAATTTTTGACTCACCTAAACGGATAAAGGGCACCGGCCCTTCATAACCAAAGAATTTGGCTTGGGGTTTTGGTATAAGCGAGGAAGGAGCCTTTGTCATGACTAAAACACCCTCAACTCACCCCGTCTCTTGACGGGCCTCAATTAGCATCCAAATAATCATCTTATACTATGTTTGGTTCGTCAATTAATTCTATGATAGTATATTACATCCCATAATAAACTTGAAATGGAAGATCAAAAGATAAGATATCATTCATAAGTTCTAGCCAGGTATTACACAATGCAAAAGTGATCACACAAATAAACCTAGAAAAATCGTCTAATCACATAGCAAGTAATCAAGTTTTCCTAATCTAAAAGGGACATGGGTTGTTCTTGAAACAAATAATCAAAGAAAACAAAATATGCTTAGCAAGCTAGGATGTATGCATGAGATTCTTGAGAAAAGAAGATCTCTCAAACCCTGGGATGGATGAGAAAGGACGATTAGATCAGGGGAGCGTAAACGTGTGATCAAATTCATTCCATACAACCTTCTTAGATTAAGAGTCACGAAAACTCCAAATCTTGCATGGATGT
Source organism: Hydrangea macrophylla (assembly GCA_033977485.1). Taxonomy (NCBI): domain Eukaryota; kingdom Viridiplantae; phylum Streptophyta; class Magnoliopsida; order Cornales; family Hydrangeaceae; genus Hydrangea; species Hydrangea macrophylla. The sequence continues at coordinate 52,948,923 of CM066991.1, read as the reverse complement.
AATGTAAGATCCTAGAATGTGCAAAGGTTGTAGTGTGTTTTGTGTTAATGGATTTTCTAAAGTGACTTAGAAATCTATAGGATGCATGAATGGATGAAGAATATTATTGTAGGATATGTATATATGTAGTATGAACTACTACCTAAGAGATGAGCTAATTTGGAATGCATGTAAACATCTAATCAAAGAACAAAAGTTGAAACATGCTTGCTATGAATAGTGGACAGATCAGTGAGCTGATCTTGTAAAAATGGAAAAGTGAGGTTAGAAATGTTTTTAATTCATGATTTTTATGCTGATCATCCTTATTGTGTTTAGAACACATGTCAAAAAGCCAAATCACTATTGAAGTTACAAATTGAGAGAAATCATATAAACAAGAGAGGTTACTCAGAAACAGAGTTTGTATTGTCGACTGAAATGTAGAAAAATCTTAGAAAATGAAAACAAAACATTTGGATGCCCATATTATACAAAATGTTCCTGAGATACTATAGTTCAAGGGAAAAATAAGTTGGGACCACTCTCTTTGTAAAAGTTTTCTGAAAAACAAGTTAGAAGTCAACCAAAGCTGCTGTGACAGAAAAACAAAATGTCTAGAAGGAATGTTTGGGTCAAAATGGGACACTCCAAGTGTTTTTAAATCAAACCAAAAATCATGGCTATTCTATAATAAGTTAGGAAGACTTTCCAAGTGGTCTCATAATTATCCTTTGAGCATTGAAGTCAGAATGTCATTTTAAAGCTAGATGACTCACTATTTTGAGGATTTTGAGAAAACAAAGTTTATTCTTGGAATCCAAATGTTGGGGTTTTAAAAGGGTTTTGAAATAGAGGTTTTGAAAGCACATTTCCAGCACTAAAAGGAGATTATAACCACTTGGAACATCAACATCAAACTCGCTTCAAGAACTTCCAAGATTATTGGAGAGCATTGTTTTCATCTTGGAAATAACTTCAAGAATACATAGGAATGTATTGAAGTTAGGATCATCATCTATCAAACATGTTTTTGAGGTAAAGAGCTACTATCTATAAGGATTCACTCACCCCAAATACCATGTCATCATCTAGATGATAATGAACTAGCAAGTAATCAAAGAAAAATAAAAAAGAAATAAGGTAAGAAGAGATGAACATATGCAAACAAACAAGTAAATAGCAATCAATAGTTGATAATCATTGAGATATTGGACTTGTAGCTTGGTGTTTCACTCATATAGAGTGACTTTAGACATGGAAGTAGCTTTCTATCTCATAAATACTCACAAAAATGGCGGTTGGATGTATTGAATGTGAAGTAAAGGGGAGTAATGAAGTAAAAACAAGGTTGGGAACTCACTTTCTTGTTGAAAATCTAAGAAGGAAGCCTTCTTTCTCTCTATTCTAACCTTATCTCTACAAATTTCTCTCTACAACTTTTATAAACTTGCATTTGCCATCCCCAAAATGAGGAGTCAAGGGGGGTTTATATAGGCCAAGCTAGGGTGAGTTTGTGATTTAAAAAGTGCTCCCATTGGTCCCAAACATTTGTGAACATAAAACTATGTCTTTTAGGTTTTCAATTATTCCATTGGGGCCACAATACAAATTACAAAAATGAACCTATCAGGAGTTGAGTGCCACTGTGGCACTACTCCTCAGATGCACAGAAAATTGCATTTAGGCCCCCAGAGGTTCCGGTATTTGCGAAAATGCCATATTTTGTCCGAAATTGATAGAAAATGTATACGAACTTCAAACCAAGGTTGTGAAATATAGTTTAAAGGTAATGGAGTCTACTTTCCATAAAAAAAAAATAGTCCATAGATAGGTCGCTTTGAAAAGTTTGCGGTAATCGTGATAAAAGCCGATTTGATCGCCTTTTTCACCTTCGAAAATTCATAATAAATTCGTTTTAAATCCAGAAATTATGTGCGATATACCGTTGGAAAGCTATTGACCTCTAATATCCATGAATATGTTTAAAAAAATGATACGGTGCTCCGGCTTCAAAGTCAACTTTTAGGCCAAAATGGTCAGACGGGGGACCTCTAAGAAGTTCTGGGAACCTCTAGGAGCTCCCAGGAGGTGACGTTGTCGTCCAATTTTCTTTTAAAACTCGTTTTAGTACTTTTCACATGATTTAAAATGATCTCAAAACTTTTTGGCAAATTTGGATGATTTCCGTCAGACCCTGTTCAAACTTGGTCAAACCTGGGTCAAACCAGTCAACAAGGACTTTCCGGGAACTTCTGGGACTTCCGGGGGTCTCTGGGAGCTGACGATTTCACCTGATTTTACTTCAAAACTCATTTTCTTATTTTTCTTATGACGTAGCATGTTTTTAGAACTTTTGGTCCAAATCTGGGAGTGTTTGGGCTTTCAAGGGCATTTTGGTCATTTGTACCACTTTCTGAATATTTGAGAGATAGAACAAACTTCCAGGAGTCCTTTTTTTTATAGTCTTTTTCGATCATTGTGAACCATCAAGCTATGGGTCTCCTAAATCTAATAGCCGACAAAATGGGGTGTATATAGTTGTGTCCCAAGAATTACCCATTATATTAATATACATTCCAAAATGCAGGGTATTACACGACTAAAGCACCCCCTCCTCGCCCTACCAAATGGTAGGCATTGATTCAAATATCCTTGTTGTTAATTCTTAATAAGTGTATTTTCATGGTTTGATCTGGATGAAATTCGCACACAACATGCCAAAATGAGTCTAGTTTCTAGATCAAAAAGAAAATTCAAGATCACATGGCTAGATCTCTGGTAATTAGACCCAGATCAAACATTGCACAAAGTTTAACAACTCTCTGTCCACTAATTTTATACGATTTATTAAAAACAACATATGATTCCAAAACCTTTCAAATTTCTCAAAGATTGAAGATAACTCATTATAATTCATGCAAAATTAATTAATTTGGAAACAAAACAACTTGATTAAGGTTCTGATCCATTCATTTCAAAATACGTCCACGAATTTTGGACAGAGAGTTGTTCTTTTAGAAAATCACCAATCAAACTATGTTAACTTGATAATTGAAGTAAACTAAAAATTGTAGAGGTAGATCTATGTGTTAGAAACACATTCCAATTGGTCTAATCTAAATCAAGCAAATCATGAATTTATGAAAAATTATTGATCACAGACCATCATTAGAATCCCAACACCATTGATGAACTTAGCGTTCATGTTCATATCAAATTAGATCTATAATTCTATGAAGAATTTAGATCTAATATGATAATAAGAAACTACATATCATACATTTGCCATAGAATTCCATGGATTTTGTCTCATAGAGATCCCATCATAGACCTCCTAAGAAGTCTAGAAATGGATTATAAAGGGCTTACTCAATCCCATTGGATGAACATAGACTTTGAAATTTGAGAATTCAAACAAGAAATCAAGCATGTCTACATCTAAATCCTCTCGCCAACACACAATCCATGATAATTTGGACCCAATTCTCATAGAAATTCAATGAAACATAGTGAGTTCCATAAACTTCATGAGAATGAGCTTGGATGATGGAACATAGCATTTGATTCACCAATTCCATATAGAGATGATCTAGGTCAGCTTAAACTCTCATGTAAACAACAAATTATAGAGAATTCAAGGATTTAACCTCTAGGAATTCAAATGAAACGTGGAAGGTTTCATGAACTAGAGAAGAACATGAGAGAGAATAGATAATTCAACACAAGTTTGGATGATCCATGGTTTTAATTCACTTTAAAAACACGTTTTACAGAGATCATATGATGATCTAAATCTAAATCAACAATAATTCATGATAATTCAATCACAATTCATTGATGTGGTAGGCGAAGAAAGGAATGAGAAAGTAGACTTTGAAAAATGTGTAAAATCCTAGATCTAATTATGAATTGTGATTGAATTATAAGTCCAGACGATATAAATGAGAGAATTACCTTTGAGATTGCTTAGATTTATAGAGATTTGGTTGAATTTGATCAATCTTCAAAGTTGTGTTATGTACTCTTCTTCAAGCTCTTCTTTTGACCTTTTTTTTTTTACCCAATTTCTCTTATTATTCCAGAGATTTTGATCTTAGAAAATGGATGTTTGGAGATGAAAATTGAATTCCTCACTTTTTCTCTTTATTTCAAATGAGGATTCAGGCTAGAAGTCTTGTAAAAAAAGGTCTTTTCTCTTTGAAGAGAAGTTTGTATTTATGTATGTGGATACCGGCATTTGGGCCCACTTTTAAAATGTAAAGAGTCGTCACTTAATTTTTTAAAGGAAAATTAAGAAACCATTTTAAAAGCAAACTGATCTTTTGTAAAACCAAAGATAAACTGGGTCCGGGGAATATGGAATGAAAGGGGAAGGAGCCCGGCGGACTAAAACACCCCCTCTCATCCTATCTCATGATAGGCCTCTACTAAACATCCTTTTTAATCGAATTATTAATCTATGCATGCTCTCAACTAATACATATGTATAAATATACATTATAAAAGCATGTCTAAAAGGGTGTAAGATTGCTAACGATAAAATATCATTCAAAATCAAGTAGTTCAATTAGCAAACAATATGATATGCAAATAGAGAACTAGAGAACTTACCCGGGATCCAGCTGCGAATATTAGACGTGCAATGCATGCAAGACAATAAAAACCTAAGAAAAGTCTCTATAATCACATATACACATAAGGCAAGACCTAAACTAAGGTGTCGCGCATGGAGTCAAAAATCAATTAAAATCAAAGAAGTAAATTAATTAAACTAGAGGAGGGTTGAGAAATTGTACCTCAAATGCGCTACAAAACAAAGATTAGTATACATGCATTGATCAAAGATATCGAATAATCAAACCTAATCTTCTAGCTTAAATCTATCAAGCATGGAAAGAATTGACTTATTTATGGATTCCTTCTAATTAGTTGAAAACATGTCACCTCTAAAGATATGCAAGTCTCAACTAGGAGCCAATGCAATGTCCATATAGAGGTAGTATGATTCCAACATGATTATAAGGAACACATAACTAGGTTCAATTAGGGGCAAATCAACCTAGAATTAGATCCTAACTACAAGTATCAACATACATGGATGAATGCATGGACATAAACAAGAATGAGGTATAAACTAATCATTGATTTGGATCATTTATCCTCTGGATTTAAACTTAATTGACATTATTTAAGACATGATTTAGACCTTGGGACATTAAGAGACCAATAAGATTAGAGTTATTCAAGTTTTATCAAAACTGTGACAGAATTGTAAGAATTACAGAGAGCAGACCAGACTTTCAAAAATATAAATAAAATACTTCCAATGGTTCGATCTTACTGATTTTTGAGTATGTTAAGCCTCTTGAGTCTAGTTTCTAACCCAAAAAGAAAATCAAATATTCAACGGTTAGATCTCTCGGAATAAGGAAAACACTAGACATCACTCAGGAATCTGCAACTCTCTGTCCAGAGTTTTTGTATGATTTTCTAAAAATAGTAAAAAAAATGAGAAACACTTTGATCTTTTTAAGGTATCTTCCTAACACATTGAGCTACTTAGAAAAAATTATTTGAGGTTGAGAAAACGTTCTTAAGGCTCTAATTTACTCATTTTAAAATGAACTTACTGTTCTGGAACTTTTGGACAGAGAGCAACATACTCACAAATCATGAAGCCTAACCATTCTAAATATGGAATTTCATCAAGACCAAGGTCCTAATGATACTTATGTGAGTTATGAACACCCTCCACTTGGTCTCACTCAATTCTCATGGACCATGATTTAATTAAAAATCCTTGATCTCAATGAGTTCATGAGTTCACTGCACCATTAATGAAGTAGTGTTCATGGTTTTGAACAAACTTGAATAACACTTAATTCCTCTCCCAAATATATGGTCCTTGAGGAATGAGAGTTCACTTATCAATTTTCCTACCAAGTTGATGGTCCTTGGAGACTTAAGACATGACTCAAAATTATTTGAACTTCATAATATAGAAATAACTCTATGACTCAAAATTATTTGAACTTCATAATATAGAAATAACTCTATGAGATTCAACTTGAAGGATTCAAGTTATGGTTCAAAACTTGGATCCAACAAGAACACATGGATGCAACCATGACCCATCTTAATCTCCACATAAATCGTGAAATTATGGGAGACTAAGGGATCAATTCCAAAGAAACCTCATGAGATAATAGAGATCTCATAGATTTTCAAGGAAAGAACTAACAAAATGAAATAAAATCAAAGTTTATTTAGAAAGTCTGAATCAAGGAAAAAGTTATTTTATATACTTTTAAATCCAAGGCTCTTTCTTAGACCCAAATCAATGAAATAAAAAAAAAAAAGGATTCAATCACAATTCTATGTGGTGTGTGATGAAATGAGGTAAGAAGAAAGGTTTTGAAAATGTGTAAAAGTCCTAGATATATGAATTGTGATTGAATTATATATAATAAGTATAGGAATAAGGATACCTCTAGATCCTCTCAGGATTTGATTGATTTTGAGAGATCCAAGCCTTACAAGCAATGTTCGTATTCTTCTTCCTTGAAGCTTCAAGGTTCTTCAATGAAGATTTGAGGAATTGGTTGAATTGGGTAGGATTTCTATGGGGTTTTGGGATTTCTCTCTCTATATTTCTCTAAGAACAAACTTCATCTTCAAAATTCAGCCTCTCTCTCTAAGATTCAAGTCTCATCTTCAAGGTTCAAGTCTCCACCCCCACAAAATGAGAGAAAATGAGGTTTTTATAGACTTTCATTATCTTAGGGGCTAAGATAAGGGTAGATAGGTCAATTAGGGATGGTGGGAGAATGGTTTGCATGACCTAGGAGTAGTAAACATGTAAACAAAAAAACGGCATCGTTTGGTGCATTCATTTGATTAAAGATTGAAAAAGAACTTTTACTTAAAAATGCAAATTAACCCAGGCCGACACTCAATGAAGATGGAAGCGGCACTCAGTGAATGCCGTTACGGCACTCAGTGAGTGCCGAGCGGCATGTAGCGACATTCACTGACTGCCGTTCGGGCACTCTAACTGCCGCTGCACAGCAACACAACACTATTCACAGCAATTCAGCACTTTAATTTCATTTCATGTCGTTTAATTTATGTATTTACTTAAGACATTAAATGTAATTAAGGAAATACCTCCCATTTGGATTCAATAAAAATATTAAAAAATCAAAATCCTTAAGGAAAAAAAGACAACTCTCCCTCCAAAGGCAAAATTTCAGTTTTCCTGCACAATTCTTCTTAAAGACCTTTCGATTTCTCAATGTTCCTTTTATTTAAAAATTCTTAAAAATCATTTCTAGCATAAGGGAGACCCAATGAACAATTACTGGGAATTTTTTATCTTGAAATTCAAAAAATTTTATGATTGACCCCCTTTTGACCAGTTGACTTTTCACTGAGTCGATGTGGACTTTTTTTTTTTTGGGTTCATGCTGAATTTCTCTCTTTGACAATGGTTTTAAGATGCTCCGATAATATTGCTGTGTTCCTATATGTGTTCAAAACTCATGGTCTACAAGGTGACGGGTAAATGAGAATTTTGGTCTTTTTGGCTGAAAAAGGGCAATTTTGGACCGAGATTCTTCCTGTAAGAGAATCAGATTGCTTGTAAGAGTCTTGATTCCGATGAGACATATTCATCATTGATCTCCAGAGGTAAATCCCCCTAAGTTTAATAGTTTGTTCAAAATTGTGGTGTCTACAATATAGAAATTTGATCAGGAAAGAGTTATACTTTTAGGATGATTTGAGCATAAAAAAATGTGACCTAAGGGTGACAAATACGCGCGTAAGAAACGTGGTCGTTTGGGATATTCTAGAGATTCAAAGAGGGTTCTTAGATTTATCTCGTTTTAAACTTTGAAAATTCATATTTAATTCATTTTAACTCCTAAAATTGGAAATAATATGTCATTGGAAAGGTATTGGAGTCTACTATTTTATAAAAATTGTTAGAAAATGTTTTGAAAACATGTGAGGACTACTTTTTTTTATAATCATACTTGAATCGATATTTACTGAAAATGTGTCAAATTGAATCTGCGGTTCTTTCTAAACCACTTCTTTGGATCTAAGGACTATCCCAAGCATCCTTATTAGGGGTGCACAAAATACCCAGGGCCTGAATACCCGACCCTGAATTGACTCAGATGGTTCGGGTTGGTTCAGGTCTGTGAGTGCAACAGTTCAGGTCTAATTGGTTCTCATTGAAAAATGAAATATTGGGTTGCTTTGGGTCAAAGTTTTGGTGAACCGAACTAGAATCGAGAATAATGAATGTGTCAAATAAAAAAAGACCACTCAGTAGAAGCCAAACCCTTTCTCTCTTTACTCTCTCATTCTTTACCTCTACCTAAGCAAACTCAAACTCAACCCCCCCCCCCCCCCCTCTCTCTCTCTCTCTCTCTCTCTCACTCTCACTCCCACTCAATGATGAACAAACTCCTAATTGAGCAATGGAAGAACAATCAAGGAGAAATCAAACCTAAGAACCATACTTGTTAAAAGATAAACAAACCCTTCTCTCTGTCTCTACACCTGCTACCTAATCAGTAGAATTTATATATATAGTGTAGCACCCGCTTTTTCTATATATTTTCCTAATATAATTTTTAGGATTTCCAAATTATCCTTTTTTATATTCTCTTTTTATTTGTATATGTGTGTGTTTATAACCTAACCTATAGTCTTGTATGATACTACTTTGCATATGCATTTTACCTTTTGAAACCTTGTGGAGGAGCTGAGCCCGAGCGCTCGTGCCAGTGGAGAACTCGAGTTAGCATAGTCTAAGCCTATAAATACCACTCATGCTATTTCATTTTGGATGAATTTCTTTTAAAACAACGGAGAGAGGGAGAGGAAGAGGGAGAGGGAGAGAGAGTCTATGGAGAAACTCTGAGAGAATTCTCTCCTTGTATGTGTACGTCAATACACATACACCCCCTTTACATGTGTTGATATAGCGCACACACATACACACACACACACATTTTTCTCCATATACACCCACATTTTTTCCATCTACACACTTTGTTGTTGTGGAAAAAAGAGAAGAAGGAAGCTAAGAAGATTTAAATCAAGAAGAAGGAAAGGATCAAGAAGAACAAGAAAGCTTAAGCTTCATTCAAGCTCTCCAAGCACACTCACACATCTCATTTGCATCATCTTAGCTTTGTGAGTACATCAACTCACTTAGTACCATGTCTTACATGCTTGATATGTTTTATACCAACATGCAAGAACCCCTAATACACATGAAAGAACTAAAATAGAATTGTATAATAGCCAAGTTTGTAGCGTATGCAGACTATGAAACTGATGCAGACCCTAGTGCTGGCGACTCAAGAGTTTGGAATGGCTTGGGCACTCGAGTGAACCAAAATTTAGATAACATACATTTTACTGATTTAATACATGTTTAACACCCTTGTATGTATAGAGTATGTTTTGGACAATCCGGTATTTATAATATATATGTTTTGTGAATATCTTAGTTTCTATAAGGATCTGTATGTTTGTATCTATATATTTACCTTAAAAGAAAAGAAAGAAAAATTGTTTTACAACTTAATCAGAAAGTGCTAGTTTATAAAGAGGAGCACACGCACAGCCTGACCACTCTAGCAGAATTCAAGCGCTCGAATATGTTGGAGTGCTCGAATATGACAGTTTTAAAGAAACTCTTTTATCTCATCATTTTGACACCATAGTAACTTTGTATCTTCAAGGATGTTAATAACTCTGATATATGTCAACATTAAACACTATTTTATGCTAGATAACATTGTGATTAGGAGTAATACCTCATGTTTTTAATGTTGGTACATCAATTAATCTTTTCCATCATCGTGTTAGATAAGTTTATTATTGTCAGGAATGGTTATTGGGTTGATCCGAGTTTGCCGACCTCAGGGGTCAGATTGTTGTGGTCATTATCGGGAATGGTTCCCAGTGACGACATGAGTCTTTTGAGTTGTAAAGTTTAGTGTGGGTTATATGTGTTGTCAATTATGAAAAGAGAATCGAAAGATAACGAACGAGGTGAATATAAGTTGACGGCGTACGAGGACAATTAGTCAGGAAAGTTAGACTACGAGTTTGGCGACAATTAGACTGCCAGTTGGGTGGTAGTTAGATTCCCAATTGGGCGACAGTTAGACTGCCAGTTGGGAGATAGTTATATTGCCAATTGGGCAACAATTAGACTGTCAGTCAGGCAACAGGTAGACTGCTTATTGGGCGATAGTTAGTTAGATGATAGTGAGACTGCTGGTTGGTCGATAGTGGTATGGCTAGTAAGGTAACAGATAGATGTGACAGTAGGACTTTGAGGGCGACAATGGTTATGAATATGGCCAGTAAGGTGATAGATAGATGAGACAATAGGCATTTGAGGGTGACAATGGTTATGATACGAGAGATTAGTGTAATGTATGGAATTTGAGATGAGTCGAGAGCATGATATAAGTTGACGTTTGGGTTTTGGGAGTTTTTATTTTGTCATTCAAAATGTTGAGCTATATATTATCCTTATTTCTTGGAGTTTAGTCTTCCACTATCACTTTATGTATCAAGTTATCTTATGAGATTACGTTATGGTTTCATATATAATCAGCTTAATTAACTGGAACAATTATTTTAATCATATAAACTGTATTACTTGGTATCACTTAAGGTTTTGCGCTAGCTTAGCTTCATAGCTGATGGCATTTTGCCGCTGGACCGTCCACGTCCAGCGCTTCCAGTTGTTGATGTTGCAACAGATGAATGACATACCACTGGTGGCCATACAATCAGGAATCATGTTTGTAAATGATACCCGAGAGAAAACTAATTCAGAGACGGCTATGTTTATGCCAGATGAAGACTCAGTTTCTAGGCTTAGTCCTTTCTTTATTTTCTGTTGAAGTTTTCTTATTCGAACTTATGTTTTGTAACTGGCATGTAGCGTTGTGATATTACTATTGTTTATGCAGATAATATGGTGTATGGATTGTAAGGCCTTGGTTTATTTATTCAATTTAACTTAGTTCATCCATACCTATGGCTATATATTTCTTTGTTATAGTTGTTGATGGAAATCCGGTGATCTCAACCAATCATGTATCTATGGGTCCAAAAGAGGAAATCTAATTTTCCCTATTGATTATAGGTAGAAACTACATATTTATAACACATTTTACGATTATTTGTGCATACGTTTATCCCCAAGTTCCTAGATTTAGATGCATATCAATGATTAAGTATTTTCTATAATGTTGAGACTCAAACGTGTGTTTTTACACTATTTTACAGGTCATGGAAAGCAGTCATTGCATAAAAAGAGATTCTGGTAAAGAGAACAACAGAAGCAGCTGAGCAAATGCTATTTTTGACATTGAAGACTCAGATTTGGAAGATTCCCAAGAAATATAAAATGTAAATCTATGAGTTATGGTCGTGTGGCCGTAAATTAGAGGTCAATCTGAGGTTCGAGTGAATAGATATGGCCATTCTCCCATTGGTGCGCAGAGCTGTCAAAAGCAATGAAGTTTAATCTATTGAAGAACTTTCAACCGATTGAAAGTTCAATCAATCAAAAAAGTTCTATCAATTGAAGATGAAATTTTCTAGAAAGTTGTGCACAGTCTGCATGAACCCTATAAATAAGCTATTACGAGAGCAGACGCAAGAAGATGCTCCAGAACACGAAAAATAGCAGTTTTAAGGTTAGTTTTAGGGTACATTAGGAGTAGATTAGGTTAGTTTAAAGTTCTTCTTCCTCTTTTCCATTGTTGCACTCAAGATTTCAAGTTTATTTCAAGTTATTTTCAGATTAATTACAGGTTTTTCTTTTCCATTTCTTTATTTCATTGTTTATTAGTTTAGATGTTTTGATTGCTTTGTTTGTTATTTCTGCAATTATTTTATCACGTTTCTGTAGTATAGAAGTTGGGAATATGTGATGAAACATTGATTCCCAACCTCTGACATGTATTATATAGAAAACCTGTCTTCGATCGATCGAAGTTATTTCAATCGATTGAACTAGAGCCACAGTCAAGCAATTGAAGGCATTTCGATAGATTGAAGGATAATGCAGTTCGATAAATCGAAACTGTTAATTCATGAGATGATTCCTTTAAGTATTCCAAGACTTTCTGTTTTAGAAATCTATCATCAAATTGTTCTAGTAAGTTCAGTTTGTCACAACATTTTTTAGAACTTAAGCCTTAAGGCTATTTTCTTCAATGGCTTTTGCAAATCACCTTGAATGCTAACATCATTGAGGGTGCGAGTCTCAACCATTGTTTTAAACCATCTTCTAAGTATTTTAAATCACTTGTGATGATGTAATCCTGGTCATGTAAGGGCTATTGATTCTTTATCTTTAGAAAAATATGGAATGCTGAAAAGGAATGAACTTCATAGAACGTTAATGTGTATGCATGGTAGATGGTTACGATCAATGTGGATTCACGTGTTCTCAATACCTTTAATTTATTTATTTTGTTAGTTATGTTTCTTTATGCTTTAGTTTGTTATTCAGTTTAATTTAATTAATTAGAATTTGTCAACTCCTATAGTGATCTTTTCTTTTTCTTTAGGTTGTAACTTAGTATATTTATTCTCCCTATTCCTTCCCTTGGGTTCGACCTGGACTTATCCAGTAATACTTGTACGATCACCTACACTTGGGTGTTGCACAAGAGTGCACAACTTTTTAGTTGTGTCAAGTTTTTGGCACTGTTGCCGGGGAAGCAACTAGGTTAGGACTTTACTAAGTTATTTCTATTTTTTTCTTTTGCTAAAATAATAAAAATAAATAAATAACTTTGGACTTTTTCCCTCACAAAAAAATATAAATTAATAAATTAAAAAATAAAAAAATAAAAAAATAAAATTTCTATTGTTTTAAAATTTTTGGGTAAACATGTCATATCCATATTATCCTCCATACGACACAAACACCACGAATAAGTACACATTAGGTAACCAAAATAGTTATCCCCCCAAGTTAGCAAGCACCCACCTATGATGCTCATTATCAACCCAAGTGCTACCAACCACCACAATGGGGAAAGAATAGTATTAGTCCCCCCACGTTATCAAACATATCAAGAACCTCCATATGAAGAGTTCCATCAATTGCAATGGGGATATAACCAAAATAATAGTGTAGGATATAGTAGTAGTTCCCACGATTACCAAACGCACCAAGACTTTCCCTTTGGCGAGTCTTGTCCACAAGCACAATGGGATGAGAATTACTACTAACCACAATGGGGCGAAACTTCGTATAGTCATAATGAGGTGAATAACCAAGTTAAGGATAATGGTATGTTAGAATTGTTGCTTAATGAAATAAAGGCTAGATAGTGCAATTGATAAATTAGAAACTAGATATCAACAAGCACTTGCTAGCCAAATTATGGAAGACTACACCAGTTCTTCAACACTATAACCCGAATTTCAAGACAGTAACAATGAAATGGAATTGGAGGACAATGATGGGTTTATACTGAATGAGGTTAACAACTCACTCGAGAAAGTGATAACCCAATAAGAACTCCAAAACCAAACCATTGAGCAGGAAATTGTAGAACCATCTTCTCCTCAAAATACACCCCCAGACATCAATGCACTCACTTCCTGGATAAAGTTACACAATCTTTTATCTAGCGCACCTCTATAGATAACATACATAGTGAGGAGAGTTATAAGGATGAGGATGAGGTTTTAAAAGATGATGATAGTTTAGGTGATTGTACGCAACTAGGAAATGAGGAGTCCCCTGTTGACTCTACCCCTACCTTTGATAGTGACCCTAGGGAGGACGTAATTGAAAAATCTAAATTCGATTTAGATTCTTGTGATATTCATGAACCCTCACCTCTTTAGGCCGAAGAGGTGGTTGTTGGGTCTATGCCCTCAAACCATTACTTTATGTATGAAACACTGACATTTTAATATATGGATACCAACTTTACATTTCATCGTGTATGTTTCTTTCATGAGATGATTGTTAATCCTTAAGTATCATAGTAAGTAATTTGTACATGTTTGAGATACATACAAGCGAGATACGAATTACTATTCTTTGATACTTAGAAATTGTCACAATGGATGATGAGACTGGATATCTCATCAGGGTTACACTGTAGAATGATTAACTACCATTGGATGGAGTGATGAATCTTAATCACTAGAGTATAACTCTTAGTTAATATGCTAGTGCTTATAGTGCATTGACGGACCTGAGTTTTCCTATTGACACTTAAGACTGTCAACAGTTGATAGGAACTCATAACTTGTATAAGGTATGTGTTCTCAATCTTGAGATGATTATGAACACAAACTATGGATATGGCTGCTTTGATTTACCAACCAGCAAGGTCTTAACGATCAACACCTATGTGTCTTGGGTATGTCATGTTCATAGGGTTATGAACATATATTGTCAAGATAGAATCTACCCTTTGATAAAGTGTAAGCATTCCCTTGAGAATATCACCAAGTTGATTACTGAGAACTACAATCTTGTTGATAAGTAGTTATCAACACGTTTGGTAATCATGATTGGTGAATCAGACTCAAGGAATAAAAGAAATAATCATGATTCAGGTTGACAGTAACAGTTATCCGACTACCTGAATTTGATTATGAATGCTGATGGTAGAGGGACATTAGTAAACCATACAAGTCTAGTTATTGCTTTGGATTTATTCTTTTGCGTTGGAGTTCATGTGTCATATTATAGTGGAGTAAACGTTAACTGATTAGTTGATTAGTTTGCTGACCAAGGAGTTTGATCATGGGAATTAAGAACTAGTCTGAGCCAACAATAAAGAACCTAGGAGGTCCCACTCTTAGCTCCACAGGTTTGTTCGATCGAAAGAGTTCTGATCGATTGAAGTCTAGACAGGTTTGATCAATCGAAATGCTTCAATCGATTAAAGGTTCGCTCTATTGAAACCACTTCGATCGATCGAAGGATTAAAGTCGATTTGGAAATCTACAAATAAGCCCATATTAGATTATCTTAAACTTCAATAAGAAGCTAGCAATCTTCTAGACTGTTTGATCTTCTTGAGTAGTAATGACATTGAGGCCCAAATAGATTCAAGTCCAGTCCAAAACTATTTATATATAATAGAAATTAAATTCCTATGATTAAATCTCCATAGATTCTGTTCTAGGACAAGAGGAGAGTAAAGAAGCTTTATTAGAACATTACTTAGACCATGCCCTTTTTATCGAACCGTGGTCACCTCCTAGTATAAAATAGAGGTTGTTATAGGAAATACCAACACCAAAGATCGTTTCTTGGAGGCCATAGGTTTTGCATCATCTCCTCTGACCTTCAGCCTAACATTAGTTGGGGGGGAGTTACATTTTTGTGAGGATCCCCACATTCTTCTCACTGCTAAATTATTTTATTGGGAAGATCCAAAAAAATTTCGGTTATTACTTTATGACAAATATCTTGCTTAACCAAATTTATTTACTAAGTAGTTGTATTATATTCTCTATTTTTCCTGGTTGCTACTAATGATTTTGCAGGTAACATGCAAAAATTGAGATTAACGCCTCGAGGTAACATGTCCATGTCCATGTGCTTAGTTTAAAACATTGAGGACAATGTCCAGTTTTAGCTTGGGGGGGGGGGGGGGGGGGGAGTGAGAGTCATTGCATGCCTCATTTCTTTCTTTTTATACTTTAGTTTCATATACCTGCTTAGTAACATGTAACTCAATAAATTAAAATTTGTAAAATTTTAATTTTTAAATATAATAAAATAGTTTTTTGTATTTCTCTCTTAGTTAATGTAGTTAGTTATAATGTATTATTATTATTTTCTGTATGCAATTAGTATGCTATACACTATGATAGTTTGTTTACTATCTTAGTTATAGTATGTTTTATGCTTTTCTAATCTTCAAACCATTTGAGCACGTTGTGACAACTTTGTACTTAGCTAAAATAGATTAGTAAGCATAATTTAGGTGTCTCGAGAGACAAACTATAGTGGAGACTAATAACCCAAGTAAGCTTTTGAGCTATTCTTTGTTTCTTAGGATTTTACAATTACTCTAACTTTTTTTTAAAAGCGTTTTAATTCGTTGAAAGTCTCAATTTTCTTTATTTTGACTGATCACTAGAACAAAACGTTCAGGATTTACCAAACTTTAGAGCTCTTAAATTTACTGAAATGAATAATCCTATTAACTTAGAAGATAATTTAGACCATCTTTTGACCATAAACGTACAATACAACCTTGGCCTACCTCTATGCTATTCCTATACTTCACCACTTGACCCTTATCATAATTACCTTGTCATTACAATCCTAAAATCTATGCTTAACTCCAAATTACGAGTTTGAGATTCTTTTCTCTACCTCAGAGTGATTGGGATGTGTTGCGTTGATAAGAAAGTGTTAATGTGAATAATAGAAAGTTGGCAAAGACAAAAAAAAACATGAAAATATAAATAAAAATTAAACAGTGTCAATGGTTGCTACAAACGAAAAAATAATAAAAGGAAGAGTGTGAGAAAGATTAAAAAATAAAAAATAAAAAAGAGAAGAGAGAGATTGGAGATGTGGGGGAGTTTGAAAAGTTGTAAACATTCCAATCACATCCTTTGACCTAATTGAAGATCACGAACCTCTTTCTTCTTTCACCTAACACCTCTTTTTCAAAGACCTAATGATTCTAGGTAAATTGAATTTGAAGTTAAGGTAATGAGAGAGTTCTCCATGGTATCTCGCTCTTCTAGTGAAAAGTATCCTTTCATGAGACTTTGTACACTAAAATTTCCGTTTTTCAATTTAGATATGAGAAGCATTAGTTTCCATTTACATTTACTCTTTGTAGCTTCCGTATTATAAGTGATAATTATTACACCTAATTTGGAGTGATTTCATCTTGAGAGTGTAATTCCGGTGAGAGTTGAGTCAAAATGAACGTCTTGATAGTATCTTAGGTTATGCAAGCTTTGAAATTAAAGTTTTATATTTTGGTTGTCCATTCACACACACACTTGATGATTAACAAGTACAGAACATTCAAATGACTTTGATAGTAGATTAACTATAATGTGTGTGTTGCATGGCTGTGACATACTAGAGAGTTTCATTAGATTGTTGAGTTTAACCACATTGCTAAATGAGAAGAAAAATTCCTTCAAAACATTTAAACTATAACCATTACCATAAACATGAATTTTGTGGGTAGATTCACTACAAACCCTCACGAGACAACACTCGTCCACTAGGGGGAACCTAGGGGTTTAAAGGCTTGTTGCATAAGCTAAATGCAATCGCGATTCTTGCGAAAGTGAGTTAGGATATTTACTTTCTTTTGTTTTCAATTTTTAGAGTTCAAATAGACACTGTTGTAGTTCTCTTCTTGAAGCTAGTTGGGGGGTGTGATTATAGGTAGAAACTACATATTTATAACACATTTATAACACATTTACGGTTATTGGTGCATACTTTTATCCCCAAGTCCCCAGATTTAGATGCATATCAATGATTAAGTGTTTTCTATGATGTTGAAACTCAAACATGTGTTTTTACACTATTACAGGTCATGGAAAGCAGTCATTGCATAAAAAGTGATTCTGGTGAAGAGAACAATAGAAGCAGCTGAGAAAATGCCATTTTTGATATTGAAGACCTCAGATTTGGAATATTTCCCAATAAATATACAATGCATATCTATGAGTTACAGTTATGTGGCCATAAATCGGAGGTCAATCCGAGGTCCGAGTGAAGAGATATGGCCATTCTCCCATCGGTCTGCAGAGTTGTCAAAAGCAGTAAAGTTCAATCGATTGAAGAACTTTCAATTGATTGAAAGTTCAATCGATCGAAAAAGTTCGATAGATTGAAGATGAAATTTTCCAAAAAGTTGCACACAGTTTGCAGGAACCCTATAAATGATCGAAAAAGTTCGATAGATTGAAGATGAAATTTTCCAAAAAGTTGCGCACAGTTTGCAGGAACTCTATAAATAAGTTTTTATGATAGCAGACGCAAGGGGATGCTCCAGAACACGGAAAATAACAGTTTTATGGTTAGCTTTATGGTAGATTAGGAGTAGATTAGATTAGCTTAAAGTTCTTCTTCCTCTTTTCCATTGTTGCACTCAAAATTTCATGTTTTGTTATTTTCATATTAATTCCAGGTTTTTATTTTCCATTTCTTTATTTCATTGCTTATGTCACACCCCAATGTTTTGGACAACCAAACATTCAATCCAGACATGTATCCAGACTAATATTCAATTGCCAAAATCCCGGGAGTGACACCCCCACACAGGTTAACAGATAATTTATTGAAAAAAAATATTTAATACTCATTAAATAAGGACATGTGACCTTGTTTTCAAAGAATAACTCATTGAATAACAAACCTATAGTTCTAAACATGCATTTCATTAAAAAAAAAATTATATAAGTTCTATTAAAAATATTATATCATTTCGATTTACAAAAGATATATCATTTTCATTAAATAAAAACCTCTTCACAGAGTTCAGCATAGAGAAAATAAAATCTATACATCTCTATTGGTCAGAGCAACTACAACGTTCTCAATACCCAATATACAATCTTAATTACAATTATACATAGGTGGCCTACACTGCCAGAAATGAAATCGTGTACAACAAAAAAAGTACAGCTCTAATAAAAAAACAACACAACGACAATCTCTTTACCCAAACAGAAGCTCCACAGAAAATCTCTAATTACTAAACCTGCAAATACATTCGACTACGTTTCATATAGAAACGCTACCGAATGCATAACACACTCGGGTCAGTCACATGACTGGTATGAGTTAAACAAAACAACAAGTCTTAGAGATTCAACTTGAACCCGTAAACTACAAACCATACTACAACACTCTTGGACCAAGACAGGTAGTTCCACACACATATCTGGACAATAGAGTAGTTTCCATTTATGTGGTGGCAATTAGTTTCTTGCCCGAAACCCAAAGCTACTACGAATTTCATACTTACCAATCTACTTATGGTGAGCCAAACCTGTAAAGCGTTAATGGGCCCACCATCCTGCAATACAAAAGTTAGTATCCACAAAAATGCCACGAAGATGTGCTGAACACATTTTTATTAAAATATCACAAGAATGGAATCTTAGTCCTAAGCTACATGTTAAAAACAATTGAAGTTAAACTAACATCAATCAAAGAAGTAATTTATTCGTATGATTAACTCTTCGGGAATTTATTTACAACCACACTCTTACTTTTATGAATGATTCATTATTCAATTTCCTAGGTTCACAACTTGGCCACCCTCAATGGTACACCCACACATATATCCCATGTGTGCCTGGACATACTACCAACATCCACTCTGGTGCCAGTTTGGTTGGGGTATCAACTAAACCAGGTATACACATAGAAGGCCAGTTAATATGCCTAGATGTCTATAAATGAAGCCAAGCATAAGGCTTAGGCCAGCTTGATCTCGAAGTCATTGGCAAATGGGTACACTCAGCAAGTCGAGCTACCAAAACTTAGACCAGCTTGGTCATGAAGCCACTGGCAAATGGGTACACTCAGCAAGTCAAGCTACCAAAAACTTACACGAAGCCACTGGCAAATGCGTAGACTCAGCAAGTTGAGGTACCAAAAAAAAAATAATACAACAGGGAGCGGTGAACACTAAGGAACTTGAAACCATTTCTGCATTCTCAGAATTATAAAATTTCATCGGACTCAAAGTCAATGACTATTACTCATTTTTCATAGCTCAAAATTATATGAGAACTCGTGTATCTCCAAGTAATTTTTCGTTAAGTCATATTAACGAATAGAAAATCCACAAAGAAATCATATTTCCCAAATTTTGCACGTTTAACCATACTACAAACTGCTAATGAAATCTTAAATTTCTGCCCAAATGGTGCAGAATCAAGAAAAACTTAAAACACAAAAAATGTGCAGAATCATGTTTTACATAGGACTTGCAAACATAATTCTAAAATTCTAAGCTACGATTTTCTAATATAATATTTTTCTGAAGTTTCAGAAACTATTAGAATTACAAAAAAAAACAAATTTCACAAAACTTTCTAATTATCATGAGTATTTCACACAAGTGTTTATACATCTAACTATCCACATACCATTTACGAATAACCTAAGATCATTACCCGAGGATCAAATTCATGAAGTCACACAAAGGTCATAAATTAATTCGACAATAATATTGTGCAGTCTAACGCAAAAAATTAAACACCAACAATTAAATTAGACATGTAAGAAATTCATTCACTCGCGTATACATTTATACATACGTGTATATATATACCCGAATACATACATTTAACTCACCTTGTTTGAATCGTTAAATAGATGCGAGTACGAATCTAACGAACAACACTCTGCGATTTCACACGTGCCTACGAATCCGAGACCTGTCTCCTTCTTCCTCTCTTCTAACTCTTCTCTTCTCTTTTTCTTCTTCTAGGTGGCTAGGGTTGCCTTTTCTCTCTTTCTCTCTATCTCACGTCTGTTCTCTCTTTTTATTTTTTTCCTTTTCTTTTCTTTCCTTTTTTTATTTTGGTTTAATAGGGGCTAGGGTTTAATAAATGTATATGTATACTACACACACAACACATGTCAATAAAACACACACAAACGTGTAAATCCCATTTTTCTTCTTATGGGCTCACAAAAGAGACCCATATGAGCCCAGAATGTAACCCAAACCACTAAAATGGGTAACCCAAAGGATACTCATGCTACGGGTATTTAATTTTAATACCGAATACACTATTTGACACATTTGCGGCCTGTAAACACTATATAAAAAAAAATATCAACCCTTTACTTTTTTTAACAAAAATAAATTAATAAAATGTAACACTCAAACTAAACGGGCTCACTAATGATTTAATTTATATGTCCTTGTAGACACCCCATTTTGTCGGCTATCAGATTTAGAAGACCCATAGATTGGTGGTTCAAAATGATCGAAAAGACTCAAAAGGACTCCTGGAAGTTAGTTCTATTTCTCAAAATGCTCAGAATGACCAAAATGCCCCTGAAAGCCCAAAAATTCCCAGATTTGGACTAAAAGTTTTGGAAACATGCTATGTCATAAGAAAAATAAGAAAATGAGTTTATAAGTAAAATCAGATGAAATCGTCAGCTCCTAGAGACCCCCGGAAGTCCCGAAAGTTCCCGAAAAGTCCCCGTTGACCGGTTTGACCAAGTTTGACCAAAGTTTGACCGAAATTGTCCAAATTTGTCTAATCACAGATCATGTGGAAAGTATTAAAATGAGTTTTAAAATAAAATCGAACGAAAACGTCAGCTCCTGGGAGCTCCTAAAGATTTCCAGAACTTCCCGGGAATCCCAAGTTTGACCAGCATGCAAAACTACGAAGTTAACAGATTATACTACTATAAACTACGTGCAGAATTTAAATAAACAATAAAGAAATAACCTGGAATGAAAAACTTTGATTAAACCAAGAGTAATCAAGCTACAAACCACAAAGATCTTTGAAACCTACAAAAACATCAAGAACAACTCTCTTCTCTCTCTAAAAACTGATGAAAACTAATGTGGACCTCTCAAAGACGTATACAATACAAATATTTATACTAACAACCTAATGCTTAGGGTTCCCAGTCCATTCCTCTGCGTGCGCGTATAATCTGATAAAAGCCATGTTCGATCGATCAAATATCATTCGATCGATTGAACTTCTGGGATCTTCGAGCGCTTGAGCTTCTCTCGATCGATCGAACCTTCGATCGATCGACTGTTCTTCAATCAATCGAGGTCCACTTTTCATCTTTAGTTGTCTTCATTACAATTCAGCACTTCCTTTTATCTTTTGCATCCAATTCTTCACACAGCAACAATAACATGCACGGATAACCACTAAAACAACACCACTAATCATAGTTTAATCGAATTATGCACAAACTAGCATTGTAATTCAAACTGCAGATAAATAAAGGAATTGTGAAATAATTTAGTACATTTTCTTCTTTTAGCGTGGTTGTATTTTACAAATACTCCCGCTTGTCACAACCCCCAACTAGCGATTTGCTAGTCCCTGGCAATAGAGCGAAAATAAAAAAAAAAAACAAGCTAAACTAGTACTATACAGACTAAAATAGACTAGACCCAAATTAACTAAACTAAAATAACAAGAAAGAAACTACCTAACTCACTTTCGCAGGAATCGCGGTTGCATTTAGCAAATGCAAACTACCTAACTCACTTTTCCCCTAGTGGATGAGTGTTGTCTCGTGAGGGTTTGCAGTGAATGTACCCACAAAGTTCTTCCAATTTTAAGCTCAAAAAGATATAGAAATTTTTTTTTAAACACTCCCCTCTATTCAACTATTAATTTAGCTCTACAAAACATATCATCCTCATTCAAACCAAGAAAGAAATACACATGCTCCTCATGTCACCAAGATAAAAATAACATATGCATCACATTCATGTATCCGTGTGTGTGTGAAATTAACAGCTATACATCAAACTTTATTTAGAGTTGTTTAGACTATCATACTCTCAGAACTTGTAGTTTCAACTCAAGTCTCACATAGTTATTACATTCAAAAATGAACATCTCACAGAAACTTGGTTAATAATGATCGCACAAGATATGGAAGCTTTGATAGGAGTGATTTTTTCGGATACTAATGCTTCTATACTCGACTCTATAAAAGACGAACATTTTAGAGTGTATAGTCTCACGAAAGGAATACTACTTACCAGAGGAGTGAAATACCGTGGATAACTCAAATTACACGTTCGTGTTTCAACTAAGTTGTTAAGAATCATTAAGACTTTGACCTGATGGTTTTTATTTAGTAGGGTAGAAATGAAAGGGGTAAGAAATTGCACATCTTCATGTGATTTAGTTTTAGTAATTTCTTCTTCACTTCATTCCAACCATCCTCTCCATACATATATATACATCATTTTTTTTTTAACCTGGAATGACTCCTTCCTTTTCTTTTCTTTTATGCAGCCCTTCCCACTACTACTCCCTCCTTATACTTCAACAATTTAACCACTTTGGGTGTGCAATGGGGTATATTGAGGTCAAAGAATAAAATTAGGGATTTAGAATTTCACAATAGATATGGAAGTATTTACTAGGTGTGGGGTTAAGAACAACACATATTCTTAGAGTGTTGATACAGGTAAGTGGAAAGGTAAGGATCAAATAACGATGGCTTAAATCATTTTCTCAACTTCTTAATTTTTACACGTAAATTTTCATTGAGTTTAGTTGGTAAATCCTGAACGTTCTCCTCTACTAAGAATCCAAAATGAATAATCAGAGACTATTCAACGAATTTAATACGCTTATTCAATAAGAACAGTTCGAAGTTGATGTAATAATTCCCTCAAGATTGAAGATTGGATTCAAAAGCTCACTAAGGGTACTAGTTTCCACTACTTCGTTCCTTAAAGTACGAACGACGTATTAACTCTTATTTTAAATTTTCTGCATAGCTATTAACACGTGCAAATAATTTGGATACAAGAATGGTCAACATATGCATTCATCCTAGAGAACTGGAAAAACGCGTGAACTTAATTCATAAAAGGATGAGAATAAAATGGTTGTGTTATTGCTCGACAACAGGTAAATAGAAGTGAATATTCAAAATTATTTTACCAATTTAATTCAAACCTTACTTAATCGTTTGAAAATTTTTGAAATTTTTTTTAATTGAAATCTTGTTGAATTTGAAGTTTTGTAATTTAATTTAATTAACAAACTTCGAATGGAGATTGTATAACATATGCAATAGATAGAGTGGTCCAGATTGCTAAGTAAAAATATGCACAGGTGATTATCTATCTACATCCCACCCCCAACTGAAAATTGCAATGTCCCCAGCAGGCGATTTTCAAAAATAGATAGAGAGATATCACCTGATATATCATCATAAGAATCGCAAGGGTAACAACCTATACAGAAAGCATACAAACTCCAAGCAGCAAAGATCAAAAAGATATGAAATATAGAGCATGGGATCCATACTTAAAATAGAACTAATCACTGGAAATATAATAAAGTAAAAGAACATGACAGTGATAATATACGCCATACAAACTAAAATGCAAAATATCCAAACCAACCAACAATAAACAAAATAACCCAACAGTATCCAAAAATAACCAACAAACCAACCAACATCCAAGTCCAACCACAATGTCCAAAATATCCAAATAACCAAATAACCAAAAACAACCACAACATCAATCCAGCAGAAACTAAACATCATCGGCGACGTCTGATAATATCTCAATAAACACATCGGGAGCATCCCCACTGCCACCCTCAGCAATAGTCGTAGCCGTCGCCGGGTCACTCGCCATCGTGGTAGCTGTAATAGATAATGATATGTCGGCCACGACAGGAGGGGGTTGAAGTAGTATCTCCGTAGTAGGCAGTGCCGCCGATGATGAAGAAGCTATAGGATCAATCTGGGAAGGTGAAGCGGAAGATGATGGGCCAGTGGTGGGTGGTGGAGCTGCAGAATTGGTAGGTGGGACGGTGGAAGTGGCTGGAGCAGCTGTAGGTGGATCGCTGGGGGGTGGTGCAGAAGCTGTGTGAACTGCCTGGTCGACTCCAATCTGGATCAAGATTGCTTCCAGCAAAGTCGTCATCTGATCAACCTTGCCCTCAAGTCTAATCCGGGCCTCTCTCTCCTCTAGTAGTAACTGGTGAATAGTCGGGAGAGGCACAGAAGAAGACTCTCCCTGGGCACGAGCCTGAGACCTCTGTCTCAGCTCAAAACGGGCAACCTCCTCCACAGGATCAACCTCCTCCTCAGACTCATGCTCCTCTGCCTTTGTGGGCGTCCCAGAAGTAGCACCCTCCGTATCAGTGCCTCCTCCTCTCCTCCTCTTCTCGCCAACCTTCGCCTTGCCTTTATCTCACCTTTTTCTCTTTTGTGCATCAGACCGGCGGGAGGCAGTCTCGCCAAAACGACTGCGAGACTGGGCAGTCACATCACCCGCCAACGGAAGTAGACCTTCCTGCTCAATAATCCGATGAATGGCCCAAGCACCCTTCAAGTGCTTCTTGGCCCAAACGTATCATGTGGGGTGCCTCATGAAATCAATGTAAAGGCGAGGCAAATAGACCGGTTGCCGTGTCCCAATCGCATATAACACACATGCATACCATGCTGCAATCTTCTCCCGATAAGATGTCACTAAGAGGTAATTGCTGAGGGCGAGGTGCAGCATATGATAATTATCTGTGAGGTAGTAGTCAGTAATAAGGGCCTCACCATCCCAACCCGGAAGAGCACCCCCAGTGATCTTTCTGATAATAATAGTCGGGGAGAGCAACGGTGTGTCAGCACGGTGTGGACAAACACAGTCAGGTACCTCGGGTACCCCTAAAGCAGCGGAGATAGTGGTTGGACTAAAGATGATCTCCTGACCATGGAAAAATGATCATAATGTGAATGGAGCAGTCGGGTCCCTGACCATCGTCGCACATGCCTCCCTAATCCAGGATAGATTAACGTGCTTAGGCTGGGAGAGGAGCGTGTACCACTGTGGCATAGCACGTATTCGTGCAAGGTACCAAGGAGTGGCAAGCTATGTTGTCTCGAGGGGTCGCTCAAGCATAACCTTCTGAGACTGGAAGTATCTAGTGAACCACACCCGGCCTTCCTCATTCCTGAACCCGTGATCGGGTATAGGGTCGGGTATGGTTAGGTCAAATGGCTTGGATTTGTGATACCCAGTGATAGGGTTCATTGTAAAGCCCTAAAATAGAAGAAACAAACATAGAAACATTAAAAACAGGAAACCAGAAAAGAAAAAGGACACTGTTGCACTTCGATCGATCGAAGGATCTTCGATTGATCGAAAAGATCGTCGCTTCGATCGATTGATCGAAGGATCTTCGATTGATTGAAAAGATCGTCGCTTCGATCGATTGAGCCATGTTCGATCGATCGAGAAGAGGGCTGGTTTCGATCGCCCGAACCTCTCTCGATCGATTGAACTGTGGTTGAGCTCGATCGCTCGAACCTCTCTCGATCGATCGAGCACAACAAAGGTGCAGCGACAGCCAACGATTACGGGAATTGCCTGCAAATACAAAATTAAGCAAACAAGCAACGAAATAATGGATTAATACCCCTTGGGGGCACCCCCAATACAACTCGTATGAAAAGAAAACACAGGGGGGAAATTAAACCGAACCTCACCTCGAGATACGTGCAACAAGGAGGAGGAGGAGGTTGAAGTTAATGATCCAAACGATCCGGTTATCTTCAAGTAATGTAGTTGTGCACGAGGGTCCAAAAACACGAGCCTTTCCTCTGTCTCCGATCGCTCGAACGTGAAAGAGAGAGGGTGAGAAACTGAGAAAGTGTAACGATAATGCCTCGTTTAAATACAAGTCTCGATCGATCGAACCTTCGATCGATTGAGACCTGTTGAAGCGCTTGAGATGCAGATAACTTCGATCGATCGAAATCGAATTGGGTTTGATCGATCGAACCTTGAAATTGTATAATATTATTGAATTAAAGGATTATACACCCCCAACTAACCAACGCTATTCTGGGCATATAGAATAGTGATAAAACAGTTCATTGACAAGACATGTAGGCCAAAAAGTCATCATCAACATAGAGAATTGCAAATATTTTATAAATAGAACAGTATATTAGCATCCATTTGCAACATTATTGCCCCCGCATGGTATTTAAAACCTTATTGAAACAGAAAAAAATAAAAGAAACTGAAACTACTAAAAACATTGTCTAGGAATACACTTCAATTGATGAAAGAAAGATGAAAATGACGGAATACAATTGAAGTGTAGCACTATTCTTCAAGCATGAAGATATCATCTTCCACAATGTCTGTCTCTGCCAAAGCTCTGAATGTGGGGTCCAAATTTGTTGATTCCCTCTTCCAGAATAGTCGGAAGGCATCCAGGGCATCATTAAGCAAATCTGAACTATCCAAAGAATTGATTGCACATGTAGGAGGTGATCCGGATGGAGAAAGTGATAATGGCGTGTAATTTCGCATCAGACTTTCCTCTTACGGCGGAGTACCCGGGGACCGTATGTATGGTCCAATCTCGTGGAACAACTAATGTGGAAGGAACAGTGGTGGTAACATATGATTCATAGTGACATTCCTGACAAAGAAAAACAAAAGAGAACAAAAAGAAAAGAAAAGAAATAAATTAAATAAACAAACAAAAGAACTAACAGAATGAATAAAACTGGAAATGTGACCAAGAAATAACCTCACTATTGGCCTGATATCCCCAGGTGCACTAGCAGGTAGAGGGCATTGAAGCCGGAACAACAAATAACTCAAATGCACATACATGTAGGGAACCACTTGGATGACAAGGAAATCGTCAACATATGTGAATACGGCATTATGACGTTCGGGCACCACATCCTGTAAGTCCTCTTCTTCCCATGGTTCCCACATTGAGTCATTTTCCCACTATTCTAACAGAGCGTCATCCACTTCCCCAACAAAGTACCCTTCAGGTTCACCTTCCTCTTCAGGGAGTTCCATGTGCGCAAAAGGGTTGATCTGGAGGAGAGCAGGATCGTAAGGGATGTACCCATAGGTCATGTCCACTACATCATCCGCCCCTGGTCCTTGATAGGGAGAAAAGCAGAATGCTATCTCGTCGGTAGTCCAAGGGGGGTTAGGATATTCCGAATCATCCCATGACCCTATGGAATGAACGTCATCGTTGTAGACACCCCAATTTTGACCTAACGTCGAATTTAGGAGAGTGTCACCTCCAAGTCCGATGATGATAAGGACCGAAAGATTTGAAGCATTCCAAGCTCTTCAAAAAGTCTCCAAAACGCGATAAAATTTCACAGAAAGGAGAAAATACCAGGTATTTAGGGGAATTCGGATATAAAACACAATTTTCGGAAAAGATCTTCAAAAATAATTTGCTTTGAAAAGAAGGAAGACCTAAAGAGGGAATCTTAGCTAAAAACGGCACACGGCAGACTGCCGTGGCACTCACTAAATGCCGCACGGCAGTCAGGGAGTGCCGGTCCGGCATTCACCAAGTGCCGCCAACATTTTCTGACTGCCGTTCACTTTTAAAGTCTGTATTTTGTAGTGCAATACGTATGCGTATGCGAATAAGAACAAAAAAACTGATAAAGTAAGATTGACAAAAACGCGGCAATCCATTAATTTCTGCGGTATTTGATGAATGCCGCGCGGCAGTCGCGTAGTGCCGCGACGGCAGTCATGAACTGCCGCGGCGGCATTCACGGACTGCCGCGAAAGTTTCTGGACTGCCGCGCTGGGCAGCAGTCTGCCTAATTTCAGAAAGTACATATTGTACCACCAAATGAGGGATTTACACCTGTCTTTTACTCTGAATTTACTGAAATTACCTAGGTATTTTTGTCTATATAAGAAGAGGTATCTTCATTGAAAAGAGGAGATAAAAAAAAAAGAAGGGGAAACACAAAAAAGACTACCATTACACCAACATTTTTGGAGAGAAAAAAAGGAGAGTTTGGAGAGTTTGAAGAAGAGTTTGGAAGATCTTCAAAGGAGAGAAACTTTGAGGATAGTTTGGAGGTGACCCTCTAAATTTGGTTGTGTTTTCTTTCTTTTGAGCTTCTAATTTACAAGTCATTTAGTTTTTCTTGATTAAGTTTTAGAGTTTGTTAAGTAAACTTGGAAGTCCTTACTTCCTAGTTCTTTGATCCTTCTTCTATTTTTCTTGTTTATGTTCTTCTTTTGAGATTCTTGGAGATCTTCAATATCTCCTTTGAAAGCTCTTGAGTTTGATCTTTTGAATCTTATGTAAGCTTATGATTCACATGAGATTTAAAGTTGATCATCATTTTAGTAAGAACAAGTAGATGAATCCAAACCCCTACCATGGTTTGGGTCTTCTAAGCTTGAGTTTTCATGGAGTCTCCTTATATTCCTTGAAAAACTCATGAGTTTTAGTCATGTCTTGATCTCCAATGACCATCAAATGGTAGGAGAAATGGTTTGGTTTAAACCCAACTTCATGGTTTAATAGTTGGAGTTACCAAATAAAAGTTGAACTTGACAAATGAAAACAGTGAGTTCACAAACTGTTTTTGATCAAAGATTTTTAGTTCGAAATCTAACCGTTGAAATCAAGTGAAACCAACGGGAAAGTGTCAATAACACAGTAATCTACCACTGTAATTTTTGTTTTAAGGTGATTTTATGTTTAGAAGGGTTTGATCATGGGTTTTGTGAGTCAACCACAATCTGTCCAGAGTTTCAGAATAGTTTCAGAACAGCAAGTCTATTTTGAAATTCATAAATCAAAATTCTAATGGCGTTTTTGGGGTATCTAATAATTTTTTCTAGGTACCTTAATGTGTTAGGAAGATCCCCTAAAACTATCTAAGTGTTTCTCATCTTTTTGCTAATTTTAAAAAATCAAACAATATCTCTGGACAGAGAGTTGTACATCTCTGAGTGACGTCTGGTTCTTGTCCTTTTCCCGGAGATCTAACCGTTGAAACCTTGATTTTCTTTTTGCTTTGGAAACTAGACTGACAGAGGCATCTTGTGTCCAAAATTCACCGACATCAAACCATGGGAGACGTGCGTTTTCTTTTCTTAAAGTTCTGGTCTGCTCTCTGCAATTTTCAGAATTTCATGACACATTTGACCAACTTTGTAAATAATGGCCCAAATGATTCTCTTATGACTTAGGGCTTAAACCATATCTTAATAATGATTAATTAGACTTAAATCTCAAAGCTAAATGATTCAAGTCAATGGATAAATTCATAGTTAATAGCTTACTCTTGTCCATATTCATGAATTCATGTACATTAATGCTTATAATTAGAACTAGTAATTGGATAAAGTTGGATTTCATTGCTTGCTAGGTATAAGCTAGAGAATTAGGATTGATTGTTTGATATCATATTATTATTATGTGAAGCATGTGGACTAACCCTTTGTTTTGTAGCGCTATTAAGGTATGATTTCTAGGACTCCTCTTTAGTTTATCTTAATTTCTTGATTTTATTGATTTTTCGACTTAATGCGCGACACCTTAGAATTAGGTTTTGCCTTATGTGTATATGTGATTAGAGACTCTTTTTAGGATTTTCTTTTGTTCGCGTGCATTGCACGTTTACTATCGCTGCTGGATCCCGGGTAAGTTCACTCGTTCTCTATTGCATATCATATCGCTTGCTACCTGAATTATGTGGCTTTTGAATGGTATTTTATCAATTGCAATTTTACACCCTTTGGACATGCTTTTGTGATGTATATGTATATATGTATTAGTTGAGGGCATGCTTAGATTAATAAATTTGATTAAAAGGATGTTGAGTAGAGGCCTATCGCAAGATAGGATGAGAGAGGGTGTTTTAGTCCGACGGGCTCCTTCCTCTCTCATTCCATAATCCCCGGACCTAGTTAATCTCTGGTTTCTAAAAGATCAGTTTGCTTTTAAAATGGTTTCTTAATTCTCCTTTTAAAAATTAAGTGGCGACTCATTTGTTTTTGAATTTAATTTTGAAAAGCTGTGGGTAAGGAAAAATGCGATATCCACAATCTGGCGACTCTGTTGGGGATCGAACCCAGAATCTCTAGTTTCGCAGACCAGAATTCTGATTTTGGGTTCGCTCGAGGATTAGACTTGAAAACATCCTTTTAAACTAATTAATCTTTGTGTGCCTGTTGCATTTCACTTGCATGTCCAGCCAGTCGATTGCACAGAACTATGACCTTGGAGGCTCGGGGCAACCCGGTCGGTCAAGTCATCATGGGACTGTGTGATCACCCTTGATCTCGTACCATGATTTGGTATATTAAGCGTCCTATCGGATGTGTGTCAAGGGTCCCTTATTCGACCAAAACCCAGCCTTTGCATAATAGTTTCTATAGAACCTTTCAATATTAGGAAATCAATTCGTGATTAGGATTATGTGCTAGGAAGTTTTGTATGCCTGGAAGGGATTACTTGAGATGATGACGATACTTGCTTGATGAAAGACGTATAATCTTTTAATCACCTTTTTGCAATTTCTCCTCATGATCCACGACATTTGGGGAACAAGCCGAACCCTGATTATAAGATTATACTTCTTATATCATGTTTAGCTAAGCATCATTGACCTTGTATGTATCCAAATTCATGAAAAGTACGGTGATAATCCGATCATGTGATCCTTCTGCCCAAAGAATTTTAAATCCATCTTTAAAAGCAAACAGATTTTTGCCATCTTTATTCCAAAGTTTTCAATCGCTTTTTCAAAAAAAATTGGGAGTTCATTTTTTTGATTAAAACTTCAGAGCCAAACCAAGGTTATTCATCAGCTAAGACACTTTTCAAAATAGGAGTTTCAACCCAATCACTTTTTGAAAAGCGTAATCCAAAATTCTTGAAAATTGTTTTCTAAAGATTTCATCAGAAATGCTTTTCAAATGAATTTCGAAAAACCTAAAATTTCCAGACATCGAAGGGTAAAGAGGGTCACAATGAATGGAGAAATCATCGTACTTGACATGGGTAAGGGTTTTATGTGCTTATGTGCTTATGTGTTAGGACTAGGATTTTCTTTTTCTTTGGCATATAGAATAGGCACACACGCACACATGCATATAAAAGGGAAGTTGTTTTTCAAATGCCTTTGTTTGATAAAATGAAAATAAAATTTTTTAAAGAAAAATTTTCAAAATTTGCTGTAGGAGCAAAAATAGCAAATCAAGCGTGGTTTAGGGATCCTACGGCAAGGCTAGTAAGGAGAGGATACGCTGACATGGCCGAAGAGAGAAACAACGAAGAAATGGCCGGGTTGAGGGTACTAGTAGAACAGCAGGCGGAACAGATGAGGAAACAGGCCGAGAACATGAACCGCATGATGGGAATGATAGAAGAGCTGAATCGCCGACCACCGCATATAAATCCGCCTGTTATGGATCCACCTTTGGGAGGAGGAGAAGGGGATTGGTTTGATGATCAGGAGGCACAATGGACTGATGCACTATGGGCCAACAGAGACAGAGAGAAAATTGAGAAAGAGAAGCAACTGACCGAGAAAATAGAGAAATTAGAAAGGGTAATGCGCAAGGCCCAAGGAGTGGATACCTATCTGATGGAGCTAGAAGGGTTGTATGACGAAGTACGTGAGACGCTGCCTGCCGGGTTCAAGATGCCGGTTTTTGATAAATTTGATGGGACCGGCAATCCTCGCAGCCACATAAGAATGTGTATTGGGGCTTTCCAACCAAGTGGTTTGAGCACTACGATGATGGCCATTTTGTTTCAACAAACTCTGACTGGAGCTGCCCTGGCATGGTACCTCACGATCGAGCCAAGTAGAACTAGGATCTGGGAAGAAGTAGTGAAGTTGTTCGTGGCCCAATACGAATACAACCAAGAGATAGATGTGACAGCCCGAGATTTGGAGACCACCAGGCAGGGATATGAGGAATCATTTGCTGAGTTTTTAAGTCGATGGAGGGGTAAAGCAGCCAAAATGGTTCAAAGGCCATCCGAGAAAGAGCAGATCAGAATGCTAATGAAAAATTTACAGCCGGTTTACCAAGAGAAGATGAGGTTCCAATCAATCAACACTTTTGCTGAGGTTTTTGATGTAGGGACAAGAATTGAAGACGCAATCTGTGAAGGGATAATCAAAAGAAAGAATCAAGCAAACAAATATGTGGAACCAGGATCCGATGTTAACACTTTGGCACTACCACCTCAACAGAAGGGCCATTATCAAAAAGGTAATCGATCAAGGTCTAATCAGGGTCGACATGGAGAGACTGTCGAGTTCGGGATACCGTTGAGTGTGGCATTAGAACAGGCAGTAAAGAAAGGATACTTGAAAAAGTTGGATCCACAACCCGTGCCTGATCCCATCCCAAAAGGATATGACATTGACCAGTATTGTGCTTATCACCAGATGTTGGGTCATGATACTGACTATTGTATGCGGTTGAAGCATGAAATTCGAAGGTTGATTGAGAAAGGGATTATGACACATGCTGTCGGGGAATGATGAACCCGGAGGTTCAAATGATAACAGTGAAGTGATAGTGTTTGGAACTGCTACTGCTAAAGCAAATGTGGATGCTCTTGGAAATCTAGTCAATTGAAAATCATCTGTGACACTCCAATTGAGACCAAGTCTGGTAGTCGAGTTATGTTAGGTTGGAGTCAAATGTTAAGTCCAGTTGAGTCTTCTGGTCAGTCTGTTATCAAGTTTGTTTGCAAGTTTTTGTCGAGTTTATCGAGTCGAGTGATGTAATCCTCTTTCCTTACTAGTTGATCTCATTTTTCTTGATTCAGTGTGCTAAGTCGTGAATGTATGGATCATTAAGCCAAAAAACAAAAAAGAAAAGGAAAAAGTCACTTTTTCAAACATCATGGAAAATACTTTGTTAATAAATCTTTGCATTGAAAAGGATCCCCAAGTGATCAAAGAAAATTTTGTGCCAACACCATGGAGGAACATAGAATTGATTAGCTTTACTTTAAGAATTTAAAGATGCTCTTGCTCAATCTGAAAAAGATGAACTTGGAACTTGAAGCTTGCTCACCATCCCCTTCTCTCAAACACCAAGCCTAAAAGATGAGCCCAACCAGTCTAAAGCCATAAACTGGGTCCTTGATGGTAGCCAGACATTTTAATGAACTTCTTATTCCAAAAAAGAAAAGAAAAAGAGCTCGCTAGGATGAAAACCCGGAAGGGCACCTAGGCAAAAGTTAGAGCACAAAAAAAAAAAACAAAAAAAAAAAAGAAGAAAGAGCTCGCTAGGATGAAAACCCGGAAGGGCGCCTAGGCAAATTTAGAGCAAAAATAAGATACGTGTTGATCTCAAAAATCCTAATCCTAGCCAGTCAAAATCATGGAAAGAATAAGAGATAGTAAGGTAGAGAAAAGAAAGGAAAGAGAAAAGAAAAGGCAGAGAATAGATGAGATTGAGAATTCTTGAGCACTTCAAAGTAGATCATTGGCACATGAACTATCTCAAGGCTTTGTATTGTTCTAAACTAAGCAAAGAGATTGGAAATGGAAAAGAGGGACTTATCAGCTTCAAAATTTTCGTGAGAGGCTCAAACACTAAGTGAGCCTAAAACAATACAGAGTTGAAGGGCTGATGTTACTTTGTGAATATGATAGATGAGAGTTGTAAAGATTAACTGGCTAGTGAAAAGGTTAAAGAATCAACCATCAAATAAAAAAGAAGAAAAGAAAAGAGAAAAAAAGAATAAAGGAAGAAGTAGTTCATCATGCTATACAAGGGCTACCACAAGTGACATGCACTCCCTAGACCCAAATGGCAACATGGCTCGAAAAGCCCACCAACTCTTGAAGCCTAATTCTTTCAAGACCTCCAGAATTGATGAACTACGCTTTGACCTGATGCCCACTTGGGGATACGTAGGCAACCTGCTCGGTTCGATCTTCACCCCATCATCTCATGCTATCTTTCTTTCAGGCCTTGGCCGAACTACTTTGGACCTGATTCCCGCTCGGGGATAAGTAGGCGAACCTCCCAAGGTTCTCGGTCCATAAACATCCCTAAACTATAAGCATCACCCTTTTGCGCCTTTGGTTTCCTTCCTTCAGATTAGGGACAAACTCACGTTTGCTTGGAGCCACATATATATCGCCAAACCAATGGAAAACTTCGTTTGCTGAACACCTCATTTAATCCCAAAAGCAATGCCTCCGAGTCTTATTCAAACTAGGGGCAAAATTCGTTTGCCAAAATCCCTCTATGTCAGAAGCAAGTTCTCAAGTAATCAAGTTCATTTTGAAAGGATTGAAATAGAGTGCCTTTCATTCTATAAACTAAAGCACTAATTTGAAGCACATTCTAGATGGACAAAGAATTCGCTAATTCAAAAGGGGAAGTTTTCAAAGTTTAGATTTATCAACAAAGTACTACCATTTGTAAGATGATGAATAAATTAAAGGTGAGATGATACAGTTACTCACAACGAAAGCACATTGATTCATAATGAATGAAAAGTTTGAGTCAGTCATTTTGAGTAACTAGCTTTGTCAGGTCTGTCCTTTTTTGATGAGTCAATAAATGGTCTCAAATGTGTGGGTTTAAGATGTTGAATAAAGATTTGAAAAGTCTTCGTGAGCATCCCAAGAGCAATACAAGCAGAGGTTTCGAACACTATCACAGCATAAAGTGGCAATAAAAGAAGAGTCCAAGACTAGGGGCAAAGGTGACTTCCCTCTTTTGACAGAATCGATGTGTTTCTTCCAAAGGTCTGCGAATGCAAAAAAATCATTCTTTATATCAACTCCGTTCAAATTCTTTGAATCCTGATTTTAGAAAATGAAATCGAATGAAGTCTGATTGACTCCTAATAAGTGGAATTCGAACTTGATTTGAGTCAAAATGACTTCGAATTTGACGAAATCAAATTTGTTTGAGTCCGAATGACTCTCCATTGATCTCTGCTATTGCAACATAAGTCCCCAAAAGGGCTGTTGATTGTCGCTTTCGCAACATAAGTCTTTGAAAGGCTGTTGACCATCATTCTTGCTTGTAAGCCTCTGAGTGGCTATTGACCAATATCTTACCATGTTGTTTAGTTCTTTTCTAAGCTTTAGTCCTCAATGACAGCATTATGGGTGTTAGTCCTCAATAGCAACCTTGCATTAGTCCTCAATGGCAGCACCATGGGTGTTAGTCCTCAATGGCAGCATCATCGGTGTTAGTCCTCAATGGCAACCCTCATTAGTCCTCAATGGCAATTTCTGTTAGTCCTCAATGGCAGCACCATGGGTGTTAGTCCTCAATGGCAACCTTGCATTAGTCCTCAATGGCAGCATTATGGGTGTTAGTCCTCAATGGAAACCTTGCATTAGTCCTCAATGGCAGCACCATGGGTGTTAGTCCTCAATGGAAACCTTGCATTAGTCCTCAATGGCAGCACCATGGGTGTTAGTCCTCAATGGCAACCTTGCATTAGTCCTCAATGGCAGCATTATGGGTGTTAGTCCTCAATGGCAACCTTGCATTAGTCCTTAATGGCAGCACCATGGGTGTTAGTCCTCAATGGCAACCTTGCATTAGTCCTCAATGGCAGCACCATGGGTGTTAGTCCTCAATGGCAACCTTGCATTAGTCCTCAATGGCAGCACCATGGGTGTTAGTCCTCAATGGCAACCTTGCATTAGTCCTCAATGGCAGCACCATGGGTGTTAGTCCTCAATGGCAACCTTGCATGGTAGCATTATTGATGTTAGTCCTCAATGGCAACCCTGTATTAATAATCCTCAGTAGCAGTATCATTCGTGTTAGTGATCCTCAGAAGACAATGGAGAATAAGGCGCGAAGCGCATCTTAGTCTTTCAGCGTGGTTCCTGGTTCGACACCGGAGTATAAGGCGCGAAGCGCATTCTAGTCGATTAGATGACTTTTGAAGAATGTCAGAGAATTAAGCATAGTAAGCGCATCTATGACGGTTGTGACTTTCCCAGAATAGAATGACATCATAAGTAGAATGGCATAGGGTGCATTTTTTCTAAGAAAGAACAATATGTTGCTAAAGCATTATATGGAGCACGAGATTGCTTGAGCACGTGCATCACGATAAGATAGGTGCATTCATCCGTATGACTATTTGCGCTTGTGTGTGTTTGACCCTTGGCCCGAACTACGTCTTGGTCTGATTCCCGAACGGATACGTAGGCAGCTCATCATCGAGCACGACCAGCATGAACCATTGCCGCACGCATGTTCTCTTTTACAACGCATTTTGTTTTTACCTAAATTTGACGGTCTGGTCAAAGGCTTGTCTTCACACAGGCTTCGACATTCACTTGTGGCACGCGTTGCTCCACAAGCTCTGCCGAAGAGGGGCAAACTGTAAACACCCCAATTTTGACCTAACGTCGAATTTAGGAGAGTGTCACCTCCAAGTCCGATGATGATAAGGACCGAAAGATTTGAAGCATTCCAAGCTCTTCAAAAAGTCTCCAAAATGCGATAAAATTTCACAGAAAGGAGAAAATACCAGGTATTTAGGGGAATTCGGATATAAAACACAATTTTCGGAAAAGATCTTCAAAAATAATTTGCTTTGAAAAGAAGGAAGACCTAAAGAGGGAATCTTAGCTAAAAACGGCACACGACAGACTGCCGTGGCACTCACTAAATGCCGCACGGCAGTCAGGGAGTGCCGGTCCGGCATTCACCAAGTGCCGCCAACATTTTCTGACTGCCGTTCACTTTTAAAGTCTGTATTTTGTAGTGCAATACGTATGCGTATGCGAATAAGAACAAAAAAACTGATAAAGTAAGATTGACAAAAACGCGGCAATCCATTAATTTCCGCTGCATTTGATGAATGCCGCGCGGCAGTCGCGTAGTGCCGCGACGGCAGTCATGAACTGCCGCGGCGGCATTCACGGACTGCCGCGAAAGTTTCTGGACTGCCGCGCTGGGCAGCAGTCTGCCTAATTTTAGAAAGTACATATTGTACCACCAAATGAGGGATTTACACCTGTCTTTTACTCTGAATTTACTGAAATTACCTAGGTATTTTTGTCTATATAAGAAGAGGTATCTTCATTGAAAAGAGGAGATAAAAAAAAAAGAAGGGGAAACACAAAAAAGACTACCATTACACCAACATTTTTGGAGAGAAAAAAAGGAGAGTTTGGAGAGTTTGAAGAAGAGTTTGGAAGATCTTCAAAGGAGAGAAACTTTGAGGATAGTTTGGAGGTGACCCTCTAAATTTGGTTGTGTTTTCTTTCTTTTGAGCTTCTAATTTACAAGTCATTTAGTTTTTCTTGATTAAGTTTTAGAGTTTGTTAAGTAAACTTGGAAGTCCTTACTTCCTAGTTCTTTGATCCTTCTTCTATTTTTCTTGTTTATGTTCTTCTTTTGAGATTCTTGGAGATCTTCAATATCTCCTTTGAAAGCTCTTGAGTTTGATCTTTTGAATCTTATGTAAGCTTATGATTCACATGAGATTTAAAGTTGATCATCATTTTAGTAAGAACAAGTAGATGAATCCAAACCCCTACCATGGTTTGGGTCTTCTAAGCTTGAGTTTTCATGGAGTCTCCTTATATTCCTTGAAAAACTCATGAGTTTTAGTCATGTCTTGATCTCCAATGACCATCAAATGGTAGGAAAAATGGTTTGGTTTAAACCCAACTTCATGGTTTAATAGTTGGAGTTACCAAATAAAAGTTGAACTTGACAAATGAAAACAGTGAGTTCACAAACTGTTTTTGATCAAAGATTTTTAGTTCGAAATCTAACTGTTGAAATCAAGTGAAACCAACGGGAAAGTCTCAATAACACAGTAATCTACCACTGTAATTTTTGTTTTAAGGTGAATTTATGTTTAGAAGGGTTTGATCATGGGTTTTGTGAGTCAACCATAATCTGTCCAGAGTTTCAGAATAGTTTCAGAACAGCAAGTCTATTTTGAAATTCATAAATCAGAATTCTAATGGAGTTTTTGGGGTCTCTAAAACTTGTTTCTAGGTACCTTAATGTGTTAGGAAGATCCCCTAAAAAGATCTAAGTGTTTCTCATCTTTTTGCTAATTTTAAAAAATCAAACAATATCTCTGGACAGAGAGTTGTACATCTCTGAGTGACGTCTGGTTCTTGTCCTTTTCCCGGAGATCTAACCGTTGAAACATTGATTTTCTTTTCGCTTTGGAAACTAGAATGACAGAGGCATCTTGTGTCCAAAATTCACCGACATCAAACCATGGGAGACGTGCGTTTTCTTTTCTTAAAGTTCTGGTCTGCTCTCTGCAATTTTCAGAATTTCATGACACATTTGACCAACTTTGTAAATAATGGCCCAAATGATTCTCTTATGACTTAGGGCTTAAACCATATCTTAATAATGATTAATTAGACTTAAATCTCAAAGCTAAATGATTCAAGTCAATGGATAAATTCATAGTTAATAGCTTACTCTTGTCCATATTCATGAATTCATGTACATTAATGCTTATAATTAGAACTAGTAATTGGATAAAGTTGGATTTCATTGCTTGCTAGGTATAAGCTAGAGAATTAGGATTGATTGTTTGATATCATATTATTATTATGTGAAGCATGTGGACTAACCCTTTGTTTTGTAGCGCTATTAAGGTATGATTTCTAGGACTCCTCTTTAGTTTATCTTAATTTCTTGATTTTATTGATTTTTCGACTTAATGCGCGACACCTTAGAATTAGGTTTTGCCTTATGTGTATATGTGATTAGAGACTCTTTTTAGGATTTTCTTTTGTTCGCGTGCATTGCACGTTTACTATCGCTGCTGGATCCTGGGTAAGTTCACTCGTTCTCTATTGCATATCATATCGCTTGCTACCTGAATTATGTGGCTTTTGAATAGTATTTTGTCAATTGCAATTTTACACCCTTTGGACATGCTTTTGTGATGTATATGTATATATGTATTAGTTGAGGGCATGCTTAGATTAATAAATTTGATTAAAAGGATGTTGAGTAGAGGCCTATCGCAAGATAGGATGAGAGAGGGTGTTTTAGTCCGACGGGCTCCTTCCTCTCTCATTCCATAATCCCCGGACCTAGTTAATCTTTGGTTTCTAAAAGATCAGTTTGCTTTTAAAATGGTTTCTTAATTCTCCTTTTAAAAATTAAGTGACGACTCATTTGTTTTTGAATTTGATTTTGAAAAGCTGTGGGTAAGGAAAAATGCGATATCCACAATCGTCCCTCATTTTTAATTCCTACAGGAGAGGGAAAACAAGGAATAGCAGATTAAGAATCGAAGTCACATTCAAAAAGACTTAAAAGAACAAAACAAGAATGAACTGCAGTAAAAGAAAGAGTACAACAACAAAGTGAAAACGCACTCGAGCATTTTAGGTTGAGGCATAGTTGGGCTCATCCAGTTGGATGTGCTCGACCTCGGGTTGGAAATCTTCTAAGAACGGTTTTAACCTTTGGCCATTGACCTTGAAACTTCTGTCATTCTTAGGATTAAACAACTCAATGGCCCCATGTGGAAAGACAGATTTGACTATGAAGGGTCCTGTCCACCGAGATCGGAGTTTTCCTGGGAAGAGATGAAGGCGTGAATCATATAGTAAAACTTTCTGTCCCGGCTCGAAAGATTTTTGAAAAATTGTTCTATCATGGCGAGCCTTCAACCTTTCCTTATGAAGTTTAGCATTGTCATATGCATCTCGACGGATTTCTTCCAGGTCCGCCAACTGGAGCTTTCGGAGATGACCTCACTCTTTAATGTCGAAGTTTAATGAGCGTGTCGCCCAACATGCTTTGTGCTCAATTTCAATGGGGAGGTGAGATGCCTTACCATACACTAGCCTATATGGGGACATTCCCAGATTTGTCTTGTAGGCAGTACGGTATGCCCAAAGAGCATCAGTTATAAGCCCAGTCTTTTCTGTTGAAACTAACCGTCTTTTCTAAAATGTGCTTGATTTCACGGTTAGCCAACTCTGCCTGCCCGTTCGTTTGTGGGTGGTAGGCTAGAGCGATCTTGTGATTCACCCCGTATTTCTTGAGTAGTGATTCCAAAGACCTATTGCAAAAGTATTTGCCTTGGTCACTTATTAGTGCTTTTGGGGTCCCGAAACGCGATAAGATGTTTTCCTTAAGAAAGGACATTAACGTTTTGTGGTCATTGCGTCTCGTAGGTATCGGTTCTACCCATTTTGATATATATATATTCCACAGCCAGGAGTATATATTCACAGTTATTAGATTTAGGAAACGGGCCCATAAAGGCTATACCCCAACAATCAAATATTTCAATTGTAATGATGGGAGTTAAGGGCATCGAATTCCTTTTCGAAATTGTACCAAGCTTTTGACATCGTTGGCATGATTTACAAAAAGAATAGGCATCTTTGAACACGGTGGGCCAATAGAAGTCACTGTGCAATACTTTGTGTGTGGTCTTTTGGGAGGCAAAATGGCCACCGCAGGCTTCAGAATGATAGGTGGCCAAAATTACAGTTATGTCCTCATTCGGGACGCAACGCCTGATGACTTGATCAGCACAATACTTAAATAAGTAAGGGTCATCGAAAAAGAAATGACGTGTGACCGAAAGGAACCTTTTCTTGTCCTGATTTGACCAATGACTTGGGGTCTCTCCTGTAACAAGGTAATTTATTATATCTGCGTACCAAGGTAAATTGGAGACAGCCATCAGTTGCTCGTCTAGAAATTCATCTTTTATTGGTACAGGCTCAGTGTTGTCAGTAAATGCCAACCGAGATAAATGGTCGGCGACCACATTCTCTACTCCTTTTTTATCCTTTATAGTGATATCAAATTCCTGGAGTAGGATTATCTAGCGGATAAGCCTTTGTTTTGCATCTTTCTTAGATAACAGGTACTTGAGGGCCGAGTGGTCTGTAAAATAAACGATTAGGGACCCTATCAGATAAGACCTGAACTTGTCTAGAGCAAAAACTATTGCCAGTAGCTCTTACTCAGTAGTCGTATAATTCATTTGAGCTTCGTTAAGTGTTTGACTAGCATAGTAGATTACATAAGGCTTGTTATCCTTCCTCTGTCCTAGAACTGCGCCAATGGCATAGTCGCTAGCATCGCACATTAACTCGAACGGCAAACTCCAGTCGGGTGCATGTATTATTGGTGCGGAGGTAAGGTGTTCTTTTAGTGCGTCAAAAGATGTTTAACAGTTTTTCGACCATTCGAATGGCATGTCTTTAACCAATAGTTGACACAGTGGTCGGGAGATTGCACTAAAATTTTTGATAAAGCGACGATAGAATCCCGCATGTCCCAGAAAAGATCAGATGTCTCAGACTGTACGAGGGACAGGTAAATTTGAGATTATATCGATTTTTGCTTTATCGACTTGGATACCCTTATCAGAAATAATGTGGCCGAGGACAATTCCCTTGGTCACCATGAAGTGACACTTTTTCCAGTTTAGTACTAAGTGTTTGTCTTCGCATCTTGCTAACACATTTTCAAGGTTTTCTAGGCAGTTATCAAAACTGAGGCCAAACACTGAGAAGTCGTCCATAAAAACCTCGAGTGTCTGTTCGACCATGTCACTGAATATGCTTAACATGCACCGCTAAAAAGTGGCAGGTGCATTGCATAAACTGAAAGGCATACGACGGTAGGCGAATGTACCGAACGGACAAGTGAAAGTCGTCTTCTCCTGATCTTCATGAGAAATTTCGATTTGATTATACCCACTATATCCATCCAAGAAGCAATAAAATTTATGACCTGCCACTCTTTCTAGCATTTGTTCCATGAATGGCAATGGAAAGTGGTCTTTCCGGGTCACAGTATTTAACTTTCGATAATAAATACACATCCGCCATCCAGTGGGGACGCGTGTTGGTACTATATCGCCGTCTTTGTTTGGGATAACTGTTATACCAGCCTTTTTGGGCACTACCTGGGTTGGACTAACCCAAGAACTGTTAGAAATAGGATATATAATCCTAATGTCAAGAAGTTTTAAGACTTTCTTTTTCACGACTTCTTGCATATTAGGGTTCAGACGCCTTTGCATTTGTCGTGAAGGTTTAGCGTCTTCCTCCAGATATATCTTATGGGTGCAAATAGATGGGCTTATGCCTTTTAGGTCGGCAATAGTCCATCCCAATGCTCCCTTATGCAGTTTGAGTATTTGAATTAACTTATCCTCTTGTTCAGAATTCAACGTGGCTGAGATTATAATCGGATAAGTCTTTTCAGTCCCTAGAAAAGCGTATTTAAGCTCTTTTGGAAGCTCCTTTAATTCTAAATCAGGAAACTAAAAGTTTGAAGGCATGGTTAACTTCATTTTCGAAGGTAAGGGTTCATATGGTGTGACCCACATGCATTCAGCTCTATCCTCCTCTTTAGTTTCCATCATGAGGCAGTCATGATTTAGAGCAGCGTCCAATGGGGTAGAATCATTAGGTTGATAAGTAGCGTCGAATTGTGACACTACCACCTCCA
This sequence comes from Hydrangea macrophylla, assembly GCA_033977485.1. NCBI lineage: Eukaryota > Viridiplantae > Streptophyta > Magnoliopsida > Cornales > Hydrangeaceae > Hydrangea > Hydrangea macrophylla. The sequence goes on along the minus strand of CM066991.1, from coordinate 52,905,904 downwards.
AAGGATCTTTATAGTTAACAAGGTCAACCTCGTCTTCGATGATCGTTTCGATGAAGTTAACTTCTTCTTCGTCCTCATATTCTCCAGGTCGGGGATTTGAAAAAATCTTGACATTTAAAGTCGTGTTCCAAATACAATGGTCATGATACCACTCCTTATTTTGATTGTGGCATCAATGGTGTTGAGGAATGGACGTCCAAAAATCACCAGGATTTGTGAACATGGATTAGGCACAGGTTCAATGTCCAAAATCACAAAATCGACCAGGAAGACAAATGTGTCTATCTGTACCAGAACGTCCTCCAGTATTCCTCTAGGGTATTTGACTGACCTGTCTGCCAGTTGTAACGCAACTCGGGTAGGTTTGAGTTCACCCAACCCTAGTTGTTTATAGACTGAGTATGGCAACAGGTTTATGCTTGCTCCTAGGTCAAGGAGTGCGTTGTCTATCCTTTGATTCCCAATCCGACACGAGACAGTTGGGGTACCAGGGTCTTTGAGCTTTGGAGGCAATTCATTTTGGATGATTGCACTTGCTTGGAAAGCGACATAGGCATGTTTCTTTATACTTTGCCTCCTTTTGACCGTGCATAAGTCTTTTAGATACTTAGCGTAGGCTGGCACTTGTTTGATTGCATCAAGGAGTGGGAGATTAATTTTGACTTGTTTGAACAACTCGAAGAACTCCTGATTCTTTGCCTCGTTTTGGGGTTTCTTAAGCCTTTGAGGGTAAGGTGTAGGGAAAGGGCACTTAGGTAATTCGTCAATGACAGGCTCCTTTCCAGGCCTTCTCTCAACTTCTTCTACTTCTTTAGGGGTGTCCTCATTTGATTCTAATGCTTTGTTATTAGTAGACAGCTCCTCCTTTTGAGTAGATGATTTACTTTTATCCACCACTTCATCCTCTTCATACTCTTCAGGGGTAGAGAGAGGCGTGTTTTTCCCTATGACCTTGCCGCTTCTCAAAGTTGTCACGGCTTTGGGATGTTCGTGGTTATTGGGACCATTGTTGAATCCCTTAGGGTTTCGAAGTAGTTGACCAGGAAACGTGCCACTCGAACCCTCTTATCGTGCATCCATTCTCTCTAATGTCGTGAACATTTTACTCATCATTTGAATTAACTGTTGTGTTAAATTCACATTAGAGAGTGGATCTTACTCTTGCACCTTTTTGTGAGGTGGCACGTAAACATTTGCTTGTTGATTATTAGAGGGTTGAGCTTGGTTGTAGTTATTTGCTCTATTTTGATGGAATGACTGGGACTGCCTGTTGTATTGCCCTTGGTATTGATTATTGTTATTGTAGGGTTGTTGTTGTTGATATTGGTTTTGGGTCCCAGCGTTGTTTTTCCAATCAAACCCGGGGTGATTCCATCGATTGTTATTATTTTGTGAATTATAATTGTTGTAGGAATTCCCCGGCCCCCTATACCCTTGCATGGAATTCATTTCCATGGGGGTTGTTCTTGAAAATACGGCACATTAGGACAGTATTGATTAGTGTGTCCCAACATGTTGCATGTGCCGCATGGTTCTTCGAGCACAAACTGCCTAGAACTCTCTCCTTTCATTCCCAACTCCTCCACTTTCTTCACTAGTTCTTCATACTTGTTCATCAGATGATCCTCACTTTTTAGTTGGTATAAACTTTTCTCTTCCACACAGGATATCTGTGAGCGTGGGACATCGTCTGAATTTGACCACTCATGGGCGTGTTCAGCTAACCACTCGAAATGAGCTTCAGCCTCTTCCGTGTTTTTGCGAAGAAATGGCCCTAAACTCATGGTCTCGGCCAATTTTTTTGTTCCACCATTTAACCCTTCATAAAAGTAGCTGATGGTTCGCCATTTCTCATACCCATGATGTGGGCATGATAGAAGCAAATTCTTGAAACGCTCCCAATTTTGGGTGAAAGTTTCATTGCTCTTTTGTTTGTAAGAGTTTATTTGTCGTTTAAGCTCAGTGGTCATGCGGGGTGGAAAGAATTTTTTCAGAAAAGCAGTGTTCATCGCATGCCAGGTGTAGATTGAATTTGGCTTTAAGGTGAGTAACCACGCTTTTGCTTTATCCTTCAGGGTGAAAGGAAATAGCATTAGACGTGTCATGTCTACAGGACAATTCTGTGAGAAAGTTTTACAAACATCCTCAAAGTCCTTGACATGTAGATACGCCTTCTCGCTCTCCATTCCATGAAAGGTAGGAAGGAATTGAATCATTCCATTGCGAAATTGAAATTTGCCTACATGGGGTGGAATGAGAATACAAGAAGGTGTAGGCACATGTTCAGGTGTCATGAGATCGCACAAAGGACGAAGTGAATCGTCGATTAGTACAACCACATTATCACCGCTTTCACTTTGATTATCAGCCATTGAATCAATAGGTGTAACTATGGGGTTGATAGAACTAGATGAATTGGATTAATAGAATGGGTTTTCGTAAATTCCTTCGATGGAATTATCGGACATAAAGGGAAAGACCCTAAGTAGTTTTTTTTTTCTTTTCTGGAGGATAAAAGAAAAAGAAAACAGAAAAAGATAAAGTGGATCGAGGTAAACTAAGCGTTAGCTTGTCACCCTCCCCGACAATGGCGCCAAAAACTTGGCACGAAAATTTTCTGTGTGCGCTTATGTGCTGTACCCAAGTGTAGGTAATCGTGCAAGTAATATAGTACTGGAAGACCAGGTCGATCCCACAGGGAAGGTGTTAAACTAATTACCTAGATTAATCTCAAATAAGAAAGGAAAAATCAAAATTTTAAAGGAGTGTAGAACACAAAGTTCCACTGTTTATCAACTACTAAAGATAAAACAATAAAACAAGATTAAACTAATTACTAACTAATTAATTAAAGCGATGATTTAAAACGTGTTTTTATTAATAAAAGGAAATGTTGGGATTACATGAATCCACCGCGACCTAGCCATCTACCATGCAATTACGTTGAAGCTCAATGGAGTACATCTTCTACAGTATTCCGTACTTCTCTTCGGATAAAGAATCCAGAGTCCTTTCATGCCCGGGACTATATCATCACAATTAAGTTTGAAATACATAAAAGCAGTTTAAAACAATAGTTAAGACTCACACCTCCAATGGTGTTAGCATTGAGGGTGGTTTGCAAAGTTTATTGAAAAAAAATGCCTCAAGGCTTTAAGTTTACAGACTGTTTTGACAAACTGAGCGTTTGGGGACAATTTGATAACAAATCAGTAAAACAGAAAGTCTAGGAATACTGCATAGAATGTCATCAAGAATCAGAAGGTTCGATCGATCGACGCGCTTTCGATCGATCGAACTTCTTCATCCCTCGATCGATCGAACTGACTTCGATCACTCGACAATGTCTCTGGTCCGATCGATCGAACTTTCTCGATCGATCGAACACAGGAATTATTTTTCTGCATGGCAGAGGCTTGAGATCACAGTTTCATCGTGATCTCCCAACCTGGGGACTACTCAGACATAGTCTGAAGTGTCACAGATGCATTTTTAACGTAAAAGTTCATTAAGGTCTTGTTTGTTTGTGTTTTAATCATGAAAACTAAGAAAACTAATGGTGTGAACTTGTCTAGCATGCAAAACTACGAAGTTAACAGATTATACTACTATAAACTACGTGCAGAATTTAAATAAACAATAAAGAAATAACCTGGAATGAAAAACTTTGATTAAACCAAGAGTAATCAAGCTACAGACCACAAAGATCTTTGAAACCTACAAAAACATCAAGAAAAACTATCTTCTCTCTCTAAAAACTGATGAAAACTAATGTGGGCCTCCCAAAGACGTATACAATACGAATATTTATACTAAAAACCTAATGCTTAGGGTTCCCAGTCCATTCCGCTGCGTGCGCGTATAATCTGATAAAAGCCATGTTCGATCGATCGAACATCGTTCGATCGATTGAACTTCTGGGATCTTCGAGTGCTTGAGCTTCTCTCGATCGATCGAACCTTCGATCGATCGACTGTTCTTCAATCGATCGAGGTCCACTTTTCATCTTTAGTTGTCTTCATTACAATTCAGCACTTCCTTTTATCTTTCGCATCCAATTCTTCACACAGCAACAATAACCTGCACAAATAACTACTAAAACAACACCACTTATCATAGTTTAATCGAATTGTGCACAAACTGGCGTTGTAATTCAAACTGCAGATAAATAAAGGAATTGTGAAATAATTTAGTACATTTTCTTCTTTTAGCGCGGTTGTATTTTACAAATACCCCCGCTTGTCATTGAGGGTGTTTTAGTCGCGACAAAGGCTCCTTCCTCTCTCGTACCAAAATCCCGAGCCAAGTTCTTTGGTTATGAAGGGCCGATGCCCTTTATCCATTTGGGTGAGTCAAAATTAGGTTTCTTGGTTCCTTAAAGACCAAGTGGCGACTTTGTTTCTGTTTTCAACAGACCTACCTTTTTCTTTTCAAAACAATCTTAAATCAAAACTAAAAGAAGTGGAATTCCGCGTGTCCACAATCTGGCGACTCTGCTGGGGATTTTTATTTTCAAAATAAAATAATACAGAGGTCTGACTCATAAGAAGCATCCTTAAAATCATCTTTTTACTGTGTCTGGTTCACCACATTGCACTTCTGCATTTCCCCTCCGACTGTGTTTGAAACGCGGCGCTGACATTGTTCAGGTCTTGCTGTGCCAGGGCACAAGTGACCGTTGATACTGTACCTTCCAAGGTATATCAAAAAGAGTAAAAACCTCCGTACTCTCTCTCTGATGGTATATTGGAACTCTCGTCAATGGATCCTCTTTGACTAAACCCAGCCTTTGCATATAGATTCTTGTAGAACCTTTCGTAGGACTGTTCATTTATCTTTTTCAGATAGGACAATGTGGTATCACTGCTATATGCCCTGGTGGGATTACCTGCGCGGTGTAGACGCTTATGTGGCATAGAACAGAACCTCTTTCTTATGATTCCCAAGGCAATCACTCATATGTGATTACATTGAGTTGACCTGCCTAGGCACCATGACAAGGATGTCTGCTCCATGCTCACAAAGATATACACTGCAAACCTTGTTTGTTAGTCCTAAGACAAAGGAGTACGAAAACTTGCTAGACAGTATGATCACCATCATCACCTGTTCTCGTCATATATCCCTATTTCTTCCAAACACTCTGCCCAACTCATCAGGATATCCCTGTTTCTCCTAGAAACTCTGTCTGAATCACCCAGATTTCCAAGAAATCCCTATTTCTCCCCAGATTACCCAGAAATCTCAGTTTCTTCCAGAAACTCTTATATACTTGTGTCCCCCAGATACTCTGTCCAAATTACCCAGATATTCTTGCTTCCCCCAGAATACCCAGAAACCTCAGTTTCTCTTAGAAACTCCGATATACTTGTTTCTCCCAGAAACTCTGTCCGACTTACCCAAATATACATGTTTTCTCAGAAGCTCTGTCCAAATCTCCCAGATTTTCCTAAATCCTAGTAACTCCATCCAAACTTTCCAGAAATGTTTAGATGTACCAATTTCTCCCAAAAACTCCCAGATATAACCAGTTTCTCCCAGAAACTCTGTCCAGTTTCTCAGAAATACCCGGATATAGCCAGTTTCTCCCAGAAACTCTATCCAAATTTCCCAGAAATACCCATAGTACTTGTTTCTCCTAAAAACTCTATCCATATTTCTCAGAAATACCCAAAATACCAGTTTCTCCTAGAAGCTCAGTCCAAATCAACCAGAAATCCCTATTTCTCCTAGAAACTCAAATAACTTTTAGAAATTTCTCCGAATCTTCCAAATCCCTGTTTCTCCCAGAAACTCTGTCCAAAATTCCCAAAGTATCTCAGAAATCCCTGTTATCCCTTAGTGATCGTACTAGAAAGTAAGGTTAGCACACTTTGTATGGCTAGGACCTTATTTGTTTAACTGCTATCTGTTAAAAGTAGGGGCATCATATCGATTAGGGCTTGCATTCGCATGCTTGTCTCATATGCATACACAATTCATGTCAGTTCGCATGCACGCACATCCTGTAAGTCTCACACATGTCAATCTCTACACATCAAATGCATACGTATCATCATCCTCACCCATCTCGATCATTGTACAGAAGTCATATACTTACTGCAACCATCCTCAGTTCGCATCGTTAAATCCTTCAAAATTCTGATCATCTCCTCCCGCTAGGAGTCCATAAGAAGTATTTTTGCGCCTCTGCTAATTTAGGCTTTTACTTCTATTTGCAGAAAGCGTAGCCTCAGGTAAGGACACTATTGTACCTCCCCGAATTCATTATCGTGATCGCGAGCTAGCCCAGGCTACCATAAACCCACTAATGGCCTACCAAGCTCTCGAAGGGAAAGTGAACAAACTACAAACCACTGTTGAACATCTAAGTTTAAGGATAGGCCGATTTGATAACATGGTGCAAAGCATCAATAAAAGGAAGTATGGGTTGTCCGACGCCCTCTATCCAAGCCCATTGCCACATCCGAATCCTTACTCATGTCCAAGTCCACACCCTTTACTAGGTAATCCTATTTCATATCCAAGCACAAGAGCCACTCCGAGAACCCACTTGAACTCAAAGTTTAACAAAGCCCGCAACCCAAGAACCTTTACCAACCTGGGTATGTCGTTGTCCATTATCCTTGACAACCTCATCACAAAGGAGCACCTCCAACTTCTTCAGCCTCGTGCTGGTATCCCTTTACCTAACTGTAACCTGTCCAAATGTTGTGCCTACCACCAAGGCCCAAGTCATGACACCGACAGCTGCTTGCGCCTTCGCCATGATATCCAAGACCTCATCGATCAGAAAATCATCGAGCCTTCACCCATCCAACCCTATGTCAACCAAAATGTCAGCTTCATCGAACCTAAAGCCCCTAGCTCATCTGTTAAAATGATCCCTTTTGCTGATACCCATGAATGTTGAACCTGTGTCGGTGAAGCGATGGTGTTTGGGACTTTTGCTAGCAAAACAAATGAGGATGCTCTTTCAAAAAAAAAAAGAATAAGCGAGTCACCGTGGCACTCCATTTGAGACTAAGCCAAGTCTAGTCGAGTCTGTCCTATGTTTTGAATCCATTTCAAGTTTAGTCTTGTTGTCGAGTTTGTGAGTCTTCAAGTTGTTATAAGTCTGTGTCGAGTAATGTAGTCCTTCTTCTTTTGATGGAATGAAATCTCATTTTTGTCTAATTTGATGTGTCTAGTCATCAATGCACGAATCATCAAACTGAAATGTCACTTTTCAAATTATCATGGATATTACTCTACTAATAAATTTTTGTATCAAACAAAAAAAGAAGAATCCTAAAAGTTTAAAGTCGATTTCATGCTGACACCGATGAACAACTGAGAATTGAATAGTCTTACTTTAAGAATTTATGGATGTTCTTGCCTTAATCTTGAAAAGACATGTTTGAAACTGACTTGGGGCTTGCCCAACACCCTATTTCCACCATTTCAAAGCCTTGAGCCCAATCCAATGGGGAGCCATACAATCTGTCTATTGAAAGCAGTGCAGACTTAGTCCTTGATGGTAGCCAAACACTTTCAATGAGTTTCTTCTCCCCTTTCAAAAAAAAAAGAAAAGAAAAGCTCGCTTGGTTGAAAACCCAAAAGGGCACCTAGGCAAAAGTTAGAGCTGAAAAAGGTGTTGATTTCCAAGATCTGACCTTAGCTAGTCAAAATGATGGAGATAATGAAAGGAAGAAAATTTTGGTGATATAGAGAATTGTACACTTCAAGGTACATCATGAGAACATACCTAGATCACATTTCAAAAGGCTCGGAATGACCACAAATAAATTCCGAGAACTGATATGAACATTCTAGAATTCTGAAATTGTGATCAAAAGATCTCACAAGAATCAACTACATGAAAAGTAAAATTGAATGGCTAGGCGAAAGTAAAAAGGATCAATCCTCGGAAAGAAAAGAAAAGAAAAGAAAAGAAAAGAAAAGAAAAGAAAAGAAAAGAAAAGAAAGGGAGATCGAAACTGAATCCTTTTATTCAAGGCTACCACAAGTGAGCTATGTTTAAACTTCTTTGACGATTGGTTTGAAAAACCCTCAGCCAATTTCTTTCAAGCCTTGCCTGAACTACGCTCGACCTGATTCCCGCTCAGGGGATACGTATGCAACCACATCGGTTCGGTCGACATCATCATAATCAAACCAATTTCTTTCAAGACCTTGCTTGAACTACGCTCGACCTGATTCCCGCTCAGGGGATACGTAGGCAACCGCATCGGTTCGGTCGACATCATTATAATCAAACCAATTTCTTTCAAGACCTTGCCTTGAACTGCGCTCGACCTGATTCCCGTTCGGGGATACATAGGCAACCGCATCGGTTCGGTCATCCCACATACCTAAAAATAACCCAACTTTCTTCAAGCCTTGTCTTGAACTACGCTCGACCTGATTCCCGCTCGAGGATATGTAGGCAACCGCATCTGTTCCGTCATCCCACCTACCTAAAAATAACCCAACTTTCTTCAAGCCTTACCTTGAACTACGCTCGACCTGATTCCCGCTCGGGGATACGTAGGCAACCACATCGGTTCGATCATCCCACCTACCTAAAAATCACCCCTCCTTCTTTCAAGGTCCTGGCCCGAACTAAGTTACACCTGATCCCCGCTCGGGGGTACGTAGGCAGACTTTCAAAAAGAAAAGAAGGCTGGCTCGCTAGGTCGAAAATCCGAAAGGACGCCTAGGCAAAAGTTAGAGCTAAATCCAAAGTGAGCAATAACAAAAGAGAGAAAAGAGCTCGCTAGGTCACCTCACTGGTGCCTAGGCAAAAGTTATGAGCATCTGCAAGATTAAAGTCGCGGTCCTTACCTCAAGCCCAAAAATCACCTTCCACACTAGGGGCAAACTTCGGCTACCTACCTCGTTTGCCTAAATTTTACTATCAACCCTTCACACAAGGGACAAACTTTGGTCACCTACCTCGTTTGCCCAAAGCCTCCAATAAACCATTGTCCAAACTAGGGGCAAACTTCGGTTACCCACCTCGTTTGCCTATGAATTCCACTTCCTATACCTCAAACTAGGGGCAAACTTCATTTGCCTAACACGATCCCTTCATACCAAGGGCAAGTTTTCAATTCACCAATTTGTTTTAAAATTTTTGAAATATAGTATCTTTTATTCTAAAAGCTAAGGCACTAATTCAAAGCACTTCTTAGTAGAGAATTGATTAGATCAATAGGGAAGAATTTCAAAAACCATATTTATCAGCAAAGTGCTATCATATTAAGATGAGGAGCGAACATAAAAGATGAGCAGTACGCCATTTATGACAGAGACACATTTAATTATGCTAATTTGGGCATTTCGTGTCGTTACTTTTGTCAAGTCAATCCTTCTTTGGTTGAGTCAGTAATAATCTAATTGAAACTATATCAGAGTTCAAGGTTCATACAAACCAATTCAATTTTCCTTGTCATCGTTGTTACTGTCAAGTCCATTTGTCCTAATGGTCTCAAATGTGTGGGTTTAAAGTGATTACCAATTATAAAACCTGTGGATACAAGCAGAAATTCCAAACACCATTACTGCACTTGTCAAGTCTACAACATGATATGAGTCCTAAGAACCTCGAGCATTGGTGATACCACCAATCATAGTCACTTGTCTTCATAAATCAGTTCATAAGATACACTGGCTATCTTCTACTAGCTCCTCAGCAACCAAGCCAAAATTGTGTCACAAATGTTCTTCATCCCCGGCTGAATTACTCTATTCGCAGTGTTACCATTCTTTCCCCAGTCAAATCTTCTCATCCCAAACAAAGTCATTCCCAATAGAGCTAGTTCATCTCCAGAAAAGTGTCCTGAACGAATATGGTGTATCTCAGTAAAGACTATAGAAGAAACCACTTTCATCCCTAGCAGAGTCATTTCACCTCCAGCAGATTCAACTTATCCCCAGCAGGCTTCTCGATTAGTGCATCATCAGTTCAATCCTGACAGTCACAGTAGTTCACTGTCGACTCATTATCTCGATTAGTACATCATCAGTTCAATCCATGACAGTCACAGTAGTTCACTGTTGACTCATCATCTTGATTCGTACATCGTCAGTTCAATCCATGATAGTTATAGCAGTTCACTGTCGACTCGTCATCTTGATTCGTACATCATCAATCCATGACAATCACACTAGTTCACTATTGACTCATCATCTCGATTCGTACATCATCAGTTCAATCCCTGACAGTCACGATAGTTCACTGTCAACTCGTCATCTCGATTCGTACATCATCAGTTCAATCCATGACAGTCACAGTAGTTCACTGTCGAATCGTCATCTCAATTCATACATCATCAGTTCAATCCATACTGTCGACTTATCATCCTGATTAGTACATCGTCAGTCCTTCTGATCACGATTAGTCCAACCGTTAATCCAATCCATGACAGTCACAGTAGTTCACTATTGACTCATCATCTTGATTCATACATCGTCAGTCCAATCCATAAAAGTCATAGTAGTTCACTATTGACTCGTCATCTTGATTCGTACATCATCAGTCCAATCCATGACAGTCACAGTAGTTCACTATCGACACGTCGGTCCAATCTATGACAGTTATAGTAGTTCACTGTCGACTCGTCATCTCGATTCGCGCATCAACATTCCTTCTGATCATGGTTAGTCCAATCGTTGATCCCATCTATGACGGTCATAGTAGTTCATTGTTGACACGTCATCTCGATTCATATATCATTAGTCCAATCCATGACAATCATAGTAGTTCACTGTTGACTCGTCATCTCAATTCGTACATCGTCATTCCTTCTGATCGCGGTTAGTCCAACCGTTGGTCCAACCCATGATAATCACAGTAGTTCACTTTTGACTCATCATCTCAATTAGTATATCGTCAGTCCAATCCATGACAGTCATAGTAGTTCACTATCGACTTGTCATCTCGATTTGTACATTGTCAGTTCTTTTAATCACGGTTACCCAACCGTTGGTCCAACCTATGACAGTCACAGTAGTTAACTGTCGACTCGTCATCTTGATTCATACATCATCAGTTCGTTAATCATCATTAGTTCACCATAACTCTTATTCAAAATATGTCATGTTCATCGTCCCCTCTAGTTTGAGGAAAATCTTTTGTCGTCAACCCTCTAAATTAAGGCAAACTCTTTGTTGTCAGCCCCCTAGATTGAGGCAAATCCTTCATTGTTAGCCCTCTAGATTGAGGCAAATATATTCTCATCAGCCCTCTAGATTGAGGCAAATCCTTCGTTGTTAGCCCTCTAGTTTGAGGCAAATCTATCGTTGTCAGTCCTTTAGATTGAGGCAAATTTATTTTCATCAGCCCTCTAAATTGAGGCAAACTCTTTGTTGTCAGCCCTCTAGATTGAGGCAAATCTATTATCATCAGCCCTCTAGATTGAGGCAAATCCTTCATTGTTAGCCCTCTAGTTTGAGGCAAATCTATCATTGTCAGCCCTCTAGATTGAGGCAAATTTGTTGTCATCATCCTTCTAGATTGAGGAAAATCCTTCGTTGTTAGCCCTCTAGTTTGAGGCAAATCTGTTTTAGTCTGCCCTCTAGATTGAGGCAAATCTGTTGTCATCAGCCTTCTAGATTGAGGTAAATCTTTTACTATCAGCCCTCTAAATTAAGGCAAACCTTTTATTGTAGACCCTTCGGATTAAGGTAGGACTTTTGCGTCCACCAGTTTTCTCAAACTACCCCGTTTACTCTTTTATATCTGGGACTGCCAAGTCTGTCAATCATCTTAGGGATTCCATGTCCATCATTAGTGCTTCCACGTCCGCCAATCATCTTGGAGGCCTGAATAGGCTTTTCGGACCAACCATTGTAAGATTTGATCAACTGTGAGAGATCGAAGTTGAATCCTGGTTCTCAGTCAAGAATTAAAATAGTTAAGAGAGATTCTCAGAGAATCCCATACCATCCCCAACAGAACCTAAACCAAATTTTTGGATTGGTCATCATAAAAATTGGCCAACGATTGAAAAACACCGCCCGCAGTCAAAAGACGCCGACTCCTAGGGCAAGCTTTGTTTATTCACAATCCAAGGCTCCGTGTCCATTGGTTATCGTGAGCTTCTTCACTTATCGTGAGCTTCCTCACTCCTTCGCCCAAAATTGTGAGCTTTCTCACTTATCATGAGCTTCCTCACTCCTTCATTCAAAATCGTGAGCTTTCTCACTTTTCGTGAGCTTCCTTACTCTTTTGTTCGAAATCGTGAGCTTTCTCACTTATTGTGAGCTTTCTCACCCCTTTGTCCAAAATCATGAGCTTTCTCACTTATCGTGAGCTTTCTCACTTATCACGAGCTTCCTCACTTCTTCATTCAAAATCGTGAGTTTTCTCACTTATCGTGAGCTTCCTCACTCCTTTGTCCAAAATCGTGAGCTTTTATCGTGAGCTTTCTCACCCCTTTGTCCAAAATCGTGAGCTTTCTCACTTATCATGAGCTTCCTCACTCCTTCATTCAAAATCGTGAGCTTTCTCACTTATCGTGAGCTTCCTCACTCCTTTCTCACTTATCGTGAGCTTTCTCACCCCTTTGTCCAAAATTGTGAGCTTTCTCACTTATCGTGAGCTTCCTCACTCCTTTGTCCAAAATCGTGAGCTTTCTCACCCCTTTGTCCAAAATTGTGAGCTTTCTTACTTATCGTGAGCTTCTTCACTTATCATGAGCTTCCTCACTCTTTTGTCCAAAATTATGAGCTTTCTCACTTATCGTGAGCTTCCTCACTCCTTCATCCAAAATCGTAAGCTTTCTCACTTATCGTGAGCTTCCTCACTCCTTTGTCCAAACTCGTGAGCTTTCTTACAGGGGTTTCCAGGGTTTTATGAAGGCTTCTAGGAGAGACTGGGCATTTCTGGTTAATTTGGACAGAGTTTCTGAGAGAAACTGGCATATCTGGATATTTCTGTTTGGTTTGGACAGAGTTTTTGAGAGAAACTAGCATATCTGGGATATCTGGATAGAGTTTCTGGGAGAAACTGGTTAATGCAGTTATATCTGGGATATCTGGACAGAGTTTCTGGGAGAAACTATTATTTTGGGTATTTTTGAGAAATTTAGACAGGGTTTCTGGGAAAAATTGGTATATCTGGGAATTTCTGAGTGTTTTGGGAATTTTTGGGAAATCTAAGTAGAGTTTCTAGGAGAAACTAGTATATTTGGGAATTTCTGGGAAATTTAGACAAAGTTTCTGAAAGAAACTGGGATATTTGGATGAGTTAGACAGAGTTTCTAGGAGAACAGGTGTATATGACAAGAGCATGTGACGATGGTGATCATACTGTCTAGCGGGTTTTCATACTCCTATGTCTTAGGACCGACAAACAAGGTTTGCGGTGTATATCTTTGTGAGCATGGAGCAGACATCCTTGTCATGGTGCCTAGGCAGGTCAACTCAATGTGATCACATGTGAGTGATTGCCTTGGGAATCATAAGAAAGAGGTTCTGCCTCATGCCACATAAGCGTCTACACCGCACAGGTAATCCCGTTAGGGCATACATCAGTTATATCACATTGTCTTATCTGAAAAGATAAATAAGCAGCCCTATGAAAGGTTCTATAGGAATCTATATGCAAAGGCTGGGTTTAGTCAAAGAGGGTCCGTTGACTAGAGTTCTGATATACCGTCAGAGAGACAGTACGGAGGTTTTTTACTCTTTTTGATATACCTTGGAAGGTACAGTATCAACGGTGACTTATGCCCTGGCACAGCAAGACCTGAACAATGTCAGCGCCACGTTTCAGATACAGTCGGAGGGGAAAAATGCAAGAGTGCAATGCGGTGAACCAGACATAGTAAAAAGATGATTTTAAGGATGCTTCTTATGAGTCAAACCTCTGTATTATTTTGTTTTAAAAATAAATTCCCCAGCAGAGTCGCCAGATTGTGGACACGCGGAATTCCACCTCTTTTTGCTTTGAAAATTGTTTTGAAAAGGAAAAGAAGAGGTCTGTTGAAACACAGATACAGAGTCGCCACTTGGTCTTTAAGGAACCAAGAAACCTAAATTTGACTCACCCAAATGGATAAAGGGCACCAGCCTTTCATAACCAAATAACTTGGCTCGGGATTTTGGTATGAGAGAGGAAGGAACCTTTGTCGCGACTAAAATACCCTCAACTTGCCCCGTCTCTCGACGGGCCTCAATTAGCATCCAAATAATCATCTTTTACAATGTATGGTTCGAAAATTAATACTATGATAGTATATTACATCACACAAGGATTTTGAAATGGAAGATCAAAAGATAAGATATCATTCATAGATCTAAGCCAAATATCACACAATGTAAAGTGAAAGATCACAGAAACAAACCTAGAAAAAATTATCTAATCATATATCAAATAGTCAAGACTTCCTAATCTAAAGGGGGACATGAATTGTTATTGAAATAAATAATCAAAGAAATCAAAATATGCTTAGCAAGCTAGTATGATACATATTAATCTTTGAGAAAAGAAGACCTCTCGATCCCCGGGACGGATGAGAAAGGATGATTAGATCGAGAGGAAACATGAACGTGTGATCATGATCATTCCTTATAATCTTCTTAGATTAGGAGTTACAAAAACCCCAAATCTTGCATGAATGCAATGTATGTATCTAGAATGTGCCAAGGTTGTAGTGTGTTTTGTGTTCATGGATTCCTAGAATGACATAGAAGTCTAGAATGTGTATGAATGAATGAAGGAGATCATCATGGGATATGTACAAATGTAGTATGAACTACTTCCTAAGACATGAGCTAATTTGGAATGCATGTAAGCACCAAATCAAAGGATGGAAGTAAAAGTGTGTTTGCTGTGAATAGTGGACAGAACAGTAACATGATCTTTTGGAAATTTAAAAGAGGGGTTAGGAATGTTTTCAATGAATGATTTTTTATGGAAATTTTCCTTATCGTGTCTAGAACATAACCCAAAAATCCAATCTTTAATATATCTATCACAGATTGAGAGAAATCATATAAACAATAGAGATTATTCAGAAACAGAGTGCATACTGTCGACTGAAATGTTAGAAAATCTTAGAAAATGAAAACACAAGATCTAGAGGCGCATATTATATATAACGTTCTCTAAGAGATTGAAGTTCAAGGTAAAAAATGATTTGGGACCACTCCCTTTGGAAAAGTTTTCTGTAAAACAAGTTGAAAGTCAACCAAGCTGCTGTGACAGCAAAAATAGAATATCTGGAGAGAATGTTTGGGTCCAAATGGACCACTTCCAAGTATTTCCAAGTCAAACCAAAAATCATGGGTGTTCTCTAATAAGTTAAGAAAACTTTCCAAGTGGTCTTGCATCTATACATTGAGTATTGAGTTCTAGAGAAATCTTTGAGCTCAGATCATTCACAGTTTTGACTCACTGTTTTAAAGATTTTGGGAAAAACTTGAGTTTTCTTTCTTGAGATCAAAATAAGAGGGGTTGAGAGGGGTTTTGAAATCGAGGTTTTGAAAGTATATTTTCAACATCAAATAGAGATTATGGCCTCTTGAAATATCAACATCAAACTCATCATCAAGAACCCCCAATATTATTGGAGAGATTCATTTTTATTTTGAATATAACTTCAAGGATACCTTGGAGGTATTGAAGTTATAATCATCATCTATTAAACATGTTTTTGAGGTCAAGAGCTACTATCCATAAGGATTCACTCACCTCAAATTTCATGTCATCATTTAGATGATGATGAACTATAAGTAAAACAAAGAAAATCAAAAAGAAATGAGGTAAGAGGAGATGAACACTGTATATAAGCAAGAAAATAAACAATCAATAGATGATATTCAATGGTGGAACCACAAGCATTCAACCTCTCATATATGTGTGTATGTGGGTGTAGATTACTCTCTAACTCATTGGAAACTCAAAGAAGATGAAGAAAATGAATTGAAATCTTGTAAATACTAGTTTAGTTTTGAGAAAACTAAATAAAAACTCACATTGGCTTGGATTTGAAGAAGAAATCTTTATTTCTCTCTCTATTTCTTCCTAACTCTCTATATCTCTCTCTAATGGCTTCCAAGCTCCTCCCCAAATGGAAGCAAATGGGTCTCATTTATAGGCCAAGTTGGGGAGGTAATTTGGGTTTTAAAAATTCTCTAATTGGTCCAAAATCCCGGAATAATCAAAACTATATATGTCGTTTTATTTGTTGGAAATTTGAATTAAAACCCCAAAAATTAACTAAAAATAACAAAAAAAATGAAAAATCACTCAGAGTGCTGCCGTGGCACTTGGCCACTGCAGCCACGGCAGTGGGCCAGTGCCGCCGCAGCAGTCAACCCTCCCGTTGACCAAAATTTGCATTTTGGCCCCCAGAACTCCCGAAATTCGCGAAATGGCCCTATTTCGTCCGAAATTCACAAAACATTCATACGAGATCCAAATTGAGATTGTAATATACCGTTGAAAAGGTATTGAGGTCTAATTTCCATAAAAAAAATAATAATAATTTAGAGTTGGGTCACCTTTGGAAAGTTTTGCGGTATTCGCGATAAAACCCGAATTGATCGCATTTTTCACCTTCAGAAATTCATAACAAATTCGTTTTAGATCCAGAAATTATGTGCGACATACCGTTGGAAAGCTATTGACCTATAGCATTTGATAAAAATATTTCAACATCGAAAAGGAGACTTTGATTTTTAGTCAAACTTGCAGTCAAATCAGTCAAACAGTGCACTTCCAAGAAATTCCAGGAAGTTCTGGGAGCCTCCAAAGACTGATGTTTTCGTCCGATTTTCTTTTAAAACATATTTTAAGACTTTTCACAAGATCTAGGATGATCTGGGAACTTTTGGACGAATTCGGATGATTTTAGTCAAATCTTGGTCAAACTTAGTCAAAATTTGGTCAAACCGGTCAACTGAGCCTTTCTGGGAACTTTCAGGACTTCCGGGGGTCTCTGTGAGCTTACAATTTCAAATATTCATCTTTTAAAATACCTTTTTTTTATTTGAATAACATCGAATGATTTCTGAGATTTTGGGCCAATCCAGAGAGTTTTGAGCTTTTAGATGCATTTTGGTCATTTCTTTGATTTCTTGAGAGTTAGAGGCAATCTCTGAAAATCTGATCTTTATAATCATCGAGGTTTGACATGCTTGTAGCCTCCTAAATCTGTTAGCCGACAAAATGAGGTGTCTACACCCACCCCCGTCGGGATTTATGCCACCACCACCGCCGGGGTTTGTACCATCTCCCATCGCCATACATAAGAATAATCGGAAAGAATAATGGTTTCAAGGGGTCCCACCGCCTGCATATGAGAAAAAGCTCTAGGAGAAAATGGATAAAGTTGACAAACTAGAAAGTGTATTGAGGAAGAACAAAAGGGTTGATGATTACATGCTAGACCTGGAAGGCCTTTTTGATCCCGTTAAGCTAAAGCTATCGAAAAATTTCAAGATGCCCGCCGTTGACCGTTTTGATGGAACTGGGAATCCGAAAAGCCATGTGAAGTTATGTATGAACATCTTCTAGTCAGTGGCTAGACTTTTTACCTCATAGCAATATGGTTGTGCTCATCTACGATGATAGCACGTAAGCCTGAGCATATGCAAAAGATCTCAAAAACCATTCTAGTACGTTAACATTCGTTTTTTGTCACATTTGAGATGTAGTTTGCGCAAAGGGGAGTTGTCTTGAGGCACATCTCCACTTGGGGATTTGATGTGCTTAGACATTTTATTGTGGTATTGACATTATTATTCAAGTTTTTGTTATCAGTTAATAATAAACTAGTTAGTTTTCATACATATATATATTTATTATATGTGAATGCACATTTCTAATATGTCAGCGGGCTTGAATCGACCTGCTCACATGAGTGATTCACCTTGGCACCGAGATAGCAAACTAGGACATGTGTGTCCCTACTTAGATGGCGAGCAAGATGAGACATTTGTGTTCATGGAGCTTAGATAGCAGGTTAGGCCATATGTGTCCATAGGGCTTAGAAAGCGAGCTGGAACACTTATATCTACGCAGTGTAAGAACAACGAGCCAGATATAAATCCTTATTATTCTTATATGTCACCTTAGATAGAGCAAAGATGAGACCTTTATATTTGGTCGAACATAGAGAGATCCAACGACTCTATGTAGCCTATTTACAGCTGAATGTAAATTCTCAAACAGGCGCTAGGAGGAGCGACTGTTCTGGGAAACTCAGGTTAGAGGTTTTGTGTAACGTCTAGACTAAAATTCGTATGGCGTTACTTTTTTTTTCAAACACAGAGTGACATGCCCATTTTTATGCCACAACGCCATTGCATACATTCCATATTATATGTGCTTTTGCGATCGATTGTGAAGTAGTGAATGGATTCCTCTTCATTGTTGTGTGAGCCCCGTAACAAATCCAAGACATTGGTTATCCTACAAACTGGTTACCTTCACGACTTGAGACTATGTCATGAAGAGGACGCTTGATGACAGCTACTTTAGCATGTTATCCTATGACAAAGAGAAGATTCCGTTCTATGGGGTGTGTCTGGGCAAGCGGTCAAGTTAGTCCGATTGACATGTGGGCTCAGGGAAGACCATTCAATAACACACCATGTTTTGTGACTCATTAGCAGGCCTGTGATAATCGTATTTTGTTACTGATATGTCATGAGTACATTACATTGATGTGGTACAGTAATTCTTTTCAGCGAAGGATTAAGAATGTTGTGTCCAGTGTGGTTGAATCGTCCAAGGCATACACGAGAAGCTTCCGAGTGATGTGTCTTGCTGGTAATGGTGATTACTTGGCATTACACTCCTGTCGTTGTACTTTCTTTTTGTAAAGTCGTACGTTCTATTTTCCTGTATGAAGAGATGAGAAGTTCCATTTCGAGAGATTGTTTTAGTAACAAGCCCTATGTGGGTGAGTGGGAGATGTAAGAAATTGTGGGTCTATTAGTTGCACCCACATACATTAGACTAGGTCCAATGGGCTTGGTTTTGGAACCCTAAGTTGTGTGCCTATATACGCGTATTACACACAACTAGGGTTTATTCTATGAGATGTGATAGTAGCCATCTCTCTCTCCCCTCTTCTCTTTCATATATTCTCTCTCTTGGCCATCATCATTGTGCCATGGGATTTAGCGTGTGAATACAATGGAGATTGCTCTAGTAGTATCTCCTACGATCAACACAAAGCGTAAGAGAGTACACGGAAGCGAGGAAACAACGCCGAACAACAATCCATTGGGTTATTCCACTAGGTAAGACCTAAACCCGGCTTCATGCTTGCGTGCATGATTTATCTATAGTTCCTTAAGAGGGGCATCAAGAAAAAACAAGAAGGTTGAACTGATTGGCCCCAACATTAGCTAAGAGATTGGCACACTAGTTGCCTTCTCATCTAACATGGTTAATAGATCCTTTACAAACATTAAGCAAAAATTGCAGTCTTTAATTAAAACTCTAAGAGGATAGTGTTCTTCGTTCGCGAAGATAAGGTGGCAGACAGCCATGGAATTAGTTTTCACCATAATCCCTTCAAGACTTTCATTTTTAGCTATGGTGAGCCCTTTTCTGATACTCTCAAGTTTTGGATGCAAGCTTGTGCATTTGGCAATGTATCTGTAGTACTCTGATCTCCAGTTCCCTCTTTCATCTCTGATGAGGCCACCGATTCCTCCTCGCCCCGGGTTTCCTTTACTGCTCCCATTCATGTTAAGCTAGTAGTGTCGTGCAGTAGGACGAGACCAAGCTATTAGATCAGGGTTTTTAGTAATACAGTTAGAGCCCCCCCTATTAAAAGCTTTCTGAATGTCATTGGCCAAGGTAAGAGAGAGTCTGGTCAACTCCCAATCAAAAATAACAGAATCATTAAATATATGCTTATTTCTGGCCTTCCAAAGATGTCATGCTCCTGCAACGAAGAGAATATATGGTTATTTCTGACCTTCCAGAATCAATGAATATATGCACAAAGTACTGTGCATATATCACTTTCATCGCACGTGTCTACAAACAAAACAATGGGGGCCTTGAAGCAGAATATTCTTGTTGCAATGTTGATGGTATTGCTGGCCGTATCGGCGTCCCAAACTCTGGGTGATATCAAGGGCATTCTAAATGACCTTTTGGGAGGCACCTCTCCACCACCACCACAGCCACGACGACGGAACTCATGTCCTCCGCCATGCCAATTCCCAAAATTTCGATGCCACAGTCCCATATGTCGAATGTGCAACTGGCTCTGTCTCAGACGCCAACATCTTTGTTCCCGACGCTTTTGGACTGCTAATCTCATTGAGCTCTCACTCACTCTCTCTCTATATTATGTGTGAATTTGCCTTTTGTGTGTTATTTAAATTTTTTACATGATGTTTATCAGAATCTTCTCTTCTTGTTCTACGTCACTAATGACTTCAAGGATGTCATGAAGTCATTGGCGTTAATTGGTAACTTCGTGTTTCTTTGTTTGGGTCTTCGTTTGTCTTTGTTCCACGTGTTAATACTTAATTTATAATATATTTATATAGGGAGAGGCACTTAGGTGCACTGTTAGGTGCACTAACCCAATGCATTGGACTTTTAAGCCTAAAAAAACCGCGGGTCAGTGAGGCGGAGAGAGAGGGTTGTAGGTCAACGGGGTAAGTGCACTGGGAGAGGCTTGCAGGTGAGGCGGAGAGAGAGGGTTGCAGGTCAACGGGGTAAGTGCACTAGGAGAGGCTCTTAGGTGCATTGGATAAGTGCACTAGGCTTTTAAGCCTAAAAAACCCGTGGGTCAACGGGACGGGACGCGTTTCAGTGGGGCACTTACCTAGTGCAAAGTGCACTGGAGAGCCTCTCTCTCTCTCTCTCTCTCTCTCTCTCTCTATATATATATATATATATATATACTAGTTTTAGACCACGTGCTTTGCACGTGGTTGATGCAAAAGAGGGTAGATATGAACAAATTGAATGATCAAATTGGCTAAACACTAGACTCGTTCTTAACAACTTTTTGAGAAGTATTAAAATCTAGGGGAATCACATTAGATGTCTAATAATAAATTGTTTAGACGATTAAATAACTTAAGTGTTGAAATGAATTACTCAAAACACTTTCAATATTGTTTGTTTTAATTTATTTCTTAATTTAAAAAAAAAAAAAAACTATTCTCACAGTTTTGACTATGTTTCATGCTTGCTAATTGTGTGGTCATATGATTGCAAGTTAGAACGGAAATTCTGAAACCAATTCGAAAAAGTACAATTATAAGCACATGCCTTGCATGTGGATGATGCACAAGTAAAATAACTAATTTCAATATGATTTTTATTATTCTATTCCCATTAATAAAAATGTGGATAAGAAGTCTAGTATAAATCACTTACACAAAGTAAAAAAAAAATTAATGAAACAAATTAAGACATGGATCCAATCATAAGCAAAATAAAAACTTAAGACATATAACATACCATTAAGATTGATGAAGCATTGAAATACTAACTCTCAAACAAAGATAAGCAAATAAAAACTTAAGACACACGTAACATACCATTAAGATTGACGAAGCTTTGAAATACTAACTCTCAAAGAAAGTTGTAAAAGATAGAAATCATAAAAATACAGAATGAAACGAATGGTTGTTCATATGACATATAGAATGTAATTCAATAAAGGGTAAATTATATTGACACCCCATCATGTATTACACTTTTTCACTAATACCCCATAAACTAAAAATCTCAACAATCTGACCCCCTGAACTATTTGCAAGGTGGTATTTGAGGGGGTCAATGTGCAAGGAAAACTGATAGTTGAAAGGGTCTGTTTATTGGATTTTAGTTTAAGCGATGTTAGTGAGAAAGGGAAATATATAAGGGGGTGTCTATATAATTTACCCTTCAATAAATTGTTATGAAGTATGACTATTGTTATTTGAAAAGAGCCATTAAATCTGAGTACCAAAAAAAATGTAAAATAGGAAAGTGGCGAGAAGATAGAGGAAACCATTATGAATCTAATTTTATTTGTTAATTCAATGATGAAATATTAATGTTATTACGTTTTCAGTATATATATATATTCTCGTTATATTAGCTTGGTGAGGTGATTGCATGCTCGATAAGAAGGACTCACATAAACTAAATAAGAAAGTAAGGATAAAGCGAACAAATTATTGTTCATATTCGATTGGATAATACTGTTACCTCTTTTCATAATGTGAAACTATGTTTCACTGTTTTGTTTATGCTTTGCAATTTTAGAAACTTAAGTATCACAACAGAAATTGAACGAACAATTGCATTATTTATAATACATTCCACTATCTTTAAAAATTAAAAGAAACTCCAAAAAGTTGTTATTGACTATCAATAAACATAATAAGAATCAAAGAAGATGAGGCATTATTTTCTAAATATAACAGTTGTAGTTATGAATTCCAGCAGAATATGGGTAAACTATATGTAATTAGGTTTTAGAATCTTTATTTCGTTATATATCTTTTATAAAAAAAGTTTCTAATTTTTAAATTTATATATACATAAACTTTTATTAATTAGAAATTTTTTTATTTGCTGTCAACTAAATTGACTTACACATGTAGTTTATAAATATTTAAAACCCAAAATAACATATTATCTTTGTAATTCAATACATTATAAACTAATTTTTTTTTCTCATTAGTAAACTAATGTAAATGATTACTTGGTTTTTGCATCCTAGGTGCTCTAGATTTGTCATATAGAGCAGTTGGCATGTATTGATCAGTTTGATATTTTGAATAAGGCTCTTAAATTGGGAAATACCATTATGGAATAAAGAACTTTATCGGATAGATTATTTTATTTCAAACAATTAACACATATCATAGTAGTCTTTGATTGTGTTGTGCAATGTGCTTACCGTGATAGCATTAAGTAATATTGTATATATTCTTCATTATATCGGCGATTACATGGGGAAAAGAAATTGTAATATTAGTACGTAATAGAAAAACCAAAGAACATACCAAAAAAAAAGTAGGACTCTCATGGATGGACCAAAAAAAAAAGTGGCACACTAAACTTATTAACACTCTAAGAACGGATTTTTCCAATGTATAAAATAAAAATTCCAATGGCTTTGGCTACTATAACCTTCCCGACCACGATTTTTTCTTTTTTCTAGGCTTTGGTATTCTACGACTAGCAATTCATTTATTTTCAAACCGACCCATTTACTATCTATTATTTGATTGACTAATCCTTTATATTGGAATGAGTGAATTAATTAAATAAAAGTGTACCCAATGATAAAAGTGTAAAACACGTATGGGGATCGGTGCACGCCAAGGTGCATGGTACCATATGCCACTACATGTGGTACAGCTAAAGCATTTGAAAAATCAATTTGTGATTCAAATTTGGGAAGCATAGCATTATACTATGTAGAAATAAATCTCCTTTTGAAGGTAATACCATTTGTGTTAACTCTTGAAATAAAAATTGACTTTCAGAATACCAATTTTGTTAAACTCTATATTTAGTATCAACCAAATATTAGATTTCGGAAGACTAATTTTGTAAAACAGTCTGCATTTAGTATGAACTCATATTTGGTACAGTATGACTATTGTACACAAGTGCCATAATATAAAATAATAATAATAAAATAAAAAATAATAAAAAAAGAAACAAAAACAAAAACAAAAAACAAAAAACAAAAAACAAAAAACAAAAAAGGAAAAAGGAAAAAAAAAAGTAATGAAGTCCTACTTAAAGAAGTGATGTATATTAGTAAAACTGCATTGGTATCAACTCATTGCTCCCTTTGTCCCATTTCATGTGTCTCTCTTCTATTTTTGTCCATTCCAACTATTATTCACCTAGAGTATTGAATTATCAATTTTTAGTTACTTTTCAAAACTACCCTCATTGATATTGACTTAATGAGTTAGCACACCATACTATTTTCTTAAAGAGTAATGCTATGCTTTCAAAATTTCTATCCCAAAAGTGCTTCCCAAATGATGTGGCAGTGGGGTCAGGTCTAATGCTGTCACACCCCAACCCTCCCCCGATGGATTAGGACATGTGAAACAAGAGTAACCGCACCCAAAACACCCACTAATTAGAAAGAAAATGTGAATAAACCACTATAAAGAGCTCTATTGCGACAAAACAGCCCCCAAGGGCAAAATGGTCATTAATAAAGTATATTAATTTTTTTATACCAAAAGTTAGATTTTTGAGTCCCGGTTCCAACGCAACAAACGGCGCGCGAATTCGAATTCTCTAGAAAAAGTTATGCATGTTTCCGTAAAAGCGGACATGCTGTGAAAAAAAATACAAGCGATCCCTTCATAAATCGCGGATCGATCCATTTATATGAATCTCTCGCAGAATGTTCCCTTAAAATCGCGGATCGATCCCTTCATAAATCGCGGATCGATCCCTTCACAATTCTGCTGCTAAATTTTTTTTTTTTTTTTTTGCTGTCAAAACAAGTTCTAACTTCCAAAACACAACCAATTCACATGGGAACCTTATGAAACTTTGAGAAAACATATCCAACACATTTTCAAACACTTTTAAACTTAAATCAAGCTTGGATCACACAAACACATTCACAATTTGATCAAATTAATCATAAACTCATTTCCTTTGATCCAAAACAAACTTTCCAACTTTGAAACTCAATTCTCATCCAAAGTACTTGGGATTTATTGGGAATCAACTCAAACTACAACCAACACCATTTACACAACCAAACTTGTCCACGACGCTTGCGACACATCCGAACATGCCGAGATGGTCTTAATTACCAACTTGCACCATTTGAGCAAAACAAAAGAGATTATACATAGGTTCTACTTTTCACTTCCAAATACATAGTTATGATCCAAATTCATTTCCAACAACCCAAGTATGAACATTAACATAAAAGAAACCATAAATTTACATCATTTTACAAGTTCAAACGAAATTCACAAGTATGAGGCTCAAATCTCCCCCATCTCTCCCATCCACGAGTCAAGACTTCAAGCCTCAAGTCGAGGACCTCAAGCCACTAGTTACACTGTAACATAAGTTTAAAACATATCTATAAGTTCCAAAAACCTTCTCCCCTTTTCCCCGAGCACGTCACTTTCTCTCCGGGTATTGCTCCGTACCTGCGGTGGTTGTTATGTTCCACAACAGAAATAGGAAAAACGGTTTTCTTAAGCAATTTGCTTAGTGAGCATTCTAACATGACTGAATGTTTAACACGTGCAATGCTATAATTAACACATAAAAACACAACCATAGTCGCCGAGTCACCGGTTATATGGTTCATTCAGACCCGAAGACCTCCCTTGGTCCCGTGACCACTTCTATTCCTTGGACTTCCGTATTTATCAGATTCTTCCTCTTCACCACCCTTATTACTCCCAACAATGAACCATTTCCCCGGTGCTCATTGACTACTACATAGACATATAAGCACATATACATGTATCAACACATAATTCTCATAAAATTGATATAAATTATCAATCCAACAATATAATAGCTTCTAAACAAGGATTAATATCTCTAACACCACTTAAAGCCTTGAACACATTAAACACAATCATTTTTAGGCTAGAAAACTCACCTTATTCACAGATTTTACCCAAATGCAAGCTAGAGGTGTGCTAAATTTCACCAATTCTAGCTCAATTCCTACACCACAATGAATCCTACAAGAATTCGGTAGACGACGTCTCACCGTTAAGTATGAACTACCAAAATCCAGCGAATTAAACATAAATTAAGGGTATAGAAATGTTCGTCTCACCTCCACGAGTCCGAAAGTGGTCTCGGATCGTAAATCCGACGAACGGCGGCGACGGAACGGCAAAATTACGGCGTCGGCGTCTCGTCTCCGTCTTCTCTCCCGAGTTCTCTCTTTCTTTTTTTCTTTGAATTTCTGTGGAGACTCCTTAGTCTCTTGACACACACACATGCAATGCATGTTGTGTTGTCAATCTCTCACAATTCCTCTCTTTTCGTTTACACCCCCGGATTTTCTTAACTTCTTATTATGAAATCCCCCAAACATTCCATTAACTACCCAATTATCTAATGAGTGTTTGTCTAAGTTCCGTATGGGTCCCAATGTGGGTCCCACATATTTTGTGAAATTGCTATCGCACCTACAAATTTTAAATCTTTTTTTCATTTCTACCCTTATAACACCAATACTACACATATATCAACATGTAATATGAAAGCATGTAAACACATATTCATATAAACACATAAAATGCATTTAATCATTTAAAATGCAAATTACCATTTTTACCCTTCGTTGAGTTCCATTTCAATACCTGTCCCACCTCACTGGAGACTTTTCCAACTAGTGTCGCTCTCTGAACACTTTTTTTTACATGGGCGAGTCCAAGCCTCCCCTTAATCCGTTTATACACTAATTATACTAATTAATGCATATTAACACAATAATTAACCCGTTCTCCGGGTACGGGTGTTACATTTCTCCCTCCCTAAAAGGGAGTTTGGTCTCCAAACTTACTCTTACCTCAAGAATTGAAGAGATGCGGGTACTTGGCTCGGATCTCATCCTCCCGCTCCCAAGTAGCCTCTTCCACTGAATGGCTTCGCCATTGAACCATCACCAAGGGAATCACTTTGGTCCTCAATACTTGATCTTTCCTATCAAGAATTTGCACTGGATGTTCCACGTAAGTTAAATCTTCCTGAATCTCTAACGGTTCCGGAATGATAACATGTTTCGAATCCGGCACATAACGTCGAAGCATCGACACGTGAAACACATTATGAACATTCTCTAATTCTTGTGGCAGCTCTAACCGATAAGCTAATGGCCCAACTCGATTAAGAATCAAATACGGTCCAACATATCTCGGACTGAGCTTCCCTCGCTTACCAAAACGTGTTATGCCTTTTGAAGGCGATACTTTCAAAAACACATAGTCACCCACCTCAAACTCTAACGGTCTTCTACCCGTATCCGCATAACTTTTATAACGACTCTGAGCCGTTTGCAATCGCTGTTTAATCAATCTGATCTTGTCAGTAGTAATTTGCACTATCTCTGATCCCAAAAGTTGTTTCTCACCAACTTCTGTCCAACAAACTGGCGATCTACACTTTCTTCCATATAGTGCCTCATAAGGCGCCATTTCAATGCTATTTTGAAAACTCTTATTGTAAGAGAACTCGATTAAAGGCAAGTGGGTCTCCCAATCGGCCTTGAAGTCCATCACACATACTCTCAACATGTCTTCTAGAATTTGAATCACTCGCTCGGATTGACCATCGGTCTGGGGATGAAATGCAGTACTAAAATGTAAAGCTGTCCCCATAGCCCTCTGTAAACTCTCCCAAAATCTTGACACGAACCGAGTGTCACGATCTGACACTATCGACACCGGTGCTCCATGAAGCCGTATAATCTCTCTGATATAAATCTCTGCAAGTTTTGATGGATCTTTGGTCTTAATAGGTAAGAAATGGGCTGACTTAGTTAACCGGTCAACAATGACCCAAATGCTATCATTCAACTTTTGCAATTTTAGAAATCCCGAAACAAAATCCATTGTGATATGCTCCCACTTCCACTCTGGTATCTCTAGAGGATGCAACTCTCCTCCAGGTCGTTGATGTTCCAGTTTCACCCTCTGACGCGTCATACATTTAGATACAAATTCTGCGACTTCTCGCTTCATACCACTCCACCAATAAATTTCTCGCAAGTCTCTGTACATTTTGGTACTACCCGGATGTACTGAATATCTGGTATTGTGAGCCTCTTCCATAACTCTGTTTCTCAAATCACCAACTTTAGGAACACATAATCGATTGATGTATTTCAGAACACCATCTTGGAAACTGAATTCTGGCCTTCTCCCCTCAGGTAATTCATCCACAATCTTCTTGAATTCTGGATCTACAAGTTGATTAGTCTTGATTTCCCCAATTAAACTCGGCTGTGCCACGATCGCAGCCATTAAACCACCTCTAATTTTAGGAACTACTTCAAGCTTCAATTGTTCAAATTCCTTTATCAACTTTTCCTGTCCAGTCAAGGCATAAGCTAAGTTTTCCAACGACTTTCGACTCAAGGCATCGGCAACTACATTGGCTTTTCCCGGGTGATACTGAATTTTTAAATCATAATCTTTCATGAGTTCCAACCATCTTCTTTGTCTCATATTAAGATCCCTCAGAGTGAATAGGTATTTCAGACTCTTATGATCCGTGAAGATTTCACAAGTTTCCCCGTAAAGATAATATCTCCAAATCTTTAACGCAAAAATTACCACCGCTAACTCCAAGTCATGTGTCGGGTAGTTCTTCTCGTGAGGTCTCAACTGCCTTGAATCATAGGCTATTACCTTTTTCATTTTGTGTCAAAACACATCCCAAACCTTGGTGAGAAGCATCCCTGTATATTCTGAAATTTCCAGTACTTGTTGGAATTGCAAGTATTGGTGCCATAGTCAACTTTTTCTTCAATGCTAGGAAACAATCTTCACACTCTTTGTTCCACTCAAACGGTACATCCTTTCTCATCAACCTTGTCATCGGCGTTGCAATTCTAGAAAAGTCTTTCACAAACCTTCTATAATATCCGGCTAACCCCAAGAAACTTTGAATCTCAGACACATTTGTCGGTCTCGACCAATTCATAACAGCTTCAATCTTCTGTGGGTCTACAGAAATACCTTCTTTAGAGATCACATGCCCCAGAAAAGTGACACTCGTCAACCAAAACTCGCTTTTCTTCAATTTCCCAAATAACTGCTTTTCACGTAGTCATTGTAGAACCAACCTCAAGTGTTGTTCATGCTCATCTAGACTCTTAGAATAAATGAGAATATCATCAATGAATACAATAACGAACTCATCCAAATACGATTTGAACACACGGTTCATCAAATCCATGAAGGCGGCAGGCGCATTAGTAACCCCAAACGGCATCACTAGAAATTCATAGTGCCCATAGCGAGTCCTAAAGGCTGTCTTCTCTACATCCTCAGCTTTAACTTTCAGTTGATGGTACCCAGATTGTAAATCAATCTTTGAAAATACCTCAGCCCCTTGAAGTTGATCGAATAGATCGTCAACACGTGGCAACGGGTACTTGTTCTTGATTGTTACTTTGTTAATCTCCCGGTAGTCAATACACATCCGCATTGTACCATCCTTCTTCTTAACAAATAGTACCGGTGCGCCCCATAGAGACACACTAGGTCGGATAAAGCCCTTGTCTAGCAACTCTTGCAACTGTATCTTTAACTCTTTCAACTCAACTGGTGCCATTCGATACGGTGCTCGTGAAATTGGTTGGGTTCCCAGCATAACATCAATACCAAATTCAATTTCTCGATCAATCAATACACTAGGTAACTCCTCTAGAAATACATCTGAAAATTCTCGAACTATCAGAATATCTTCAAGTTTAAGATCGACACCCCTAGTATCAAGAATGCTACACAAGAACCCTTGACAACCTTTCTTCAACAATCGACATACTTCAATAGCGGATACGATATATGGTGGTGATACAACACCCCTACCTTGAAAATAAAACTCAACTTGATTCGGAATACGGAACACTACCCCTTTATTGTTACAGTCGATATCAGCATGATTAGCAGCTAACCAATCCATACCCAATATAACATCGAAGTGCTGAATTACTAATGGTACCAAATCAACAGTTAACTCTTTACCATTCACATTAATCTCACACTTTCTAAACACACCTGAACTAACCAATGGAGCCCCCAACAGTATCGCAACAGATAAATCATAGTTTAGGAACTCTAATGGCTTATCTAACTTCTTAGCAAAGTGGTGTGATACGAATGAGTGTGTGGATCCCGAATCTATAAGTACACTTGCTAGGTGTGAGCAAATGGGAACCATACCTGAGACAACAGTGTCGGCAGAAGTAGTATCTCCCGGCCTGAGTTGAAACGAACTTGCCTCTCGTTGCTCTCTCCTCGGAGGTTGAGTAGTCCTCGGTGTGATAACGCTGGCCGTGTATGAACCGGAACCGGAAGCTCCCTGGCGTTTGGTTGGACAATCCTTAGCTTGATGTCCCAATTCCTTACAAGTAAAGCATCGGCCCCTCATATCTAAATTCTGATTCGAACAGTTTCTAGCAATGTGTCCAGGTTGTCGGCAACTATTACAAATGATTGGATTTGGAAGTTGATTGCACCGACCCCAATGAAAATTCTGACAAATTTGACATCTCGGTTTGTTTCCACCAGAACCACTGCCGATACTAACCGATGATCCTCCTGAACCCTGCCTCTTTGCACTACCTTGTCCGCTGAACTGACTTGATCCCGGTCGTTTACTTTGTTGACTCGGTAGTGGTGGCATGTTTGAAGTATACCCAAGGTCTCTCTCAGCAATAGAGGCAATGTCCAATGCCTTAGCATAAGTCTCTGGACGGAATACGGTCACTCGTCCCCGGATGTCACTCCGAAGCCCTGCCACGAACTTTCTTGCTTTCACTTTCTCAGTTGTTACGATATCCCCGGCAAACCTTGCTAAACTTGTAAATTGTGTTGAATATTCGCACACTGACTTTCCCCCTTGCACTAACTCCATGAATTCTTGCGCTTTTTGATCTCCAAATGATTCTGGGAAGTACTGCTCTTTGAATATCTCAAGGAATTGTTCCCAGGTAGTCGGTTGACCTGGACCCAACTTAGTACGCCACCAATATTGTGCTTCATCTTTTAACGTGTCTGCAGCAAATAGCACTTTTTGTTCCTCAGTACATGGTAACACTCGGAAGATCTTCTCCATATCTGAGATCCAGAAATTTGCCTTCATCGGATCGGCTTCCCCGCGGAATATGGTTGGCTTTTGTTTGTGAAATTTAGAAATAGTAACAATCTCTTCTTTCGGATTTGGGTTTGGTTGTCCCGGTCTTTCCTCTACCACATGAGTTTTAGCGACCCGTACCAACCCTTCAATAGCTCTTTCGACCCGTTCCATTCGATTTGAGGTGTCACCTCCAGACATAATGCCTGGCATCCACATATAGTACACACATGCACGTTACCTTTAAGAACATATGACATGCTAATCAACATTTAAAAGCATGCTAAGTAAACGTGTATGCATGTTCATGCAACTACGTGTCGTTGTGTGCACACTACGCGTCATATACATCTCTCGTCCCCAAAGGCTCTAACTATTGCTCGGATACCAAAAATTGTCACACCCCAACCCACCCCCGATGGATTAGGACACGTGAAACAAGAGTAACCGCACCCAAAACACCCACTAATTAGAAAGAAAATGTGAATAAACCATTGTAAAGAGCTCTATTGCGACAAAACAGCCCCCAAGGGCAAAATGGTCATTAATAAAGTGAAGGAAAAAGTGGTTTAAAGTTAGAGTTTAAACGCGCAGCGGAAATAGGTTAAGTTATAAAACTTTTGGTATTCCAAGATCTACTACTCGTCAATTCCATAGATGCGTACAAGGGGGTGCAAGAATTATACCTTAGTGTCTTGAACCCAATTCTGAAACTTTAACTTCCAGCAGCCTCCACTAGATGATCTTCACCCTTATGACTCCTGCGGATGCCTGCCGGAAAGACTAGGGTTCGTGGGAACCCTAATAGAGAGGATAGGAAGGTTTTGGGAAGACTATGATAGTTTCTGCAGCTTCTGCGTATAAAAACGACGATCACTTACTTCCAGAACGCAGCTGCCCTATTTATAGATTTCCAGAACCGACCTAGACTTCGATCGATCGAAGTGACTTCGATCGATCGAACCTTCGATCGATCGAACCATCTGACTTCAATCGATCGAACATACTTCAATCGATCGAACCTGCTGACTTCAATCGATCGAACATACTTCAATCGATCGAACTTGTCTTAACAACTTCCTCAAGTGTCTTTCCAAGCATCCTAGCGGAGCTAAGAGTGGGACCTCCTAGGCTCTTTATTGTTGGCTCAGACCAGTTTGTTAATTACCATGACCAAACTCTTTGATCAGCAAACTAACTAACTGGTCAGTTAACGTTTATTCCACTATAAAACGATAACTGAACTCCAACGCAAAAGAACATATCCGAAGCGATAACTAGACTTGTATGGTGTACTAATGTCCCTCTACCGTCAGCATTCGTAATCATATTCAGGTAGTCGGATAACTGTTACTGTCAACCTGAATCATGATTACTTCTTGTATTCCTTGAGTCTCATTCACTACTCATGATTACCAAACATGTTGATAACTCTTATCAACAAGACTGCAGTACTCAGTAATCAACTTGGTGACATTCTCAAGGGAATGCTTACTCTGAATCAGAGGGTAGATTCTATCTTGACAATATATGTTCACAACCCTATGGACATGACATACCCAAGATACCCAGGTGTTGATCTTCTATAGACCTCACTGATTGGTAAGTCAAAGCAGCCATATCCATAGTCTGTGTTCATAATCATCTCAAGATTGAGAACACGTACCTTATACAAGTTATGAGTTCCTATTGACTGTTGACAGCCTTAAGCGTCAATAGGAAAGCTCAGGTCCGTCAATGCACTATAAGCACTAGCATATCAACTAAGAGCTACACTCTAGTGATTGAGATTAATCACTCCATCCAATGGTAGTTAATTATGCTACAGTGTAGACCTGATGAGGTATCCAGTCTCATCATCCACTGTGACATATTCTAAGTATCAAAGAATAGTAATTCGTATCTCACTTGTGTGTATCTCATACACACACGAATTGCTTACTATGATACTTAAGGATAAAACAATCATCTCATGAAAGAAACATACACAATGAAAAGTAAAGCTGATATCAATATATTATAATGCTAATGTCTCATACATAAAGTAATGGTTTGAGGGCACAAACCCAACATAAAGTATATCAAACTTTTATACCAAAACTTAAATTTTTGAGTCCCGGTTCCAACGCAACAAACGGCGCGCGAATTTGAATTCGCTAGAAAAAGTTATGCATGTTTCCGTAAAAGCGAACATGCTGTGAAAAAAATACAAGGCGGATCGATCCCTTCATAAATCGCGGATCGATCCATTTATATGAATCTCTCGCAGAATGTTCCCTTAAAAGGGCGGATCGATCCCTTCATAAATCGCGGATCGATCCTTTCACAATTCTGCTGCTAAATTTTATTTTTTTTTGCTGTCAAAACAAGTTCTAACTTCCAAAACACAACCAATTCACATGGGAACCTTATGAAACTTTGAGAAAACATATCCAACACATTTTCAAACACTTTTAAACTTAAATCAAGCTTGGATCACACAAACACATTCACAATTTGATCAAATCAATCATAAACTCATTTCTTTTGATCCAAAACAAACTTTCCAACTTTGACTTAATTACCAACTTGCACCATTTGAGCAAAACAAAAGAGATTATACATAGGTTCTACTTTTCACTTCCAAATACATAGTTATGATCCAAATTCATTTCCAACAACCCAAGTATGAACATTAACATAAAAGAAACCATAAATTTACATCATTTTACAAGTTCAAACGAAATTCACAAGTATGAGGCTCAAATCTCCCCCATCTCTCCCATCCACGAGTCAAGACTTCAAGCCTCAAGTCGAGGACCTCAAGCCACTAGTTACACTGTAACATAAGTTTAAAACATATCTATAAGTTCCAAAAACCTTCTCCCCTTTTCCCCGAGCACGTCACTTTCTCTCCGGGTATTGCTCCGTACCTGCGGTGGTTGTTATGTTCCACAACAGAAATAGGAAAAACGGTTTTCTTAAGCAATTTGCTTAGTGAGCATTCTAACATGACTGAATGTTTAACACGTGCAATGCTATAATTAACACATAAAAACACAACCATAGTCGCCGAGTCACCGGTTATATGGTTCATTCAGACCCGAAGACCTCCCTTGGTCCCGTGACCACTTCTATTCCTTGGACTTCCGTATTTATCGGATTCTTCCTCTTCACCACCCTTATTACTCCCAACAATGAACCATTTCCCCGGTGCTCATTGACTACTACATAGACATATAAGCACATATACATGTATCAACACATAATTCTCATAAAATTGATATAAATTATCAATCCAACAATATAATAGCTTCTAAACAAGGATTAATATCTCTAACACCACTTAAAGCCTTGAACACATTAAACACAATCATTTTTAGGCTAGAAAACTCACCTTATTCACAGATTTTACCCAAATGCAAGCTAGAGGTGTGCTAAATTTCACCAATTCTAGCTCAATTCCTACACCACAATGAATCCTACAAGAATTCGGTAGACGACGTCTCACCGTTAAGTATGAACTACCAAAATCCAGCGAATTAAACATAAATTAAGGGTATAGAAATGTTCGTCTCACCTCCACGAGTCCGAAAGTGGTCTCGGATCGTAAATCCGACGAACGGCGGCGACGGAACGGCAAAATTACGGCGTCGGCGTCTCGTCTCCGTCTTCTCTCCCGAGTTCTCTCTTTCTTTTTTTCTTTGAATTTCTGTGGAGACTCCTTAGTCTCTTGACACACACACATGCAATGCATGTTGTGTTGTCAATCTCTCACAATTCCTCTCTTTTCGTTTACACCCCCGGATTTTCTTAACTTCTTATTATGAAATCCCCCAAACATTCCATTAACTACCCAATTATCTAATGAGTGTTTGTCTAAGTTCCGTATGGGTCCCAATGTGGGTCCCACATATTTTGTGAAATTGCTATCGCACCTACAAATTTTAAATCTTTTTTTCATTTCTACCCTTATAACACCAATACTACACATATATCAACATGTAATATGAAAGCATGTAAACACATATTCATATAAACACATAAAATGCATTTAATCATTTAAAATGCAAATTACCATTTTTACCCTTCGTTGAGTTCCATTTCAATACCTGTCCCACCTCACTGGAGACTTTTCCAACTAGTGTCGCTCTCTGAACACTTTTTTTTACATGGGCGAGTCCAAGCCTCCCCTTAATCCGTTTATACACTAATTATACTAATTAATGCATATTAACACAATAATTAACCCGTTCTCCGGATACGGGTGTTACAAATACAGTGGGACCAGTTGAATTTTGATTGAAAGTTGTTTACCAAATCCCACTGCACATCATTTGGGAACAGGATGAAAATTTGGGAATCATAGCATTACTCTTTTCTTAAGCAAGCAAGGTAATATTGAAATAGACCCTTATTTATGCCATGTGGGCTACAATCATTCCCTTTAAAATTTTGGATTCCCCAAAACGGACATATAAAATTAATTGGAGAGAGTAAAAAAAAAATGTCATGCTTCCCAAATATTTATTGATTCCCAAATGACTTGTGGTACACAATTGTAAACCAATTTGGTATTCAAAATATGCAAAGCATCCGGTCATGATGAATTTTATTTTAGGGTTAAATGCATTTTACACATTCAAACAATATCCTCTTAGGCACTTTGGTCCATAAACAAATTTTTTCGCATTTTGGTCCCTCAACTAACATTTTGTGGCAGTTTGTCGTCCCCCTCCGTCACTTTTAGCGACACTTCTGGCATCACTAAAAGTGACTTTTTTCGTTATTAAAAGTGACGAAGGGGCCAAACTGCCACAAAATGTTAGTTGAGGGACCAAATGCAAAAAAAAAATTTGTTTAGGGACCAAAATGCCAAACAGGGTATAATTTGAAGGTGAAAAAAATGCATTTTACCCTTTATTTTATATGGATTCATTACATCCATGTAGGACTCATAAGACTCAAAATAATAATAATAATAATAATAATAATAATAATAATAATAATAATAATATTAATATTGGCCTCATAATACACATTCTTTCATGATAGTGAGTCCTACCATATGACAACTTTAAAGCTACAATTGCCTTCTTTCATGGTAATGACTCTTAGAGTACATGTCACGGTGGACTCTAAATTGTGAATCATAATTTTCGTGACCTCTTGTCTCCGTGGACATTGCTTTGGTTGAAACATAGATATGTACAAAAGATAACCAAACAATAATAGGACTCTTATGGACGGACCAAAAAGAAAAGTGGTATATCAAATTTATTAAAACTCTAAAAAAATCACTTAAGTAAAAGTGCACCGATTGATAAAAGTATAAAACACTTATGGATATTGGTACATTTATATCTACACCATTATATAAAAGAGCCTTAAGGCTCATGAATAGTAAAATTCCAATTAATTGTCCTTATTTGGTATTTTTATAATTTGTTTCTCCTTTAGTGTAATTTTACTTCTTCTTTGATACTATTAGGGTAAATTTCAAATTACACCCCTGTAGTTTAAGGGTTGTAACAATTTGGTCCCTATGGTTTTAATTTTGGCAATTTACACCCTATGATTTGAAAATTGTGCAAAATTCGGCCAATTACAAACTAAGCAAGGGCATAATGGGAATATCATATTATTTTCAGCCCAAAATGACACTGTGTCCATAGACCCAGGATAGTTCAATGAGACCAGAAGCTTATACGGGAGTTTTGGGACAGTACCCCCACTGAAATTTTTTTGCAAGGGCATAATGGGAATATCATATTATTTTCAGCCCAAAATGACACTATGTGTCCATAGACCCAGGAGTGTAGTTCAATGGGACCAGAAGCTTATACGGGGGTTTTGGGACAGTACCCCCCCTAGAATTTTTTAGGGTAAAAATAGTATAATTTTATGTGTTTTTTTTGTACAAATTAATTTATCCCATAAATAACTTATAATCTTTTAAACAATCCGATACACTTAAAGCTTTTAATAATCTGGTAATATCGTATAATCTTTTAAACCACCGTGCTAATATTTTATAATCTTTTAAACAATCTAATACACTTAAAGTTTGACACACACTGCCATACAAATATCAAAATGAAATTGATAAAAAAATAAATAAATAAATAAGCTTATATTACAAAATTTCAATGAAAAAATTATGGCTTAATTTTTTATTTATTCTTTACCTTAATAAAAAAAATGGGAAAAAATTATGGCTTAATAAAAAAAACACCATAGAATTATACTATTTTTACCCCTAAAAAATAAATATATCGGATCGGGGGCAATTTCAATCTTGTCCTAATTTGTCATTTTTTGATTTGTTTGAAATCACATTTTTACCTTACTTTTCTTTCTTGTTCCATTTCCCTTTAATGATTACTTTCATATTTTTGTCATTTTGTGAGGGTAGATTGGTCATTTCATCTATAAAACAACCCTTATTACTATTAGGTCAACTTTTAAAATTAAATTATTCTAGAAGTGATGATTCAATCAACTTTTCAAACAATAATTACTAATGTTAATAATTTCATTCAACTTTTAAAAATATTTAATCATCTAATAATGATTCAATCAACTTTTCAAGCAATAATTACAAATATTACAAGTTGGTTCAACAAACCCAAAAGTTAACAATTGTAGGTTCCTTGTTTGGCACAACCGTTTTTTGGTTTGTGGTTTGTATTTTTTTCATTCTTCCCAAACAAGTCACTAGCTTGTTTGGTTTTGTTTTGTTTTATTTGGTGTTTTGTTGGTTTTGTTTTTCTTTTTTTTTTGGGTTTTTCCAAACAAACCACTAACACAAACAAGGAACAACACAACCCAAATTGGGCTATGCCTTGTTTGGTTTTGTTTTTTTTTGTTTTTCTTTTTTTATTTATTTTTTATTTTTTATTTTCCCAAACAAATTAAGCACTAACATTTGTTTTATATACCCTATATAAATCTATATCTATATCTATATATACCCTATATCAAAGAGGCTAAGGATGTGTTTGATAACCCAATTAAGTGGTGAAAATGAAAATTTTCAGCACTTAATTTTTTTCAGTGCGTTTGATAATGTACCTTAATTGAAAAAGCAGTAAAAAAATCCACTGAAAACGTTAAGTGGAAATTTTCTGAAAATAATCACTAAATACAGTCTATTTTAGCTCTTAAAACACTATTTTCAATATTACAAATACAAATCACTTAAAATTTTCAGTACTTAATTTTCAGTTTTATCA
Source organism: Hydrangea macrophylla (assembly GCA_033977485.1). Lineage (NCBI taxonomy): Eukaryota > Viridiplantae > Streptophyta > Magnoliopsida > Cornales > Hydrangeaceae > Hydrangea > Hydrangea macrophylla. The sequence goes on along the minus strand of CM066991.1, from coordinate 52,867,894 downwards.
AATGCACCCTAAATGTGATTTCCAATTTTAATTTTGTCCTTATTGCTAAATATGATTTCCAATTTCAATTTTATCCTTATTTGTTATTTTTTGAATTATTCATTTTTACCATTGCCCCTCTGAAATCCTATACAATTCCATATATCTTCACACTATATTTTGGTCATTTATTCACAAACGAATTTGATTTTTTTTTTCTTGAAAAAGTGAGGTGTACCTATAAGTTTAATTTGCATACATGCTTAGACATTTGATTTTATTACACACACACATACCTTACAAAAAATTATTATTATTATATATATTGAATATATTATATACCAAAATTGAATAAAGCTGTGTACAATTATGTATTGAATAGCCAAATTACTCTTATGCCTTATGCAAATTACTTATTTGTTTCTATACCTTAAAGAAAAAGAGCTTAAAGTTTAAAGTGTTTACAATTATAAATTTCCGTTTGTTAAATTAAATTACCAAAAACTCTTTTATTATATTATGATATGTATATATTGAATAATCTAATTACCCTTATAACTTTTACAAATTACAATTTTTTTTAAATCGAATTACCAAATTACCCTTTTGTATATAATATATACCTGTGTGTGTGTATTTATATATATATAGTTTATCCGTACTTTAAAGAAAAGAGCCTAAAAGTTTAAAGTATGTACAATTACAAATTGAATAACCAAATTACCCTTAATTTTTTTTGTAAATTACTCTTTTGTTAAATCGAGTTACCTAATTACCCTTTTGCCTTTTTCATATTACCCTTTTTGTATATATGTGCGTATACACACACACACACACACACATATATATATAGATGTTATCTATACAATAAAGAAAAGAGCCTTAAATTGTAAGTTAACATCAATTAATATAGTTGTTAAATCACATTTTTCTAACACCATTTTCAGAATTAATAAAACTTATTTCTCTTCCTTGTCCACGTTAAAAAAAATATACATTGAATTTTTTTCTACGAAATTCAACGCCCGTGCATTGCACGGGGTAACTTCCTAGTATATTATAGATATATATAAACAAAAATCTTGTGGTTTGTGATCTAAGTGGCTGAGCTGTTTGATCATTGATCTCACTGGGTGGTGTAATACATATTCTATACCACACTGGTGAAAGATGGAATTGTGTGTGTAGCCTCTAATTACTACTAGTGGCATGGAAGTGTATAGTGTTTTTATTATCAGAAAAAGGGCTAATCAAACAACAAAAAAAGGCCAAACAACATCTACAAAAGAATCAAAAGGGCATACCCTAGATAGACCATCTGCTCAAATACAATGAGAACACCTCAAGCATGGGAAGGGAAGCTATCCGACCCAAGGGACGGAGAGCCACCCTTCCCAACCAACAAAGAGACCCTAGCCTAACAACAATAAAACTTGAAGAAAGTAGGCTAAAACATGGCCCAACAAAAAACGGCCTCCAAAACAGGCAACATAGAGACCAAATTCTAAATGACAGTAAATGTAGATAGTCAGAACAAAGTCTAACTGTCAAAACATGTGCCGTCCTACTGAATTTTTCGTTGCCCGATTCCTCCCTCTATTGGAGATAGAACTTTCAGTATCAAGGGAGGCAATGTCAGCATCTATATCTCCCCTTGACATAAAGTTATAAACTAACCATTTGACAGCATTAGTTTAGTGCATCCTTTACCTATTAGGGCATCTTTTAACATATAGGTACTATCCTATATCCAATGCAATGCGCTAGTAAGTTTGTTTTTCTATAATACGTAATAAGATGCTGCGGACTAAAATTGTCGCGAGTTCAAAATAACTGTTAAAATGTTTAAAAGATTTTTATTAAAATCATTCATCAGGAAAACAGAAAGAAAGGCAAGACTGTATCCAAATAGAAATGGAGAGTCGCCGGCCTTTCCCGAACAGAATAGAGTCTGCATAATAGCCTATGCCTGTAAGGCCAGGTTGGTCTCTATTTTAAGGCCTGGTTTTGTAGCACATCTAGCAAGGCCAAAATGGCCTCGGTCATCCCGAAGGTTTTTCCTGTTGATATATTTGATTTACAGACTTCATCATAGCCGCTTAAAAGCTAATTTAGCACTCTAATTCAACTTATTTTCTAAAGAAATAAAGTCAATTATGTTAATTTCCTACTTAAAAGTATTCCGTGTACACAGATTAGGACCAAAAGTCCCACAGCTCTTTCTTCGAGATATTTCATATGCACCAACTTTCTTGGCTCTTACATCAATAATTTGGTCCCGCCAGCTCTTTCATTGCATTTCTAGCCGTGTGACATACAAGGATGAATCAATCAAAAGAATTCAAAGAAAAAAAAATTTACTCTACAGTTGCATAACTCTCTCTCTCTCTCTCTCTCTCTCTCTCTCTCTCTCTCTCTCTCTCTCTCTCTCTATGTCAACACCAAGAAAACAGTATAGTTTGGGAGGAAAAGATTTTTCTCATGCAAAAGGTATTATTAACTACAACCATAATGGAACATCGGACAGTTCTATGCAGCTAATCACACCAACTGTAAACTACGTAGTACTTCCAGATACAAACCTAAGAACTTAAATTTGATGGCAAAACCAAAATAGATTCAGGGGGCCTCCAAAATGAGAACCTTTGACAGCAATGTTTTATTATGAATAAAAATTAAAACAATACAGACACGAATAAATCCAAAACAGATCTCAAATAAAATATAAGCAAAAAAAAAAAAAAAAATAGGCAAAACATCACTAGAGAACTTCTAATACCATCGACATGGCTGAACAAACATGTCAAATCCTACGCAAAAGGGTTCCCTCCTATAGAAGCAACAGAGCTTTGTGCTTGTACGTTCCTGCAAAATTTGCAACTCCGTCATTACCAAAAGTTAAAAGTAGAATGAAAGACGTTAAGATTCTATTTGGTTCATGGATTTAGTGAGAGAAAGGTCACTTCTCTTTATTTAGTTAACAAGGAGAATACGAAGGAAAAGAAAATAGAGCGAAAATTAAATGAAATTTTCAAATTTCACTTCCCTTGGGTAAATACTACATTTTGAAAATTTTAATTCATGTTATTATTTAAGCGTCGAGGAAAACACTACCATAAATAGTTTTCCTTATGCAAATCCTCAAACCAAACAAAACTGACCTTCCTAAACTAGGCAGAGCATGAGTCACTAACAAAAAACTAAGCAGCACTGACGCGGACAGATGCGGCGCGAAGACGTGGACACGATATTTCTCAAAAAAGTAGGATACAAATATGTCTGGGACACGTAGATTTTTTTATTTTTTATTTTTAAATTATATATATTTTACCATGTCTAATCAAAACTAGCTAAAAACACATAAATTACAACAATACTGTGACATTATCATTAATAAAAAGGTCAATAAATTAAATTCAAGAACATCTTTATTAATCAACATGTATCAAAATTCACACGTTACTTACGAATTTGCAGGGGCGGACCCATAGAGGGACCGGGGGGAGCCACAACCCCTGCAAAAAAATTGAAAATTTTGAGGGTCTATATAAAATTTTGAAGATTTGAAAATATTTTACATAGTGCCCCCCCCCCCCCCCCCCCCCCCCCACCCCCCCAAATTTGTGACTTTACATGTGGAGGTTCTTAACACTTAGTGTCGACTTGACTTTCATTATGTTGAAATGGTGATGTGTTAGGAATCACATTTGGGGATAAAAAAATTTGGGAACAATAACATTGCAGGATTAATAACAATATCCACTAATGTGACCGTGTAACATTAAAAGTCCCTATTAATAGTGAAAGGGAAGAGTAATATCTCCTTATTCAGCTCAGGAAATAAACAATGTCTAAATCTAATTTGCCACAACTACTCATTCGACTCTCTGTCTCACTTCAAAATAAAAAATATGTATAAATGATCAAAAAAAAAATTTATCGGGGGCGCTGCCCCCGAACCCCCGCATGGAACTTGGCCCCCCCAGCACGAATTCCTGAGCCCGCCACTGCGTATTTGCCAAATGAATTGGTCTCAATATATACTTCCTTTTATCTTTTTTAATCCTAAACTTTCCTTTTATGTTTGTTTAAACCCAACACAATTTTAAGAACTTTCATGAATATCCATCATGTATAACAATTTAGAAAAAATATAGTTAGAACCTCAAAGTTTCAAAACATTATCTAAGAATAGCAACTTAGCGTGTCATGTGCTTGTCCTTTGCATGTCAGTTAGGTGTCCGTTTGAAAAATAATAATAAATAATTCAGCCAGGATATTTGGAATATTCAACACGTGTCCAGCTAGTGTTGGAGAGTGTCGGTGTCGGATACGCTGCCGACACCGGTACGATGGCCAAAATAGAGTGTCGGTGTTTCATGGAAAAATACAATGACTATGAACTGCGTCAACCATATGTATGTAACTCTATATATACGCATTCATATTGGGGGATACCGAGTTCTGACAAAACACTTGAGGCGATATTTAAACTTGTCGAGATCTTTTCTTCTTGAGACCTACATACCAACGAGCTTCGCCGTTGACTGTTTGATATGGAACTGGCTTAAGTGGTCGGCCAGCTAACGGAAATACAATGGGCTATTTGTGCAGGCCGCACACATTCAGATTGAGTAACTAAGCTCAGATTCGTCGACTACACTAGGAAATCACCCCAAGGATATCACACTTACAACATAGGGAGAAGGAAACCAAGTCAGCACGACCTCCGTGCTTTAAACATCTCAATCACCATAGGCCCCTATGTCACCAGACTCACTACATAAAACACAGTATCAATCACTATGTCTGCCATTTTTGTGCACCATTTCCTCCACTTATGTCTTAAGAAAACTCTTCACGCTATCTACACTCCGTAGGCATTGAAATTAACCACAAATCACCGTCACCATCACCACCACTCCATTTCTTCACCAAACACCACCAATTGTCAACCAACAGCCACCCCCCTAACTCATGCCCACAACACCCAACAGTAGTTTCCCGCTTGTTTTTAGTAAGATTGTTTCCCCCTTTTTCTCGATGTTCTCTCTCCGTCTAGCTACGTTTTGTGTTCGGTTTTGGCATGTCAAATTTTATGTGTTGATGCGACAGCATCAAGTGCCGGCTTGCATATTCCATTGGCTTTAGGCGAAGTAGGAGAGTAATTAATAAATAATCAATAGGTGAGGAGGATGTGGAAGTGGAGACTGAATCTTGCTAGGAAAAGCTAACCTTGCTGAGGAGGTGCTTGGTGAGTACGGTGGGGAGGTTGGTTAAACATTTATTGCAGATAAAGCAAAACTGAGATGGGTCACAAGGGTGCAGGTGAAAGAACTGAACAGGGCAGTCTTTTTGTTCCAGTTTACTTCCGAGGGACGGCCCCTGAGGATACTCCATATGAGGATATCGGATAATGATAATGAAACGTTGCTCTTAAATTGGTGGGCACCGGTGGGCAGTTGCTACAAGTCCAAGGATCAATTGAGGAGTGTTGGGTGTGCCTCTCCGTTGCACTTATGATGTAAGGAGGTATTTCCAGAGTTGCGCAATAGATGGGTGGCTTCATTGTTGTTGATTAGGAGACAGCTGGCGAGAGAAACTTGAGATGTGCAAGAATTTTGGTTTTGGCCTCCAGTAAACAGATTACTGCATCGCCAATGTTCTAAAAATCGCCAGGCGCTAGTCGGGCGGTGGAGGGGGGCCTAGCGCCTAGGGGCCTAGGCGGACGCCTAGGCGGAATTGTTTTATAAACAAAATTAATTATATAATAGATATATATACGAGTTATGCGGTGTTAATTAAAAATAATTATAGATTTGTGGTTCAAAATATATATATATATATAAAGGTTATGTGGTGTTTTTGGAAATAAGTAAAGATTATTAATATTTAAAAAACCATTAGGATCTCTCCCTAATTAACTTAAACCGTAAGTGTATATATATACTAATGTTAGGGTTTTTTTCCAAAGAGTCGGACCCAAATAAGACTCTGTAGCATTCTCACCCTAGCCCGCCTAGCACCGCCTAGGTCCCGCCTAGAGGCCGACTAATCCACTGACCGATTTTCTCAAACGCCTAGGGAAAATCTCGGCGGCCGGGCACCGCCTAGCACCTAGGCGGCCACCTAGGCCGATTTTTAGAACACTGTGCATCGGTGAGCATAAAGATGGGGGCAATTGGAGGTTTACAATAACAGAATGAGTCACAACAACATGCTACAGCATGATGAGGGAAGACAAGGGATTGGAGGAGGTATCTGGAAGAAAAGGGAGGTAGAGTCTGTGAGGAAACGAATGCTTCTCACATGCGAGTGGAGATATGGGTCTCTAACATGCTAGGAAGCACCGAGAATTCTAAGAAGGTAACGTGTCATATCGTGTCCTACACACGGACACTTTTCCTGTAGTATCGACGTGTCTAAGTCGCGTCATGTCCATGTCCGTGCTTCATAGCTAACATGGTATTGAACAACGATTGTTACATACTGTAACAGTTAATTTACACCCCAAACATGGTTACAGACCGAATAATTGATCATAAAAAATTCTCATCATAATGGACCGTTACAGTCTGTTAACGCTCATTACCGTATTTTTCAGCATATCTTGACCAAAATACCTCATTCCAGCCCATTTTTCATACTGTTTCTATTGGGTCACTCTTTCAAAGAGCCAAAACTAACTCCTATTTACAAATCTGACATTTTGTTTTGCGGTCCTTTTGTAATAAGTTGGATAATATTCGAAATCTTATTCCTTCAATATTTTTTTCAAAATCTTATCTAGATTTTGAACTACTCTTGGCTCACTTTTACCTCAGTTTATTATTTCTTTTCTTTTTTCCTGTTTCTTTTCTTGACTTCTCCTTAGCTTAATCCAAGAGCATGAACAATAATCAACAAATAATATAGGGCACCAACAAGTAAAATGAGGAGTTGAGATTTGATAATTGATAATTTAATTGAAATTAAAACCCCTAAATCCTAAACAATTCAAACATGCTAACATCAAAAAATCACTTGTCTACTATTTTTAAATTTCTTTATCTTGCCTGAACAACCAGTAATCCCTAATAAAGCTAAAGTAGTAAAAAAGTAGTATTGTAGTAATAAACTAGTAGTCGGTTAATTTACTAATTACACAACTAAAGTAATTATAGATTATCAAACTTTGTTAGACACGTGAGAATGTATTTAGCCTTACATATTCAGTATTAATGAAATTGATTTGGGTTTAAGTAAGGCAATTAAGGTTTCCTTATCTCTCATATCTTTGTATCCCAACTGTCATTAACTCACACCAGCCGAACAAAGGGTAGCCATGGAAGAACGATTTGGAGGGAGAGAGAGAGAGAAGAAAACTGAGAGAATAGTGAGATCTTCAAAGCTAAGATTCAAGAGTGGGAGATTTGCGACGTAGAGATTCGATGCATTTGTAGTCAAAGAAGCTTGATATTCAAGAGAGACGAGATTCGAGAGAGCAAGAGAGATAACTCGCAGCAGTGATGACTTCAAATCTGGTAAAATTAGAGGGCTTTTCGTGCCTTTATCTCCGTCAACCAATGTAGCGTTGTACGTTTCGGGCGTATCGCATGATGTATCATGAAACACGAAACGATACCCGAACATATCGGGCGGTATGGGCCGATACAAATGGCGAGACGGAGCCATTTGTGTATACCCTTGTAGCGGCTGTGTATATCGGTGCGGATTGCTTCGATACCGAGTTGACTCCGTATTGGCGGATCCTTCGAACCATATCATACATCCTTGGATGTATATCTAGTGCGAAGATATAGCTTCAAAGGATTGAGCTACACATCTTTTTCAAATAACTAGGGCATAGGATGTAGCAGTGGCAAATGTCATATATCCTTCACAGATAAGGGACAAGTATTGGTGTCCTAGCTTCAGAAGTTAGTTTCAAGATTGAGAAATCGAGGAGGTGACTTACTTAACTTTATTCAGTGAGTTCAGGTCAGCGCTGATAGAGAAGATGATGTTAGGTGGAGGCAATGAAAGCGAGGGATCTTTAGTGTAAGCTCTCTTAAGAGAACATAGTAGCATGATTGAGGGACAGATTTCGCTTGAAATAATTTGGCGCATATAAGCTCCCTTGGATTACTTCTATTGCACGGTTGTTAGCATTAATAGGTATCCTTCAATTTATATATATTTTTTAATGGATAGCATTAGAAGCCATCTTTAGGGTTGACAATCTGAAGAGTGTTTTCCCATGGGGAGTTGGTATTGTGTGCAAAGAAGAAGAGAAACTAGTTATCCATCTCTCTGTTGCAATATAGCATGGCTCAGGTGAGATGCAAAGCCGGCCCTAGGGTAAGGCAACCAAGGCGGTTGCCTTGGGCTCCCAATCTTTTAGGGCCCCAGCCCAAAAAAATCCCAATTCTATAAGGCCCCAACCAAAAAAAAATAAAATAAAATAAAATAAATTTACATAATACATAGTTTTTGTGAGCGGAATGAAGAAAAAAGGATTCATATAGCTTACCCCAATTAATTAGGACACAAGACTTGGCTTGGTTTGGTTTGGCTTGGCTTGGTTTTGTTTGGTTTGGTTATATATAATACATAGCCTTATGTAGATTTTAAGAAAATGCCCAGTTCTATGGCATGTTAACTTCAAAGTCCAACCACCAATAAAAAAATAAAAAATAATAATAGTAATAAAAAAATCAAAGCCCAACTTAAAGCCTTTAGTGGTTAACACAATAAAATTTTCATACATAATATGTTTATCCAATTGTTATGGAGTCCATGCAAATACTTTAAAAAATAAACGCTTGTAATGTATACACCTCGTTGTAATACAGTCCACCTTAAATATTTTATCCAAAACTTCTTACCCAAATTATATTACGTTAGCCAAACTTTATGAATTATACTCGGGGACTTTTATTATCAACAAAAAGATAATAAAAGTTTCGAATTCACAACATGCAATAAGGATTACAATCACTAAACCTTTTTTAGTTGATGGGAATCACTAGCACTTTGAATTCTAAAAAAAGGTCAAAAAAGTGTAAATAGACCCAAAATATTTCGCTTCAGGGGCGCTGCCCCCCCAAAGGGGGCCTCTTTTAGTGCCGCCTTAGGCCCCCAATTTGTCACAACCGCTACTGGCAAGATGGGGCTTGCTTTGGTTATCAGTTTGGATTGCTTGGGTTATGCCCAAACCAGTGCTCAGTTTATTAAGGTGATGGGAGAGTGATAAAAGAGGAGGGTAGGTAAAGAAGTACAGGATATGGCTCCACTGTGTCTTTATATGGTGCCTTCGGTGTGAACAAAAAAGGAGCGTATTTGAAGATGTAGAGATCTCACTATTAGGGTAAGTATGAGCAATAGTTGATGCAATAGTGACCTCGAAGGGCCTTTGTCATTACTAGTTCAGAAAAAGTACAATGCATAGGGGGCAATTGTAGTAGCCACCCAAAACAAAAAGATAAATACATGTATGTGCAAATGCAAAACCGGTCGAGAGAAGGTTGGTTGCCCGCCCCGACTTTCATGTTGTACTTCAGGGATCAAAAGTAGGCCTTGGAAAATTCTTCACAGCCTTCTTTTGCCTAGCAATACACCTCCTCCTAGGAAGCACCGACACTTCGGAAAGGGCTTCGTACCCGTGTCCGACACGTATCGGACACCGACACTCGCCCGACACACCTCCGACACGTATCGGACGCGAAAAATACGTGTCTTGTTTCTGTTATGCAATGTTTAGAGGCGGACACATCACCGACACACGGCGGGACACTTCAAGGGACATGGAGGGTAACTCTTTTTTGACCAAAAAGCTGTATTTTGTTTGTTTTTGTTAACATTTTGAAAACCAATCGGAGTTGATGTTGTCAAGCATTACTATCTCCTCACGTTCTCCCGACATTAGTCTCTCAAGACCCTCGTTGTCCGATCTCATCTATCTCTCTATCTTCTTTGACCATCTCACTCTCTTCATTTTGTTAATATTAAACAATAACACTCGAAAAATGTGAAGTGAACATTCTGTAGATAACATTTTAACATTTCTGAAAAGTATAAGAATGAACTTAAAATTAAACTTAATTTTTAAAATATATATATATATATATGTATCCCCGCCGTGTCGTGTCATCATTTTTAGGATTTAACGTGTCGACGTACCGGTGTCGTATCGTGTCCGTGTCGGCGTACCCGTGTCCGTGCTTCATAGACCTCCTCAATCTCAAGTCCTGGGCGTCATCCACGATGACCACCTCCTTCTCGGTCCCCACGACCCATCCAGCAAGGGCCTCCTCCTCGGTCTCTCCGGCAAGGGCATCCTCCTCAGCAACGGCCTCATCAGTAGTAGGGGACCCCATGTCCCAGAAGTCGGACTCAGCCCCAGAGTAGGTCGTGAGATCCCACTCGGGATGATCTAGGGCCACCCTCCTCTTCAGGTCAGTGTACCCTTAAAAGAAGCCCGCTTCGAACTCTTCCTCCGCCGTCTTCTCGGCCTCTACAACTTCATCCCGAGCAGCTGCTGCATCTGTCAAGGCCTTCTTCTCGGCCTCTGCAGCCGCCAGGCTCACCCGAGCGGTCTCCAGCTCAGGATCATCATGAGCTGCTCCCAAACTCAAGGCCAACGCCTTGGTTCTCTCCTTCTCCACCACCAGGACGGATTTTTGGCCTCCAGCCCCGCCTTCTCCTTAAGAAGGGCGTCCTCAGCAGCAACCGCCCTCTCAGCCAGACCGGGTAGGGAGGATTCAGCCCCGACCGCCAGACCCAAAAAAAAAAAGTGGAAAGGAACAGAAGCCAGTTAGTCGCCAAGAGCGGAGAGAAAAAGGGTAAGGAAGGTTGGGAAAGGAAAGGGTAAACTACTTGAGGGGCCATCCCCCCATACCTCTCGACCTGGCTCGGGAGGAGGGCAGCCCGTATCCTCCTCCAGGTCTCCTCCTCAGACTCTACCTGTGGGATCCCGGTCGATATATCCCCCTGGGAACCTTCAGTGAATAACACCACCTCGACCCTGGGGGGCGGATTGCCCGGCCGGATCCAGGCGTGGCCCATGCCTGAGCCGCTTAAGCTGTTGGCAGGCAGCAGCATCAGGCCTCCTCCTCCTCTGGCCAGCCCGAGCCGGAGCGACGACCTCCTTCTCCCTCAGAGCCTCGAGGTCTTTCCAGGTGCCATCTCTGCAAAGTGAGGAAAAGAAGCAAGTCAGTAAAAAGGAGGAATATGAAAAAATAGTGAAGATCCGAAGAGCACGAAGCTTACCAGTAATGATGGGAGGAAAGATTGGTGCAATAAAGACTTCTTAAGGCCTAAACTTAACCTTCCGGCTTCCCGTCCGAGTCAGAAAGTCAGTGACGTTGACAGGCTCCTGGGCCAATGCCCTTATCCGGCCTTCACACTCGTCTGAGACGCTCGGGAGGTCGGCAGATCCAGCTATGAAACAAAACGAAAATCGGTTTGCAATAAAGCGAGAAGAGAGAGTAAAACGGAAAGTAAAATGCAGACTCAAAATTGGTGCTTACCGCTCAACTCGCAAGCCCAGGTGGTCGAGAGATGAATTCCTGGAGCTTCCTCGCAGAGCCCAAGGGTGGACACTTGGAAGAATTTCTTCTTCCACCCCTTCTTGTTGCTCGGGCATTTATCAATTATCTTCTTCCCTTGCCGGGCGCTTAGGGAAAAGAAGCCGACCTTCCTGTACAATGGGAACGGTCGGTAGGTCCACAAGAACTTCTGGAAGGAGAGCTCGTACCCAAAAACTTGGGGCCAGAGATAGATCGCCCGCATCAGGATTCTCCAGCCATTAGGGGCAAGCTGCCCGGGAGCAATAACGAGACAAGTCAGTAAGTTCCGAGCGAGTGGGTGAAGAGGAAGACGAAGGCCCGCGATGGCGAATCCTCATAAAGGGTAACAAAGCCTGGTTGGCGCAGGTGAGCTCCGCCAGGTGGCACAGCCAGCGAAAAGTGGTCGGGAATGTCATGCTTATCCCTAAGCCTGCTTAGGTCTGACGCGAGAAAACTACTAAGAGTGCACTCACAAGAAAAGGCAATCTCGGGCCTATCCGATACCGACGCCTCACTACCTGACCCGCGATTCAGAGGCTTCGTGGTACCCCTGACTCGCTCCCTCATTAGATACTCGGATGGGGATCCACCCTCCTTGTGGTGGTCAGATGGGGTCAAGGAAGGACGATCCGAGCTAGCACTGGGGCTCCCGGATCTCGACTGCTCATCCTCCGATTGAGAAGATGAGCTGAAGTCGGAATGACACATTTCTACAGGATAGGAAAGCAATTGACGACCTAGGTATGGGTCAAGGACTCCAAGCCCAAGGTAAAGAGGTAAAAGGGTCAAGAGCCTATACGGTAGGGCGTATATGGTCCTAACTGTCAGGTAGCATTCAGACAGGGCAGGTCTAGGACACATCGATTGGTCAGATTGTTCTATTAAAGGAAGAGGACCTCCCGTCCTAAGGAAAAAACAGAATCTGAGGAAAAAGAAATCTCACTCCCTCACAAAGCCTACGGGATTCCTATTCTCCAGTCTCACTGGGGAAAGAAAAAAGAGGAAAAAGGGAAGAATGTAATGAACAGAAACTGAGCAAAGGAAGGATTTACATTGAAGAGTAGGCAGAAGGAAGCTCGGGAGGACAGGTCGGGAGTTTCGTCTATGACACCGTTCGGTAATTTCTCTCTATGGACAGCAGAAGAAATGAAAGTGCCCAAGTATCCTTTATATAGAGAACACAAACGGTTCAGATGATCCCAAATCCAAAGACCAAGAATTTTTCCCGCTTAAACACCCGATAGCTGGCACCTTGGGCAGCCTAAGCGGCGCTTCGAAAAACGTGTGCATTTATTGCATGATGTGATGGTTCGGTTTACTCGTGACGGTCCGGTTACCCTGTACCGGCCTGGTTGAATCCTGACCAGACCAACCTATCCTTGACGCGTGGCAGGTCGGACCCCGAGCTCCCGAGTCATCGGACCGAGTTAATAACCCGAACGACCGAGGTGATCGACCAGACCCCGAGCAGTTATACCGAGCTGTACAAATTTCCAAGCCTCATTTGACAAAGCACCAATTTAGCCTTGGAAATGGGGGGCAACTGATATGTACAAAAATTTTCAACCAATGAGAGCAAGGCTTCGCAGACACGTCAAGGAGCGCTGGAGGAGTTCCCGCCCAGTACGCCAATATCTATGGGCCCCGGCCCATGGTTTGGGATTGCCGCTTAGGCGCAGCCCGTAACAGACACAGCGTAACCGGGCTCCAGGACGTAATCTAGAATCATCCAGACAGTTTCCTACGCCAGCTAAAAGATTGATGGGATGTAAAGAGAGTTTCCTAATCCAATTAGGAAACTCGCATGGATTGTGCTAATTAAACTCAATTAGATTATGCTTCCTTATCAGGGTAGTTTCTATGTACCGGAAGGTCTCTTGCATGTATAAAGAGACCTCTCCCTCCCTATAGATAGGAAGAAACAATTGACACAGTAGGGAGATAGCGTATGACTCGGCCGACCTCTGGTAGTACTAGTTTATTGTTGGTTCACCAAAAGTCTCCGGTCACCTTCCGATATAGTGCAAGTGCTCCAACACACCACATGGACGCAGGTCTCTTCATTAACGGGGCCGAACCACATACAAATCTTGTCTTGTCTTCTTTTCTTACCTTACACCAAAATTGGCATCATCAGTTAGTATCTAAGCTGTTATTTCCTTAATGATTACAAGGCCAGCATGTTGTAAGTAAAGAACACAAAACTCAAGAGGTGCTATAAGCATCATTCAGAAAAAGAAAGGAGCATTTAGGAAGTACTACTCAATTGAGAAAATATGGCAACAGAAACAGGCAAACCATGATTTTAAGTAGTAACACCCAAATCAATGCTTTCTTTCAGTGCCTCCGTACCAATTCATGGCACAAAACAAGTATTGAGAGAAGTTGTATTTGGTGTTTGAACCAAAAAGTAATGAATTATGATAAAAATAAAAAATATGAAGTGGTTTCTACTTTTACGTACCAACTTATGTCTATCGGCCCGTATATTGTGTTGACTCACATACATATTAGAAAACAGTTGTATATTATCCAGTACATTGGCTTGATAATGCCGGTGTTTATCTTTCCAAACAGTATAAAATATCCTACTTATTGTGTTTGGCAGCTTTGGCTGATGTTAGATCGATTTTGTTGTTAATATAATTGAAATTTTTAGAAATTTATGTGAATTATTTGCAGCACGTCATTGCATATCCTCTAATACCAAGTCGGTAGGCCATGAATGAATTGAACTTAGAACTTCGGAGACGGAAAAGACCTTGAACCCCAAGGCAAAGAGATTTAAGATCATTCTAACAAGCTAGTAAACTCTCCAATAAATCAGATGACTAAAATAATTTAGGTTGTCCAAAAAGGTAAATGTACGTTCAGGCACGCAGAGTTTCCAACTTTACATAAGACAGTGAAGAACGGAAAATAAAAGGAGAGAAATCAAATGAACTCATCAATCCCATCTCGCCATGACAACATATACTTAATGCTAAGGGGGTTTCAAATATGCATTAACATGGTCCTCTTCAGCAGAATAGCAAGGAATACAATTAACATAATAAGACAGTTGATATCTACAATATAAGATGAGCAGAAGGAAACAACTTACGCTATTTGAGTGGTTGGTGCTTGCCCTGCCATCAATCCCAAGCCACCTACAATATTAGAACCGAGTCAGATGAGATGAACCAAAAAAAAAAGAAGAAAGTGACAATACAGGGAAAACATTCCCTTATAGGGAATCAAGTATGGCCTACCTTGTGGTGCAGTTGGAAGATAAGGTGTCACTGGATTTTGAGGAAACCATGACTGAGTAACACCACCATGGAAGGAAGGTGGCATCTGAGGATTTGGCAATGCAGCTTCCAAAGGGCTCATATCCAACTGCATTTGACAATACAGCACCATGAGTTAGAAGTCAACATCCATGATTCCATCTCCATAAGCATTCCCACGAGAGAGAGAGAGAGAGAGAGAGAGAGAGAGAGAGAGAGAGAGAGAGAAATGCGGTTGTTCCCATTTACTTCCTCGGAGTAGAAAAGGGAAATCAGGTAATTTCCACTTGCTTTTAAGAAAATTAAACAATAGAAAGAAAAAACTTTGAATAATATTATACAGTTTGTAACTTATAGCTATAACCAGGGCTGTGCAAAAAACCCGAAAAACCGGACCAAAATTTTTGGTAAACCGAGGTAACGGTCGGTGGTCAGGGTAGAAATGCTTGAAAACCGAAGCATCGGCTCGGTCAAGGACCCAAGGTTAAAATTTTTGTAGAACCGAGACCGAACGAACTTGGGTTTGAAGGTGAGAAGAAGGTGAAATTAGAGAAAATGCTCTCGATTCCTTTTCTTAATCCTCTTTCCGAATTCCAACACTCAATAGAATCTCTCTCTCTCTCTCTCTCTCTCTCTCTCTCTCTCTCTCTCTCTCTCTCTCTCTCTCTCTCTCTCTCTCTCTCTCTCTCTCCAGTACTTACAACAAACTCAAAAGGAAAATTAAAGGAACAGTCTGTCACAAAACCAAAATGACAGCCAACAGGTATAAAACACACTAACAGCAGCATAATTAAAGACACTAACAGGACACTTAAAACAACAAAATTACAAAAGTACCATGAAGTAATAAGTAAATGTCCTGCATCACTTAAGTTCTTCATAAAATGTCTCCAACCAAGCTAATATATTTGGGTGTCAGAAGCACGTTGAACACAAATGCATTTAATAAGGGAATCCAAATAGGGCCATAGTCAAAGATATACTCCTAATCCTATAGAACCTATTACAAATCCTAACCCTTTCCATATTTCAGCTTTCAACCAGAACTTTACAAGTAACAAATCGCCCCAAGTTACTGTTCGCCCTTTCCGCTCATAGTGTTGGAACAGTGTCATAAACAAACCCCCAAACTTCCATTTTCCTTGCATAGTTATAGCCTTGAGCCTTACGCTCTGTTGCATCAATATTTGGCCACAAAAAAAATAAAAATAAAAAATAAAAAATTTCCCTTTTCCTTGCATAGTTCTAGCTTTGAGCCTTCCACTCTGGTGCATCAATATTTGGCCACAAAAACCAAAAGAAAACAACCACAAAAGAGATCTCCCAATCAAGAAAACTCTCAATTCTCCTATTCGTGGCTTCGATTCTCATAAGCTTCTTGTTCCAACAATTCAAAAGTAAAAACAAGGTTTTTACTACCCCCACAAAGTAGAAGAAACTCTTGGAAAGGTCAAATAAAAAATAAAAACTTGTTCTTCCACCATAAAGAACTGTTCTAATAATTCTGAGCCTACTTGGTGCAGAACCAAGTGAGGGAAAGAATGCAGAGAGAGAACAAGAGAGATATAAGTATATAACACAAAATGTAATTAAAAATCATTTCAAATGTCTTCCATAACACTAAACAGGCCAAAATTAAGGAATTTAAATCTTTTCAAATCTGGGCTTGTCTAATTCCAATCACACTACTACTTTCTAAAAAGCAGATACAGAAGTGCAGAGTTCAGTGACAAGAAAGTCGAGGACTTTTCCCTATTATGAGAGGCCCAGGAAGGATGCACCTCTTGCCTCTCGCGTACCAGCTATTGGACCCAGAGTAGATGCTGGGTAGCCAAGTGTCTAGTGGATAGCTGCTATTTACTGCGGCCATAGTACCAAGTGGATTTTGACATCATTATCTTACTCGCTGCAGCATTTGACCTTCAGGATGATCAAGAGATTAAGGAGTTGGGAGATTCTCCTGTATTGATGAAACAACTTAAACAAAAAAACGTTGACTTCACTCAAACATCAAGCCAAGAGTTTACAGGTCTTTGTATAGGGGCTATTTCAGAAATATATCGATCAATTCCGATCCTTTCTTTTTCTCTTGATTCTTTTCCGATCGAGACAACATTTAGATAGAAGCCAACTAAAACATCAAATTTATAGAAAAGACAACAATCTACAGGAAAATATATATATATATATATTACACACAAGACTCAAACATCATTTTATGAATTATTATATCCATTTTGTACTCACTATATTGCTTTAGAATTCTTGTTCTCAGGAAACAAAAGTCATCCAATGTAGTACTTTTATGACACAATACTAAAATGATATTTAGACTACAACTGAAATTTTTCCATCTTTAAAAAAAATTGGAAGACAAAGTTTGAATTTTCAAGTATTACTCACTAAACAACTTTTTTTCCTTCTATGTAATTATTCGTAAAATTTTACCTTCTTGTAATTCTTAAACTCCTTTTTGCCTTCACTGTAAATACGGATATGTGTTAGCGTATAAGGACAGTTTTGTAATTTTCTGTTTGTCACATATTAATATATATGTGTTGTCTCTAACCATTCTAGGTTAAGCCTTCACTTTCTCTCTATTCTCTCTCTTAACATGGTATCAAAGCCACCCAAATAGGGTTCTCTGTGCAACACAGCCACCACTTCCAACGCTGTTGGTTTCCCGAGAGAGTATTTTCCAGGCTTAGAGATGACAATAGTCAATCTCTCTTTTATTTATAATGAGAAGAAGATAAAAGAAATTATAAGGCCCTCACCACTATAAAATAAAAATAAAGCAACATAGAAAAATAAACATCTCTCAACACTCCCCCTCAAGCTGGTGCGAAAATATCGCTCATGCTCAACTTGCTAAGGATGAAGTGAAACAATCGGCTTACAAGACTCAGTGTAAGAACGTCTGCGAACTACTCCCCAGACTTTACAAAAGGGGTACAAACAATCCCATGGTTCAATTTCTCCTTAATGAAGTGTCTATCAATCTCCACATGCTTCGTTCTGTCATGCTGAACAGGATTGTGAGCAATGTCAATGGCCGCTTTATTGTCACAATACAACCTCATTGAGTCCTTAGGCCCTAAGCCAAGATCTGATAACACGATCTAGACCCACAACAACTTGCATACTCCCTGTGCCATGGCTCTAAACTCTACATCTGCACTGGATCTAGCCACTACTAACTGCTTTTTACTCCGCCAAGTAAATTACCTCCAACAAACATGCAATATCCCATAGTTGACCGCCTGTCAGTTACAGACCCGCCCAGGATGCATTAGGATAGGCCTCTACAAGAGTATGACCATTCCTACCAAAGAACTGTTGGAAGATATGACAAAATATTGAGATATGGAAGATAATATTAAGATGTGGGAAGATATGATTTGAAGAGATTTGGGGAGATTTGATAATATTAGGAAAAGATTTCATTTTTATTTTGATGCCTTAATTAGTTGGATGTAAAGCTATATAAAGGCTCTTCTTTTCATGATTAATGATAAGTTAGATTATTTAGAAAATCAACATGGTATCAAAGCCACCCTAAGAAGGGTCTCAAAGTAGTCACAACCACCACTGCCAACGGGTGCCAACCCGCTGCCCGCCGGAACTCTGTTTTTACCGAAACTACCATTTCATTGTTTGATTCTTTTTGTCAACCCAAATCTGAGGTTGAGGTTTGTAAATGTGTGGAATCACAATATATTGAATGAATAAAAAGAAGATTACAAGAGCCTATATATAGGCTTCCAACACCTAGACTAAATCACTAACTAAGCGATGTGGGACAACACATATACAGTAATACACACTATTAACACTCCCCCTCAAGCTGGAGCATACATGTCATATGCACCAAGCTTGTTACAAATATATTTCACTCGAATCCCTCCTAATGCTTTGGTAAATAAATCGGCTAACTGATCGGCAGACTTCACATGCACTGTATGAATAACATTTTCCAAAAGCTTCTCTCGAACAAAGTGACAATCGACTTCAATGTGCTTTGTCCTTTCATGAAAAACGGGATTAGAAGCAATATGAACTGCAGCCTGATTATCACAAAATAAACTCATTGGGGTAGTTTGAGTAAACCCAAGTACCTCTAATAAATGCTTCATCCATACTAGCTCACAAGTAGTGTGGGCCATTGCTCTGTACTCCGATTCTGCGCTAGACCGAGCTACCACGGTTTGTTTCTTGCTTTTCCATGAAACAAGGTTGCCCCCAACGATAACACAATAGCCAGTAGTGGATCTCCTATCTCCAGGAGAACCTGCCCAATCTGCATCAGTGTAACCTTCAACTCGTATGTGACCATGGTCTTTGTATAACAAACCACGTCCTGGAGCACTTTGAGATATCTCAAAATGTGCATCACTGCATCCTAATGGGTTGTTCGAGGACAATCCATAAACTGGATAATCACACTCACAGCGAATGCAATATCAGGTCTAGTTACTGTTAGATAATTAAGCTTCCCTACTAGACGTCTGTACTGTCCTGGGTCATCAATGAGCTCTCCCTGATCTGGTAACAACTTAATATTAGGATCCATAGGAGAATCCAAGGGCTTGGATCCTAACATGCCTGTTTCAGAGAGGAGATCAAGAACATACTTTCTTTGAGAGAGACAAATCCCTTCACTAGATCTAGCCACTTCAATGCCCAGAAAGTATCTAAGATGTCCCAAGTCTTTAGTTTGGAACTGCTTTTGCAAGAAGTGCTTCAACTCCTGAATTCCCTTGGAATCATCTCCAGTTATAACAATATCATCAACATAAACAACAAGTAGGATTTTACCCGCCGAAGAGTGCTTATAAAAGACAGAATGATCAACACCACACCGCTGGAGACCAAATTGTGCAACGGCTTCACTAAATCTTCCAAACCAAGCACGAGGGGACTGTTTCAGACCATATAGGGACTTCTTCAACCGACAAACCATACTAGACTCCCCCTGAGCAACAAACCCAGGTGGTTGCTCCATATAAACCTCCTCCAAAAGAGTGCCACTGAGAAAGGCATTTTTGACATCTAACTGATGTAACGGCCAGTGATAAGTAGCAGCAAGAGAGATAAAGAGACGAACGGAAGCAATCTTGACAACCGGAGGGAACGTCTCGAAATAATCAAGACCATAAACATGAGTATAGCCCTTGGCAACAAGACGTGCTTTCAATCGATCAAGGGTACCATCAGGATGCATTTTAACAGTAAAAATCCAACGACACCCAACCACAGATTTCCCAGAAGGAAGAGGTACCAATTCCCAAGTACCAGTTTCTGTCAAGGCAAGCATCTCATCCTCCATAGCTTGTTTCCATCCTGAATGGGAAAGTGCCTCTGCTGTAGACTTAGGAATAGAGAAAGTAGACAAAGACGCAACAAACGAAGAGAAAGTAGGAGACAAAATTTGAAATAGGATGAGAAGTACAAGTACGCTTACCCTTCCGCAGAGCAATCGGAAGGTCTGAGTCTGACGGAGGCGGATCTGAAGACACAGAGGCCACAGGCGCAGTAGCTGAATCCAAAATAGTCTCAACATTCTGATGACGGCGGGTGTATGTCTGGAGGTCAGGACGGTCCAGCCCAGCTTTGGGAGGTAGGGAGAGGGGAAGGGGAAGGGGAACCATAAAGTCAGGATCAGTAATAGAGTGAGACTCGGAGTAATATGGAGTAGATTCAAAGAAGGTAACATCAGCAGAAACAAAGAAGCGACGCAAGGAAGGACTATAACAACGATAACCCTTCTTTGTTCTTGAGTACCCCAAGAAAACACACTTAATAGCACGGGAATCCAATTTATCGGTACCTGGAGTAAGTTGATGCACAAAACAGACACACCCGAACACACGTGGAGCAACAGGGAAAGGTGGGGTAGTAGGAAACAAAGTGGCATGGGGTGTGCCCCCATCAAGGATGGAAGACGGCATACGATTAATTAAATGGCAAGCAGTAAGAACTGCATCTCCCCAGAAATTCTTGGGGACCCTCATCTCAAACAACAATGTACGGGTGACTTCTAATAAGTGACGGTTTTTTCTTTCTGCAACCCCATTTTGCTGAGGGGTATGAACACACGAGGATTGATGAAGCATGCCATATTGTGCCATATATGTGGTGAAAGGATGCGAAAAATATTCTTGTGCATTGTCACTACGGAGAATTTTAATAGGAACATTAAACTGAGTCTTTATTTCATTATAGAATGTAGAAAAAATAGAAAATAACTCTGAACGATTTTTCATTAAATAAAGCCACGTAGTTCGGGAAAAATCATCAACAAAACTAACAAAATACCGATATCCCTTAACAGAGGTAATACGGTGTGGACCCCAAACATCGGAATGCACTAATTGAAATGGACTAGTCACACGTTTATTAACTCGGGGAGCAAATTGGACACGGTGATGCTTCCCCAATTGACAGGACTCACACTCTAAAGTAGATAAATTACTTAAACTAGGTACTAAAAGCTTTAGATTGGCCAAGGAAGGATGACCAAGACGGCAGTGGATCTGGTGAGGAGACACAGTGGCAGGACACGCTATTGGAGTAGAAGAAGTAGGCAATTCATCAAAGTAGTAAAGACCTTCGGATTCATGCCCGACGCCAATCGTCCTCCGAGTCGTCAAATCCTGAATAAGAACGGGAAAAAGGAAACACAAGCATTAAGATCTTTAGTCAACTTCGCAACAGATATCAAATTAAAGGGTGAACGAGAAATAAAAAGAACAGATGATAAGGATAAAGACGGGGATAATTGGACAGTCCCTATGCCTTCAACAAGCATAGAAGAGCCATCTGCCAAAGTAACGGGAGGTAAAGATGAGGACGATTCAAGAGACGAAAAAAGGGTGGATATACCTGTGAGATGATCAGTGGCAGCAGAGTCAATTACCCAAGGACGAGTACGGGAAGTAAGACAAGCAGTAGAGGTACCTTTCTGAGCAAGCGAGGTACTAGGAGCAGAGGCATGCTGAGAGGCCTGGAACTGAAGGAATTGAGAGTACTCTTCACCAGAGATGAAAATCGGATCACCCGCAGCAGGAGCATGAGAAGATGGCAAAGCATCGCTAGAGACAACAGCATGTGCAAATCGAGCAGGGCGACCAACAAGATCCCAACATGTCTCCTTATAATGACCGTCCTTATCGCAATTGGTGCAATGAGGACGACCACCACGACCACGGCTCCCATATCCACCACGATTACCACCACGGTAACCACCACGGCCACAACTGGGATTACCATCACCCCGACCAGTAATGGATGGCGGAGCCTGAGTAACTAAGGCAGAATGATCAGTAACAGAGGAATTAGAACCCTAATCACGAGACGTACTCCGGAGAACACGCTGGTAAGTCTCAGCAAGAGAAGGCAGAGAGGCACCCCCTAGAATCTGAGATCGAACAGGCTCAAAATCAGGTTTTAAACCAGCAAGAAACTTCATTACGGCCATTTGCTCCCGCTGTTCTTGCTGTTTTTTTGCATCAGTAGTAATGGGCATAACACCGTTCAATTCTTCAACTAACCGTTTGAAGGAGGCAAAATACTCAGTAACTGAGAGATCACTTTGCTGCAATTGAAAATACTGAGAGAGGAGATCATACATCCGAGTGAGATCGCTGGAGAATAAAAGATGTGCATAATCCCAAATATCCTTACAGGTGCCCAAGTGACCACACATATCCGCAATATGTGGTTCCATACAGTTCCAAAGGAGGGCAACGATTTGGGCATCCATTTGTTTCCATGTCTTGATGGCCTTGTCATCGGTGGTGGGAGAAGACTCGGTAAGGTGATCATCAAACCCCAAGCCAGTGAGAGCAATATTGACAGCCCGGGACCATTGGAGAAAATTGGATCCATTCAACTTCCTAGTGGTGAGTTGAGGAAGAGCTTTGGACTCCATGGAGATTGAAAGAAACAAAATGGAAGCGCAAAGAAGCCAAAAAACATAACACAGAAGCAGATCGGAGCCCAAAAACCTTGAAAAAAAGGAGCCAAAAGACTGCCGGAGGGTCGCCGGAGCTGTTGGAGGGTCGCCGGAGTCAGGCGAGGGTCGCCGGAGGGTGGGCTGAAGGGTTGGTGTTGCGGCTGCTTGGGTGGGCTGCGGCTGCTTCTTTGACTGTTAGGGTTAGGGTTTTGACTGTAGGGGCTGCGGTTGAGTGAGAAAGAAACTCTCGAATTTCTAACGGAAATCCGGCAATGATAATGAACTCTCGAATCCTAACTAAGGATCGGCAAGATGAGCAAACCCAAGAACGATTGCTCTGATACCATGTAAATGTGTGGAATCAAAATATATTGAATGAATAAAAAGAATATTACAAGAGCCTATATATAGGCTTCCAACACCTAGACTATAACACTAACTAAGCGATGTGGGACAACACATATACAGTAATACACACTATTAACAAGGTTCATGAACGAAAAAGAAAAGAAAAGAAAAAGAAAAGGCAAGGTGTTCGCGAAGCTCCGGGTCTGTCCATCAAGCCTCATGCTACTCTGGTGAGCCCCAACCATTCGGTGACACTCAGGCCACCATTCTTTGAGTCCCGTGAACCTCCAACGACCACTGCCCTCTGCTGCTCTCCTCCGTGGTCACCTCCTCCATCAGCCATGCTTGAGTTTGCTATGGAATGAAGTAGTGTTTTTTTTTTTTTGGAGGGCGTTTTTTTTTTTTTTTTTTTATAGGTATGTTCGACCCTGTGGTGGGATTTTCTAAATGTACTCAAATTGGGGGTTTTACAGTTGCTATGAGAGAGATAGAAACAAAGAGATGAGATGAGTAATAGAAGAGAAGAAGAAAGTGGGGAGAAGAGCGGAGAAGATGCAGAGATTGTAGAGAGAAGTCGCCTCGCCTAGCCTAGGGCGAGGCTCATGCCTTGCGCCCGCCTACCTGCGCCTCGCGCCGAGGCGCGCCTTTCACAACAGAGGCTCTAAGTGATTGTTTGAGCCCATACAATGACTTCTTAAGTTGATACACCTTTCCTCTTGTCTTCTTATCCTCGAAACCCCGGGGGAATATCCATGTAAACCTCTTCTAAGTCACCATACAGGAAAGCATTCTTTACATCAAGCTGATGTAATGGCAACTCCAAGTTTGCTGGAAGAGACAAAAGAATTCTAATGGAAAAAAGTCTCCTGGTAGTCCACTCCATAAGTCTGAGCGATCCCTTTAGCCACCAACCTGGCCTTGAACCTCTCAATGGTTCCATCAGCTTTGTGTTTCACGGTGAACACTCACTTGCACCCAACCGCCTTTTTCCCTTTAGGTAACTCGGCTAATTCCTAAGCGTCATTTTTGTGAAGTGCTTTCATCTCTTCAACCATGGCAGATTTCCATTTAGGATCAGAGAGGGCTTCCTGAAAATAGTTGGGAATAGAAATCGAGGAAATATTGGACACAAAGAGCTTATTTAGAAGGGAACAACCGAGCGTACGAAACAAACTTAGAAATAGGATGTTTGGTACATGCCCTAGTACCCTTGCGAAGGGCAATAGGAATGTCCAAATCATCATTAGAATCAGACCCACAACACCAGTCGATACCCACCACATCAACCACAACTTGAGCCGCAATCCCTACGAGTCTTCTTTTCTTACGGCACCTCCTTCCAGCCTTTTCGATCAGTCCCACAGCCTTCCGACTGCATCTCCAGCACATGTTGGGCTTGTTCGTAATGTGCTAGAGCATGTCTAGTGCTCTTCGTCTTCCAACCGAGTGTCCGGTTGCCCTTCTCGTCTTTAGCCGAGTTTCCGGCAGTGAGTGGTGTTCTTGCCACTCTCTTTCGGTGATGTGATTTCCGAATTCTCCCCTTCTCCAATCATTTTTGTGTGGTTACATGGCTAATACCGAAAAGGTTATCGCTCCTTCTGCTCCTACTGCCCCTCCTCCTACAGCTCCTCATCCATCTTTCTCTTTCCCATCCTACACCGACTCAATGTGTCACGAGCGTGTTATTGAATGGGAAGAACTTTCATGCATGGTCTTGCTTCCTTTGCCTTTATCTTGGTGGAAACGCAAGATTGGGTGGATTCTTGGCAAGGAGACTATGCTTCCCAAGTCCGATCCTAAGTATGATGAGTGGCACACATATAATTGTATTATGTTAGGGCAGATGTTCAACTCTATGGAAGAACAGGTTTGCAATATGTTCATGTACCACAATACTGTTCATGGTCTATGGAATGCTTTAACTAAGATGTATGCTCATGCACATTGTGATTCGCGGATAGTCGAGCTCTATCGAGATATCTCTCACACCACCCAGGCAACCTTGGTACACACTGTTGCTGATTTCTTTGGGTATTTCCAGACTAGATGGGAGGAGTAGGCTCAGTATGAGCCCCTTAGTGACTTCCCTAATGATGGTGCTGTCCAGTCTAAGCGCCTTGATCGTCGACATACTTATCATTTTCTGATGGCCTTAAAGCCCAAGTTTGAGGCCCTTTGCACCCAAATTATGAACACCACTCAGATGCCCTCTCTATATGGCATTTACTATTGTGGATGGCGATGAGCGGCGACACTGCCTTTTATCACCATCTCCAGTGTCCGAGCCCTCTCCTCCGGTTCCTGATCAGATGGCCTTTGCTGCTCCTTCAAGCCCTCGTCCCGGAGGTAACTGTCCATACTGTCAGCATTGCAGCAAGCCGGGTCATACCGTTGATCGCTGTTGTGATCTCCATCCCGAGTTAAAGCATCAATTTACCCGAAATCGAGATGCAAGCCGTGGCAGAGGTGCTCCTCATACTAGAGTTGTTGTTGAGATGGTTTCGACTCCACCATATTATGGTCACCTTCAGTCCCAAATTGCCCAGCTACAGTAACATTTGGGTTTGGGTGCTGCTTCCTCATCCTGGTCCCACGGCTGCTATTGCTATAGGTACTCCTACCGCTCTTCATGGTAAGTCAGACTATCCCACCTAGATTCTGGATTCGGGTGCCAATAATCACATGACCGGTGAGCTTTCCACTTTTCCATCTCCTTTCACTTCCATTGATCAGTCTGTCCGGATCGCAGATGGGTCATCCATTCCCATCCATGGCCAGGGTGATGCTCGCCTGTCTTCTGATATCACTCTTCCCTCTGTTTACTATGTCCGTAACTTTGCCTATAATCTTCTCTCTATTAGTCGTCTTGCAAAGAATCATAATTGTGTTGTGTTCTTACCCAACTGTTGTTACTTGCAGGACCTAACTTCGAAGAAGATTTTTGGCAGAGGGTATGAGCGTGACGATCTCTACTACTTTGGCGAACCTCCGTCTTCCAGAGGACACTCTTCTGGTATCCAAGCATCTATTTCGCCAATCTTGAATAATTTTGTTTTGCTAGACTCAAATAAAGATGTTTTGTTCTCTTCAAACATTAGATTTGTGGTGTGCTCGTCTAGGACATGCAAGCTTTCAGTATTTATGTTAGTTACGTATTTCCTCCTTTGAAAAAAGCTTGCAAGAATTTTAATTTTAAATGTGTGGTTTATGAATTGTCAAAACATACTCGCACTTCTTATACTCCACGCATACACTGGACACCTAATGCCTTTGATCTTATTCATTCTGATGTATGGGGCCTTCACATGTTACAGCCCTCTCTCAAAACCGTTATGACGTTACATTTATTGATGATTATACTAGTTGCACTTGGGTTTATCTAATGAAGAAATATCAGAAGTCTTCACTCATTTTAGAAATTTTCTGCAAATGATCGAAACTCAATGTCATACTTACTATTGTGCATAATATTCGGTATGATAATTGTATAAAGTATATGACAGATGGGTTTAGATCTGAACTTAACAAAAGTGGGATTCTCCAACAACTTACTTGTCCCTACACTCCAGAGCAGAATGGTGTGGCAGAACATAAAAATCGTCATATTATCATTATTATGTCTATGATTAGATGTCTTGTGTGGCATGGGCATTCCCAAATATTTCTGGCACATGGTATTCTCACTGGTACTTATCTTATTAATCGTACTCCAAGTCGTGTACTATAAGGCAAGGCCCCTCTTCATGTCCTTAAGCCTGGAGGTACCCTCTTTCCTATTGGTCCACGTGGTGTACTTGTTTTGTTCAAAATAGAAGCCCTACACGTACTAAACTTGATGATAAGGTTGTTCGATGTGTCTTTTTATCCAAAGGGTATAGGTGTTATGATCCTGTCACCCGTCACTTTTATCACCCCTTGGTTGTTACCTTTCTGGAACCTGTCCCTTTCTTTTTAGGTTCTTCCTCACCGGACCACTTGTGGAGCCTGTCATGGAAGATAATTCTGTGCTAAAGCGTCCGGTTCCTATCCTTGAGTCCCCCAGTGAATCCTTGCCTCCGGTCATCACAATTGATCCCTCACAAGTTTACTCTCATCGTCCTCGCTGTCCAGGACCCCCGCCACCATCTTCTCTGAACTCAAGCATCTCACCTCCTCCTTTATTGTTCCTCCCCGTTATCCTACTTGTGTTCGTCGCCCCCCCTTCTCGATTAATTCTTTCGAGTAGTACTAACAATCCCGTTGCCAAGTATGTTTCTTATCAGGCCTGTCCGATTCTTATCAGTCCTTTATCAGTAAAGTTGATTCGGTCTCCATTCCACGCTCTGTCCATGAGGCTCTCCAGAATCCTAAGTGGGTGGCTGGTATCAATGCAGAAATGGATGCCCTTCGGGGCAATCAGGCTTGGGAGCTTGTTTCCCTTCCTAGTGAACGCATCGTTGGCTATAAATGGGTTTTTAGTCTCAAATATTTGGCGGATGGGACTATTGATCGCTACAAAGCCCAACTTGTTGCTAAGGGCTTTACTCGGGTTCCTGGTAAGGATTTTGGTGCTACATTTGCTTCTATGGCTAAGTTAACCACAGTCCGACACCTAGTCTCGTTGGTTGCTTCTTATCCTTAGCCTCTTCATCAGCTTGATGTAAAGAATGCTTTTCTTAATGGTGACTTGTCTAAGACCATTTATATGGATCCACCGCGGGGTTTTAGGCTTAGGGGGGAGTATTCGGGGAAAGTATGTCGCCTTCAAAAATCCCTTTTATGGCCTTAAGTAATCGCCTTGTGCTTGGTTTAGCCATTTCAGTGATGCGATTCTTAGTATGAGATTTATTCGGTGACACACAGATCACATGTTTTATTCGACGCCGTTCCCACAGGCAATGTATTATTACCTCAATGTATGTTTATGATATTATTATTGCTGGCGATGATGCACCTGTATTTTTCAAGTGAAGCATGATCTAAGGATGTCTTTTGATAATAAGGATTTGGGTCGTCTTCGATATTTTCTTGGTATTGAGGTTGCTAGGTCTCACCAAGGTATCTCTTTATCCCAGATGAAGTATTCTCTTGACCTTCTTCAGGATACGGGTATATTTGGGTGTAGGCCTGCCCCTACTCCTATGGATCCAAACCTTAAGTTATCTGCAGAGATGCGAGAGCTATTATCGGATCCTTCAGTTCATCGTCTTGTGGATCGTCTTATCTACTTGACAAACACAAGATCGGAACTTACATTTTCTGTCAGTGCAATGAGCCAATTTATGCACTCGCCACATGTTTCTCATTTGGATGTTGTTTATCATATCCTTCGGTACCTAAAGACAAGGCCTTTTCGGAATGCCATGAATCAGACTGTTCATTTCTTCTTCAATTGCACATTGGGATCTATCCTTCGGTACCTTAAGACATGTCCTAGTCTTGGGCTTTTCTTTAAGACATGAGCACAGTCAGGTCTCTCCTGCTTTACAGATGCAGATTATGCAAGCTCCAAAAGTAATAGACGTTCTACTTCTGGCCTCTGCACTTTTCGTGAAGTCATCTTATGTCCTGGAAAAGTAAGAAGCAAATTGTTGTCTGTTGTCTCGCGTTCTTCTGCTGAGGCTGAGTATCATGCCATGGCTCAGGGCACATGTGAACCTCTTTGGCTTTGATCTCTTCTAAATGAGTTCGGCTTCCAAATGGTGGACTCATCCACTTTGTTCTGTGATAATAAGTCGGCCATTATGTTATCCTCTAACGAAGCATGTGGAGGTTGATATTCATCTCATTCGAGAAAAAGTTCGGTCAGGGGTTATCGCACTGAGCTTTGTTCCCTCATCTAATCAAACCGCCGATATGTTTACTAAGTCTGTTGATCCAGCACTTCTACAGTCATCTCTTGGCAAGTTGGGGCTCGTCAATATCATCGCCTCAGCTTGAGGGGGAGTGTTGGAATTAAAAGATTTTTAGGATATTTAATCTCCTAATAATGTGTCATGTTGACCATACTTGTTTTCCCTTTATTGCTCTTTATTTTATTTTATTGTCTTCCCTTTTTTATTCTCTTTGTAACAATGGCCCTGTTTGTTGTAGCTTAAAATAAGCTGAGAAGCTATAATCTCAGAAGCATCTAAAACCCTACTTTTGATAAGTTAGCTTATTTCCCACTTTTAAGTTGTTTTCTGCTTAAAATAAGTTATCAGCTAAACCATGTTTGGAATAGCTTAAACTTATAATAATCTATAAGCTGAAAAAGTCAGCTTATAAGCTGCAACAAACACCCCTTATATATATTCTTGGGAGTGTGAATAATAAAAATTGTTACAGTTAGTTATCAGTGTGTTTGTTGCTCGTATTAGACTCCTCTTGTTCTTTGCTATTGGTATGGCTGACTCAGGTTCCAGAAAAACGGGTTACTTTACCTCGTTTGATGTTGTGAGTATGCAAATCACTACTACAAACTTGAATGGGTTCAATTACTTATTGTGGGCTCAATCTACAAAGGTTAGGTGGCATTAGGTGCTAGGAAGAAGTTGAAATATATCTTGTCTAACCCCCCTTCCAGCAATAGTAAAGACTATGATGATTGGGTTTCTGACAATTATGTGGTTATGTCTTGGTTATTGAATAGTATGGAACCTTCTATCTCTTCAAATGTGATGTCTTCATCATCAGCCAAGGAAATGTGGGAGTCTATTCATGAGATGTTTTCGATGGAGAAGAATGTCTCTAAGGTTTATGATGTGTATCAAAATTTGTTATTTCTCCAACAAAATGAGAAGTCTGTGAGTGAATACTACAGCATGTGCAAAGGTTTAATGGATGAGTTAACTAATATCACCCAGTGACGAATGATGTTGAAATTATCAAAAAGCAACGTGAGGAATTTTATGTCTAAATTTCTAGCTGGGTTACACTCTGACCTTTCGTCCGTTAAGGCACAAACCTTGGCAAGTGATGGTAGTATTCGCTCATTGAGTAATGTGTATGCTCACATTGACTTCTGCATTAGTCACCTCTACTGGACATCAAGGTACCCTTCGTGGCCGTGGAAATTTTCATAATAATAATAATAGAGGTCGTGGTGGTCATGGTTTCGGTAAGTCAAATTCAGGTTTTAATGGTAATCAAGGACGAGGGGTTTACCCAGATCCTACTCGTGGTTTTGGTAGAGGACGTGGGAGAAATGGTTTTCTTCATAATTTCATTGCACCCATTGTGGTGACAATCATACTGTAGATAGGTGTTATGATCTACATGGTAAACCTTGGGAGACCTCCCCTAATCCTGCCATGTTCTCCTTTGAGAACCCTTTTGGGTCTCTTCAGGAAGTTAGTGCTACTCCACCGGTCATGGCATCATCAAGTGAGTCTATATCACTCTTTCTCGGGAGGAGTACAATGTCTTAATCCAACACCAACAGCAAATGTCATTGCCTAAAACAGTCGGATTTGCTCATTCAGATAACATTGCATGTTTTTCTTCTGCTCCTTCCTGGGTTATAGACACAGGAGCTTTTATCTATATGACTGGTAAGTCCAATGTATTTTCACAATTGATTAGTTCATCCTCAAAATCCACAGTTATTTTTGCTGATAGTCGCTCTTGTCCCGATTGTTGGTCATGGTTCTCTCTCTCCGACTTTCGCTCTAAAATTATCTTCTGCAAATTATATTCCTCAATTTTCTCTTAGTCTCTTGTCAACCAGTCAACTTACCAAATCTCTTAATTGTTCTGTAAACTTTTATCCTTCTTGTTGTCTTTCAGGATCTCAACTCGAAGAAGATGATTGGTGGAGGTCATGAGCGGGATGGTCTTCATTACCTTGATCAACATCCTTGAGCAAATAAACCTGTGGCTTTACAAGCAGATGTCTCACCGCATCAGTAGCATTGTCGTCTTGGTTATCCATCATTGTAGTCCTTGAAACTGGTTTTTTCATCTTTTAAGTTTGTCTACTTTAGAGTGTGAGGCTTGTCAAGTACCATCGAGTGTTTTTTCCTTTGCATCAAAATAATTGTTGGTCCACTCCCTTTGAGTTGGTTCATTCCGACGTTTGGGGTTCGTCTAGACATAAGAGTCTCTTAGGATTTTCTTATTGTGTGCCTTTGTTGGATGATTATTCGAGGATGTCATGGATATTTTTAATGAAAGATCGTTCCAAAATTGCTTTTGTTTTCCAATTATTTCATATTTTTAATGAAAGATGGTTGTAACTCAATTTGGTTATAATGTTCATATTTTACAATCTGATAATGCATTGGAATATGTTAAAGGACCTCTTCAGTCCCCTATTGCGATTCTTAAGAAATAATTCATCAATCTTCTAGTGGTTATACCCCTCAACAAAATGGTGTCGCTAAACGTAAAAATCGACACCTTCTAGAGGTGGTAATTGGTAAGAACTATTATGCTTCATATGAATGTGCCTAAACAGTTTTGGGGGATGTTGTTCTTACTGCATGTTATCTTATTAATCATATACCCTCTTCAATTTTCTGTGGAGGAATTCCTCGCTCTGTTCTATATCCTAATAAGTCCTTGTTTGCTTTGCCTTCGCGGGTCTTTGGTTGTGTTGCTTTTGTTCATGTTCTTACTCTAGGTCAAGATAAACTGGATCCTCGCGCTACTAAATGTGTTTTTGTAGGATATTATCGCACCCAGAAAGGATATAAATGTTAGAATCCTCAACGTTGTCGCTATATTGTTAGTGTTGATGTTACCTTTTTTGAAGGCACGACTTTCTTTACATGTCTGGGGCAGCCTTAGATGTTGACATTCTTGCTCCACCTTCATCCCTTCCTCTGCTTATACCTCAAGTTTCGTCTCCACCTTCATCCCTTCCTATTGAAAAGCCACCACTCCAAGTATACAGCCGTCGTGAAAGGCCACCAAGGACTGAAGACTCACCTGCTCCACCTCCTTCATCAACAACTTCAGCTGAGGTTCCTCAATCTTCCGATCTCCGTATTGCTCTTCGAAAAGGTACTCGTTCTTGCACTCAACATCCTATTGATCATGTTGTTTCCTATTCCCATTTATCTCGTCACCTTCGTTCCTTTGTTAGTACTTTGTCTTCTATTAGTATCATACTCAGGCATTGGTGTCTCCAGGTTAGAAGAGTGCCATGGATGATGAGATGTCGACCTTATGCAAAAATGGTACATGGGAGTTACCTGATCTTCCATCTGGAAAACATATTGTGGGTTGCCGTTGGATTTGTGGTTAAATATCATAAGGATGGTACTGTTGAAAGGTAAAAGCCCGCCTAGTGGCTAAAGGATACACTCAGACTTTCGGTGTTGATTACTTTAAGATTTTCTCTCGTGTGGCTCGTCTTAATTCAGTTCGTGTTTTCTTGTATGCTGCTATCAATCAGAACTGGCCTTTTTATTCTTCATGGTGATCTTCAAGAGGCAACCTCCTGAGTATGTTGCCCAGGGGGGTCTCATAAAGTGTGTAAGTTGAAGAAAGTCATTTATGGTCTTAAACAATCTCCCAGTGCCTGGTTTGACAAGTTTAATCAAGTCGCTAGTTTGTATGGGTTGAAAAAAACCAGTTCTGATCATTCAGTTTTTGTGACACACGGTGAGAAAAGTACGATTGTTGTAGCAATGTATGTAGATGACAGTAATTACTGGCAATGACAGTGAAAGTAAACCGTTTACAATGTCTCACTTAAGCAAACACTTTCGTATGAAAGATTTGGGGCCACTAAATTATTTCTTGGGTATTGAGCCAAATCTAAGGAAGGAATACTATAATCTCAAAGGAAGTATGTGCTTGACTACTAGATGAAACAGGTATGATGGGGTCAAAACCAGTTGACACTCTAATGGATTCTAATATGACGTTTAGTAAGGATAATGGAAAAGATTTTGTTGATGCTGGACGGTGTAGAAGACTTGTGGGTAAGTTGATTTATTCGACCGTGCCACGACCAAACATCACTTTTATGTCGGAGTTGTTAGTCAAGTTATGCAGTCCCAAGCAACACTGGGAAGCAGTGTTTCGTATATTGAGGTATTTGAAAGGTGCTCCTGGTAACAGTGTTCTAAAAATCCCTAGGCCTACGGGCCGCGAGGGGGGGCCTAGGGGCCTAAGCGGAGGCCTAGTATTTTAAAGTAAAATTAATAATACATAAACAATTCTAATAGACCAATATGAAAAAAGAAAAGTCACATTATCAAATATCAACAATGTAATTTAAATTGATGCTTACCAACAAACTAAGCTTCCAACTCTTCTTCTCCATATTGCTCCAATACTCTCTCTCCATCAGACTCAAACTCATACTCCTCATCACCTTCTTCTTCTTCTGTATCCTCATCAGATACAAAATCGACTTCATGAAGTTCTCATGAGTCGTGAGTCGTCTTTACTCTCTCTCTCTCTCTCTCTCTCTCTCTCTCTCTCTCTCTCTCTCTCTCTCTCTCTCTCTCTCTCTCTCTCTCAAAAAAAATCTTGGTAGTCAATTGAATGAACAACTGTGGTGTGGTGGCTTCAATGTTACCCAGACTCGGGTACGAGTGTCGGGTACGTAGATGTATCTAGAGGTCGGACTTGTCAAACTCCCAAATATTAGGATAAGGGGACTCGACAAAAAAAGGATCCATAACGGGGTACGGGTACAGGGACATGTCTATATTTAAGTAAATATTATAAATTTACATAATAGTTTTGCATATTATGCAAGAAAAAAAATCAAGTATTTTAATTTTAATACTTTAAAAATAGGGTCATAGTTTAAATACTTTTAAAATAGGGTCATAGTTTAAATACTTTTAAAATAGGGTCATCGTTTAAAAATAGTCTAAATATGATAAGAAGACTTTTGAGTCTAGAAAACAATTTTCCTCTTTAGATTATATTTTTGATAGCAAGCCATGTCCGACATGGTACGAAACAAGTCCGACACATCCCATGCCAGTATCCTTGTCATACCCACGTCGACATGGGTACGACACCTTTGATGCCAAGTCCAGGTAACATAGGGTGGCTTAGGGGATTATTAGGGTTTTGCCCTTGTTATTATTTCAAGAAAATGACAATTCCACCCCTAGGCCTCCTGGGCCGGCCTAGGGGACCTAGGGCGGGCCTAGACCAGGCCTAAATCCCTGTGAGATTTTTGCAAGGATTAGGTGAAAATCCAGGCGGTTGGGCAAGGCCTAGGGCCTAGGCGGAGGCCTGGGAGGATTTTTAGAACACTGCCTTGTATGGTGATGACACCTTCAAATAACTTGGGGATAATCGGGTTCTCAAATGCATGTTGGGCTGGAAATCATCTGGATAGACAAGTGTCAGGCTTTTATGTCTTTGTTGGTGGAAATCTAGTCAGCAGGAAGAGCAAAAAGCAAAATGTAGTTCCTAGATCTAGTGTAGAGGTTGAATATAGAGCCATGGCTCATACTGTATGAGTTCTTATGGGTGATGCTCAAGTGATAAACCTATGAAGATGTGTTCTGACAATCAAGAAGCTATGTACATCCTAGTAATCCAGTGTTTCATGAGAGGACCAAGCATGTTGAAGTTGATTGCCATTTTATCAAAGATATGGTTATGAGGAAACAAATTGTTCTTTTGTTAGTCAAATGCTCAGTTAGGAGAAATTCTTACTAAGGCTTTAAACAAGGGTCCTTTCAATGATCTTTGTAACAAGCTGGGCATGATAGATATCTATGCTCCAACTTGAGGTGGAGTGTTATCTGATATCTCTTCAGAGATATGGTTATGAGGAAACAAATTGTTAATTCTTTTGTTGGGTCAAATGCTCAGTTAGGAGATATTCATGCTAAGACTTTAAATAAGGAATGATCTTTATAAGCTGGGTATGATAGATATCTATGCTCCAGCTATGGGTGTCCACGGGTCGGGTGAGTCGGGTTTGGTCCCCACCCACTCATCCACTCTAACCTAGTTGGGTTGGCAACTTCACACCCACCATATATCCACCTCATCGGGTGAAACCGGCTCATCGGTTTCGGGTAGGTTCGAGTTGGGTTCGGGCGAGACCCGACATCACCATGGAGTGTTGTTTTGGGTTGTTTTAGCCATTAAAAAAAATCAAGAAGAATAAGAAGAGAAGAAGAATCAAATCTGATGAAACAACTCTTAACACATAATATCAGATCTACTACATTTTTTCAGACCTGCATAAAAAAATCAAATCTAATGAAACAAAAACCTGGGTTTTACTTCATATGGGATAAGATCTACACAATACAATCCCCAAATAAAATACAAACTAAAAAGTAAAGACTACACTTCATATAGGTAGATCTGATAGGAAAATTCACAAAATCAAGATTTTACTTTATAAAGGAACAGATCTACACTATACAAATTGAGACACGAAATGCCAAATCTATAATGGAATCAGATCTACAAGAATACCAACATCGAAGAATCGAAACGGGGGATGGAACCACTTGTGGTCGAAGCCTCGAAGCTTGGTCGAAGACTCGAAGTGGATAAATCAATTTTCGGCGGCAGCGAGGTGAGATCTAGACCCTCCAGGCTTCAGGCGAATACCACCGGCGAGAGAAGGGAGGTGGGTGGTGGATCCAAGCGACGGCGACCAGCGATAGATGATGTAGAAGGGATGGCGAAGCTCGACATCGCCGGCATCTATAGATGCGATCAGAGAGAGAGAGAGAGAGAGAGAGAGAGAGAGAGAGAGAGAGAGAGAGAGAAAGAGAGAGGGGGGCCGCGATGAGATGAGATGAGAGAGAGAGAGAAGGTCAGATGCCATTTTAGAGAGAGGGTCATCAAATGTGTGAATAAGGGGGGCTGATAAATGCCTAAAAATGCCTCTGTCTAAATCTCGCGGATCGGGTTTCACGAGTTGCACTTTGGACAAACTGAGAACCATCCAATAGCCTTCGTGTTCTGTACTTTCCAATCCGTGACTCATCCAATTATCCACCAAAACCATCCAATAGCCTTCGGGTCGATCGGGTTGGGTCGGGTTCAGGTTTCACTTAGAAAGCCCTAGCTCCAGCTTGAAGGGGAGTGTTAGCGTATTAGGCCAGTTTTTTGTAATTTTCTGCTTATCACATATTGATATATATTTGTTGGCTCTAACCATTCTAGGTTATGACTTCACTTTCTCTCTACTCTCTCTCTCTTAACAGGATGCAAAATTTACATTTAACTATAAAAGTCCCATTTCGAAATCATGTTTTATTTTTTTTTTCCCCTTGCCTAATTTATGGTGTAATTAGAGACAACCTTTTATTACTCAAAACCAGTATCTGCGACATACCATATTGCTAGATTCCATATCAGAATCATAAGAAAAATCAAATGGATTGGTAGATCTGCGATCAGTTGCATTCGACTGTCCTCCTGCCTGATAAAAGTGAAAATAAAATAATTATTCAGAAAAATTATACACCAGTTATTTATCAAGAAAATAGAGGCAGAAAACCTATGAACAAAGATGAAGAAAGTGGGAATTACAAACCATAAGAGCGTGAGCTGGTGGAGTAGATGATGTTCCATTGATATTTGACGATACATGACGAATAGGAGGTCCATCATCCAACGCAGTTCTTTGAAACCCATCTCTATTTAAGTCCTGCCAAGCCAAAAAATTTATATTAGAAAAAGTAGGGGAAAAAATGCAAAAGATCATTGGGCATCTGAAAATCTAGCAACCTCTGGTAGTCTTAAACCGAAATGTTCAACTGTTGAAGAGGACTTGTGCAGTACAACTTGTTCTCTACTTTGTTGAATGCCCTCAATTGGCAGGTGTCCCACATAATCTTCGAAAGCATTCCATGACTGCTCAGAAATATGGGTAAAAGTTTAAAAACCACAACATATGTAGATCCAGTTTCCAGTCAATAAACAAACTTCAAACATACAGTATCAACTATCAAGTCAATAAAGGAACTTCAAAATTCTCATTCCTTGTGGCACATATCATTAGGACTTTAAGGTCCCGATTGCATGGGTTGCGGCTTTTGCATTTAAACGTAGAAGTAGAAGCAGAAGCCCTAATCACAAGGGAACAATCGAAATTAAGAAACATCAAGTAAAACCCCAATCTGCTTCCTGCATCACAGTTGGGCTAAAGCACCTCTGGACCTACTTCAACCAACACGTGATTTTGGGGGACTCTAAAGTGCTTCCTAAAATTAATCCAAACAGTCTAATATAACCATTTGGGTCTGGGACGCAATTTTGAGAAGTGATTCCAAACCGGCCTTAACTAAACTACCATGTACCAAGCACGACGTTTCTACATGAATATTAATACTTTTCATAATCAATTTCAAGAGAAAACATGTAGATTTCTGGGGATGCTGACCTGAGTGCCTGTTTGAGTAAGAGATGCTGATAAATCCTGCACGCCCTCTCGCCATGGATCAGAAATTGAAGAAGATGGTCCATGAGCACTAGAATCTTGAAATGATGGCCAATGCAGGCTTGTATTTAGAGACAAAAATGGATCAAAATTCCCAAGAGAAATACCATCAGAAGAAGGTATTGTTGGCGGGGCAGAACTGTCTATTCCAGGAGTAGATCCCACGTGCTGAGGTACATCAAATGTTGCCCATCCTTCATTCATTGGGCTTACCACATTTGCTGCTTTGTTCTCCAAGTTTACAGCTGACTGCTGCTGATAAATCTCAGAAAATAAGTCTACAGATGAAGGTAGAGAAGTTTGGGATGGTTGAAACAAATTAACGGAGGGAGTTGATGATGCCTCGGGCAACTGAAACAAATCAATGGCTGAAGCAGAAGAACTGATAGTTTGTGGCACAAATGGTGCATTAAAAAGGTCCAAGCCACCAAAGTTATTATCAAATGCTGATGATCGTGCCAAAGAGGAAAAAGTAGAAGGTTTTTCCTGGTGGGCCCCAGCTGATTGCTCAGGTTCTGATGCAACATCCACTAAACTAAGAGAATTAACTGATTTGAGAGACACAGAATTGCCATCAAATGATCCGAAGCTGCTTGAAGATGTAGTTCTCTGAAAAAAGAGTATGTAATGTCAGTGATAAGATAGATGTTAATGTCAGTGATAAGATAGGTGAAAGAACACCGTCAACAAAAGCATAAATACAGTGTATAACACAGAATATCACACGCACAACCAATCAATATACCCCTTCTTATGTAAAACAACAACATTTTTAGCTACTACATTGTCCCAGAGTCAAAACACTGAGACGATAAGCCGACAACATCTCTCTCAGGCATGTTATTCCGGAGAAGCTTTCCAGATCAAGTGACAACAAATTTTGAGAACAGATGAGTAAATTTTCCTTTTCCTCTTCTTTATTCTCTGTTCTAACTTCTTTTTTACTTTTGATCTTCTTCTCCTTCCTCTTTGATCTCTGTTGCATGGACTCTTCTTAATAGGATGAAGGACCCATGTCAAGTGCCCGATACTCAGACAAGGGTATGCAATATGTGCCAAACACTTCTAATTAACACACACCAACAAGCATGATAGCTACTTCAATTTGCCACAAAGTTCTTTATGTTAAAGTCTGATTGTTACATAAAAATTCCATTATCTCTTAAAGGTGTAAGAAAAAATATAGATCTATTGCCCATGCCCAATGGCAAAAAAACAAATAAGAAAAGAAAAAAAAAAGAAAAAGAAAAAGAAGTTTGTTTAGACCTAAAATTATTTTCACAGTATTAATATTTAGACACATTTTATTTAGAGAGAAAAGAGTGTTGGGAGAGGGGGAATGATGTATAGGGAGAGAGGGGATGGAGATGCAAAAAGTGTAAAGAATGTGGGGAGTTTCAAACTTTTCAAAATTTAAATTTAAAATTAAAAAAGGTGGTGACGAGTTGGAACAATTTTTAACCCTTAGATGATGACACACATCAACTTTCCTAGTCGGCAAAACCATTCCTCCTATATTATACAGATTACCATGACCCCTGTCCTTAGATTCATAATTTGGAAGTCCGACACACAGAATTATCCGTACCCGACACCCCAAACTGAGTCCATGTAATATAGGTGTTGATGGTCATTACAGACGTTTAATAAGCTACAATACCATAACAGGTTGCTATGCCTCCAGTAATGGCCGTTACAACAGTGAAATTCCAGCTCAGCTGTAATCTCCACAGCCATCACTTCTGTTATGTGACAGCCAATGTGTCCAAAACAAGGTTATTTAAGGCGCAAGGCGCACTGAGGCGCGAAGGTCTTCTGGAGCCTAGGCGCAGTCCGAGGTGCGTGCCCGAGCGAAGCGAGGCGCACTTCTTTTTTTTATATATTATATATATTAATATTATAATTTACTAATGATACCTTCTATCAAATTAGAATATGATGATGCCAAAATTTGGTTAAAGTAAATTAAAGCAATTTAAGGGGAGAGAGAGTGAGAGACTGATTTTTTGTATGTGGTTCGGCCCTGTTAATGAAGGTACCTACGTCCACGTGTGTGTCTGAGCACGTTCACTATACTGTAAAAGCCGGGGACCTGTGGTGAACCAACAATAGTTTGGAGCTACCGTAGGTCGGCCGGGCGTGTTGGTGACTGCTATAGAGTGTTGTAGAGACTGAAAAGTCGGTCTCCTTGAAGAGGGGGTGAGTGGTCTCTTTTATAGATGCAAGAGACCTACTCATACATGGATAAGGAAATATAATCCAATTGAGCTTGATTGGCATTAATTGTGGGGGTTTCCTAATTGGATTAGGAAACAACATTAGTTGTCCATTAGTCTTCTATCTTGAGTAGGAGACTATCTGGAATATTCTGGGGCGTATCTTGTGGCCAGGTTGTACTGCAGCCGTTATGGCCCGGGCCAGTGTTGTAATCCCGACCTGTTTGGCCAGGCCTCGGGACCTCGGGTAAACCGCTCGGGATGAATCTGCTGACATGTCCTTGACCGTTTAGGAAGCTGTTGGGACCGAGCTGTTTGAGATGTGCTACTGAGTTTAGCTGCGCTGTTCCCGAGTTACACTGTGACTTGGTTGGATAAGGGGCCGGGCTCGGTCACTTAGTAGAGCCGATTTCGGGCGTATCAGAATATATATATATACACTTAGCACTATAATTAACCAATTAAGTAGTAAAATTTTTCCAAGTCATGTCGAATTGAAATATAATCCGTTTTAAACTGTTTTTTTTTTTTTTGGGATGAAATTTAGTCACAATTTTTTTATTTATATTTATAGGAAATTCATCAGACTTAAGAAGCATAAATATAGAGACTAAATAATAATTAATAATATAAGAAAGAAGAAGAAAAAACAGATTTTTTCCTGGGAGAATATTATGGCTGATTGGGACCATTTTTCCATACTAAAAAAAAAACCAGATTATTGTACTTCAGGAAAACTGTTTATTTTCCTATAAAAAAAAACTGTTTATAATACTCGAATAGAAATAAGAAGTATCCAAGACAGAGAAGAAATAAGAAGGAAAAAAAAAGGAAGAGAGAGACAAGATAAGACATAGACAGAGAAGAAATCAGGAAGAGAAAAAGGAAAAAAAAAAAAACATACAAAGTCTCCAGAAGAAAGAAGAAGGAAAAAATAAAAATATATAGATGAAGAAGGAAGTCATACGACAAGAAGATAGACGGAGAAGAAGAAGAATAAGAAGAAGAAGAAGAGGGGAAAAAAAACCCGACTGGTTTTAGCCTTCTAGGGCTGCGACTGGGATAGAAGAAGAAGATTGGTGAAGAATAAGAAAGAAGAGAGTAGCGAGTAGCAGACATGCAAGAAGAAGAAGGAAAAAAAAAAAAAAAAGAGTCGCAGACTCGCAGCAAAGAAGCAGAAGAAGAAGATCAGTGAAGAAGAAGAAGAAAGAAAGTAAATACCTGAAGATTTGAAGTCGCCTAGGGCTCGCACTGGTTCGCAATCCTCTTCTTCTTTCCTTTTTTCTTTTTTTTTTTCTTTCTACGCAAAACTGATTTCATTTGGGGTTAAAAATATGTGCTAGGGCCTTGATTACACGGGGCATGCGCCTCATCGAAAAGCCCAAAAAGGCACGCCTCGATTGCGCCCAATTGAATGCGATGGCCTAGCCTTAGGCGAGGCTCATGCCTTGTGCCTGCCTGCGCCTCGCGCCGAGGCGCGCCTTTCACAACAGAGGTCCAAAACAGCTGATTTCAAAACTTTCGATTTAAGCAATATGGAACTCATGGTTGTTAACTTATTAGTTTAGAATTAGCCCCATCTTATCTTATTATAAGATAGGTTAAAGAGCCTATTGATCAAGTTTCCTGGAGAATCGTTCACCAGTGGGCCACAGGCCCACAGGTGTATAAAAAATCTTACTAGCATTTTCAAGAGAAGAGAATTGCAAACCAAATTTGAGAAAGTTTCAGCATTTCCACCCTCATCAAAATAAACCAATTTTCTTCTTTTCTCATATCAAAAGACCCACAGATGAACAAGACCTACTTCATAATAACTGACCATTTATCAACATAGTCCTTTAAGTCTATAGAACAGAAATCAAAACTTTATCTGGGATCCAGCCAAGGAACATTACTTTATATAACGCGAAGGGCAAAATGAGGACAACCAATATCAAAGCAATCATTTTAGATCTGCATAGCCAAAATCAAAGCTGTCTAAGATCCAAGGGAAGAATGTCATTTTACCATGTAATAGAGAATTAAAATAACAACAATTAGTGGCCTGTTTAGGAATACTTAAAAGAAGATCTGGTGCAGTCCAGATCCCACTTTCTATTGGCTCTTCCAAGGACCAAAATTATGTTAGTTTGACAAAAAACACATTTTAAGAGACATATTAGATTGGCCTCGAACTCTTGTGCAAGAACTAGACGTTCACCAAATACTTGAATTGTTAGAACCAGTTCACTAATGAACACATAATTGGTTCTCTGCCTTCCCAAACAGACCCTAAGAATTTGCGCCCATTACTCGAGAAGCTCCACTGGCTATATTTTGGGGAAATTCGTTTACTAGGGTTTGTATTATAAACAATAGGAAACTCCTGAAATCCTCTTTGCAGTGACTCGAATTGATGAATATTTCTTTACTTGAAATCTAAGGGCTTAAATGAGGGAGAATGTACCGTAGTAGAGAAGTATATCAACTGAATTTCATCTGATGCAATTTTAGGAGTAATATTTTAACTTTTTACAGCATCAAAGAAATCTGAGGAATTGCCATGGTTGTGAATTTTGTGATACTTCTACCAATGAAAAAAAAAGGAAAGAAATAACATCAGAATTATCCTAGACTATACCTTGAATTGCCATCTAACTGCAATTTCACAATACTATATATATATATTTAAATCACCACCAACAACAAATGCATAAAAAGATGTAGGGAATAAGTCACAAATCATACAGAGCATAGTTATGACTATGCTCAACTTGAATGGAATATCAAGTAATAACGAACACAAGCAGGTATAAGAGTCAAGTGACCTGTGGTCGCGGAATTGCATCTGCATCTCTCTTTGCATTTGACTCTAAAAATGTATTCATTGTCTGATAGCGTGCATCTTCATTTACGATGTCCGTTGCAGGTTGACTAGAAGGGCTACTAAATCCAAGGTCCCTCTGAGAAGTTGGCGATTGGGCATCGGACCTGAAGGGATCACCGCCGCTAGAAACCGAATAATCTGAAGCTCTGGAAATAGATCCTTCATTTGCAAACCTATCGTCATACACTTGGTCACTTAAACGACTAGGACTAAGGAAACTCGAGATCTTCCCTTCATAGAGGCCTCGATCTGAGCCGGGCTTTCTACTAAGTACGGGAGCTTGTTTTCCGTACCGCCGATCTTCATACTGATAATCATATGGTGGGCTTTGAGAATACGAGTGATATGAACTGGCTCGTCTTGTTTCATCTTCACGATTTCTAAAGTTCTATAAAATTCATTAAGTACACCCCAATTTAGCTTGCCCTCTCGGCTGGAAGTAATAAATGTAATGGAAAAATAATTCATCCAATGTAACCTAGTATCATGGGTGTTAGAATTGGACGATTAGAGTCGATTAGAACCCGAATATGATTCACTATTAAAAAATTTTGAACTTTGAAGTTTACAGATTCAAGTGGAAAAATGTTTCAACATTTTGAGCCTTGATATTGAATGAAACTTGTGTTATTGCTAATTTGTTAATTTTAACCATTGTACATGTGATTTTATATGTATACAACACATACATATATATATGTATGATTACTTAACTTTTTTAAAAATAAAATTGAATCTTATGATTCATGATTCATAGTTTTGGGAAAACGACTCGCGATTCAATTCAGGATTTGACAATTGTGCCTACTATAAGTGCAAGAACTTGCCTGTATGTCTCTTGGAGGTTTATCAGAGGGCTTTCCTCCAGCATACTTCCTATCCACATACACACTCTTTATAAACTCTCGGACTTTATCAGCATTGCTGCGAGAAGAACACATAGTTAGATACACATATTTGCAGTTTAAAAATGTTTGGCCACCAAGAGCAACTAGTCACATGTCTAGCACCTGCTATCAGGCAATCTTTGCCTATGTGGGTCCCAATCCTTCAAAAATGCTTCCCTAGCACGCTGGAGAGAATTATCATAAAAATGTTATGAGGTAATAAGCAACCCTTCCGTCAAAGAGAGAATTATCAATATTTGTACCTGGTTACCACCATTTTGAAGAGCTTCAACTTCTTGGGAAGTAAACTTCGCCATGGATACCGACTTCACACGATGAGTAAACTCGCGACTGTAAAACACATGATGTGAATTTGTATTGGAAGTTCATTTTTCAATGAAAATGTCTGCATCTCAGCCCTTTTCCACCACAATGGGTGAAAAAGAGCCTCATGTGATTTCACAGCAATACCTTGACACT
Source organism: Hydrangea macrophylla (assembly GCA_033977485.1). Classification (NCBI taxonomy): domain Eukaryota; kingdom Viridiplantae; phylum Streptophyta; class Magnoliopsida; order Cornales; family Hydrangeaceae; genus Hydrangea; species Hydrangea macrophylla. Next base: position 52,823,990 of record CM066991.1, on the reverse strand, counting down.
TCAGAAATTCCTTTCTAATGATAAGTAAGATAGAATTTAAGTCTTTTCAGAATAAGTTCTATCTGTATTTTAAAAAGGGTTAATTAATATCCAGTCACTTTTTTATTGTATTTACAAAAAAACTCTCAAGTTAAAGTGAAAATTTTAAAGTTAAAGTGAAAATTTTAAAAAGACATCAACATAATTGAGAATAAAAAAGTAAAATAAAATCAACTTTTTAAAGTCTAGAGTTGCGCCTAATAATGAAGACTGTTAGTTGCACCTAACGTTGTGCTTAGGGGGTGTACACAAGCTGAACGCTCAACAAGGGTTCGTGAACATGTTTGATAAGGGCTCAGCTCGGCTCATTAATAAACGAGCCAAGCTCAAGCCTAAATACCAGGCTCGTTCAATAAGTGAGCCAAGCTTGAGCGTACATGGGCTCGGCTCGATAAGGCTCATGAACACGCTCGACTAAGGCTTGTTAATAGGATCATGAACACGTTCGTTAATAGCTTGTTAAAAGCTTGATTAAGGCTCGTTTTAGAACTACTAATAAACACAATTGTAAATGTTATGACTAATATACCCTCAAGCATAAAATATTTTTTTATGGAAAAACATAAAACTAAGATGCTAGGGCATCCCTATCAAAGATGCTAAGAATATTCTCCTCTCCAGGCTGGCTGGCTCTCAAAGAGACCATGTGACCCACTAAGCCTAGCAAGGTCATGGGACACAGTATTCTTATATATATATAGAGAGAGAGAGAGAGAGCGACTGAGAAAAATAAAATAATAAAAAAAAATGGGTGACACTTGCAGTCCCACATAGGCAAATAAGAAGGGGAATGAAGGAAATGCTTGGTACGGGCCAAGCTCAAATTTGAGCTTGAGACAAGCTTTTTTTGAAGCTTGAGCTCGATTTGTCAAGCTCGATTGCACATTATCTATCGAGTCGAGTTTGAACAAGGTCCTAATTCTCGGCTCGGCTAGGCTTGTGTACACCTCTAGGCTCCTAGTTGTGTTGAGTTGCTCTACACGTTGTGGCAAGATGCACCAGTACTAGTGCAAGACCAGATTCCTACCAAGGCCAGGCATTTATTAATACTCCCAAGTAAAGCAACTAGTGCAAGACCAAATTCCTATCAAGGCCAGGCATTCATTAATAGTCACAGTAAAGCAATCTTGACAACAACGTGTGGAGCAACTCATCAAAACATTAGGTGCAACTCACAGTCACACACAATACTAATTTCATTATTTGGCGCAACTCTCTACTTTAGAAGGTTGATTTTTTTTAAGACAATGTTGCTTTTTTTCAATTTTGTTTATGTATTTTTAATTTTTCAGTTTATGTTGATATTTTTAAAATTTACAAAAATAAAAACATAATCTCACTTGTAAAATAAAAAAAATAAAAAATAATAAAAAAAGAGAGAGTTAGTTGAACGCTAATTAACCCGATTTAAAAAAAAAAAAAGAGTTAAACCCATTTTACCCCCTGTGGTTTAGGCCTTTTCACTTTACCCTCCTATGGTTCAAAAGTGGACACTTAACCCCCATGTGCTTTTGGACTAAAGTGAAACTACTAAGATTTCTCTCAAAATAGCCTCACATGGAGATTAAGTGTTAAAATTGGCCCCACATAAGAAAGTTTAAGGCTCAAAATTAGCCTCACATAGGAAGTTAACGCCAAAATTAGTCCCCCCAAAGGGTTTAAAGTGTTAAAAATTAGCCCCACATAGTTGGGTTCAATGGCACCATTATCTCCACATAGGGGATTAATACCAAAATTAACCTGACAAAGGGGTTGTTCATATTTTTGGACAATTTTAGAATTTTATCAATATAGAGGGAAATCTTATCAATTTCACTTTAGTCCAAAACCACAGGTTCAGTATCCACTTTTGAACCACAAGGGGTAAAGTGAAAATGGGTCTAACCACAGGGGGTAAAATATATTTTACCCTTAAAAAAATTGAAAGAGACAAAAAAAATTATGAGCACTGCTCCATCTACACTACATCTTCTTGAATCAAAAAATGCAAATACCATATTACCACTCAACTGAACCTCATCCCTTTTCTTTTTCCTTTTCTTTCCAATTTTCTCTCTTTGTGCATGTGTGTGGGGTGGGGAGGGGACGTTTTTGATCATTCAACATTCATGATTCTACGCATTGAATCAAAAATCTAATCACGAAAATGAAAGGATAGAATCACAAGCCTTTATTTTAAGCTAGACGAGCACAAACATTGATAAAACCTAAGTGTGAATTGAAAAGGTAAATAAAACCATGCAATTCACCTCCATCTGGACAAGAAATATAAGAAAAATAGATCATGACAAACAAAAAAAATTTACGAAGTTGACTGTCATCGAGATCAATCTGTATATATCTAAATTCATATTAGGTAGAGACGTTGAGTTCAAAAATACTACCACCGTTGCTTTGGAACGGAAGTGGAAGCAAGCAAAGTTAAAGAATAAAATTGAAAATAATCAACTGAAATTAAAAATGCTCACTGTATTCCACTACATGTGATACAGACAAAAGACCAAAAGTTTGTACACACATATTGAGGTCCCTGCACACAAACAAACATAATCTAAATCATTTAGAGAGAAATCATTCAGTATGAAAATTTCTTCAAGAGGAAAGAAGTGAAGAGAAATCTAAGGAAAACAATACCATCAGAATAGTCAAAAGCAAGCCTACATATATACATATACATATATATCTTCCATGTCAAAGAGAAAAGAACGAATAGAATCTCCTAGGATCATTTCCTACTGAACGCATTTTGCCCGTCCATTTCATACTGGATTATTAATTGGACGGACACTAAAACAAGGGCTCAAGTGTGAAACAACAGATCAGGCACTCTATGCTATGCGAAAACAACACAAAAGTCGAATGTATGCTTTAATGGGACTTTAGTCTTGCATTTAGCTTTAATAATAATAATAATAATAATAATTTATTATTAATAATTATAATAATAATAATATAATATTATTATATTATATTATTATTATTATAATTATTAATAATAAATTATTATTAATATAATATTATTATATTATTATTATAATTATTAATAATAAATTATTATTATTATTATTATTATTATTATTATTATTATTATTATTATTATAATTAATAATAATATATTACTATATTATAGTTGTCTAAGCAGAGCTGACCAATTTTCAAGTTAGTCTGTTCTGAAATTGACTAATCTGTATATAGAAACTTTTCAAACTAAGTTCAATTTGTTAGGGTGGGTGTTGTAAAGTCAACCTCAAGGACATAATTTAACATGACGCTCCATTTAAGCATGGGGGGGGGGGGGGGGGGGGGGGGGGGGAACAATATTTCTTAACACTAGAAAATCTTTTTTCCGCCAGAAAATTGTTCGAAGAAACATACAAAGGCTTAAAAGGAAAATAAATAAATAAAATCAAAAATCAATTACAAGTGCATCACTGTGTTTAGTTTCCCAGCTAGGTCTTTGTAAACAGGACAGAAACTATTTAAAAAAAAAAAAAAAAAAAGAATCAAAGAGAGAAAAAGAAAATGAGAGAAGATTTTACCAGACTGTTGCAATTGATGCATCTACGGTTGGGTGGGAGCTTCATGAGACCCCTAATTATCTTCTCATTTCGCTCTTCTTCTCTTCTACTAATACCACTACTACTACTCATCTTCCTCCTCTAATCCAAAAATTTGAAACTCTTTGTTTTTTATGACTATGACGATTGTTTGTCTAGCAAAACCCTAGAAAGAACCCAGGAAATGGAAAGAATTTTCTCGGGAAAATTTAGGGGGTTTTTGTTTTCAGGCCTTCCGGTTCTGGTTCAAAATGTTCCCAAACATGAGAGAGAAATCAAAATATAGGTACTACTCGCAAGCAAGTCAGATCGTAATGAACCCCGACTAACCCCAAGTCCAAACGAGTCCGGATCCTCTCGGTAGCACGCTTACCTTGTTAGCACCCAGCAGCATAAAAATAGATTTGTTTGATCCTCTGCCAAGCCCACGTAGGGTGCTGCCAGATGAGAGCGCTGCCGATGATTTTTGGGCACTCCAAAGCCGATGTTTTTAAGGTTTAGGGTCTTTAGGCTACCTTTTTTCCATTTTACTACCTCTGTCCCATTTTATGTGTCCATCTTGGCGAATCTAACTATTTAAGGGGACAAAAAGAATCTACACTTACTTTCCACAATTGCCCATAATCATTGCACTTTCTTTTTTCTTTTTGTTTTGGTGTTGATTCCAAGGAAGGGTAGTTTGGGAAACTAAGAAAAATTTGTATAATAATTTAGGAAAGTGGACAACAATTTTGGGACATCCCAAAAAGAAAAGATGGACACATAAAATGGGACGGAGGGAGTAAGAAATAATTACTTGTGTTTTTGTTCTCATTATTTAGCTTCGTGTATGCCAGAGTTACTATAGCTCAATTGTGCATATGTGTGAAGACAAATGTTGTTTTTCCTATTATTCTGTGCGAGTGATACACGATCTGACTTCTTGTGTTAGGCGATTGTTAAAAATTAGTAGAAAAGTATCTTAGTTACAGGTTATTTGACAATATTAAAGCACACAAGTCAAATTGTGTCATAAAGATGTAAAAGAGATACCAAATAAATCGACAAGCTTAAACGCCGATCAGACTACCTTGAAGAGAAGAGACATTCTGATGATAAAAACTTAGATATTAATATGTAAGGACTTACGAACAAACTGTGGGTAGAACTAAGTTATATATACATAAATGAAAAGACAAAGGGAATGCTTTGTAAAAGAGTGTTGTGTTTGGTGTGCTCTTTTGGAGTTTTGTTTGAGATGCAGGGTCCTTTTCTTCTAGTGGTATAGCTTGTATTTATAGGGGAGGAGCACTTGCTTTTGGTGGTTTAGGTCGAACGAGCTTGGGGAGTTGCGTCCAATGAGCTTCGGTCACGCAGGCTACCTCATAGCTTCCTCCTTTCCTTATTGGTTGAAGCTTCTCCCTATCTGTCTTGGAACTTGTATTCTCATCATAAGTTCTGGCAGCTTTTTGATACCTTTCAACTTTTACAGATGTTTGCTCGCTGGAATCTGTGCAAGGCTTCTTGAAGAATCTTTCAACAACTTAATGATAGAGGCAGCACAATGGAAGAGGTAGCACGATGGGAGAGGCAGTGCGATGGTGCTTGGGTAGCCCGATGGAAGAGTCAGCACGATGGTGATGGGTAGCCCGATGGACCAGTTTTACTTGAAAACAACCACTGGGCTTGCATCTTGTCTAATGCAAGGCCGACCTCTTGGTTATCATCCAAACCTATCGTGATGTTTTGGGCTTATTCACTTTTTAGGTGCATACAATTGCCCCCCAAAACGTGACATTAAACGGTCATAACGTTTATTGTAACGTTTTGAATTTGAACATGCCACGTGTCGCTTTAGGGAGAAGTCGGTTTAAAGTTTGAAATGAGAAGGCACCTCGTTTCTTGTGTCTGCATGTATGGGGAAGGCTATAAATATATAAATGTGTTACATCACCAATCTTTTCGCCCATCCTCCTTCTTTGCCCTGTTCCCTCTTTTTTACATTTTGACCTAAATTCCTCCCAAAATCCATTATTCTCAATCCTTTGCAAAAATGGCATGTGCTTCGTCTAGTTCAACATTGCAAGAAAGCGACAAGTCTTATTCCAAACGAGTGAAGACCCTTTTGTTAACTCACGCCTCTTCTCACTCTTCTTCCTTCTTTATTGATCTATAAGCAATAGGGACCTCCCCCTATTACCGTCAGACTAGGCCCTACATTTCTTGGGTTGCTCCTGAAGATTTTACCACTTTCTTCCATCCTCTTTAAGGCAATACTCTGTTTGATTTGGGGAATTTCAGGCAGTATTATAAACAGCTTATTTCGGTGAGGGGTGGCCTACTCCGGCGCGTGGCTAGACGGAATGGATAGATAAGGTTGTTGCAACGAAGAAAGGCGTGGGAAGAAGCGAGCATGTATGAGGCTATCATGTTGAGTAAGCACAAGATTCCCATAGATCGAGCCCTATTTTTCGCAGCCCTGATGTTCTGCTCCCATTCCCAGAACATTTTCTTATTCAATTGGGGATCGATGGGGCCGACAATTCAAGACATTAACTCCTTTTAGGTTTCTAGGCCCATGGTGAAGAGGTACTTCCGGGTTTTGACGAAGGCCAAGCCACCTTCACCTTCCCCGAGCCTAGCTTAGTAAAAGGGGATTCGATCTCTCAGAAGACCATAAATGCTTATGAAGGATTTCTGACACATTGTTGTGCGGCATCGGGCATCGTAGTGACAGACGAAAAGCATATAACATTCCTGTTGTATTGGCTTAATCAGTTCATTTTCTGCTTGACCGTCCAAGTGATTACAAGAGAACAAATTCCTTTTGCCTGGGCATTGAGCCAAGAAAGGCCGATAGATCTAGCTACGCTAGTTTGGTCACATTTATGCTGAGGAGTAAGAGACTTCCTTCTTTTCGGGATGTAAGAATGCAAGCGGCCCTATATGGCTCCTCCAGCCTTGGCTTCATTCTTATTTCCCCAAGTTTCAACCAACCAACAACCTCAACACCAATGTAACAATTTTTCTCGTCCTTTTTCAAACATCGAGCCGAAACCCCATACCTTCAATACTTGCTTATCATTCTTTTATGAGACCAATTCTCGGCTTCCTCCTACCTTCTTACCCTTCCCTTCTTTTTCAATCTCCTTCCCTTTCTCCGTCTTCCTACTCAATCCGTAGATGATAGTCCAGGGACGCAAGATTTGTATTGGAAAATCTTCTCGAGCTTTCTTGTCCATAGGGACATAATTTACAGCCTGATCCTCTCGAAAAACAATAATAAATGTGAGGCGGAGTTCTACCATTCTCAACTCCTCGCCCGTTAGTTCGGGCTAACCCAGATGGTCCCAATTCTGTCAGGCCAATCGGTGAATCAGGACCCTACTGCCCAAGTGTTACTAGCCAATGCAGCTTAAGTGAGGCCAGTAAAGGAGGCCTCAAACTCTGCCAAGACCGGCTTTTTATTCCACCCTTTCACCAAATTCTCGGGTGTGACTCGTGAATTTGATGCCTGGTAAGACGCTAGGTCAGTGCTCATCTTTGGAGACCCTTTTTCGGCCATATTATAGAAGCTATCTCCCAACGAGGGAAGTTCAGTCGTAATGTCGTATTCTGTCCCAAAGTCGATAACAAATGTTGAGAAGAAAAAGAAGAAGAAGAAGAAAACCCCCAGCTCCTACTACTGTCGTTCCCATTGGGGAAAAGGAAAAAACTAAGGCTCTAACGGTGAAGAAAAGAAAAGAGCGCTCAGCCAAGGAAGCTTAGGTAATTACATTTCGTGTATGCTTTTTGTGCTTATCTTGATCTTGTTTGAATGTTAAAATTTTCGTTCGGGACAGGTGGTGGTTCCAACCAAACCCTAAGCGACGAAAAGGTTGACAAGGAGTCAGCCATCTACATAGCAGGAGATTGACAATCAATGCTTATTGCATATTTATGTGCCAATATAATAGATATAGTGCTCATTTAATCCCTAAATCCCTAGAATTACATGCGTTTTGAAATTAATATGATTTAATGATGATATCACTCAAATGTGTGTAATTATGTGCTTTTACATGTTTTATATGCTTAGGTGAAAATGAAGTTGAAATAATACAATAAAAAGAAGGAAAAAAGCAGTGAGCACACAAGATTATCTCCCATGAGCCTACTGTAATTTACGTCGTCCCCAACTACTATTCTAAAAAAAAACAAAAGAAACAAAACCAAATGTGAAAGGCCTTTAATGCCTTGATAGCAACGTTTATACTTATATATATAATTTTAAGAAAATGTTACTCTCTCTCTCTCTCTGCAGATTGATTTGAGCTAGTTTGACAGAAGAAGAAAAATTGGGCAAGGATTGGAAAAAATGAACCAAGAATCACTCTCAAACTCTAGGGATTACTCTGTTCAAGTGACGAATAAAATGATGAATCTTCATCGATCTTTGTCTATAAAGAAACATCCACTGAAATAGGAAAGATATACGAGACGCACGAGACACACAACAAAGAGCCACACAGCCAGAAAGAAAACTGTAACACCCGTACCCGGAGAACGGGTTAATTATTTGTGTTAATATGCATTAATTAGTAAAATTAGTGTATAAACGGATTAAGGGGAGGCTTGGACTCGCCCATGTAAAAAGTGTTCAGAGAGGGACACTAGTTGGAAAAGTCCCCAGAGAGGTGGGACAGGTATTGAAATTTAACCCATTGAAGGGTAAATTGGTAATTTGCATTTTAAGTGATTAAATGCATTTTTATATGATTACATGGATATTTGCTAAGTTGCTTTTAATAGATATTGTTATGTGGTAGTATTAGTTTGGACACTCAAATAAGGGTATAAATGAAATAGATGTAAAATTAGTAGGTGCAATAGCAATTTCACAAAATATGTGGGACCCACGTTGGGACCCATACGGAACTTAGACAAACACTTATTAAGTAATTGGGTAGTTAATGGAATGTTTGGGGGAGTTCATAATAAGAACTTAAGAAATTTCGGGGGTGTAAATGGAAAAGAGGAAAATTGAGGTTGAGACACCTCACATACATGCATATGGAGGTGTCAAGATTGAGAGAGTCTCTCAATCTACAGCAAAATCAAAAGAAAATTGAGGAGAGCTCGGAGAGAGAAACGGAAAAACCGTCACCGACGTCGAATTCTCGCCGTTCCGTCGCCGCCGTTCGTCGGATTCGCGAATCGAAGCCGTTTTCGGACTCGTGGAGGTGAGACGAACGTTTCTATACCCTTAATTTATGTTTAATTCGCTGGATTTTGGTAGTTCATACTTAACGGTGAGACGTCGTCTACCGAATTCTTGTAGGATTCATTGTGGTGTAGGAATTGAGCTAGAATTGGTGAAATTCAGCACACCTCTAGCTTGAGTTTGGGTAAAATCTGTGAATAAGGTGAGTTTTCTAGCCTAAAAATGATTGTGTTTAATGTGTTCAAGGCTTCAAGTGGTGTTAAAGATATTAATTCTTGTTTAGAAGCTATTATGTTGTTGGGTTGATAATTTCACATCAATTTTATGAGAATTATGTGTTGATACATGTATATGTGCCTTATATGTCTATGTGGTAGTCAATGAGCACCGGGGAAATGGTTCATTGTTGGGAGTAATAAGGTTGGTGAAGAGGAAGAATCCGATAAATACGGAAGTCCAAGGAATAGAAGTGGCCACGGGACCAAGGGAGGTCTTCGGGTCTGAATGAACCATATAACCGGTGACTCGGCGACTACGGTTGTATTTTATGTGTTAATTATAGCATTGCACGTGTTAAACATACAATTATGTTTAGAATTCTCACTAAGCAAATTGCTTAAAAAAAACCGTTTTTCTATTTCTGTTGTGGTACATAACAACCACCGCAGGTACGGAGCAATACCCGGAGAGGAAGTGACGTGCTCGGGATTGGGAAGGAGATTTGGGTCTTGTAATTATGTTTATAAATTGTAATATAGTATAACTTGTGGGTTAGTATCCTTGACTTGTGAATTAAAGTCTTGACTTGTGAATGGGAGAGATGGGAGAGATGGGAGAGATGGGGGAGATTTGTGCCCCATGCTTGTAAATTTCTTTTGAAACTTGTAAAATGATGTAAAGTATGGTGTCTTTTATGTTAATGTTCATATTCAAGTTGTTGGAAGTGAACTTGGGTCACAACCATGTATTTTGGAGAGTTGGAAGTAAATTTGAGAACATATGTGTAATCTCTCTCGTTTTGTTCTAGTAGGGTGCAAGTAATGAATTTGACCATCTCGGCAAGTCCGGGTGTGTCGTTAGTGTCTTGGACATGTTTCTTTAGTGTTTATAATGTTAGTTATGACTTTGAGTTGAATTCCAACAAGTTTTATAAACTTTGGATGAGAATTGAGTTTTAAAGTTGAAAAGTTTGTTTTTGAACCGAATGAGATGAGTTCATGGTTAACTTGATCCAATTGTGGGTATGATTCTATGATCCTTGCTTAATTTGAGTTTAAAAGTGTTTGGAAGTGTGTTGGAGATGTTTTCCCAAAGTTTCATAAGGTTTCCATGTGTTTTGGTTGTGTTTTGGTAACTTAGAAACTTGTTTGACAGCAAAGGAAATTTAGCAGTAGAATTGTGAAGGGGATCGATCCGCCCTTTATGAAGGGATCGATCCGCCCTTTTAAGGCAGCATTCTGCGAGAATTATATTGAGATGAATCGATCCGCCCATTATGAAGGGATCGATCCGCCTTGTATTTTCCCACAACATGTCCGCTTTTACGGAAACATGCATAACTTCTTCTAGAAAACTCGGTTTCGTGTGCCGTTTATTGCGTTGGAACCGGGACTCAAAATTCTAACTTTTGGTATAAAATTTTTACATACTTTATAAATGACCATTTTGCCCTTGGGGCCTATTTTGTAACAATAGAGTTGTTTAATGTGGTTAAACACACGTGTTTCTTAGTAATTCGTCTATTTCTTTACAAATTAACGTAATTGGGGGCTTGTAGCATTGTTACACGTGTCCTAATCCGCACGAGGCGGGCTGGGGTATGACAAAAACTATAGGAAGAACACCATAGCTAAAGTTACCATGTAGAAATTTAAGCCTATCTTTGTTTAATTTTGTTCTAAAAGTTGTAAATAGTTTCTTTTCTATAATCGATGATTTCAAGTTCAAAAATCTATGCAATTATTTTCATCTATTGTGTAAAAAATTTGTTTTCAGATTTTATTTTATTAATGTTTTTTAGTATAATTAGTAGTTATAGATCTCTAAAATAGTTTGAAACCCCAAATTTTCAGTTTTTATAACAAAATTCTATTCACTGTACGACACAATTTCTAATTAAATTATAGATTTATTTGCTACGTAGTTGTTATAATCACCTATTAAAGCCCCAAGCATACACACCCTATCTATATTCTTTTCCTAAATTAGATTAAGATTTGGTTTAACCTTGTTTATGTTCTTGGAGTTCATCTTCTGTGACCCAACAGGAATTCAAAGTCAAAGGTTTAGTATCTTATTTTTAGTTCAGTATTTTAAATATCTTTTTATTTATTTTTTATTTTTTATGTTTTATTAGCTTAGTTGTAGTAAACTTTATTATTTTGCAGATTCCATGAATTCAATCCCAACTCATGTTAAGTGAAGAAAAAGTATATTAATGTTAGTTTCTACTCTTAGCTTGGTGTTATAACCTTAATCTTAATTAGACGGTGATTGTGTACATCTATTTAATCTGTCTTTAAAATTTATTTAGAAGACAGTTTCAATTCCAAAAAAAATGGTAGGCTAAAACTGTCACGCCCCGGAGTAAGCCAAAAATAGGGAAAATAAAAATTTTCCTTTATGGGTCCGTAGACACGTGACTAGTTTGATAACCGTTCTGTCCTTCTAACTCCGCACCATGTAATCATAAGGGAAATGCTAGGGCATAAGCATAATCTAAACTTATCAGAGCATAAATACAACAGCGGAAATTAAACAAGGGTTACAATAACTTAAATCTTAATACAAGAGGCCATACTAAACAATTTACATAATCTTAAAACTTGAGAAACTGTCTATCAGGTCTTGGGCAAGGCTTTAATCTCCTTGGCTCCACGGTACTGCATCCTGAACTCTTCTATCTATCTCCAAACCTGCAACACTCTGGGCATACGAATGCCCAGGGCGTAACATGCCGTCAGCCTTGGAACAAGGCTGAGTGAGAGTCTCAATCGCACAATAATCAGTAAATACATAACATCTCTCAACTCACGTCATAGTTTAATACTTTAAAGTATGGTTATTCTCTTATCAAAAGACGCATTCTCACCACGGGCATAGCAGAGGTCTCAACAAGAAAGATAAACAGATAATCATGACATCATAGAATGCATTTTCCTTATTACAAACTCGTGCGTGCAAATGCATGATCGATAAGACTCATTCCCAACTCTTTTCAAAGACACTTGCTTTTAAAACAGATACTTTCAAAACCTTTTTATTTTAAAACAAAAACTTTCCAAAACCAAATCATTTTGAACCAAAACATTTTCTCATCAACTCAATCTCCTCATTCGCTTTCTCTCTCTCATCCACTTGACAACACGCGGTATATCAAGGATATCAACATACTATCACAGCCAATTCTTACTCATTCCCTTGATAGGCCACCGGGCGTCTTCACGGCGCACACTATCTGTAAACAATGAAACTGGCACATGGGATGTCTTCAACCATGTGTATATTCTCACCGGTCGTCTACACGGCTGAGAAGTATATTAGAGCACTAGCCGGATGTATTCAACGATACATGGGACGTCTTCAACCACGTATGCGCATCACCGGACGTCTTCAACGGCGAGAGGCGCGCTAGGAACCCTAACCGTTCATGTCCACCCGGCTCGTCAGCCGTTGATCCATAGGATCCAGAAATCACATCTCATCTCATTTACATTCTCATCAAACACCCCTCTTTCTCACACAACGCATGCTAACACATGTCATGAAATGCACGTGTATCCATTATCAATATGCACATGCAAAACTACTTTCCTTTCTCTTTATTATTAACATGGCATGCGTATTTATTCAGTCAACAACATCGTAAAACGTCCTTTTAACAATTAGCAGCAGAAACGTAACATATAGAGCATGGATCATATGACATGGAATTGATACCGATAAACATATAGATAAAACCCTTGACATGCTCACGTATGCGATAACACTACCATAACATGCTTTTAAACATCTTATAATTATGGGAAAATACACTTGACATCAGAAATCAGCTAGTCACTTATACAAAATATCATACAGGTAGCTTTTAAACAACTTATTTTAGTCTTAATAGGATTAGAGTGAGGTTAGGAAACTCACCTCGAGTCGCCGCTCCTCGAAACGCAGATAAACGTCAAATTCTACAATAATAAACGGAATAAACAGAAGTAATGTATGAGCACAACTATAGGGGCAAAATGGTAATTTCACCAAATGAGGTCATAAACCTCAAGGTAGTGATCTACGTGTCATTCTAAGTCCAACGCCATTGACTAGACTCAAATCGGAGTCCGTCGCGTTTTTCGAGGTAATATGCGGGGCTTACTATACTAATGCAGGTCCTAAAAGACAGGCTGTATTTTCGACCGAGTCGAAAAGTCACCAAACTTTACAGAAATGTTCTAGACATTATTCTAAGATTCTGGGAACTGACCGCGTAATTTTCGGAGTCCTAGATTATTTATTATGAATTATTGAAGGTAATATATGCCAGAAAATACCCGAAACGGGATTTAAATACATAAATATAATTATACAAAAGAATCAGTACTTAGAAGTATTATTATTAAATACTAGATATTAAAATACACTACCAGTATTTATTTCATAATTTTCGGAGCTCGTTTGGTATTTTTAATAATTAATATACTCATAAGATAGCTCCTTATTAATTATTAAAAATACTGGACTATAATATTATAACTTTATAACATACATTATATAATAAAATAGTCCCAGGGTCATTACCCTAATTTTCTAGAATTTATAAATACATATAGGTATTTATTAACTATTTAAAACCATTTAAACTAATATTTATTATTTATATTAATCATATAAATAATAAATATATAATATATATATATATATAAAATAATGATATATAGAATATTAAAATAATATTCTGTAGTATTAAAAACCTTAATGGTGTAATTATAAATTAGTTTATAATTATTAAAACTAATTAAAGCCTTTTAAAACTAATTTAATACTAATAATAATAATAATCATAATAATAATAATGATAATAATAATAATAATAAATATATTCTGAGACCCGACGGGTCAACCCGAACCTGACATGGGTAAACGGGTTACCCAGATATACTAACAAGACAACCCAAACTCGTGACCCGATGGGTCAGACCCTGACCCGACCCGACTCTAAATGGATTAACCATACATAGACACAACCTAACCCGACCTACAACCCATTCGGGTTGGACCTAAACCCGAACCCGAAACCCACTCTCACTCACAAACTAAACCTACCCGTTAACCCAAACCCTAACTAAACCCGAACCAAACCCTAACCCATTCTAAGACACAACACAACCCAAACCAAAACCCGAAACCCAACCCGAACTAAACCCGGCGTCAAAACGACGCCGTCTCACTTAATGTCACGCCCCGACGTAGCATAAATATGGAAAGCGTTTAATTTCCTTTATGGACCCGTAGGTCGCGACAGTTTGAAGGATCGATTCCGTCCCAAACGTCGAACAACATAAAACCATTAATCAGAGTAGGGCAATCAAGGCTCAAGGCTTATAAAAATTTTCTAACTTATTACATCCTATGGTACGGGGTTAACTAAGGCACAGACCGCCTTGAAATAAAACAATAACTTAAAGTCTATTACAGTCATCCTTATTACAAAACCAAATCATATCTTAAATGCACATAAACAATAAGCATATAAAAATAAATTCTCTTCTCAGCAACTGATCTCAAATAGCATAGTCATACGGTTCATCCTGATTATTACCTGCAAAGCCTGGACACGAATGTCCAGGACGCATCAACGCCGTCAGCTTCAAGAAGCTGGTGAGTATTAAAAACATAGCTTTGAATGTAAAAACATGCCCATTTACCTTTTTCCCATTTCCATTTAAATACCACAAGTTTATATTTATGATAAAGAGCTTGTTAGAAAAACAACCACAACAATAATTAAAAGATAAATTCACACATATGTGACCGTGTATGAGAACAATGCACCATCTCATCTAACCGACTCTTTTCTCTCGACAAAACCCAACAACCCTCTATCCTACTCCTGGTATCTTTGAAATACTAAGATAGCCACACTTTAGCAACGGGGCGCCAGGGAGTGTCCAGTTTGCCTCACACTTTGGTCCGGGGTACCAGGGAGTGTCCAATGCCTCACACTTTGAATACCCTAACCGCCATGCAAATACCGGGGCAACCCCCACACAGGTATCCAGACTCGAGTCATTCAGGGAGTGTCTATAGGCCACACTTTAGCACTTCCATGGGTGCCAGTGAGTGTCCAAGTTCGGCTTCACACACTTTAACGCTTCCATGGGCGTCAGGGAGTGTCCATTTTTGCCACCTTCGCATTTCAAAGACACCCTCATCCTCTTTTTCAACTCCAACCACAATCACATCCACAACCACAACCATAACCACAGCCACAACCACAACCACAACCACAACCACGACCACAACTCAAACTCATACTCTTTCCACACTATCATTACTCTTTTCCACACTATCATTACTCTTTTACACACTACCAACACTCACCATGCATGTACAACTGACTCCACATGAATGTCATCAAACTTTAAACATAAAGGAATTCACAGAATTAAAGAAATAATACGCGTACGGGGATTGAAAATTCGTAATTCATTGCCTTAATCATTTTAAACATAACTAATAGCATTCTAAAAACTGCTACTGAAATCCTCGTTTTCTGTCCAAACGGTGCAGAATCTGAGAAAATTGCATTAGACGAAAAGTGTGCAGAATCGAGTTTTGCTTGGGATAACGCGGGCAGAACCTTAAATTTCATTCGTTTTCCTAACAAAAATCTGAAAACAAAATTCTGCTACTGTTAAAATTAAAAGAGAAAATATTAGATTGAATTTCTAATATACTTTTTCTGCTACTGTAATCCTCATTTTCTGCCCAAACGGTGCAAAATCTGAGAAAATTGCATTAGACGAAAAGTGTGCAGAATCGAGTTTTGCTTGGGATAACGCGGGCAGAACCTTAAATTTCATTCGTTTTTCTAACAAAAATCTGAAAACAAAATTCTGCTACTGTTAAAATTAACTACCTAAATCAGTAAATAAGGAATGAGTTACATTTGGAGTGAGTTAGTAATACTCACCGTGATGTAGATTGAAGAAGTTGTTGAGAAAGAAATACAAGAATTAAGAATCTCCAATTTCAAGCTTGGCTATGGAGGATTGAGCTCTTCAAATTCTGAAATTATTATCTCTCTATGTGACTCTCTCAAGCTCTCTATGTTAGGAGTGTAGAATGTGTAGTGTGGTTGGGTGTATAAATACTCAAACTCCCACTTAGAAAACATTTACCTAACATCCCACTCATTCTCCATTAATCTCCACTAATTACAAAGAAAGTGCAGCAATGATGTGTAAATATACACTTGCAATTCATAATGCTCCATTGATAATTGAAAGGGTAGGTGGAGTTGGTGTGGGTCAAGGTGTGTTTGGGAATCAAGCTTATGGCATTAGGACAACACACATACTACAAGCATTTGCCAAACAAGGCCTAAGGGAAAACTTTAGCAATAATAATTGGGTATAAAGAAATTTGTCCAATCAGTTACTCCCAAAATTCTGTGGAAGTTTAACACTGCGCGGACAGTTTTAAACCTAAACTAGTATTTTCGTGACACGGTGTTTATCACAAAAATACAGAAAATTCATTTTAATGTTAGAAATAGTTTTCTGATTTTATAAAAATACAGTTTGAGTTTTAAAAGAAATAATTCCACCGTTTTGAAGTACAGATTTGAAATTTAACACAGGTATTGCCAGTTTTTATGAAAATTGCATTTTGACCCCAAAAGTAATTTCAATATGAGATTAGTCAAGAAATAAATTTTTCACATAAGGATAAAAGCAGACAAAATATATATAATTTTAAATATGACAATGCAAGAAAAATGCAGGTTATTACACCCTTCCTCCCTTAAACAGGATTTCGTCCCCGAAATCAAGACTAACTAGTCATGAAATAACTCCGGGTACTTCTTCCTCATATCAGTTTCAACTTCCCACGAGGCTTCATTCTCGTCATGGTGATTCCACTGAACCTTCACCAACGGGATCTCCTTATTTCTTAACTTCTTGATACTCTGATCCAGAATCTTCACAGGTCTCTCCTTGTAAGAAACGTTATGACTCGTCTCAATGTCGTCATAACTAACCACGTGCGAGGGATCTCGTATGTATTTCCTCAACATACTCACGTGAAACACGTTGTGAACCCCAGACATCTTCGGTGGTAGTGCCAGTCGATAAGCTACTAACCCGATACGTTCCAAAATCTCAAACGGTCCAATGAAACGTGGGGCTAACTTTCCTCTCTTGAGACCAAAGCGTACTACTCCTCGCGTTGGTGAAACCTTAAGAAGTACGTGATCTCCAACACTGAATTCCAAATCTTTCCGGCGTCGATCAGCATAACTCTTATACCGGCTTTGAGCGGTTCTCATCCTTTCCTTGACCAAGGAAATCTTCTCGTTGGTTTCTCTAACCAAATCTGGTCCCAACAATTCTGTGTCCCCAACCTCTGCCCAACACAATGGAGAACGACATGGTCGTCCGTACAGTGCTTCGAACGGAGCCATACCGATACTCGTATGATAACTATTGTTATAGGCAAATTCAACCAACGGCAAGTGTGTCTCCCAAGATTCTTCAAAATCGATCACACAAGCCCTAAGCATATCCTCCATGATCTGATTAACACGCTCAGTTTGCCCATCTGTCTGAGGGTGAAAAGCAGTACTCATCTTGAGTGAAGTTCCCATAGCTTCTTGCAGACTTTCCCAAAATCCAGAAGTAAAACGTGCGTCACGGTCTGACACAATCGTCACAGGTGCACCGTGAAGTCGCACAACTTGTTGTATGTACATCCGGCTCATCTTTTCCACCGGATATGTCATACTATAAGCGATAAAATGAGCTGACTTCGTCAATCGATCCACAATTACCCAAATAGCGTCATGATTCTGCTGCGACCGGGGCAATCCTACTACAAAATCCATCGTAATGTGCTCCCACTTCCAACCAGGAATAGGTAGCGGTTGCAACAATCCTGACGGTCTCTGATGTTCGACCTTGACTTGTTGACACGTCAAACACTTGGATACAAACTCGGCCACATCCTTCTTCATGCCTTCCCACCAGAAATTCCTCTTCAAATCTTTATACATCTTCGTTCCTCCCGGGTGAACTGTATACCTTGATTTATGTGCTTCTTCCAGGATATCCTTCCTTAACTCTCCATCACCGGGCACGCACAATCTATTCCTGCACCGATACCCTCCATCGATTCCCACCTTCCATTCTGTCGGGTCCTTCTCTGACATCTTCTTGAACCATGATTGAAACTTCTCATCTTCTTTCTGAGCTCCAATAATGCGGTCAATGAGAACAGGCTGTAGGATAAGACATCCGAAAAGTTGTCCTTCTCCTCTTTCAGCACTCTGTATATCAAACTCTGCCAACGTCTCCAATGCTCGCCATTCTCTAACCATTAAGGAGGCGATCGTCTCACGAGTCTGCCGACTCAAAGCATCAGCGACCACATTAGCTTTACCAGGGTGGTATTCTAACGTGAAGTCGTAATCTTTGATCAACTCCATCCATCTGCGCTGCCTCATGTTCAACTCTTTCTGTGTGAACAAATACTTCAGACTCTTGTGATCGGAGAACAAATCAAACTTCTCACCGTAGAGATAATGTCTCCAAATCTTGAGTGCAAATACCACTGCTGCCAACTCCAAATCATGAATAGGATAGTTCAACTCATTCGGCTTCAGCTGTCTAGATCCATAGGCTATAACTTTACCATCTTGCATAAGTACACACCCTAGTCCTTGATATGATGCGTCACTAAAGATAGTGAACTTCTCACCAGGCTTGGGTATTGCTAGTACTGGTGCGGTAGTGAGTCTCTCTTTCAACTCTAGAAAGGCTCGCTCATGCTTCTCTGTCCACTCGAACTTCAAATTCTTCTTCGTCAACCAAGTCAAAGGTGCAGCTATTTTAGAGAATCCCTCAACAAATCTCCTGTAATAGCCTGCGAGTCCAAGAAAACTCCGAACTTCTGTAGGGTTGCTTGGCCTAACCCAGTTGGATACAGCATCGGTCTTGGACGAATCCACAGAAATTCCTTGAGATGACACCTTGTGTCCCAAAAATTTCACTTCTTGTAACCAGAACTCACACTTACTGAACTTGGCATACAAGTGGTGGTCCTTAAGCGTCTGCATCATAATACGTAGATGTTGCTCGTGTTCTTCTCCTGACTTAGAATAGATCAAAATATCATCAATAAAGACGATGACAAACTGATCTAAATAAGGCTTGAACACTCTATTCATTAAATCCATAAACACTGCCGGGGCGTTCGTCAATCCAAACGGCATCACCAGAAATTCATAATGACCATATCGGGTTCTGAAAGCAGTCTTAGGTATGTCTTCCTTCCGTACCCTCAACTGATGATATCCCGACCTAAGGTCTATCTTGGAAAATATCGTAGCTCCTTGTAGTTGATCAAATAAATCGTCGATCCGAGGCAAAGGATACTTGTTCTTGATTGTCACTCGATTCAATTCTCTGTAGTCGATACACAGCCTGAGCGTCCCGTCCTTCTTCTTCACAAATAACACCGGTGCTCCCCAAGGCGATGTACTTGGACGTACAAAACCTAGGTTCTCGAGCTCTTGAACTTGTCCCTTCAATTCTAGTAGTTCTGTGGGGGCCATTCTGTAGGGAACCTTGGTAATCGGTACGGTACCCGGTATAAGCTCAATACAGAACTCTATACTTCTCTCGGGCGGTAATCCAGAAATGTCTTGAAATACTTCTTCGAAGTCCTTGACTACAGGTATAGATGAAGCTGTCACCTCTGTACTGACGACTTCGATGTTGGCTAAACATCTTGTGAGGAACATATCTCCCGAAGGGTTACATTGAAAATCAAAGGGTTGATTCTCATTGTCGGAGAATGTAATTCTCTTCCTCGCACAATCCAACTTCACTTGATTCTGAGACAGCCAATCCATTCCTAGGATTATGTCGAACTCCTTCATCGATAGAACAATCAACCTCGCAGGGATTTCTCGGTCTCCTAATCTTAAGGGACAATCCTTGCACACATGTCCTAAACTGACCACAGCTCCTATTGGTGATGTAGCCTTCAAAGCTTTCTCTAAGCGATGAGGTAAGATACCCAATCTCCGAATTGTATTAACAGATATGAATGATAGAGCAGCACCCGTATCAAATAGTACTCTAACATGGGAGTTAAATAGAGTCAATGTACCTTCCACTGCTTGCTGATCAGGTTGAGCTTCTCCATGATCTCCTTCTTCATATACAGCTCCATCATATCCAGCGGCATCAGGAATAACAGCATTCAAGCGGGTCTGACCCTGTTGCCCATAAGTCGCTTGCTTAGGAGCAGTGCAGAACCTGCTGATGTGACCTGGTTCACCACAGTTGAAGCAGACTATTCCTGGCTGAGCAGCACGCCTTGGTGCCTTGCAGTCCCGAGCCACATGTCCAGGGTTGCCACAGTTGAAGCACTTTACACCACTACTTCCTTCTCCTACTCGGGGTTGAGTCGGATAGGTAATAGCTTGTGCCTTCTTGCTTCCGTCAAAGTTCCTCTTCTGCCCTTGGGTACGATTCATTGGTGGTCTATTCCCAAAATTACCCCTCTGAGGCGGTCGGAATTCGAATTGTTTGCGATATACTCGAGCATCTTCTTCCAGATCGGTAGCCAGGCCGACTAGTCCTTCAAACGTCTTGTCTAGATGGCCGAGAGTCAGGCGACGAATCTGCGGTGCCAACCCTTGGTTATACTTTCGGATCTTCTTCTCCTCAGTATCAACCATGTGCGGGGCAAACCGTGACAGCCTCTCGAACTGTGTGGTATACTCTTGCACCGTCTTGGTTCCTTGCGTCAGATCCATAAATTCCTTCTCTCTTCTGTGCCTCTCCGTAGCCGGGAAGTACTTCTCCAGGAATCTCCCTTTGAACGCCGTCCACGTCATCCCCATAGCAGCGGTGTTCCCGATAGTGGCTATGACCGAGTCCCACCAATCTGCAGCGGCGTCGGTTAGTTGAAATGTAGCCAGCCTCCTCTTGTCCATCTCGTTGCATTGGACAGCTTCGAACATGCGGTCCATCTGTCTTAACCATTGTTCCGCCTTCCAGGGATCCGTGGTACCCGCAAATTGCTCGGGTCTGAGCGCACGGAATCTCTCCAGCAGCTTATCTCCCGTCTGGCGGTCTCGTTGGTTTTCATTCGCATTACTAACCCTCTCGAGACGTCTGATAAAAGCTTCAAATATTCCCGTGGGGTCGGCAGCCTCGGGCGCTCCTTCAATCAGATTTCTGTTCCTCCTTGGTCTTCCAGCCATTCTATGCATGATAGGGGTAGTAGAATGAGAAACATGCATGCAACAGTACTATGACAAAAATTTTCAAAGGAGTATTTATCACTATATCACATACTCGTATTATCACATAAGCATACAATAAAATATATATTAAGTACACATAATACACTAAACACGTATTCGAATTAGGGCTGTCTAATAGCAAAGAGGTCGTATTCTTATTCTTATTCTCTAGACTCTGGGCTGTGGGCCATACTGACTGTTCCGAGATTTGACTCAGGAAGTTGGTCAGTGCCTAAGCTATTAATGAGGGCTATGGTATGCTTTAACTCCTTAGAAACTCGGCTACTATATGTCTGTAGGGGTATCATAAGTTATGGTTATCTCGGCTAATCCTAAATGGATATGTCTGAAGGTATATGGAAATTGCTATCATTCTTGTCGATGTGACAAGACAAACGGGTAATCATTTCTATGATAAAACCAACTTAGAATTTTAGTTTCTGAACTAAGGGTAATCCGTACTAAACTAACACTAGAACTTGGTTGTATAGCTTAGTAAAACTTAAGGGTAACCTATGTCACTAATCTATGGCGTGAATAACTGAGCCTGGTCAATCTAGAAAACCTATGGCTCTGATACCACCAAATCCTGTCACGCCCCGACGTAGCATAAATATGGAAAGCGTTTAATTTCCTTTATGGACCCGTAGGTCGCGACAGTTTGAAGGATCGATTCCGTCCCAAACGTCGAACAACATAAAACCATTAATCAGAGTAGGGCAATCAAGGCTCAAGGCTTATAAAAATTTTCTAACTTATTACATCCTATGGTACGGGGTTAACTAAGGCACAGACCGCCTTGAAATAAAACAATAACTTAAAGTCTATTACAGTCATCCTTATTACAAAACCAAATCATATCTTAAATGCACATAAACAATAAGCATATAAAAATAAATTCTCTTCTCAGCAACTGATCTCAAATAGCATAGTCATACGGTTCATCCTGATTATTACCTGCAAAGCCTGGACACGAATGTCCAGGACGCATCAACGCCGTCAGCTTCAAGAAGCTGGTGAGTATTAAAAACATAGCTTTGAATGTAAAAACATGCCCATTTACCTTTTTCCCATTTCCATTTAAATACCACAAGTTTATATTTATGATAAAGAGCTTGTTAGAAAAACAACCACAACAATAATTAAAAGATAAATTCACACATATGTGACCGTGTATGAGAACAATGCACCATCTCATCTAACCGACTCTTTTCTCTCGACAAAACCCAACAACCCTCTATCCTACTCCTGGTATCTTTGAAATACTAAGATAGCCACACTTTAGCAACGGGGCGCCAGGGAGTGTCCAGTTTGCCTCACACTTTGGTCCGGGGTACCAGGGAGTGTCCAATGCCTCACACTTTGAATACCCTAACCGCCATGCAAATACCGGGGCAACCCCCACACAGGTATCCAGACTCGAGTCATTCAGGGAGTGTCTATAGGCCACACTTTAGCACTTCCATGGGTGCCAGTGAGTGTCCAAGTTCGGCTTCACACACTTTAACGCTTCCATGGGCGTCAGGGAGTGTCCATTTTTGCCACCTTCGCATTTCAAAGACACCCTCATCCTCTTTTTCAACTCCAACCACAATCACATCCACAACCACAACCATAACCACAGCCACAACCACAACCACAACCACAACCACGACCACAACTCAAACTCATACTCTTTCCACACTATCATTACTCTTTTCCACACTATCATTACTCTTTTACACACTACCAACACTCACCATGCATGTACAACTGACTCCACATGAATGTCATCAAACTTTAAACATAAAGGAATTCACAGAATTAAAGAAATAATACGCGTACGGGGATTGAAAATTCGTAATTCATTGCCTTAATCATTTTAAACATAACTAATAGCATTCTAAAAACTGCTACTGAAATCCTCGTTTTCTGTCCAAACGGTGCAGAATCTGAGAAAATTGCATTAGACGAAAAGTGTGCAGAATCGAGTTTTGCTTGGGATAACGCGGGCAGAACCTTAAATTTCATTCGTTTTCCTAACAAAAATCTGAAAACAAAATTCTGCTACTGTTAAAATTAAAAGAGAAAATATTAGATTTAATTTTAAATATGACTCGAAAAATCTTAACTTCCAACACGAATACCAAATCATTTAATCTCACGCAACTTTTTCCAAAAATATATTTTTAGTTCATGACTTATAAAATTGAAAAAATGACCAAAATACCCCTGTGACCAATTTTCGCTAAAATCGCACACGAAGTCTAAATCGTCAATTTAAACATGAAAACACGGGTTACTACAATCTACCCTCCTTAATAGAGATTTCGTCCCGAAATCTAGAGATAAAAGCATTTGGTAAATAACTTCATAAATTTCTTAAAATAATGTTTAAAACAAATATAGCATATTTTGTTTTATAAAATAAATTTTTTTTTTTTTCAACCTTCTCTGACTCCTCCCAGGCGATGTAGACTATCTAACCTTGACTTAGTCCTACATTTCCGGCTGGGGACAGGCTCTGATACCATTTGTGACGCCTCGCAAAAATAAGCGTATTTCCATTGAAAAATTAAATAAATCACACTTGATTCTTTAAAATAAAAATACAAAATTTCTTTAAAACTCCCAGCAGGTCCATATTCTCCACGGATCTCCTATATCATCCTTAACCTTATCTCCCTTCTAGGCTTCGGTTACCGGCACTGCCTGCATCTAAAAACCATACCGGGAAGTATACAATATGACATGAATAATAAAGGCTCAAAAGGATAATGACAATCAAATACATAGAACGACATCAAATCAATTGACCAGTCTCACAACCCAACTGCTCACACTACCCAAACGCTCATACCAATAGCATCATACCAGGTTCCTCTTGATCACATAGCAAGAGACACCTCACCTCACCTCACCCGTCTCCAGTACGTCGGTCCCTGAGGCCTGTTGGACTGTTGGTAGGTGCTCCTTGCTCATGACCCTTTAGTCCCATAGCACTTAGCAATAAACACATACTCATTAATTCCAAATGAAAACACAACATAACTGCAAAGAGAGTACAAGTAGAGATAACAAAGGAATACTCCGGAGAATTTAGAAAGCATATTGTACACAACCCGGTACCTATAAATGATGTTGAGCAACTCCCAAACACTTCTCTTCTTCTTCTTCTTCTTCTTCTAACTCGAGGTGTATGTATATCTATAATTGTGTATATATATAAATCTCTCTCTATGTGACTCTCTCAAGCTCTCTATGCTAGAAGTGTAGAATGTGTGTGTTTGAGAGAGTATGTGAGTGTATAAATAGCCAAGCTTCCACTTGGAGACAATGGCCTAACAATCCACTTATTAACCACTAACTTCTAATTAATGGGTAGTTTATAAGGAATATGCAAGATGATGTAAACATACACTAATGCACCTATAACTCCACTTAGAGACATTGGCCTAACAATCCACTAATTTCTAATTAATGGGTAGTTCATAAGGAATATGCAAGATGATGTAAACATACACTAATGCACCTATAACTCCACTTAGAGACATTGGCCTAACAATCCACTAACTTCTAATTAATTGGTAGTTTATAAGGAATATGATGTAACATACACTAAAACTGCTACTGTAATCCTCATTTTCTGCCCAAACGGTGCAGAATCTGAGAAAATTGCATTAGACGAAAAGTGTGCAGAATCGAGTTTTGCTTGGGACAACGCGGGCAGAATCTTACATTTCCTTCGTTTTCCTAATAAAAATCTGAAAACAAAATTCTGCTACTGTTAAAATTAAAAGAGAAAATATTAGATTTAATTTTAAATATGACTCGAAAAATCTTAACTTCTAACACGAATACCAAATCATTTAATCTCACGCAACTTTTTCCAAAAATATATTTTTAGTTCATGACTTATAAAATTGAAAAAATGACCAAAATACCCCTGTGACCAATTTTCGCTAAAATCGCACACGAAGTCTAAATCGTCAATTTAAACATGAAAACACGGGTTACTACACTTAAAATACCCATGGGTTATTTAAACCCAACCCGGCCAGCTACCCTAACCCATCTACACACTCAGACTAACCCTACCCAAACCCGACCCGGACCCGCCTGTTAAACGGGTCGTCATCTTCTTCTCCGGCGAGCTTGGGCCGCCGGAAAATCGGGCCTCGCCGGAGATTACCTCTCTCCTCATATCTCCTTCATTTCTCAACCAAAATGCACAAGGTCAACGGGGAAATGACCGGAATTAGCCCCTCTACAACATACTAGAAGATGGATCAATGTTTCATTCGTTTGGATCTCCTACCAGAGGATTATCGTTTCGTCCATTAAAGAGAATAATGGCCTGCATGGCCATTTAAACCTCACCCAAATGCATTCCTGCTACATGGGGGTCTACCTGGGACCAATTGGTTCTGATTGGTGTAGATTTTAAGAGCCTTGGTTGTGATTTCAAAATCAAGCTCCATTATGGAGCTTCTATGGTTGCCGGAGCTTACAGAGAGCCTTAGGCTCTGTTTGGGGCCATTGCATGTGATCCTAAGGTCTCCTAGTGGGCATGCAAATTGACCAGAGAAGCAATGGGGGGGGGGGGGGTTACCTTAGGAGATCTCTGATATCTTCTTCTTCCCTCCGGCTTCTTCTTTCTCTCTCCACTGATCTTCTTCCTTCTTCCCTGCGTGTCTCTGTGTGTGTGTGTGTACAGTGAGAGGTAGGGAGAGCTCAGGGGAAGAGTGTAGTGAGGATGAGTGTGTGTGTAAACCGAGAGTGGTGGGGGAGGTTTGAGTGATCTCCCTTCTCAAGCTCTCTCTTTCGGTCACTCTCTCTCTCAAGAATCTGCTGTGGCAGATATAAGGAACAAGGAACCCAAGGTGTGTGTGTGCTGCAAGTATAGATATATAGATAGGGAATGGGTTTGACAAGTGTCATGCCATTGGTGCATGGCTTGACAAGTGGCGCACATGTATTGCCATGTGTTGAGGTGGCGTGCACAATGTGTACCCACATGTGCAAGTGGGTGTGTGTCCAAAGGTAGATAGGTGTGGGGTCCACATGACTGTCAAAGGGAGGGGGTGTGGGTCCCATCTCAGACTGTGCATATGGATGTGTTCCTGAGTCCCAAAGTATGTGTATGTGTATGTTGTGTGTATCCAGGGGTAGATTATCAGGGGTGGGGTCCACTTGGTTCCTAAGTATAGTGTGGGTCCCACTCTTGAGTTGGTGTACTGTAATGTGCACAAGTGCCTAGGTTTATGTGTTCAACTGTGAATATGAAGGCAAATCCTGAAACTTATACGTACAGAGCTATGTAGGAGTCCAAGTTCAAATCTGTCTATGGATCCTAAAATAGATCTATAAAGTAGAGAATGCGACCAATCTAAATTAGTTACTAGATTTGAATTGACGTAGTCGTCGTCAAAACGATTACTAAGGATCCTAATAAGGACTCCTAGGTAAGGCCATCCTAATAGTCCTTCTGCTGTCGTCATCAAGGTGACGTCACTATTTCTAATCCTACGTGGAAATTTCTAGGGAAATTCTGGGTGCTACAAAAACTTTAATTGAGAATATGTAATAAAAACTCAGAAATCACAGCTTCTGTGCCCTAATCTTGAATGGGCAGATTTATCTAAGTGGGTTATTTTTCCATTTCTGGCCAAATATATATATTACTTATGACTATTTAATATATTTATAGACTATGGCTATACTGGACTTTAAAAGATTACTTATTTGAAATAAGAATTTAATTATGTGAATTGTCAAACTATGCCGTTTGTCATAAAATACACCTAGCATACAAAATAATTTATTTAATAAAGTTTATATTTCAAGTACGTGTGTATATATATATATATATTTCTATCCATTAATAGACAGACAATTGTGTAGTGCAGGGTGGTGGGGACTGAGCGCCGAATAACCCACATCTGCGGGCTTGAGTTCGAACCTGGCTACTGCCCAATTACCTCTTTATTTTTCTTTAAACTAAACAACGTCGTTTCATATCAAACCTGTCACAATTGATATGACTTCAACTGGATAAGTTTATTTTCAGATAAAGAATCACTCTGTTTAAAAATGTCAAACCCTTTCAAAAGCACAAAAGTTGTGTGATCTAGTGTTGATTTGTATATTCCCAATTCATTTAAATCTTTTCTCCCAAGTTAATTAATATTTCATGTTTTTAGATAACTTAGATTAAATATTTATATTATTTCCATCTTTCGCTATAATAAAATCCAAAAAGTTCATCTCATATAAATCTAGCTTTAATTTCTTTTTCTTCATTTTCTTACTAGTAGCTTAGTTAATTTATTTTGTACTATTAAAATATTTACTGTATACTACCAAAAAAAAATAGCCTTTTAATTAAGTTTACTGCAAAAATATAAGAACTAGTAGTTTAGGAAAATCCCAAAAAATCCAATATCTTTTATTTTCTTTTTAGGGACAAAATAGTTACTTCATATCTTAAAAATCTTTTTACCGTTCCCTGTAGATTCGACCTGGTCTTTCCAAAACTTTATTACTTGTACGATCACCTACACTTGGGTGTTAATAAGAAAACACGTTAGTAGGACGTTGTCAAGTTTTTAGCATTGTTGCCGGGGAACGACCAAAATATAAAATTTAAAAATTTAAAAATAAAGTTAGGTCTAAAATATTTCTCCCAACATATATATATATATATATATACATATTCTACCTTATAATTAATCTAGCTATTGTTATTAAGAAAAAAATAATCACATAAAAAAATTAATAAAAAAATATGCATAGATAATTTTTCTTTGATAAATATATATAAATATAAATTCATAAGTATGTACATATCTTTCTAAAAAAAAGACATTTATATACATGTATAAGCCTACCTTCTAAAATAAATAAATAAATATAAGAAATAAAAAAAAGTTTTTTTATTACTCATCTATAAATAAAAAAATTATATTTTTAACACTTAGTTTTCTTTTTTTACTTCATATGTCCTTAGATACTACTAAAGCTTTATATCACGTATCACATAATTCTACTATTTTAGTGATTCATCTAGTATACAATTTTCTAGAATAATGGCTGAAATTGAAGGCCCAAAAGGAATAGCTGATGACGCTCATAGTGAACATGGGGATAATATTCCACAACTTGTTGTACCAGAGCGTGAACAATGCTCTTTACGTGATGTATTTACCATAGAATGAAACATCACTCTTTCTTGCATCACACTACCTAGACATACATGAAAATTTCACTTTAGACAAGGCATGATTCCACTCTTACCAACTTTCCATGGAATGGGTCAGAACGTGCTTGTTTACATATTCGTGAATTTAAAGAAGTTTATAGTATGTTCTCTGATCAAAGTTGTCCCCTTGAGATTATCCGTCTCAAGCTTTTTCCTTTTTCTTTAAAAGAGAAAGCTAAAGTTTGGCGTTTATCTCTCCGTCCTAGATCTATAACTTCATGGCATGATATGAATGAAGCCTTTCTAAAAACAATTTATCCTAAAAATTTAACTAATAGCATGATGCGTCAAATTAAAGAAAAGGAACCATTCCCTGAAGTTTGAGAACGTTTTAAAGATCTCCTACTAGCATGTCCACATCTTGGAAAACCAAAATCAAAAGAAATTAGTTGAAACTATGTGTCAAAGAGAATTTTTGAGTAAAACTGCCGACGAAGCTGGATCATTCTGTGATTGGCTTAGCGAAAATGCTTCCCAGTGGGAAAAAAGAATAAATTGGTAGGGCAGAAAAAGCTAAAAGTTTATACTAATTATAATCAGATGATGAATTAACACTGAAATATGAAGAATAGCACGTAAGTGGAAGCTATAACAGTAGAAAAAAATAATCCACCTAAGAAGAAAAGAGACCTTTGTGATAACTGTCATATGTTAGAACATCTTACGAATGAATGTCTTAATAGTTCAAATTGTCAAGAAACTAATCCAGCAGAGATAAATGTTGTGAATAATTATAAGGGTCCCCAAAACTCCTATGGTAGTTCATACTAGTCTAACTGGAGGAATCCTCCAAATCATATCTATACCAAAGAGGGTGTTTTACAATTTCAACTGAAATAATATAATACCCTGTATTTTCATTTGTAATTATATGCCCTTTTGATATTAATAAGATTCAATGTGCTTGTCTTCCCTTTTCCTGGAATTTTATCGTCGAGCGATCGAACCTTCTTCGATTGATCGACCAATTATTTTCTTCGATCGATCGAACCACTTTTGAGCGATCGAAGCTCTGTCGACCTGAATTGATGACGTGTTTCTTTTCTCGAGCGATTGAAACCATCTCAATCGATCGAACCTTAACCGATCTGCTCTCAATCGATCGAACATACTTCGATCGATCGAACCCTGTGTTATCAGCACACGTGTTTTGCCACCTTTACCTTCACCTTCTCCTCTCCCTATATATACGTATCACTCATACACACACACACGAGTTTTTGAAAACTGAGAGAGAGTTAGAGAGATATATAAAGTTTATATATACACACTTATATATATTCACACATACACCCGGATATATGTATACATAAAACACTCCGTCACATACACTCCGACCAGCAAAAGAAGAAAAAGAAGAGGAGCAAAAGAGAGGAGACAGAGACGGAGAAGAGAAAGAGGAGAAATGAGACCACCCCGAGACCACCGCGGCCACCCCGAGCTCGCCGGCGTCGTCGACTTTAACGGTGAGTGTCTATACTCACTTAGTAGCATAGATATGTTCGTATATATGTGTTTCAGCAAAATAGAACGCACCCTGAACGTGCATGAATGGTCCAGTTCAAATTCTGGAATAATACCGCATTCAATCGATCGAACAACGTTTGAACGATCGAACACAGGCCGATCTCGATCGATCTAACTTTCCTCAATCGATCAAACTTAACTTTTCATCAATCGATTGAAATGACTTCGATCGATCCAGCATATCAGAATGTTAAATGCTTACATGTTTTTTACCTGATGAGCTATTAATTTGTTTATGATCATGCATTGATGTTGGAGGTTGTATTGGAATAATACACACGTGGAATAATCGATTAAGGCATTAAACAGTGGAACCATTCGGTTAATGTAGAGATAATAATGAGAAGTTGACGTGCATATTAGTCGGCCTATCGACCGTAGAGGTCGATATTATTTATGTTGGTCCGTATGATTGTGGTCGCTAAGATCGTATGATATCAGGTGTGAGATCCCCAAGGTGCTGGGATAGGATCACGACTTTGTGTCAGGTTTGATGTATGATAGAGTTGGACTGCGTGTCAGATTGGCGTATGATAAAGTTGGACTGTGTGTCGGTTTTGGGAGGTTGTGCGATATAGGACTTCATGTCAAGGTTGATATTCTAAGAGCTGAGTGTTGTGGAGTTAAGTGTTGTGATATTCTAAGAGTTGAGTGCTATGGAGCTAAGTGCTGTGATATTCTAAGAGCTGAGTGTTATGGAGCAAAGTACTGTGATATTCTAGAGCTGAGTGCTGTGGAGCTAAGTGCTGTGATATTCTAAGAGTTGAGTACTGTGGAGCTAAGTGTTGTGATATTCTAGAGTTGATCCTGTGGAGCTAAGTGCTATGATATTTTAGAACTGAGTGCTGTGGAGCTAAGTGTTGTGACGTAGCGGAGCTGAGTGCCGTATTATATCTGGGCTGCGTACCGTATTGCATCAGGACTGTTGGCCGTATTATATCAGAGCGGATTGGCCGAAACAGTAGGATTGTGTGTCGGGATTTGATAGCTTGTATGGCATGGGACTATGTGTCTGATTTATGTGATAGGACCTGGGACTTCGTGTCGAGTGTTACAGACCATAGGTATGGAACTACGTGTCTCATTAATGTGGACCCAAGAGTCTATGTTATGTGTGAGATTTGATTGGGATGACATCCGTTGTTATATTGAGTTAGTGCATACATGTATGCGAAGGATGAGATAATCCTTTTAGTGATGCTGTTGCTTCATATGCTGCTTATCTATAGATATTCTATTAGTATTTGCTTTCACTAGGCTTTCGTAGCTGACGGCGTTTATGCCGCTGGATATTCGACGTCCAGCTGGCCAGGGTTATGAGTATGCAGGAGATACATACATGGACAGGGGCTTTGAGGATGGAGCCTACGATGATGAAGGCTATGCTGATGCTGACTACTACACAAGTTGAAATCCTGGAAGCTGTGTCGTAGTTAATTTATGTCTATGTTTTAGAGACTTCTGTTTTAGTTATGTTTGTATCGGCGTATGTTGTCGTAATGCTTTATTTACGTTTCTGTAAACACTCGTGACTTTGTAATAGTTTAGTATTACACTTTGAATTTATATATATCGAACTTAGAATTTCCCAATGCGTGGTTTAGTCCATTACTCTGATGCTTTGACTTTGGCTATGGACAATGTGGTGACTTTCAACTGTCATGGCCTACGGGTCCAAAAAGGAATTTATTTTCTCTATTTTTGCTATTGCGGGCATGACAAATAGTATCCTCTTCAAAATAATCAATATTTACCTCTTCCACCTCAATTTCAACAAACACAAAATACATATCCTAATACACAACAAAATTCTAATGTTTATGTGCCTCTAAATAAGAAAGTACAAGAGGAAGCTCTATAGTCTATGATGCAATAACTAATACAAACCATGAGAAAACTAGAAACATCGCTGGATATGATTAATAATCAACATGATTCTAAAGGAGAATGCATTTTTTCTGCTCATCCACAACCTAATCCAAGGGGACAACCACAAGGTGATCTCTCAACTTTTGATAATAGTCAACATGAGCAATTAAAAGCTGTAACTATCCTAA
The DNA here is from genome assembly GCA_033977485.1 of Hydrangea macrophylla. Taxonomy (NCBI): domain Eukaryota; kingdom Viridiplantae; phylum Streptophyta; class Magnoliopsida; order Cornales; family Hydrangeaceae; genus Hydrangea; species Hydrangea macrophylla. Next base: position 52,791,859 of record CM066991.1, on the reverse strand, counting down.
GAAGTGGCAAGACTGTTGGATAAGAAATTTCACCTTCTTTAGAAGAAATTGATCCAACAAATAAGGATGATAATATGCTAGAAATTGAGGAAGAGATAGATGAAGATAAAATTGCTAATGAAATTGAAGTTGAAACCCTTGAAAAATAACAAATTCTCAAGAAAATGAAGTATCATATTCACCAGTGGAAAAAAAAGAGAGGAAATCCCAGAATATTCTCCTCTAATTCCTTTTCCACAACGTTTGAAAAAACACCAAAATATTAAGAATCAGAAATATTTAGAATTATTTAAAATAGTGCATATTAATATTCCTCTCTTAGATTCGATTAATCAAGTATCTGCTTATGCAAAATTTTTAAAAGATTTATGTACTGTCAAACGTAAGCAAAATGTAAGAAATGATGCGTATTCCGTTGACTTTGATAAAGAAGTTAATTCCATCGTACACCTAATTTACCAACAAAATTTAAAGACCCAGGTTCACCAACAATATCGTGTATTATTGAAAATCACAAAATCAATCACGCACTCCTTGACTTAAGAGCTAGTGTAAACTTGCTTCCTTATTCTGTTTATCATAGCTTGGATTAGGTGAGCTAAAGCCTACTCGTATGGTATTATAACTTGCTGATAGATCTACAAAATATCCGCGAGGAATTTTGGAAGATTGTCTTGTCAAAGTTGACAAATTTGTTTTCCCAGTAGATTTTGTCATCCTTGATACATAACCAGTATTAGATACTAATGCACAAATACCAGTCATTTTTGGAAGGCCCTTCTTGGCTATCATTAATGCCACTATTCGAATCCGTAGTGGTATGATGACTGTAGCATTTGGAAATATGACTTTGAATATTAAAGTTTTTTTAATCCACAACATCAAGAAGAAGATGAGAATATTGAAGAAGTTCATGCTATTGAATCTCTATCACGAGGATATTTTAACTTGACTTTTTATAGTGATCTAGTAGAATCTGTTATTAATAACTCTATTCAGAGGCTAGATCGTAATAATCTACAAAACCATCTTATGAGTCAAGTATGTTTTAATGAAGATTCAACAGAAGAAACAATTCGAGACGCAATGTGGACCACACATTTTGAACATTTACCACCAAAGACTACATTAATGATAAGGAAAGAAATTCAAATGAAGCATGTCTTGGAGAAAAATCTGGAACTAATCAAGAAAATCAAAAGGCCATTATTGTCTTCAATAACTCATCACACAATCAAGGGAAATCAAGAGCCCAGTTAACTATACAATGCTAATTTCTAGCTTGCATTATTTCTCTACTTTTCCTTTGTTATTATAGCTATATATTGCACAGATTCATCAATTAAAAAGTGGTCTTCTCTCCATCAAATATTTTAGATTTTCTCATGGTATCAGAGCCACAACTTACAAACTCTAACACCTTAAGTTTTTCATACCAAATGGACGAAACTAAATGTACCATTCAATCCTTCCACCAGTGTGTAGACACCCCGATTTTGACCAAATGTCAAATCCAGGGATTGGTTACCTCTTAAGACCAATGATGACGATGACCGGTGAAATTCGAAGATTTTTCAGAGAATTCAAATTCTTCAAAGATTCTTCAAGTAAAAAAAAAATCAAAGAAGGAGAAATTGGGTATTGAAAGATAAACCTGAACGTTGAAGAACGTGTGAGGAAATCAGTCTGAGAATACCTTCAAAATATATATATATATATATAGTAATGATAATAAGATATGTAAAATAAAAAAGAGAGAGAGAAGAAAAGAAAGACTTCTAAAAATATATATAAGGAGAAAGTGAAAAAAAAAGAATTTTAAAAAAAGTCTTGAAAAGAAAAGAAAAAAAAAAGAAGAAAAGAAATAAAAGAAATAAAAGGATATATGGGAATGTATATCATGCATATGGGTACATTTTAATAAAGTACATTGCAAATATAAGTACATTAAGTATATACTTTACTAGATAAATTAAGTTAATGTTAATATATATGTTGAAAATTAAAAAAAAGGGCAAAATTCTGATAGCCGCGGCACGCGGGAAAGCCGGCGGCACTCAGTGAGTGCCGCCCGGCATTCGGTGAGTGCCGCCCGACACTCAGTGGGTGCCGCAGGCAGCTATCGAGTGCCGCGAACTGTAACAGACTGCTTTCCTCACATGTTCTAGAAGAAAACTTTGTACATGAGTTTTCACCCGAATTTACCCATTTAACCTTGTCATGTTGGTCTATATAAATAGACATTCATCTCCATTATGAGGACTTTTACTTGACTTTTGGACTTTTTCACTTAATCTTAGAGAGAGATACAAGAGTTATATAGGCAATAGAGAGAGAATTGAGAGAGGAAGAAGAAAGTTTTCTTGAAGAAATTGAAAAATTGAAGAAGAACTTGTAGATTTTTGGAAGAGCTTACCAAGAAATTGAAGAAATCCTTGAGGTCATGGAGGTAACCTCTCAATCCTTGGTAGAATTAGGTAAATTCAATCACAAGTTCATAGTTCTAGGAACTTTACACATTTTCAAAACCTCTTTTCCTACCCCATTTCATCACACACCACTTAGAGCTTGTGATTGAATCTCATAACATTTCATTAATTTGGGTCTAAATAGAGCTTTGGATTTAAGAATAAAAGAGTTTTGACTTGAAATTTTCAAATAACCTTTGATTTCATTTCTTTTGTTTATATTCTTCTCATAGGATCTATGAGATCTTCAATATCTCATTAGATCTCTTTGAGTCTGATCCTCTAATTCCTTATGATCCTATGATTTATATGGGGATTAAGATTGGTCAAGGTCATATCTACACATAATTGTTTGGGTTCAAGTCTTAGCTCATGACTTGGATCTCCCTACTAGGAATCTTATGGAATCTATACTATATCCCATAGAGATTTGAGTAGAGTTGAGTCTCATTTAGTCTCCAAGGACCATTAAGTTGAGAGAAGAATAACATATCATAATCCTATATTCCTCAAGGATCATATGTTTGAGAGAGGGATTAGATGTAGATTTTCATAGTTTACATTCAAAATTTATAAGATTAAGTAAGACCTTAGGATTCTCTTGTTGTGAGATCTATGGCGAAAATCCGTTAAGGCTAAATCTATGAATCTCTTCATGTTTCATTATCTATTCCAATAATCATGGTCATACTTGATCCTAGTTCTCTCTAGAATCATGGATCAAGTTTGATTCGAAATACGAACATCAATTCAATAAAGGTGCAGTGAATCCATAAACCAATCGTGATCAAAGATTTTTATAGAGTCATGATTCATTAGAAATGGATGGGACTAATTGGAGGATGTTCATAACTCATTTCAGCATCTCTGTAATTTTTGTTTTGATGAAATTCCATGTCTAAGATGGTTTGGTCTTATGATTTCAAAACAAACAACTCTCTGTCCAAAATTTCAAAATAGTAAGTACGTTTTAAAATTAATAAATCAGAACCTTAATAGAATTTCCCGGGTCTCTAATAACTTTTTCTAAGTATTTCAATGTGTTAGGAAGATACCCTAAAAAGATCTAAGTGTTTCTCATTTTTTTTTTACTATTTTTAGAAAATCGTACAAGATCTCTGGACAGAGAGCTGCAGATTCCTCAGTGATGTCTAGTGTTTTCCATATTCCCAGAGATCTAACCGTTCAAACATTGATTTTCTTTTTGGGTTAGAAACTAGACTCACAGAGGCATATCATATCCAAAAATCATTAAGGTCGAACCGTTGGAAGTATGGTTTTTTTACCTTTTAAAATCTGGTCTGCTCTCTGTAATTTAGGAAAAACAGTCACCGTTTTTGTCTAGTCTCATTGATTTTAACTTAAATGGTTCCCTAATGTATTGGGACCCAAATCATGTTTTGAATAATGATAATTTAGCTTAAATTCAGAGGCTAAGTGATCCAAATTAGTGAATAAATTCACATCTCATTCTTGTTCATGTTCATTCATTCATCCATGTACATTGATGCTTATGATTAGGACTAGTTATTGGATAAAGTTGGACTTAGTTGAACCAAATTGAACATAACCATGGATTCCTTATGATCATGTCGGGATTATAGCACCCCTATATAGACATCACATTGGCTCTTAGTTGAGACTTGTATATCTATAGAGATGCTATGACTCCAACTAATCGAAAGGAATTCATAGTTTTATCAATTCTTCCTCTACTTGATAGATCTAAGCTAGAGATTTAGGATTGATTATTTGATGTCATATTATTGTGTGAAGCATGTGGACTAACCTTTGTTTTGTAGCACTTTTGGAGGTATGACTTCTTATCTCTTGTCTAGTTTATTTCATTTATTGATTTTCAACACCATGCGCGATACCTTAGCTTAGGTCTTGCTTTATGTGTATATGTGATTAGAGACCCTTTTTAGGTTTTATCTTTATTTGTGTGCATTGCACGTTTAAATTCGCAGCTGGATCCCGGGTAAGTTTCCTAGTTCCCTATTTGCACATCACCTTGCTTGCTATTTGAACTATGTGGCTTATGAATGATATTTTGTCGTTAGCAATTTTGCACCCTTTTCAACATGCTTGTGTAATGTATTATTTATATGTATTAGTTGAGGGCATACTTAGATTAATAATTTGATTAAAAAGGATGATGAGTAGAGGCCTATCACGAGATAGGATGAAAGAGGGTGTTTTAGTCCGCCGGGCTCCTTCCCCTTTCATTCCATAATCCCCGGACCTAGAATTTCTAGGTTTCGCAAAAGATCGGTTTGCTTTTAAAATGGTTTCTTAATTTCCCTTTAAAAATTAAGTGGCGACTCTTTGATTTTGAATTTGAAATTTGGAAAAATGTTTAAAAACAAAAGTGGGCACAAATGCCGGTATCCACACAGTGCTCGAGTTTAATTTTAATCAAACTTACTAGCACCAACTAACTAATGTGTCGAACCCAGATTCTCCATCTTGCTCGCAGCCTAGGCGTGGTTCATCATCTCCAAGATGGTAAAAATACATATTGTAGAAATAGAGGATGACAAAGGAAACAAAAGCCCAAACCTGGTTCATGCTACCTAGATCAACAACGACAGGCTTATCATCTCTTGGCTTTTTGGCACCATGAAAGAGAAGATGTAAAGCTCCGTCCTTGAAGCTGAATCCACCACGGTGTACCAAATCTGGACGTCACTTGAAGAACAACTCCTTCCCATCACAGTTGAGAAGGAAGGGTTGTTGAAAAATATGCTCGTGACCATCAAAAAGGGTTCACGATCTCTTGATGAATACTTAAAGTAGTTCAAGTCTATCTGTGACAATCTTGTAGCCATCAAGAAACCTATCTCTGATTTAGACAAGGTTATTTGCAGTTTGCTCGCAGCTTGGGACAAAAGTATGAGATTTTTCATCTTGCCACGATTATGAAACCTCCATACCCAAGCTTCAATCAACTTGTTCTTGAGCTTCTAGGGTATGAGTAAACCACATCTGCATAGCGAGAAGAAGAGAAAGTGTACATTAAACACGCTCAAACATTTTTTGGGCAGCGTGATCGTGGCCGAAATAATCGAGGGGGCAGAGGTGGCTTCAATTCTAGAGGCCGAGGCTTTACTTTAGCTGGATGATACATTACTCAAAATGAGGGACAAAACTCTCATGGCAATAACAATAATCAGCGACAGCTGGCTCAAACAACAAACCAACAGAGGCAAGAGGAAACTCCAATAACACCAATGGTAAGGTTACATGTCAGATTTGTGGGAGATCAAACCATCTTGCAATCAATTGCTGGTATCAATTTGATTATTCATACCAATCCAAAGAGCTTCCTCAAGGTCTTGCTACCATGGCTCTCAATGATAATGATCCTTCATTCTATGTCAATTCAAGATCTACGCCTAACATGATTAATGACCTAGGTAAATTATTTCATGTCAAACCCTACAATGGAAATGATGTTATTTACGTTGGGAATGGAAATAGCCTACTTATTACCTATACCAGAGACACTTGTGTTGACACTAAAAATGGAAAATTAAAACTGAAAGATGTTCTTGTTGTCACTGAGTTAAAAATAAATTTGTTATCAGTTGGCAAATTTACTTCTGATAATTCTTGCTCCTTTGAATTTACCTCTTCTGGCTTTGTTATTAAGGATCAAAAATAGAGAATGTTAGCAAGGGGAACTAAGAGAGGGCATCTCTATGCTTTGGATGAATGATTTCAGGGGGCTTACAGTGCAATAGGAAAAGCGGTTCTTCTTCTATCTAGCACCAGCAGCTTGGCCATCCTAATCAAAAGATTTTGTCTTTGTTGAAGGAAAAGAAAGTCATTGATGTCTCTAAATGGATTACTACACCATCTATATGTGTTAGTTGTTAATTGGGGAAGAGTTGTAAGCTACCATTTAATTCTTCGAATAAAATTTCTAAGTTGCCTCTTGAAAAGATTCATTGTGACCTTTGGGGACCAGCCCTATTATTTTGAATCAAAGACTTTGCTATTATGTAATATTTGTAGATGATTATTCTCGATTTACATGGCTTTATCCTTTAAGGAGAAAATCAGATTTCCTTGGATGCTTTCAAAAGTTTCAAACTCTTGTTGAAAATCAATTTCATCATCGAATCAAAATTTTTCGGTGTGATGGTGGTGGTGAGTGTAGTTCAAACACCTTCCTTGACCTTATTAACAAGAATATAATTCAGTTGCAAGTCTCATATCCAAGTACACCTGAGCAAAACGGCATTATGGAAAGAAGTATAGGCATGTTGTTGAACTGGGTTTGACCATGCTCTTTCATGTAAATTTACCCTTGTCCCTTTGGGTTGAAGTGTTTCTCACGACTATCTACTTGATTAATAGATTTCCATCATCATCTTTAAAAAATGAGAGTCCTTATCACAAGCTTTACAAATTGGCATCCAAACTATAATAGCTTGCGTGTGCTAGGGTGTCGATGCTTCCCTTCTCTAAGACATCATGGTGGTACCAAGTTCACAAAGAAGACATACCCATGTGTCTTCTTAGGCTATAGTCCGCTCCATAAGGGCTATCGATGTTTAGAACCAAAGATGAAAAGAGTATACATCTCTCGCCATGTAGTGTTTGATGAAGAATTCTTTCCATACAAGGCAGCGGAAAAAGAGTCCATCAATTCTCCACTCGTGGTGTCCGAATTTCCTTTACTAGATGAGTGGTTTGAGAAGACCAAAATGTAGTCAGATTCATTGAATAATCGTACTCCAGAAATGGGATCATTGACCAAAGAAAGTGAGGAAAAATCCCCTATTTTAATGCTAACAATTCAGATTGTTGTGATTTTCCTTTTAGTTCAGGTCAAGAACAGACACTTGCTGAAGATGACAATAAAGTTATTGGTGAAAATTCTATAGAAAATGTTGATAGAGAGTCAAACCGAGAAATTGAAGAAGAAAACTTACCTCTATCACCTCATAGTCAACACACTGATTCTGATCATGAAGAATCATTAATGGAGGATTTAGGCAACCATAACTTGCTGACAAGCGGGGTTTTTGTAAAATACAACCATGCTAAAAGAAGGAAATACACTAGTTTAGTTTACAACTCCGTGTTTTATCTGCAATTCATATTACAATGCTAGTTTATACACAATATGATTAATCTATGATAAGTTGTATTGTTTTAACTATTATTTGTGCAGATCATTGTTTTGTTGAGTGAAGAAATGAATACCAAGATAAAGGAAAGCTTGATGATGAGCAAGACAACTCAAAGACAAAAATTAAAGTTCGAGCGATCGAAGAACCTTCAAGCGATCGAGGTTTCGATTGATCGAAGTTTGTTCAAGCGCTCGAGTCATTCAAAGTTCAAGCAATCGAATGGTGTTCAATCGATCGAACATGTTTTTTTATCAGAAATCTACGTGTACGCAGCAGATTCGTATTTTTGTAACCCTAGCTTTAGGTTTTGGTATAAATAGAAGTTGTAAACTCATCCCTCAGGATGCCCACTTTGTTTTTTCATTAGTTTCGTAGAGAGAGATAGAGAGTGTTGCTTTATTTTTGTAGGTGTGATCATTGATATTGCTTGGTTTTGGAGATTGCAATGTTTAATATAAGTTCTGTTCATCCAGGTTTTGTTTTATTGATTATTTACATTCTGTCAGTAGTTTTAGTAGTCTATAATCTGAATAGCTTATAGCTTTGCATGTTAATTTAGCCTTAATCCATAGTTTTATAAGATTGTATGTTTAAATCACAACCAAACGCAACCTTAATGAATATTTACGTTAAAAACAGATATATGACACTCTAGACCATGTCTGAGTAGCCATAGAGTTGGGAGATCACGATGAAATAGTGATTTACAGCCTCTGCCATGCAGTAGTGTAAAACCTGTGTTCGATCGATTGAAGTTAGTTCGATCGATCGGACCAGAGTTACAGTCAAGCGATCGAAGACATTTCGATCGAATGACAGATGACGATGTCCGATCGATCGAAAGCACGTCGATCGATCGAGCCTTCAGATTCTTGAGATAATCCTTTATAGTATTCCTAGACTTTCTATTTTAGAGATTTGTTATCAAACTGTCCCCAAATGCTCAGTTTGTCAAAACAGTTTCTGAACTTTAAGCCTTAAGGCATTTTTCTTCAATTACTCTTGTAAACCACTTTGAATGCTAACACCATTTAGAGTACGAGTCTTGACTATTGCTTTAAACCACCTTCATGTATTTTTAACTCAATTGTGATGATGTAGTCCAGATCATGAAAGGACTATTGACTCTTTAATCTTTATCTTTAGAAAATACGGAATACTATAAATGGATGTACTCCGTTGAGCTTCAATTCAAACTGCATGGTAGATGGCTAGGTCACTGCGGATTCGTGTGATTCCAACATTCCCCTTTTATTAGAAACATCATTTTTAAATATCTCTTTAGTTAATTAGTTAATTCATACTTTAATTTAATTGCTCTATTTTTAGTAGTTGTTAATTGTGGAACTCCGTGTTCTACATCTTTCTTAAACATTGAATTTTATTTTCCTTTTAGAGTTTAATATAAGTAATTAGTTTACAGCCTTCCCTCTGGGATCGATCTAGTCTTAACCAGAATACTACTTGCACGTCTACCTACACTTGGGTATAGCACACAAGCACACACAAAAGATTTCTGTGTCAAGTTTTTGGCGCCGTTGCCGGGGAGGACGACAAGCTCATGCTTAGATTACCTCATTCTATCTTTATCTATTTCTGTTTTTCATTTTCTTTCTCTTTAGGTTTAAAACCTTTTAGGATCTTTTCCCTTTCATGTCCGATAATTCCATTGAAGGAATTCACAGAAATCCACTCTGCTCATCTGATTCTTCTAGTTCTATTAATCCCGTAGCTACACCTACAGATTCAATGACTGATAATCAAAGTGAAAATGGTGAGAATGTGGTTGTACCTATTGACGATTCATTGCATCCATTGTGCGATCTTATGCAATCAAACACGCACCTACGCCTTCTTGTATTCTCATTCCACACCATGCGGGTGAATTCCAATTTCGCAACGGAATGATTCAACTCCTTCCAACCTTGCATGGAATGGAGAGCGAGAAGGCATATCTACATGTCAAAGATTTCGAGGATGTTTGTAAAACATTCTCACAAAATTGTCCTGTAGATGTGACACGCCTAATGCTATTTCCCTTCACCTTGAAGGATAAAGCAAAAGCGTGGCCACTCACCCTCAAGCCAAATTCAATCTTCACCTGGCATGCAATGAAAACTGCGTTTTTAAAGAAATTCTTTCCACCTCGCATGACCACCGAGCTCAAACGTTAATTAAATTCCTACAAACAAAAGAGCAATGAAACCTTCACTCAAACGTGGGAGCGTTTCAAAGACTTACTTCTCTCATGCCCACATCACGGGTATGAGAAATGGCGAACCATTAGCTACTTTTATGAAGGGCTAAATGGTGAAACAAAAAAACTGGTTGAAACCATGAACTTAGGTCCATTTCTTAACAAAAACACCGAAGGCTGAAACCCACTTCGAGTGGTTAGCTAAACATACTCATGAATGGTCTAACTCTGAGGATGTCCCACGCGCACAGATATCAGGTGTAGAGGAAAAAAGTATATATCAGCTAAAAAGTGAAGATCACCTAATGACCAAATACGAAGAACTAGCAAAGAAAGTAGAGGAGTTAGGGATGAAAGGAGAGAGTTCTAAGAAAATTTTGCCTGAAGAACCATGCCACACATGCAATATGTTGGGACACACCACTCAATACTGTCCCAATGTGCCGTATTTTCATGAACAAGCCCCTATGGAGATGAACGCCATGCAAGGATATAGAGGGGCAGGGAATTCCTATAATAACAATAACAATTTTCAAAATAATAACAATCAATAGAATCACCCCGGTTTTGATTGGAAAAACGACGCTGGGACCCAAAATCAATACCAACAACAACAGCCCTACAACAACAATAACCAATATCAAGGGCAATACAATAGGCAGTCCCAGCCATTCAATCAAAACAGATCTAATAATTACAACCAAGCTCAACCCTCTAATAATTAACAGTCAAATGTCTATGTGCCACCACATAAAAAGGTGCAAGAGGAAGATCCACTCTCTAATGTAAACTTAACACAATAGTTAATTCAAATGATGAGCAAAATGTCCGCAACGTTAGAGAGAATGGATGCACGATAATAGGGATCAGGAGGAACGTTTACTGCCCAACCACTTCAAAACCCTAAGGGATACAATAATGGTCCCAATAATCAAGAACATGCAAAAGCCGTGACCACTCTGAGAAGCGGCAAGATTATGGGGCACAATATGCCTCTCTCTACTCCTGCAGAGTACAAGGAGGACGAAGTGGTAAATAAAAATGAACATTCTACTCAAGAAGAGGAGCCATCTACTAATAACAAACCATTAGAATCAAATGATGAAACTCCTAAATAACTAAAAGAAGTTGAGAGAAGGCCTAGGAAGTAGCCTGTTAATGACGAATTACCTAAATGCCCTTTCCCTGTGCCTTATCCTCAAAGGCTAAAGAAACCCAAAAATGAGTTAAAGAATCAGGAGTTCTTGGAACTGCTTAAATAAGTCAAAATAAACCTTCTACTTGGTGATGCAATCAAACAAGTGCCGGCATATGCTAAGTATCTTAAAGATTTATGCACGGTTAAAAGGAGGCAAAGTGTGAAGAAACACACTTATGTCGCCTGCTAAGCAAGTGCGATCATCCAAAATGAATTGCCTCCAAAACTCAAAGACCCCGGTACTCCCACTGTCTCATGCCAAATTGGGAATCAAAGAATAGACAATGCACTCCTCGACCTAGGAGCTAGTGTAAATCTTCTGCCTTATTCAGTTTATAAACAACTAGGGTTAGGTGAATGCAAACCCACCCGAGTTGCATTATAATTGGCAGATAGGTCGGTTAAATACCCGAGAGGGGTGTTGGAAGACGTCTTCATGCCAATAGACTCATTTGTCTTCCCGATTGACTTTATAATTTTAGACACCGAACCTATGTCCAACCCATGTACACAAATCCCGGTTATATTTGGACGTCCATTCCTAAATGCAATTGATGCCACGATAAAAATAAGAAGTGGTGCAATGACTATCGTATTCGGGAACATGACTGCAAATGTTAAAATCTTTTCAAATCCCTGACCTGAAGAATACAAGGATGAGGAAGAAGTTAACTACATCAAAACGGTCATTGAAGATGAGGCTGAGTTGGTCGACTACAATGATCCTTTGGAGGTAGTGGTGTCACAATTTGATGCTGTTTACCAACCTAAAAACTTTAATCCATTGGATGTCGACTTAAATCTGACTTGCCTCATGTCACGCCCCCGCGTAGCCAAAATAGGAAAAAATTTAAAATTTCCATCTTGGACCCTGAGGCACGTGACTGGTTGCATTACCGAATTGTCCATGACCAAATACTAATAATAAACAACGTAACCAAAAGGATAAAACCAACATCTGCTCACATTGATATATTACAAAGAAAGGCCACATTACTAGTTAACTATTACATCATGGTAGATACATCAGAGTCTTATGGCTCTAGGGCCTTACAAAAGTTATAATAAGTCTTCTGATAGAGCTTTCCACCAAAGACATTTACAAAAGACAGCCACTAGTCTTCTCTCTAACAAGTATATCCATAGCCATCTTCGGTGTACTCTTCCTCCACGTTCTCCGCTTGCGTAGCATCATAACCCGTGTACTCGTTACCTGGATAAGCTGGACATGGGAATGTCCAGCGACATGAACGTCGTCAGCTTATGAAAGCTGGGTGAGTAAGCTAAATCAAATGGAACGTATATAGTAAAACACAATAGGAATACATTTACTACCTTTCAACATGTCTTTTAGGATCTTTACGTTCTCACCATCGAATTATAACTAGTAGCGTACCCGACTACGTATTCGATAGGAATACAAATAATTCAGGAGACCCGTCTAGACATTCTTAATGCCACTACCATTCATTTCTAACATCCGACATCATTTACAAACCCAAAGTGTCTATTGCTAACCAAACCATCTTTCATCAACCACTTCATCTTTCATCAACAACTTCGTCACAAAGAACCGAAGTGTTAAGGAGTGCAAGAACATCCATTTCATCACGAAGAACCGAAAGGAGTCTTCACTCAAAGAATCACCGCTTCGTCACGGAGAACCGAAAGCGTTACGGAGTACAAGAACATCCATTTCATCACGAAGAATTGAAAGGAGTCTTTACTCAAAGAATCACCGCTTTGCACGAAGAACTGAAAGCATTACGGAGTACAAGAACTTCCATTTCGTCACGAAGAACCGAAATGAGTCTTTACTCAAAGAATCACCGCTTCGTCATGAAGAACCGAAAGCGTTACGGAGTACAAGAACATCCATTTCGTCACGAAGAACTGAAAGGAGTCTTTACTCAAAGAATCACCGCTTCGTCACGAAGAACCGAAAGCGTTACGAAGTACAAGAACATCCATTTCATCACGAAGAACCGAAAGGAGTCTTTACTTAAAGAATCACCGCTTCGTCACAAAGAACCGAAAGCGTTACGGAGTACAAGAACATCCATTTTGTCACGAAGAACCGAAAGGAGTCTTTATTCAAAGAATCACTGCTTCGTCACGAAGAACCGAAATGAGTCTTTACTCAAAGAATCACCGCTTTGTCACGAAGAACCGAAAGGAGTCTTTACTCAAAGAATCACCGCTTCGTCACGAAGAACCGAAAGCGTTACGGAGTACAAGAACATCCATTTCGTCACAAAGAACCGAAAGGAGTCTTTACTCAAAGAATCACCGCTTCGTCACAAAGAATCGAAATCGTTACGGAGTATAAGAACATCCATTTCGTCACGAAGAACCGAAAGGAGTCTTTACTTAAAGAATCACCGCTTCATCACGAAGAACCGAAAGCGTTACGGAGTATAAGAACATCTATTTCATCACGAAGAACCGAAAGGAGCCTTTACTCAAAGAATCACCGCGTCACAACTCAATAACACATCCCTTTTTCTTACTATCCTGATCTCTGCTGCCCAGATTACCTATCCAACAATTATCCTTATCATAATCTGCTTCTAACATAGCACAACCGACCCTTACGTTTTCCCGACCGCGCATTCGTCACTCATTTCGGAATTTAGTTCATTAAAGGACTTCCGAATATACTTTCGAAGTTACGTTTATACATCCATCATCCTGTTTTATGTCGTAATATACTTACAATGGAAACTTATCCAATCACTATCAACGCAATAATCGTGCTGTACAACATACTTATAGTTTGGGTATGAACTCTCTATGGTCATCACACTATATTCATAACAACGGAAACCTAGCGTGTAGCTCGTGGATTTAATACCAAAAATATATAGATGAAGCCCCTAACATACTCATCTACTCGATAGCACTACCATAGCATAAGATATCCATAACCACACAGGTACCGGTAAGCAAGCATCATTAATAAACACATCATACAAGTAGTTATATAATCTGCCAGGAATTAATTTTACTATGTCGACTGAATTGATATGATTTATTTGGGCATGATAAATTGATTTGTAGATCAAACTCAAAACTAGAACATTGTATATAATTGGATTAGATTCATGTACAAAAAAATCTAGCTTCAATTATATTTTTGAGCTGCTCAAAATATTTATTTTACTTAGATATTTCTATATTTTCGGACTGCTCTATCCCAGATTTATAGTACTGCGTTGCATGTACATTTCACCTATCAAGGAGTCATTTTTAGACCAAGCTATAGAAGAGTTATTTGTAGATAAATGAGTTACCTTTTTCCACAAAAAAACCTAGCTTAATTCAGGTTTCGGAGCTACTTAGAACACTCATTTTACTAAACAACATTCTGCTGGAGGTTTCTGTTTCTCAGATTTAAAGTACTGCGTTGCATGTACATTTCACCTATGAAAAAGTGATTTTCAGACTGAGCTATAGAAGAGTTATTTGTAGATAAATGAGTTATATTTCTCCACAAAAAAACCTAGCCTCATTCCCATTTTTAACTGCTCGAAATGTTTGTTTTACTAAACAACATTCTGTTGGAAGTTTCTGCTTCCCAAATTTGAAAATTTATCTTGCATGGCATGGATCTCTCAAACTATCAACATCAAGCACTTAATGAACATAACTACATACTATATAGGTTCTAAAGTGAGTTAGAATACTCACTTAAACTTGAAATTGAGCTTGGGCTTTGGATTTGAGCTTAGGAAGTTTGAACTCAACTTCAATGGTGGAGACTTCTTCCTAGTTCTTCTTCTACATCTCCATGTATCTCTCATCTCCCATCTCTTTCTTTCTAAGTGCAGATTGTAAGTGTCTAAAAGATATAATGTATGTGTGCATGCATGTATATAAAGAGTCTTACATGTGCTATGTGTCACCTTGCATGTGTGCAAGCTAGGACACATGTCCTTGTAGTGGACAAATGTCATGGGAGAGGATGACAAGTGTAGGGGATGATGCATAGGGCTTGCCATGTGGCCGGCCATGGTGGGGCCCACCTTGGGTTACGTGCCACTTCCTTGGTTTGCGTGCATAAGTTCCTTGATATACGTGTCGGTCTTAATTTACTTGCAAACGAGTGTTGTTTCTAATGTCCGGGTCCGGTTATGGGACTAAGTTAATTCTAATTACGGTCGAGTCGGTGCAGTGATTATAGTCTAATTAGTAATTACATTACACTGATATAGTCACACAAATAAAATAATAATATAATAATAGACAAGATATAGAAATTCATAAAACTCGTATTATTGCACGTAGAGAAATTATAGGTATTACACCTCATGATGGAAATGAGAGAGAAGGATAGAGCTGATTGCATGTGGGTAACGCCATATGAACCATTGCCTCTGAAAACAAAGCTAGTCATGCCCTCAAACTTTCAGTTTCCCGATTTGGAATTAAAGGAGCTTTTGAAGGAGCTCAAATACGCTTTCCTAGGGATTAAATAGACTTACCCTATTATAATTTCGTCTATGTTAAATTCTGAGCAAGAGGGTAAATTACTCCAAATGCTGAAACAATATAAGGGAGCATTGGGATGGACTATTGCCAACCTCAAAGGCATAAGCCCGTCTGTTTGTACCCATAAAATATACTTGGAGGAAGATGCTAAACTGTCACGACAAATGAAAAGGCATTTGAATCCCAACATGCAAGAAGTAGTCAAAAAGGAAGTTTTAAAACTACTTGATGTTGGGAACATATATCCTATTTCTGATAGCCCCTGGGTCAGCCCGACTCAGGTGGTGCCAAAGAAGGCAGGCATAACGGTTATTCCTAAAAAGACGGTGAATTAGTACCAACGCGCGTCCCCACCAGATGGCGGATGTGTATCAATTACCGAATGAATACCGTGACCCAAAAAGGCCACTTTCCATTATCATTCATAGATCAAATGCTAGAACGAGTGGCGGGTCATAAGTACTATTGCTTTTTGGACGGATACAGTGGGTATAACTAAATCGAAATAGCTCCTGAAGATCAGGAGAAAACCACTTTCACGTGTCCGTTCGGTACTTTCGCATACCGTCGTATACCCTTTGGTTTACGCAATACACCTGCTACTTTTTAGTGGTGCATGTTAAGCATATTCAGTGATATGGTCGAACAAATACTTGAAGTCTTTATTGGATGATTTTTTAGTATTCGGCCGTAGTTTTGAAAATTTCTTAGATAAACTTAAACGTGTGCTAGCATGATACTAGGATAAACACCTGGTGTTAAACTGGGGAAAAGTGTCACTTCATGATGACCAAGGGAATAGTCCTTGGCCACATCATCTCTGATAAAGGTATCTAAGTGGATCAAGCAAAAATCGACATAATCTCGAACCTACCTGTCCCCCGTATAGTAAAAAACATCCGCTCTTTTCTGGGACATGCGGGATTTTATCGTCGATTTATCCAAAATTTCAGTGCAATATCCCGACCACTCTGTCAACTGTTAGTAAAAGACACACCATTCGAGTGGTCAAAAAGTTCAAATATCTTTTGATGCATTTAAAGAGCACCTTACCTCCGCACCAATAATACAGGCACCTGACTAGAGTTTTCCTTTCAAACTGATGTGCGATGCTAGTGACTACGCCATTAGCGTAGTTCTAGGACAGAGGAAGGATAATAAACCGTATGTAATTTACTACACCAGTCGAACACTTAACGAATTAAGCTCAAATGAATTATATAACTACTGAAAGAGAGCTGGTGGCTATTGTTTTCGCTTTAGATAAATTCAGGTCTTATTTGATAGGGTCCCCAATTGTCTATTTTATAGACCACTCAGCCCTTAAATACCTATTATCCAAGAAGGATGCGAAATAACGGCTTATCCGTTGGACACTCTTACTCCAAGAGTTTGATATCACAATCAAAGATAAAAAGGGAGTAGAGAATGTGGTCGCGGACCATTTGTCTCGGTTAACGTTTGTTGACAATACTGAACTGCTACCTATTAAGGATGAATTCCCAGATGAGCAACTGATGACTGTTTCCAGTTTGCCTTGGTACGCAGATATAGTAAATTATCTAGTCACGGGAGAAACCCCCGGACATTGGTCAAATCAAGATAAGAAATGGTTTGCACGTCACTTCTTCTTTGATGACCCGTACTTGTTCAAATATTGCGCTGATTAGGTCATCCGATGTTGCGTTCAGAATGAAGACATAACCGTAATCCTGACCTCGTGTTACTCTGAAGTATGTGGTGGCCATTTTGCATCACAAAAGACTGCACAAAAAATCCTACATAGCGGTTTCTATTGGCCAACCATATTCAAGGATGCCTATTCTTTTTGTAAATCATTCCAACGCTGTCAAAAGCTTGGTACAATTTCAAAATGAAACTCTATGCCTTTAACTCCTATAATCACAATCAAAATTTTTGATTGTTGGGGCATAGATTTCATGGGCCCATTCCCGAAGTCGAATAACTGTGAGTACATACTCCTTGCTATGGAGTATATCTCGAAATGGGTAGAGGCAATCCCAATAAGGCAAAATGATCATCGAACAGTTGTTTCTTTCTTAAAAGAAGACATTCTTTCGTGTTTTGAAACCCCTAAGGCATTAATTAGTGACCAAGGAAAGCACTTCTGTAATAGACCCTTAGAGTCACTACTCAAAAAGTATGGGGTTAACCATAAAATCGCCTTAGCCTACCACCCATAAACTAACAGGCAGGCAGAATTGGCTAACCGAGAAATAAAACATATTCTAAAAAAAATGGTTAGTTCAAATAGAAAAGATTGGGTGTACAAATTGACCGACGCTCTGTGGGCGTACTGTACCACTTACAAAACAAACCTGGGAATGTCCCCATATAGGCTAGTGTACAAAAAGGCATGCCACCTCCCCGTTGAAATCAAATATAAAGCATATTGGGCGACATACTCATTAAACTTCGATATTAAAGAGGGAGACAAGTTAAGAAAACTTCAACTCACAAAGTTGGAGGAAATCCGTAGAGATGCGTATGATTCTGCCAAGTTGCATAAGGAAAGGTTGAAGGCTCGCCACGATAGATCCATATTTCGCAAATTATTCAAGCTGGGGCAGAAAGTCTTGCTGTATGACTCTCGCCTTCACCTTTTCCTAGGTAAGCTCCGATCCTGGTGGACAAGTCCGTTCATCGTTAAATATGTTTTTCCTCATGGAGTCGTCGAGCTATTAAATCCAAAGAACGATGAATGTTTCAAGGTCAATGGCCAAAGATTGAAGCCATTCTTGGACAACTTCAAACCTGAAGTTGAGCACATCCAACTGGATGAGCCCAACTATTCCTCAATCTAAAACGCTAAAGTGTATCCTCAACTTGTTGTTGTATTCTTTACTTTTATTGCATTATGTTATTTCTCATTTATGTCTGTTTTTGTCTTTTTTTTTTCCTTGTGAATGTGACGTTGTTCTTAATCCGCTATTCCTCATATTACTCCACTGCAGGTTCCAACATGATAGATGATGATGTCCATTTGATTAGTTCTTGGGCTGATTCTGAATATCAAAACCCTCCATGGACCGCTAAAGAAGTCGCATTTGCTTTTCACCATATGAAGGGCCGGATGTAAATGTTCTCCTTGACATTTCTCATGGATACATCCCGTACCCACCTACTCTCCTCGATATCAATCCTTTTGAACACATGGATTTTCCTGATGTAGAAGGAGAAGATGAGGGTTACTTTGTTGGTAAAGTTACTGATGAACTCCTAGAGCAGTGGGAGAATGACTCGATGTGGAAACCATGGGACGAGAGTGATTTATAAGATGTTGTGCCTGAACGCCACATTGCTATTTTTACATTTGTTGATGACTTTCTCAATCTCGATTTGGTCCCATACCTCTACGTGCACCTGAGCTATTTGTTGTTCAGACTTTAATGTCCCCTACCTGCTAGTGTACATGGTTCTATCCCACCAATAGTGAGGTTATTGTCACATCTCATTTTCTTTTCGTCTTTCTGTGTTTGTTCCTTTCACTTTTAGTTCTTTCATTTGTTTTATTAATTTCTTTCTTTTTGGTTCTCTTTTGTTTGTCTTTGTCCAGGATTATCACTATGCTCCATAATGGTCTACCAGTGTTCCTTCCACACCTACTGTTTCATGCACCTCCCATAGGGTCTCCTGGTACTCCACCACAAGAGAACGAATAGCTGAGGAGTTACACTCCTTTATCTATGACGCCGCCAGGCTCACCAAGATTACCTCTTGCATGCACTTTTAATTCTTTGGAGGTCCCGGACGCATTCGATGATATTCTTGACGCTTTCAGAACCTTCTGGAATCGTGAATTGTCAGGTTTGGACTCCATTGTTGAAGATTTGGCGGAGTATGAAGCATCATTGGAAGAAGAAGTTTTTGTGTTCGATGCATAGTGTTCCACTTCAGTTGTAGTTATTCATTTGTCCATCTTTTAGCAATTGAAGTGTACTCCTAGACAACAACTTTATTTTTCTTTAGTTTTAAATTTTAGTTACTATTGTAATAAGGTCTCAAGTGCCAATTTGGGGATTATACTTTTACAAAATGGATGCTATTAAAAATTTTTATTTAAAAAATTTATAACTTTATATTACTATGATGGTGAATTCTGGCTTACCTGTCTGCGTTTGCACTATTTTTAGACTATTCTTGTATGTCCAGAACTATTTGTTTTAGTGGGAATACATATGATTTCTATTCAAAGTGTTTTTAAAATTTCGAGTTTGATTGATTGAACCAAACTTGATCGATCGACAATTTTCAACCTCAAGCGTTTGAACAATTCTCAATTGATTGCTCGTTCGATCGATCGAACTTGTTCAATCGACTGAGAATTGTATTTAAACGAGGCGTCGTTTAGACACTTCTTTAGACTTTCTCTCTCCCTCATTCCTTCGAGCGATTGTACACAGAGAAGGGAGCTCCAGCAATTCTTGTACTTCTCTATATACACACGTCTATTGAAGAATCCTTGGTGCCTCAAGTCATCACCATCATCTCTTCCTCTCTCCACTGCTCTTCATCTCAAGGTAAGGGTCAATTTTTAAACCCCATAAGTTTCTTTCCATACACCTCTTATGGGGGTCCCCCCCATTGGTCTTAAGACTAATTAAATACAGTTTTAATCTTATATTTCTCGGGTTCTTTATTTTTTTGCACTGCATCATTGTCCCCGTGTTTCTTCTGTGTTCGATTTTTTGAACTGTGCTCAAGCGACCGAGACCAGTCCCTTTTCAATCGATCAAAAATTCTTCGATCGATTGAACTGATGTAGAAGCAGTTTTTGTTTTGGTTCTGTTATTTATGTTTCATTCGTCCTTTCTTTTCATTTCCTATTTTAGGTCTCCCACAATGAATCCTGTGACAGGCTACCATAGGGAGAAGCCCTTTAACTTGACCATTTTAGACCCGGTACCCGATCATGGGTTCCGGAATATGTATGATCAGTCTTGGTACACGCGGTTCTTTAGCCACCGCAAGGTTATGTTAGAGCAACCCCTTGAGACGGTGTGGCTTTCAGCGCCCTAGTTCTTAGCAAGGATTCAGGCGATGTCATAGTGGTATCAGATGTTGACCCAGCCTAGGAGGGTTAATATCTCTCGGGTGAGAGAGGCTGCTGCCACCATGATTAAGGACCCGGTCTCCCCATTCACGTATCGATCTTTCTTTTGTGGCCGGGAGATTACATTCAGTCCGATGAATTTATCTGCTACTCTAGGAGTTCCCAACGAGCCCGAGTATGACTGTCCCCATAGGGTGGGAGCTCCTGAGTTCCCTTATGCCATGATTATGCGAGAGATTACAAGCAGTGCCGTCTAGTTCTGGAATGGCTCGTCTCTGATTGAGGACCAGCTCTTGACTGAAGATTACCACATGCTCCATCTGGTGCTGTGTAATTGCATATTCATGACGTCCTACCACGAGAAGTTAGCACGGTGGTACGTTCATGCTTTATACGCTGTGGGATGGGAAAGCGGGTCTGCCTCCCGCGGTTATATATTGAGTTTTTGGTATAGCCCACGTGCTATGTTTCTGCGAAGAAACATCTGAAGGGCGCGTGGGCCATTCATAGTGTTGTGGCCCATGCTGGATTGCTCCCCCTCCATCCTGATGCATTTCAGACTTCTTCGAACAGATTTGAGGAAACAGCAGCCCGCCGCTCAAATGCACAGAAGAGGAAGAGAAAAGGGAAAGGGAAGGAGAAAGTGGGAGCCAAGAAGAGGAGAGACAGCGGTACTGACACCGAGGGATCAGCTTCCGGGATACCTTAGAGGCTGAGGAGCTAGATACCGAGGAAGAGGAGGACCCCATTGCTGCTATGCAGGATTTTGAGCTGAGACAGCGGTCTCAGGCTCATGCCCAGTGAGAGTCGTTTTTTGTGTCTCTCTAGATAGTGCATACCTTATTGCTAGAGGATAATGAGGCTCGGATCCGACTTGAGGGCCTTTGTACCCATATGTCTGTGCAGTTGGATATGATTTTGCTTCATTTGGGAGTTGACGTGTCACTCCATCATCTGCAGCCCCACCTACTACTGATCCTTTTCACTTCTGCACCATCCACGACACCACCTCTACCATCTGCTGATCCTACTGTTCCTTCTACATTGACAGCACCGCCTCCGGCTGCTGATGCTCCTGCCACTCCCATAGAGATTCTGTCCGATATTGCTGATGAGTAGATTATGCTAGTTGAGAGTGGGAGTTTTGTTGTATTTATTTTATTTTGCTGTTTTCTATCTACTCTCTCTTCGTACTCTTTTGGTTGTTTGGCTATATTGGGACTATTCAGATATTTTATTTTGGACACTATGATGACTGTCTGTACTATTAATGTGTTATCATTCCAGTGATTGGTTATTTTATATTGTATGGATCTTGTGCTGTCATTATATATTCTTTCTTTTGATCTTCGCTATTGGGAGTTTGTATGCTTCAGTTACAGGGTGCTATGATTGCTGCTAATCCTTTGCTTGTATCAGGTGATATCCATCTATTTTCATTTGAAAATCAACTTCTGAGGACATTGTTATTTTCAGTTGGGGGTAGGATGTAGATAGATATTCACCTGTACATATTCGCACTTAGCACTCTGAATATTTTCATTGTTAATATCGTACAATCTCAATTAAAATTGAGAATTTTCAAAACTTTTGGTAATTTTTGAACTTTATTGGTAGAATAACTTTGAACATCCACTCCTGTTTAGTTTTTATAATGCAATGATACATTCGTATTAGTCTCATCTTTTTATGAATTAAGTTCACGCGTTTTTCTAGTATCACTAAGATGTTTGCATGTGTCAACCTTTTATGTATCCAACATCCATATGCATGTGTTGATAGCTATGTAGAGAGCCTAAAAATGTGTTAATATGACTATTGTGCTAAAGAATGAGTAGTGGAAACTAATTACCCTTAGTGAGCTTTTGATCTAATTTTTGTTTCTGAGGGGATTTTAACATAAATTCTAATTGTTTCTCTTGATATGTTTTTACAAAAAAATAAAATAAAATCATTGCACTAGTTTCAATTAAATTTTTTTTTTCATTTTGGCTGCGTATTAGAGGAGAACGTTCAGGATCTACCAACTAAACTCGATAAACATTGAAGTGCCTAAAACTAAGAAATTAAGAAGATGAGTTAAGCCATCAATATCTATTTCTCAACCACTTTTCATATCCCCTTACCTACAGAAGCCGTTTCGTTTGAACCCCACACCGATTCAATAATTGCCAATTCTATTATGAAAGTATAAACTCCTAGTCTTATACATTGACTCCATTGCGCATCTAATAGACTGTCAAAGTATGTGATTGGAGGAGGGTAGTTGTGGGAGTTATATAAAAAAAATTGGTTGAATAAAAAGAAGGGGAATAATAAAAAAAGGTAAGCTCCATCATATGCTAAGACGCGCAATTTTTTTCTTTCTCATCATCTTTATCTACTACATAATACCTAAACAATTTAAAGTCTTAATGATTCTTAATGAATTAGTTTGAACATGAATCTGTGACTTGAGTTATCCATGGTAGTTCACTCCTTTAGTAAGTAGTATCCTAGTCATGAGACTATACACTCTAAATGTTTTTCTTTTATTGAGTCAGGTGTGAAAGCATTAGTAACCAAAATATTCACTCCTATCAGAGCTTTCACATCATGAGCGATCATTATTAAGCAAGTTCCTGTGAGATGTTCATTTATGAGTGTAAATCCATGTGAGAAATGAGTTAAAACTACAAGTTCTAGAAATATGATAGTCCTAAATAACTCTAAATAAGGTTCGACACATAGCTGTTAATTTCACACACACACACACACACAGATACATGACTGTGATACATAGGTTATATCTATCTTGGTGGCATGAGAAACATGTGGATTTCTTTCATGGTTTGCTTGAGGTTAATATGTCTTTGTAGAGCTAAATTAGCAGTTGGATAGGGGGGAGTGTTTAAAAGTTTGTCTATATCTTTTTGAACTTAAAATTGAGAATTTTGTGGGTACATTCACTGCAAACCCGCATGAGACAACGATCGTCCACTAGGGGGAACCTAGGGGTTTAACGGCTTGTTGCATTCGCTAAATGTAACCGCGATTCTTGCGAAAGTGAGTTAGGAGTTATCTCTTTATACTTAGGATATATTGATTCAATTTATTTTTTTTCTTTTAGTCATTGTAGTATTAGTTAGCTTGTTTTCTTATCGCTTTATCGCTAGGGACTATCAATAAGCTAGTTAGGGGTTGTGGCAAGTGGGGGTATTTGTAAAAAAGAACCGCGCTAAAAGAAGGAAATACACTAGTTTAGTTTACAACTCCGTGTTATATCTGCAATTCATATTACAATGCTAGTTTATACACAATATGATTAAGCTATGATAAGTTGTATTATTTTAGCTATTATTTGTGCAGATCATTGTTTTGCTGAGTGAAGAAATGAATACCAAGATAAAAGGAAAGCTTGATGATGAGCAAGACAACTCAAAGACAAAAATTAAAGTTCGAGCGATCGAGGAACCTTCAAGCGATCGAGGTTTCGATCGATCAAAGTTTGATTAAGCGCTCAAGTCATTCAAAGTTCAAGCGATCATTCGATCGATCGAACATGCTTTTTATCAAAAACCTACGCGCACGCGGCATATTCGTATTTTTGTAACCCTAGCTTTAGGTTTTGGTATAAATAGAAGTTGTAAACTTGTCCCTTAGGATGCACACTTTGTTTTTTCATTAGTTTCATAGAGAGATAGAGAGTGTTGCTTTATTTTTGTAGGTGTGATCATTGATATTGCTTGGTTTTAGAGATTGCATCGTCTAATATAAGTTCTGTTCATCCAGGTTTTGTTTTATTGATTATTTACATTCTGTCAGTAGTTTCAATAGTCTATAATCTGAATAGCTTACAGCTTTTCATGTTAGTTTAGCCTTAATCCATAGTTTTTATAAGATTGCATGTTTAAATCACAACCAAACGCAATCTTAATGAATATTTACGTTAAAAAGAGATCTGTGACACTCCAGACCATGTCTGAGTAGCCCTAGAGTTGGGAGATCATGATGAAATAGTGATCTCTAGTCTCTGCCATGCAATAGTGTAAAACCTGTGTTCGATTGATCGAAGTTAGTTCGATCGATCGGACCAGAGTTACAGTCAAGCGATCGAAGACATTTCAATCGATTGAGAGATGACGGTGTTCGATCGATCGAAAGCGCATCGATCGATCGAACCTTTAGATTCTTGAGATAATCCATTACAGTATTCCTAGACTTTCTATTTTAGAGATTTGTTATCAAACTGTCCCCAAATGATCAGTTTTTCATAACTATTTTTGAACTTTTAGCCTTGAGGCATTTTTCTTTAATAACTTTTGCAAACCACTTTGAATGCTAACACCATTTAGAGTGCGAGTCTTGACTATTATTTTAAACCGCCTTCATGTATTCTTAACTCAATTGTGATGATGTAGTCCCGGTCATGAAAGGACTATTGACTCTTTATCTTTAGAAAATAGGGAATACTGTAAATGGATGTACTCCATTGAGCTTCAATTCAAATTGCATGGTAGATGGCTAGGTCACTGCGGATTCGTGTGATCCCAACGTTCCCCTTTTGTTAAGAAACATCTTTTTAAATATCGCTTTAGTTAATTAGTTAATTCATAGTTTAATTTAATTGCTCTATTTTTAGTAGTCGTTAATTGTGGAACTCTGTGTTCTACATCTTCCTTAGACATTGAATTTTTATTTTCCTTTTGGAGTTTAATCTAAGTAATTAGTTTACAACCTTCCTTATGGGATTGACCTGGTCTTAACCAGAATACTACTTGCACATCTACCTACACTTGGGTATAGCACACAAGCGCACACAAAAGATTTTCGTGTCACTTGCCTCCCTCAGATCCCACCTCCACTCACAATACTGATTCAATTGCCCATCAAGATAAGCGTCCCATTCGAGATCGCCATCCTCTAGCATACCTGCATGACTATGTGTGTCCTCTGAATAAAACCAACGTAGCTCTTATTGTACATGAAGATTTTCCTACCGAACCAAGAACCTTGAAGACCACTTTTAAAGACTTAAGATGGATTGGTGCCATGCGTGAAGAACTGGATGCATTCCATGCAAATCATACGTGGATACTTGTTCCTCGCCCCTGCCAACACTGATATTGTTGGGTCAAAATGGGTCTTTCGGCTCAAGTATAAGAAGATGGAACCATTGAGCAATTTAAAGCCGGACTCGTTGCAAAGGGTTTTACTCAGATTTCTGGACTCGACTACGATGAGACTTTCAGCCCAGTTGTTAAACCTACAACAATTCGACTTGTTATCCCCATTTCTCTTTCTCTTGGCTGGTGCACGCGATAGTTGGACATCAAAATGCCTTCTTACACGACCATCTCAAAGAGACAGTGCATATGGAGCAACCACCTGGATTCATGGACTCACACCTTTCTGATCATGTGCGTTTCTTGAAAAAGTCACTTTACGGGCTCAAGCAGGCTCCCCGTGCGTGGTTCGATCGACTCTCGCAATTTCTTCTTCATCTCAGGTTCTGTTGTAGTAAGGCAGATTCCTCTTTTTTTGTTCTACACACAAACAATATCATTACATTGTTTCTTATTTTACGTTGATGATATCTTAAGTATGCTGTCACTGATTTGGGACCTCTTCACCACTTTCTCGGTATAGCCATTAAGCCTTTTCAGGGTGGAGTCTTTCTCTATCAAGCAATCTACACTCAAGACCTTCTTACTTGTACTCGGATGCTTGAAAGCACCTCTAATGCTACACCTATGAGCCTCAACAAGAAAGTCTTATCATCAGATCATGATCCTGTTGATGCCTCTTCCTATCGTAGCATTGTTGGAGCACTCCAATAATATCTTACGTTCACTCGACCTAATATCATTTATGATGTTAATCGGGTTTTCCATCACTTCAACATTCCTACCATGATCCACTTGAAAGAAGTAAAGCG
The DNA here is from genome assembly GCA_033977485.1 of Hydrangea macrophylla. Classification (NCBI taxonomy): domain Eukaryota; kingdom Viridiplantae; phylum Streptophyta; class Magnoliopsida; order Cornales; family Hydrangeaceae; genus Hydrangea; species Hydrangea macrophylla. The sequence goes on along the minus strand of CM066991.1, from coordinate 52,765,370 downwards.
TATCCTTTGATATCTCAAAGGGACACAAGACTTTGGTATTTGCTTTCTCTCTAATGGCTCTTTGTCTCTTTATGGCTTTTGTGATGCAGATTGGGTTGGTTGCCCTGCTACTCGACGAAGTACTTCCAGTTTTTGTATCTTCCTTGGTGCAAACTGTGTTTTGTGGAGTTCCAAGAAGCAGCCTATAATAGCTCACTCTAGTTCTAAAGCTGAGTATCGCTTTTATTGCATCTGCCACTGCTGAAATTACTTGGCTCACTTTCTTGCTTCGAGATATTGGTATTCCACTCTCCAAACCTCCTCAACTGTTTTGTGATAACCTTAGTGCTCTCCATATGTCAGTAAATCCGATGTTTCATGTTCGTTCGAAACACATCGAACTTGACTACCATTTCGTTCACGAGAAAGTGGCAATGGGAACTCTCATCACTTGATATATCTCCTCTTCCTCGCAACCAGCTAATATCTTCACAAAATCTGTACCTGAAGCTGCCTTCACACTCCTTCGAAGCAAGTTGGGTGTCCATTATCATTCCCCCTCCAACTTGTGGGGGCATGATAAGGAAAGAAATTCAAATGAAGATTCAAATAGAGCATGTCTTGGAGAAAAATCTAGAAAAATCAAGAAAATCAAGAGGCTATTATTGTCTTCAATAACTCATCACACAATCAAGGGAAATCAAGAGCCTAGTCAACTATACAAAGCTGATTTCTAGCTTGTCTTATTTCTCTACTTTCCATCTATTATTGTAGCTCTATATTGCACAGATTCATCAATGGAAAAGTGGGCCTCTCTCCATCAAATATTTTAGATTTTCTCAATTAACACTTCCAGCTAATTTACAAATTCCACAGTTGGAATTAAAAGAACTCCCTAAACAACTTAAATATGCTTCCTTGGTAGTAATGACACATATCCCGTAATAATATTATCTCTTTTAGACTCCAGTCAAGAAAATAAACTCATTAGTATGCTTCAAAAGCATAAAAGTTCCATTGATTGGAGTATAGCAGATTTAAAAGGAGTAAGACCTTCAATATGCATTCACAATATATTTCTTGAAGATATTGCTAAAATCTTAAGAGAATTGCAAAGAAGACTTAATCTTATTATGCAGGAAGTAGTTAAGAAGGAAGTTCTCAAACTACTTGATATGGGCATTATATATTCAATATCCGATAGTAAATGCGTAAGTCCAACACAAGTTGTGCCGAAGAAAGTAGGAATTACAGTTGTTCCTAATTCAGAGGGATAATTAATTCCCACTCATGTCACTACTGGATGGTATGTATGCATAGACTATAAAAAAACTTAATGCTGTAACCCGTAAGAACCACTTTTCTTTACCTTTTATGGATCAAATGTTAGAAAGAATAGCGGGCCATAAGTATTATTGTTTTCTAGATGGTTATAGTGGTTACAATCAAATAGAGATCGCACAAGAAGATCACGAAAAAACTACTTTCATATGTCCATTTGGAACTTTTGCCTAGTGCCGAATGCCCTTTGGTTTTTGCTACGCACCTGCGACCTTTCAAAGGTGTATGCTAAGTATTTTCAGTGATATGGTAGAAAAGAATTTGGAAGTCTTTAGGGATGATTTTTCAAATTTTGGCAAATCCTATGATGATTGCCTTAGCAATCTTTAGAAAGTTCTCCAGAGATGTGAAGAAAAAAGTTTATTTTAAATTGGAAAAAATGTCATTTTATGGTCACTAAAGGTATTTTCTTGGGAAACATTATTTTTGAAAATGGGATACAGGTGGACAAAGCCAAAATAAATCTTACAGCTAATTTACCTATTCCCTCCGCTGTAAAAGACATCCGTTCATTCTTAGGGCATACAGGTTTTTATCGCCGATTTGTAAAAAAATTTAGTACTATTTCTAGGCTGTTATGTCAATTATTGTCCAAAGACACACCTTTTGAATGGACTAAAGAACGTCAAAACTCCTTTTAGCAATTAAAAGGGATCTCACTATTGCACCTATTATGCAATCTCCTGATTGGAGCTTACTATTTGAATTAATGTGATGCAAGAGACTTTGCCATTGGAGCTATCCTAGGGCAAAGAAAGGATAAAGAGCCATCAGTTATATACTACGCTAGTAGAACTCTGGATAGTGCTCAAATGAACTGCTCAACTATTGAAAAAGATTTGCTAGCCGTAGTATTCGCCCTTAAAAAGTTTAGGCAATACTTGATTGGTTCCCCTATTGTCTGTTTTACTGATCATTCAGCTCTAAAATACATTCTTTCAAAGAAAGACACTAAGACTAGACTTATTAGATGGATACTCCTACTACATGAATTTAATTTAATAATTAAAGATAAAAAGGAGTAAAAAATGTGGTAGCTGATCACTTATCCTGCCTCACTTTTAAGGACAATACCAGTGAACCCTTACCTATTCAAGACTCTTTTCCTGATTAACAATTAATTTCTGTGACTTCCTTGCCATGGTATGTTAATCTTGTTAATTATTTAGTAACTGGAAAAATACCAAGCAATTATTCATCATCAGATAAAAAGATGTTCCTAGCTATTGCTAGGCAATTCTACTTTGATGATCCATATTTGTTTAATTATTGTGCCGATTAGGTAATTAGGAAATGTGTTCCTAATGAAGAATCGAAAATGTACTTTTCATGTGTCATTCGTCCTTTTGTGGAGTACATTTTTCATCCCGAGTAACTGCCATGAAAATTTTACAAAGCAACTTATATTGGCCCCATTATATTTAAAGATTCATATTTATACTGTAAGGCTTGTAACCGCTTCCAAATGTTGGGCAGTATTACGAAAAGAAATCAAATGCCAATGACCCCTATAATTATAATTGAAATCTGGATAAAATGCATTTTGCACCCTCAAACTATACCCTGTTTTGCACTTTGGTGCCTAAACAAATTTTTTTTTTTCACATTTTGGTCCCTCAACTAACACTTTGTGGCAGTTTGCCCCTTTCGTCAATTTTAGCCATTAAAAGTGACAGAAAAATTGTTTTAATTATATATACATCCCATATAGTTAGACCTTTTCACTTTGACCCCTATTTTATTTTTTGGTCAATCAAAACGGAGTTTTATTAGACACAAAAAAATTATGAGGAGGTACAACACACTTCAACAAGTAGCAGAGATTAATAAAAGACAGAATTACATCAAAGAGCTCAAAAGTACCCCCCTGTGGGCTGTTTGACAGCTTCTTTTTTTTTTTTTTTTTTAAATAAAATTAAATCATAAAAATTGTGATTGGTAAAATTTGTCCAAGGTAATTTTTGGCCAATTGCAATTGCAGAGGTTATTTTGTTAAATATTTAATTTTTAGCTTTTGGTGTTTCATAAGTATTTGAAAAATGATAGTTGCCAAACATGGCCCAAATAGGGGGGTATATATGTAATTTAAATAACTTTTTTTGTCACTTTTAATGGCTAAAAGTGACGGAGGGGGCAAACTGCCACAAAATTTTAGTTGAGGGACCAAAATGCCACAAAATGTTAGTTGAGGGACCAAAATACGAAATTTTTTTGTTTAAGGACCAAAGTACAAAATAGGGTATAGTTTAGTGTGCAAAATGCATTTTATCCATCTTTGATTGTTGGGGCATTAACTTTATGGGACCTTTTCCTCCATCTTGCTAATATCAATATATTTTCTTAGCAGTCGAATATGTTTCAAAAGGAGTAGAAGCTATTTCTATAAGAAAGAATGACCGTCGTACAATTATTGCATTTTTAAAAGATAATATACTTTCACGATTTGGGACTCCAAAAGCAATAATAAGTGATCAAGGAACTCATTTCTATAACAAGCCATTTGAAAAGTTAATGAAAAGATATGGAGTGACCCATAAGGTGTCGACTGCATACTATCCACAAACAAATGGACAAGCTGAATTAGCAAATATGCAAATTAAGCATATTCTCGAAAAAACTGTGAATTCCAATCGTAAAGACTGGTCTTCAAAACTTACAAATACTTTATGGGCATATAGAACTACTTATAAGACCCATTTGGGAATGTCTTTATATAGACTTTTCTATGGAAAAGCTTGTCACCTACCAGTAGAATTAGAACATAAGGCATATTAGGCTACTAGAACTTTAAATTGTAATATTGAAGATGAAGGAATTTAAAGAAAATTGATCCAATTAAGTGAGCTTGAAGAAATTCGTAAAGATGCATATGATAACGCCCGAAATCATCAAGCAAGAACTAAAATGCATCATAATAAGAATCTTTTGCGCAAAAGATTTACCCCCACGCAAAAAGTTCTATTCTCAAAACTACATTTTTTTAGAGGAAATATGAAATCTCGATGGACTGGTCCATGTATAGTAAAAAATGTTTATCTTGATGGAACTGTCGAGATTGAGGACCCTAAAGATAGAGATACATTTAAAGTTAATGGGCATAGATTAAAGCCATTTTTAGAAGGATTTGAATCTGAGTTGGAGTCCATTCCTTTAGAGGACCCCAACTATAATGCTCCTTAATATCTTAAATCATAATTAGTATAGGACATAGTGTACCAGAGTATTTATGTTTTCATAGTCCTATACTCCTATTTATTTTATATTATATATATGAGTTAATTTTGTCATTATTATTCTATCTTTTCTTTGTTTGTTTGTTTGGAATTTTTTTTTTGTGTGGATGGGGGGGGGGGGGACGGTTTCATGATTAACACCTATTTGTTTGTTTTATCTTTATTTCATAATTAAAATAAAAAAATATGACAAGTGTTTTTTAGGGACAGCTACACCGAAAAAGAGAAAATGACTATATATAGGGCTTTAAACCCTAAAAACTTTCCCCCATCTCTCTCTTCTTCCTTTCTTTTTCTTCTTCCTCTCGCGGCGTTCTCGCCCTCTTTTTCCGACTCTCTGCAACTCTCTCAATCTCCCCCATTTTCTCAAATTTTCCCATTTTCTTTGTTTTCCTCGATCCAAAATCAAGATCTACACTATCAATCACTACATGTAAGATCTATAGTTTAGAGAAAAGCTTGATTTTGATTTTATTTTCTATTATTCCAGTCTTGTTTAAGTTTTTATTTTTGTTTTTATTTTTTCTCTTTTCCATTATTTAACAAAAATGAAATCCATAAGTTGTAAGTACTCGCCAAAGAAGCTTGGAAATACCACTTGATCCACGGCCCTACCAAGTTCTCAGATCTCTGTGTGGCAGGTGATATTTTTCCATTTCAACTTTAAACTACAAAATGGACGACATGTTACTTACCAGTCTTTTGTATTTTAAACTTCATCTTGTTATTTTCCTAATTTTTGTTGTTGTAATGCTACATTGCCCTTAAAAAAAAGAAAAAAAAAGAGAAATAGAGAAACATGTAGGTTTTTTTTTCTCTAGTTTTCTGTTTAAAAAAAAAGTAGTTCTTAGAATTTGAATTTTTTTTTTATAGTTTTTTTAGTTTGTGAAAACATATCTATATATTTCTTAATGTAAATATAGTTTTTAAATAAAATTCCCACCCACCCCCTCTAAGCTCTCTTTAATTAGATTTTGGTTGATAGTTGGAAGGAGTGGAGGGTAGAGTCTAGCCTCTCTTGTTGGTTAAGAGTATAAAAAATGGACCCGATAGTCGATGACCAGACGTTGATGGAATGCTCACTTGTTTCTAAGCAGAAGAAACCCTTTGCTGGCACTTGCCTTTATGCCTTAAAGGAAAGCTAAAACGCTAGGATGGTGTTTGAATTGTTATAGAGAAAAATGTCCTGGTTTAATTGCTCACAATGACACTTCTTTTAAATTTTACTACTGTTACAAAAGACAATTCAAATCAAAGCAAAAGAAAATTTTGGTTGAGAAAAAGGATTGGATCCTTTGATACCTCAATGAACTTTGGTTTCCCATCCTTCATTTTATTTTTATTATTTTTTTAAAATTTTTTAGCACAATTCATAATTTTTAGTCTGGTCAGACTTTAAAATGATCCAACGTGTACATCTGGCTTTCATTAGCTAGTTCGATAGGAGTAATTTGCATGATCCCAACGTCACCAGATATTGTCTAGTGCGGTGATTGACCATTGAGGAAGCGAAAAACTAGGTAAAGCCAGATTTATCTCCTAGTCTTTTACTGGCGTTTTAGCTTGCTAGTGGTTCTAAACCCATCTATTTTACTAGAGGTGGATGGGCGATCGTGACAACTTGGATGCTCTAGATTGCGAAGCCTCTTTTGTATAGGTGCAGAGGATACTACTCGTACCATATATGTATCCCACCTAGTGGATTTTTTAGAAGTTTTTCTTTTACTTCTATATAGGATAGAATTTGACATGATAATGTTATTTTGGGTATGTTAATAGCATACAATACATTGTCACATGTTTAACTACTTTCAAATGCTAAAAACATTTTAAACTTTAAATATTTTGACAGTGTGAAAATATTTACTGAATCTAAATGGATGAGTAAAGATAAACTATGCAGTTTAAAGACAAGTAGTGCAAACTCATTAACCCATGTGAGCTTTTGTACCAATCTTCCTTTCTGAGGGTTACTGTTCCTTTCAGTCTCATTCTCTGTCATATTACTCATTGAAAGTCTCATTATTCTTTTTGACTGATCACTAGAATAGAACGTTCATGATTTTCCAAAATTTAGAACTTCTAAATTGCTTGAATGAACAAAGTCAATCTATTTTGAAAGTGATTTAGGCCATCTTTTCTTTCAAACGCACCTCCCTTCACCTTATATTGCCTTATTCTCAGTTCTCTCCAAATCATGTCTTGCTCCACCGGGGATTACAAACCTTACTTCTATATCCAGTTATGTGATTGGACTGTAATGATATTGCAAGTAAAGAAAGAAGTGGTAAAGAAAGAAATGAGTGGTAAGAAAAAAAACTGACAAAAGACGGTACAAATGATAAAAAGGCAAAGAAGAAGAAGAAGAGATTGGAATGAATTGCGCAAATACTCTAATCACATGCTTAAAATAAATACACTCCAAATCTCTTAATCATCTAAATTTCTACCCAATACCAGTCAAAGTCCTAATGATTTAAAAGAAATTGATTTTTAAATTTAAGTGATAATGATGTTCTCCACGGTAGATCGGTCTTCTAGTGTTAAATATCATTTCATGAGACTTATTGTACTCCAAATACCTATATATTGAGTCATCAAAATGGAAGACACTTCCCTGTCTTTGCTTTCTTATCATGTGAGATGTTCTCTACAATGGTTTCTAAGAGTTTCTCATTAAAAGAGTGAAATCCCAGTGAGATTTGAGTTAAAACTATAAGTTTTATGATTGCTGTTAGTTATGTAAACTTTGAAGCTAAGATTAGCTACTTGACTTTTCAAGCACACACTGTAAGTTTAAAGAGTATATGAAAAATGTTGTTATAGACAAACTGTGAGTGTGTGTGTTGCATTACTATTACTTACTTGGAAATTTCATTTTATTGCCAAATTTCATCATATCTATTGTAAAAGGAGAAAAAATACCTTTATTTTTACATTTTGAAATTTAAAATTGAATTTTGTGGGTATATTCACTACAAACCTTCACGAGACAACACTCGTCCACTAGGGGTAACCTCACGGTTTAACGGCTTGTTGCATATGCTAAATGCAATCGTGATTCTTGCGACAGTGAGTTACGTTTTATTTTCATTAGTCTAGTACTATTACTTTGAATAACTTTTAGAACAATTTCTCTTTCACTTCATTGCTACGGAGTAGCAATAAGCTAGTTGCGAGGTATGATAAGCAATGAATATTGCATATTCATGTGCCAATATAATAGGTATAATGCTCATTTAATCCCCAAATCCCTAGATTTACATGCATTTTGGAATTAATATGGTTTAATGATGATATCACTGAAATGTGTGTAATTATGTGCTTTTACATGTTTCATATGCTTAGGTGAAAATGAAGTTGAAATAATACACTAAAAGGAAGGAAAGAAGCAGTGAGCACACAAGATTATATCACATGTGCCTATGTAATTTACGTAGTCCCCAACTATCATTCTCAAAAAGAAAAAAAAAGAAACAAAACTAAATGTGAAAGGCATTTAATGCCTTGATAGCAACATTTATACTTATATATGTAACTTTAAGAAAATGTTACACACACACACACACACACACACACACACACACACACACACACACACACACACACACACACACACACTCTCTCTCTCTCTCTCTCTCTAGTTTGATTTGAGCTAGTCTGACAGAAGAAGAAAAATTGGGCAAGGATTGGAAAAAATGAACCAAGAATCACTCTCAAACTCCAGGGATTGCTCTATTCAAGTGACGAATACAATGACGAATCTTCATTGATCTTCGTCTATAAATAAACATCCACTGAAAGAGGAGAGATATATGAGACACACGAGACACACAACACAGAGCCACACAGCCAGAGAGAAAACCATAGGAAGAATTCCATTACCAAAGTTACCGTATAAAAACTTGAGCCTTTCGTTGTTTAATTTTGTTCGAAAAGTTGTAAAGATTTTCTTTTCTGTAATTGATGATTTCAAGTTCAAAATCTCTGTAATTATTTTCATCTACTGTATGAAAAATTTGTTGTAGTTATAGATGTTCCCTAAAATAGTTTGAAACCCTAAATTTCCAATTTTTGTAACAAAATTCCATTCACTGTACGACACAATTTTTAATTAAATTCTAGATTTCTTTGCTACGTAGTTGTTATAATCACCTATTAAACCCCATGCATACACAGCCTACCCATATTCTATTCCCAAGTTAGATTAGGATTTGGTTTAACCTTGTTTATGTTTTGGAGTTCATCCACTGTGACCTAGTAGGAATTCAAAGTCAAAGGTTTAGTATCTTATTTTTGGTTCAGTATTTCAATTTATTTATGTTTTATTAGCTTAGTTGTAATAAACTTTGTTATTTTGTAGATTCCACGAATTCAATCCCAACTCATGTTAAGTGAAGAAAAAGTGTATTAATGTTAGTTTTCACTCTTACCTTGGTGTTTTGACCTTAATCTTAATTGGACGGTGATTGTGTAAATGTATTTAATCTATATTTATAATTTATTTAGAAGACAATTTCAATTCCAAAACAGTGGTAGGCTAAAACTTTAATTGGGAATATGTAATAAAAACTCAAAAATCACAGCTTCTGTGCCCTGATCTTAAATGTGCAGATTTATCTAGATGGGTTGTTTTTCCATTTCTGGCAAAAAATATCTATTGTTTATGACTATTTAACACATTTATAAACTATGGCTATATTGGACTTTAAAAGATTACGTATTTGAAATAAGAATTTAATTATGTGAATTGTCAAACTATGCATTTTGTCATAAAAAACACCTAGCATACAAAACAATTTATTTAATAAAGTTTATATTTCAAGTCTGTGTGTATATATTTCTCTCCATTAATGGACAAACAATCATGTAGTGGCAGGGTGGTAGGGACTGAGCGCCGAATAACCCACGTCCGCGGGCTTGAATTCGAACCTAGCTACTGTCCAATTGCCTCTTTATTTTTCTTTAAACTAAACGATGTCGTTTCATATCAAACCTAACACACTTGATATGACATCAACTGGTATAAGCTTATTTCAAATAAAGAATCACTCTAAGCACAAAAGTTGTATGATCTAGTGTTGATTTGCATATTCCCAATCCATTTAAAGAATTTCTCCAAAGTTAATTAATATTTCCTATTTTTAGATAAATTAGATAAAATATTTTTATTATTTCTATCTTTCGCTATAATGAAATCTAAAAAGTTCATTTCATGTAAATCTAGCTTTAATTTCTTTTTCTTCCTTTTTTTACTAGTAGCTTAGTTAGTTTATTTTGTACTGTTAAAATCTTTACCGTAAACAACTAAAAAAATAGCCTTTTAATTAAGTTTACTGCAAAAATATAAGAACTAGTAGTTTAGGAAAATCCCCAAAAATCCATCATCTTTAATTTTCTTTTTAGGGGCAAAATAGTTACTTCTTATCTTAAAAATCTTTTTACCGTTCCCTATGGGTTCGACCTGGTCTTACCTGCACTTTCTTACTTGTGCGATCACCTACACTTGGTTGTTAATAAGAAAACACATCAGTAGGAAGTTGTCAGCGGCACCTCCTCCCTCGGCCACACAGCAGGCCGATGAGGATACTATGCCATCTTTAACCCCTGCAGAGCTAACCCCTCCTCCGTCCAAACGGTTGAGGCAAAAGTCCGTGGTATCATCATAGAAGAAGGGTAGAAGAGGTGTAGTAGTTTCTTCAACCAATGAGGAAGAAGAAACACAAATGGAACAGGAGCGGAAAAAATCAACGTCGGTAGAAGAGGAAGCGGCCGAGGAGGAATAAATAGAAAAGGATTTAACGGACGATACCACAAGGGTGGTAAACTTGATTGTGTCCGAAGTCCTATATTCTCCTCCTACCTCTGAGATGGTAGAACTTCTTCCAACAACTTCTGGTTCCAGCCCTCTCGTCATAGATCTTACCCTTCCAACTACTGTCCTTGATACTTCCAAAGTGGAGGAGCATGATGAAGCTCCAATCACCAATGTGGGGTCTATTGGTTGAAAAAACTGAGCCCTCGTCGTTAGCTCTAGTGACTCATTCAGGCGTTGCGATCGATGTTGATCTATCTACTTCCCAAGTGCCGACTATCCTTTTGTGAGCCCTTTGCAAAGTTCTTTTCTGTTCTTTGAACTGACTCTTTCTCTCTTATCATTATGATTTTAAAGGAACCTACTAGAGGGCCATCTTTTGACCCTAGTACCTTCTTTCATCAACTAGACGTGAATGTCCTCAAAGTTAATCTGTCCACTATTCAAGTAGCAAAGCCCGATGATCTCCAACGTGCTAGGGAGTTCATTAAAAAGCTTTCTTCCATTGTTTGGATGCGACTCCCTCTCCTCTTCTTATCATTTCTTCCATCTCTCTCATGCAGTAAGAATCTTCTTTATCAGGTGAACAGATGTCCATCCTGAAGGAGTTAAAGGAGCAATTCCCGACTTGCCATATTATGCTTAAAACTACTGCCAATGCTCAAGGTTATTTTGAGCCCAGGCAGTCGGCTTATAATATGATGTTGAGAAGGTAGCAGTAGCTAAACAATGGTTTAAGGGAGTGACCGCAAAACGAGGCTAATTAGTTGAAAAGCTTGAGAAGGTATAACAAGGAATTGTAGACCTTCGCAAAGCGCTGGCTAATTATGAAGCAAAAGAGAAAGAATGCCTTAAAAATATAGCCACTGTTCATTCAACAGTTGTGAAAACTGGCCAGGACACAAAATCCCTGGCAGAAAAGCTGCAACCCCTTCTTCCCAGTGCTAAGGACTGGAGTGCCAATCTTCGCTGTGCTGGAGAAGATGAAAAAAGGGCAGAAGAGGCTTGGGCAACTCTAAAAGAGAAGTTAGGGAGGTTTTCATCGGCCTAGTGGCTGAGGCATTATGTATTTTGTTTTGGTAGCCGCTTGTAAAGAACATATTTTGAATGAGAATTTTCTTTTCTTTTTGTCCTTTAGGTTTTATCGTTTGCATTATTTCTCTTCAATTTTGTCCATCAGATCTTCTTTTCAAAGCATGTTAGAAATGTTATGACCTCACTCTTAAATTGAAGCCCGATGGGTTCCAATCCATTGGTATGTTTATCAAACCAAAGGTTACTTTATCAGTTTTTGACTTAAAGTGTCACATCAATTCAATACTGCTGATGTACAAAATTCATCGTAATTCTTGAGCAAAACACGTGGATGATTGCGGCTGGCTGTTTATTTCTCAAAGAATGAACTTAATGATAGTTCACATTAAATGAATGTATCCCTTCAGCCATTCTACACGTGAGAAAAGCATGCGGAGTAATTGAGGCCATACGATCAGTCGGGCCAGAGGACTCGTGTAGGGCTGTGGTTGTAACAACCTGCATTTTCATTTAATCTTAAATTGACATTTCCATAATTAATCTGTATTTGCATTGACATATTTAAAATCAAATTATATTGTCTGCATTTATCTAATTACAATTCTTATGTTTAGAATTTATTACTTGCTTTATTTCATATTTGAAATTCTTATTGGGGCCAAACTGTAATTTTACAAAATTAGTCATACCTGTGTTGGATTGTAAAATCTGTATTTCAAAAATGGTGAAATTAATTTCTTTTGACTCAAACATTATTTTTATAAAACCGGGAAATCATTTCCTACATTAAAATGAATTTTCTATATTTTTGTGGTGATCACCGCGCCACGAAAAATACCAGTTTATGTTCAAAACTGTCCGCACTGTGTTAAACTTCCACAGATTTTGGAAGTGATGTAATGTTTGATTAGACATGCTTTATTGCCATTTATGGAAACTAATGATCACCTAAGCTTTGTTTGGCTATGCCTAGATTATGTAAGTAATGTTGTACCATAAGCTTCCTTTCCCAAACACTTTTGGAGATTGCCTCCTACTAGTCTATAAACTACCCTTTCAAAACTCCTACAGCTGGTGATTCACATATACGTACATACATATCTGTGTTTATGGAGGATTTTGGGTTAATTAGAAATGAAATTCAATTTGTTGAGTATATATCAATATACTTGGAGCCCAAGTTCACAGACTTAGCCTTCTATATATATTCACTCCACTCTCACACAAACACAAGTTCTACTTACTGAATTCCAGAGAGTTTAGAGAGAGACCAGAGAAGAAGACTTACTTTTTCTAGAAAGAAGAGCTCTTGATCACCATAACTTACAAGCTTCAATTTGGATTTCTCTATTTGCTTCCCTTTTCTCAACACACACTTCATCTATATCTTAGTGAGTATTCTAAACTCACTATGAATGAAATTTCATGCCTACTTTCTGTGTATATAGCTTATTATGTGATTTCCCCATTGAAACTTTTACGTTGATTTTCTATGGCTTGAAAAATCAAGATTTTCAAACTTAACCAAAATACGTTTTTATAGATAATAATGAAAGATTATGGAATATATAGACTATGCCTAAAGTATTGAAACTTAATTTGTTCATATGAAAAAGTATATTAGAGATTAATTTTTGTTAACTTTTAGTTTTCCACAAAATTCTAGAGTTTTAGATTGATTCATGTTAAATTGATTATGGAATCATAATCCTTGTGAAAAACCGAAGAAAATCATATGTTGTAAGGCCTAGTAACTTACAGAATTGAAAATGGGTCAATTTAGACCCTTAAAACTAAAACAGAGCAGTTCAGCGAAGAAGACGAAGCTTCTGCCTGAACTTGCGCGCGCGATCGCGCGAGCGGCCCGCGCGCGCGAGGTGTGTGTTTCCAGGCAGACAGAAAATTTTATATAATGAAAATGAAAAATAGGTAGGTCGCGCGAGCGACCCCTCGCGCGCGACTTCTGACAGTTTCTAGTTTTTGCTTGTCTTATGTTAAGGAACTGTTTGGGTGATATTTTATGAACTGTTAAAGCTCCGTTTGGGAAATTTACTTAAATAGAATCCTATTTGGGTATGTTTGGACGATTAAAATGTTGCATTACGACTTATCAATCCCCGTACGCACGTTGTTTATATAATTCAGTAATTTGCCTCATGTTTTAAAGTTTCATGACATACATGTGGAGTCAGTTGTACATGCATGGTGAGTGTGAATGTTGGTCAGTATGGAAAAGAGTAATGGTCAGTGTGGCATAGTGAGTGCTGTTGAGATTGTGTTGTGGACACTCCCTGGTAAGTGAGTACCAAAGTGTGTTGTGATTGAGATTGCGGCGAGGGTGTCTTTGAAATGCGACGGTGGCAAAACTGGACACTCCCTGATGACCATGGTAGCGTCAAAGTGTGTGAAGCCGAACTTGGACATTCCCTGGCACCCATGGTAGTGCTAAAGTGTGGCCTACGGACACTCCCTGATACCCGAGTCTGGATACTGCGTGAGGGTTCCTCCGGTATTTGCATGGCGGATTAGGTAGTCAAAGTGTGAGGCATTGGACACTCCCTGGTACCCTGGACCAAAGTGTGAGGCAAACTGGACATTCCCTGGCACCCCTGTGCTAAAGTGTGGCTATCGGAGTATTTCAAAGATACTGGTGTGTGATAGTGGATTGTTGGGTTTTGTCGAGAGAAAAGAGTCGGTAAGATGAGATGGTGCATTGTTCTCATACACGGTCACATATATGTGAATTATATCTTTTAAATAATATTGTGCTTATTTCCTAAAATGAACTCCTTGCTTTAATATAAACTTGTTGAATTAATCGAGAAATGAAAAGAGGTAAATGAGTATGTTTTACATTCAAAGTTATGTTTTTTTTAATAGTCACCGGGTTCTTGAAGCTGACGGCGTTGATGCGCCCTGGACATTCCTGTTCAGGCTTTTCAGGTTATGACTACGCGAGGCCTTATGACTATGCAAACTGAGAATCCCTACTGGAAAGAGAATTTACTTTTATATGTTTTAAGTTATAAACTGGTTTGTAATAAGGATGACTATAATAGACAATAGTTATTGTTTTGTTTTAAGGCGGCTTGTGCCTTAGTTGACCCTGTATTGTGATATGTAATAAGTTAGAAAATATTTGTAAGCTTTGATTGCTCTACTCTGATTATGGTTTTATGTTGTTCGACGTTTGGGATGGAATCGATCCTTCAAACTGTCGCGACCTACGGGTCCATAAAGGAAATTAAACGCTTTTCATATTTATGCTATGTCGGGGTGTGACAGTGGTCTTCTTAGGAGATGTAGAATTTTTTTAAGTAGCAAAACTGGGAGGTTCCCATAGTGAAACATTTTGTAAAGTGGGATTATTCGATATAAAGCCCTTTATGGCTCTCAATGTCTGGCTTTGGTTAGGTTGACGGCACGGACAATCTTAGACTACTATCGGGTTCTCTGCATCAGGAAGATAATGTACTATTTGCCTTCAAGGAGGCAAAATGTGGTGGTGAGGATAGGTCATCCTAACAAGGACTGGGGAAAGTACCCCCAAGTCCTTGTCTTGGGCAACTTCCTGCCTAATAGGTATGAGGACAACTTTCCTCGTACCTTCAATGTTGACATCTTTAGAGGTAGGATGATGGCCCTCGAATCGGGGAAGAAGGGCTACTGGAAATGGGAAGTAAGGGTGGCCTCCACAGCTCATCTAACCTCTGACTTTCTGATGGGGCTAGATGGACGAATCCTGATCACTAAAGAGGCCTTTGGGCCATAATGGCAGAAGCACAGGCGAATCTGGTTCCTCAAAATGGCCCTCGTAGCGCCTTTTGGGCTGCTTACGCTACTGTGCCATTAGAGTCCGCAGAGGCTCCGATGGTAGATGATGAACCAGCCGCTCTAGGAGCTATGAACCGGGAAACCGTAATCCTTGAGTCTGACAGCTCTTCTGAAAGTGAGGAAGAATCGGCCTCTGAGGCTGATGAGGCTAGCCCAGCCTGACTGAGGGCTTTTGAAGTTAGGGAGGACTCCCAGGGCAGAGCTTCCCAACCAGAGGATGTTCCCGAGCCAGCAGAGCTTGAAAACTTCTCGAATTTTCAGTGATGAGAGGGATGACCTAACTCCAACTGCTCTGCTGGTGGGGGAGGCTGCTCTTCGAAGGAGGATCACAAACCTAGAGATGCTTTGGGACTTCACTTAATGTAGGAAATGATAGTGGAAGAGAGAGGCAATCTTTTTTGCTGGCTGCCTCGAAGAAATCGATCTGCAGTTAAAGAATCCCAGGCACAAAAGGAGGCGTTTGGTGTAGTTAAACCGATGAAGATTAGCTTTGTTGGTCTTAATCTTTTGTTCCTTTGTTCTTTCTGCATTCGTGTTTCCTTCTTTTGTCTTTTTGTATAAATTTTCTTGAAGTATGAATGAAACAAATACCTTCTATTGTTATTATATTTCTTATTCATGATTGATGATTGGTTCATACTTCATGCCTGCGGTTGGTCTGAATTCTAAATTTGTAGTCTCCCATAGTGTAGGAAAATATGATTTCAAATACTGACCATTAATTAATCGTGGATCAACTTTACCATCAATGTCATATAATTGGTAACCACCGCCTCTTAATATCTTAAAGACCACAAATGGTACCTCCCAATTAATGGACCACTTTCTATACCTTCTATTCTTTTCAACGATAGGAAGAACGACCTTCCATACGAGCTCTTTTAAACAAAATGATTTCTCTCTCACCTTCTTATTGTACGCTCTACCAGTCCGATTCTTCTATACCTTAAGGCAATCCAAAGCATTTAGTCTGACCTCATCCAAACCTTCCAGCTCAGTAATCATAGCTTCAGTATAATTGGTTGGTTCTAGATGGTTTTACAATGCCCTTCTTGCTGATCGGATTGTAACTTCCATTGGTAGCATAGCATCATGCCCATAAGTTAAAGCAAATGGGTTCACACCTATTCTTGTTCGTTTGGGCGTCCAATAAGCCCAAAGTGCTTCGAACAAAAGTGAGTCCCAAGAGCTAGGATTCTCCTTTATCAGTTTTCCCAAAATTCCTTTGATAACTTTGTTGGATGATTCGACCTAGCCATTTGCCTGAGCATAGTATGGGGTTGAAGTAAGAATTTTTACACCCATACTTTATGCAAAAGTCGTGGTTTCAATTCCAGTGAAAATGAAACTCTGATCAGTTGTGATTGTCTCTGGCAAACCAAACCGATGCATGATATCTTGATCAGTGAATTTTATAATAGTGGCTTCAGTGACCGATCTTGCAGGTATAGCTTCTACCCATTTAGTGAAGTTAATCGGTAGCCATGATGATAAAGCAATGTTGTCTAGAAGAAGCTAGATGAACCTTTCCAATCAAGTCCATCGCCCATCATCTGAAGGGCCATGGCTTGATGATCGGTTGTAAAACTTTACCTGGCACCCATTGGATAAGCCATTCTTTTGACATGCTTCACAACCTTTGGCATAATTAATACAGTCTTTTAACATGGCTGGCTAGTAAAATTTATATCTTCTTATTAGACACTTCATTTTTGTGCCAGCTTGATGGGCTCCACAAATCCTTTTATGGACTTCGGACATGACCTTCATGGCCTCCCTTTTGCTCAAACAATTTAAGATGACATCGTCCCTAATGACTTTCTAAAAAATTTCTCCATCTAAGAGAACAAATCGGACTATGAACATCCTGGTCCGGCGATCTGCTCTGACATTGGGGTTATTGAGATACTCCTTAATCAGGGTTCTCCAATAGTCCTCTTCAAACAGAATGGAACAAGTTTTAGCAAACTGTGGATACTCGAACCAAGCTTAGGGCCTAGAAGGATTAAGCCCGCTTGATTGATCCTATTTCAAATCTCATGCCAACAACCACGAGTGAGGTTCACCACCCTTCATTAGCCTTTAACCCATCTGACCAATTTGGATTACTCGTATTTTGGATTCCATAGGACTTTTTATTCAACCGAGGCAACAATCGATGCCCATGATCCATATCCAAGGCTACACGAGTGAGTAATCCATGTTTTATCCCATAAGGCCAAATCCGGAGAGATCCTCACTAATAAAGTTGCCACTTGGTTTGATAAAGGAAACCAAGAAAACTAAATCTATTAAGTCCAATGGATAGAGAGCACCGCCCTGTCATCACCAAAGAACTCAGTTTGGGGGTTAAGGTACGAGAGAGGAAGGAGCTAGATCGTGCTAAAACACCCCCTCTCGCCCCATCGTGAGATGGGCCTTTATTTAGCTTTCAAGGTGTTTAACTAGATATTATGTGGACTGTATCATTTATTTCTAATGCAATCCTAATTCAAGTTATAAACAACTAATAAAAGAAAATCGTGCAAGAAACTGTACATTTACATGCAATGCAAGTGCTAAAATAGTAATTCGGGGACTAAACGTATTACTACGCTCCCCTAGCATGTGAAGGGAAATAAAAATAAGAGGAATGCAAGAGAACTTACCCAGGATAGCATAGCATTCCCAATTATCCATAATTGACCATGGTTAAGACAACAAAAGAATAATATATAGAGGACAATCTAAGAATATCCTACTTATCTAGGCATGGATAGCATGTATGCATGTCCAAACATGACTACTACGTGCAGTAGTGTGCATGTGTAAGCTTAATTAAGATGTTATCCCTAGTATGAATAACCTACTATTCTATGTGAGGATAGTGTGCATGTGTATGCATGTGCATGGATATGAATTAATTCATAAATTAAACTAGTTATGAATTAACTACTATGCATGGATAAAACAGGGATAGCATGGATAGCCTACTATCCCAACTAATATGGATTACAACATGATTCCTATATGAATGCCCTAGTTCTAGACTCGTAGATCCAATTAAGGCTTTGTTCTCTCCGGGTCAGATTTCCATGGAGTGAATACCAACCCCACAGCTTCGGCTACGACAACATTTGGGGGTAGCTCTACCAGGGATAGCTCTACTTTAATGGATACTACAAACACTAAATTAAAACTATCATAGAACTTTAAAGATTAAAAACAATAAAAATGAAGAACGCGAAGAACAAACAAGAAATTCAACCTAGATCTAAGAAAATAAAGATCAAAACAGAAAAATAAAATAGAAAAACAAAGAAGAAAAATGAGCTTACCTTAAGAACTTCCCTCAGAATACTTCTGCAGGGCTTCGCCAATACCGTGGACTCTAAGAACCCTAAAAGTAAAAGATTAAACTATCCAAGGAACTTTGAGTGCTTCGGAATCCTCCAAGGGGGTTTCCTTGAGTTCTCTAGTTCTTAGGATTTTGAGGTGTGTTGGATGGATAGGGGAGGACCCCCTTTTATAGTTGATGTTTTGGGTGGAAACTCTTATGTTTAGGTGATGTGGGACAAAAGAAACACAAATTTTCACATTTTTGGGCGTTTTCACGCGGATTGTGGTCAAATCAAGGGTCCAAAATGCATCAGGGGTATTTGAAAGCCATAGTAGCACTCAAGGATGCCACACTGTAGTCTGAGAGTTTTGTGCAGCACTCAGTTGAGAGCCACCATGGTTCTCAGATCAGAAGTTATATTTTCCTTCTAGACTTCATAGATTTCGTTCTCTTACCTCGGTTATCCTTTTTGGGCTTGTGATATACCGTTGGAATGGTATGGGAGTCTATTTTAAGATGTTTTGGTCTTATTCAAAAGAGGTTTTTAGATTTTGAGTTATTATCAAAAGAGTGAGGCTGACTCCAAGAAGAAGCGAACTTGTGAGGTGTAAAAAGGGTAAAAATTCTCCTAAGTGATTTTTGGTCAATGTAAAGACTTGAGTCACTAATTTAGGCTATTTTAGGAATATTTTGTAAAGGGAGTTCTTAGGATCCCACCCCGAAGTCTGGATTTTGCTTGGTAAAAGGCAATTTTTCGTCATTTTATGTGAAAAAGCTCCCCTAAATTGGGTTTTTGTCTCTAATTTGGATTTATAATGTACCTAAGTCTTCCTAAAGGTTATTCTAATGTATCTCGGAGACCATAGTGCTTTATGAAGTTTTACTTTATAAAACCAAAATTCCACAAATCCTGATTCCAGTCATCGGGTTATTCTTGAGGCATGATTCCTTCAGTCGAGCGGACGAACCAAAATAGGGTGTCTACAGTTTGCCCCTCTTTGATAGAGCTTTGGAAGCAACGCTTGTCATAAGGGAATGTCAAAGCATGCATGACAACCTTTTAGTGAGTCCAGAAGACTTCAGGAAGAAAATTGAGAAAATCAAAGACATGCAAGCACATAAAGAAAATCTCAAAAATCAGGTGGTCGCACTCAAAAGGGCTGCCTACGTATTCCTTCACAGGAAATCAGACCAACCGTAGTTCAATGAGCACGCCACATGCAAGCAATAATTCAAGTAAAATACACTGAATGATATGAGACTTAAACTATTGCTAACATTCAAGATACTCAGGGATTGTTCCATTTGGAACCATGGATGATCACAGCGGGGTGTCCTATTACGGACGATTCAACGGAGTGTCCTATTGCGAATGATTCAACAAGGATGTCCTATCATGGATGATTCGACAAGGTATTGCCTTAATCTAGAGGACTTTCATGACTTTGCCTCATCTTAAGGGCTTTATGACTCTTCGTGCATAGCTCTTCGAGCTAGGTGGAGACAAACAGGTCTCTAGAGCCACTTAATGCAAACTAGACCTAAGATACGCAGTGATGAGCCAATTACGGCAAACATCATGAGCGCTTGCCTCATCTTGAGGGCTTCGCGACAATAATTTTCCTCATCTGAGGGCTTTATGACATCTCTATGCGTAGCTCTTCGAGCTAAGTGGAGGCAAATAGGTCTCCAGAGCCGCTTAAGGTGAACCGGACCTAAGATATGTAGTGATAAGCCAGTTATGGTGAACATCACGAGTGCTTGCCTCATCTTGAGGGCTTTGTGACAACGGTTTGCCTCATCTTGAGAGCTTTATGACATCTTTGTGTATAGCTCTTCGAGCTAGGTAGAGACAAACAGGTCTCCAGAGCCATTTAAGGCAAACTGGACTTATGACATATGCAGTGATGAGCCAGTTACGGCGAACATCATAAGCGCTTGCCTCATCTTGAGGGCTTCGTGACAACGGTTTGCCCCATCTTGAGGGCTTTACAACATCTCTATACATAGCTCTTCGAGTTAGGTGGAGACAATAGGTCTCCAGAGCCACTTAAGGTGAACTGGACCTACGACACATAGTGATGAGCCAGTTATGGTGAACATCATGAGCGTTCACAACTACGATTATCAATGCAACTATTGACATCTTCGAGCGTAGCACTTTGAGCTAAGCGAGAAGGACAATTCTGCTGGGGTACTCAAACTCATGGAGCCATTTAAGGTAAACCATGGGATACGATACAATGTGATGTAACTCTATTGGGGAAAAGGTACTCGTGGAGCCGTTAAGGTGAACCAGGAGCACTATACATGATTCAAGACTTTACTCGATTCGATTGGCATAACAGTGCGGAAGGCAATGCTGTGCAACTGGGATTCAATGTTCATTTGACTCGACTAGTGTAATAATTTAGGAGATTATTACAATGATACCCTGCTGGGGAATATATACGACATCATTCTATAGGGGAGATTATGTTTGGAGCCTTCGAGGCTCACCATGCTTAATTCAAAACTTACTTGAATGGATGAATACAACCATGCAGGACTTCTATCAACTCAATGCAATGCGATGCTAAATGCTCTACTGGGGATTCGTATGCATGCAAATGATATCTTATGAAAATTTTTAAGTATTCAAAATCATGAAAAATTGAACAAAAATGTATCAAAATAATCAAATCAGAGCTAAAAATGGATCCGGAGAATAAACAAGGCATTACAGGGGCATAAATGCATAAAACATGGAAAATTGGGCTGAGTTCCATGGTGGCATTGGGTGAGTGCCGCGCGGCACTCCGAGAGTGCCACCATGGCTTTCAGCCTCTAGTTTAGGCATTTTGTTGTTCATTTGCTACCTACTTCAAAATTTGGTTGGATTCTCTCCAAACTTATTCCTTCTCTCCATTTTCTCTCCATCTTTATCCTCCAAATCTATGTTCTCTCATCCTCACTTTGGTTTTTCAAAATCATCCCCTGATTTAAGCTCTTGAAAATCAAACATTCACTTATTCAAAAACACTTTCCAAATCATCCAATCACAAGATTTTCATTCAAATTCAACAATGTCTTCCTCCTCCTCTTCGGGTTCATCATTCAGTATCAAGAGTGGGGTTCCTCTTCCTCTCAATCTCCAGGAGGGAAGACATTCTTACAAACCTCCTCCAGCAATTTCCTTCTCGAGCAACTTATAAGAGATCCACATCAACATTTATCCTTCAAAGCTAGGGAAGGAGAGGTATTTTTAAAACTTTTCTTTTAAAAACTCAATTTCTTCTTTCCAAATGTAATGTACTACCAAATTAAGGCTCAAGAATGAATATATGCATGCTGTAATATGTTTTTCTTGTGGTTGATTCCATCCCAAGGGTAAGAATCAAGAGCCACCATTTTCAAAACAAGGATTTTCAAATTGTGCACACAAGGTGTTTGTAGAGATGCTAAACTCACCAATTTCTTATTTCTTATCATTCTAGGTAAAGAAGGTGACTCTAAAGGGGCATGAGTGCTTCACTCATGGCTAGGAATGGTACGAAAAATTTCCAAAAGCTGTGCAAAACAAGGTGAAAGCTGCTGGCTTCGGGGAGTTTGTGAAGCTCTTGGTTAGTAGCTCTAATGACTTGGTGCACCTATCTAGTCTAGCGGAAAGGTGGTGGGACTTTACTAACATCTTCCATCTTCCTTTCAGGGAG
Organism: Hydrangea macrophylla; assembly: GCA_033977485.1. Classification (NCBI taxonomy): domain Eukaryota; kingdom Viridiplantae; phylum Streptophyta; class Magnoliopsida; order Cornales; family Hydrangeaceae; genus Hydrangea; species Hydrangea macrophylla. Next base: position 52,743,122 of record CM066991.1, on the reverse strand, counting down.
ATGACCATGACCCCAAATGACTTTTCCATGATTACCGAGCTACGAGTAGGAGGAGAACCTATCATTACGGACCCTATATTGGAAGTTTCTAAGCAAAAGGTGATCACTCTCCTAGGGGCATACCCAACTAAAGTGGTGAGTGGAGTAGTTCCTTATGCATGGTTTCTTGAGACCTTCCAAAGGTACAACCAATTCACTGCCAACCAAATTACCCGAGCCTTCATTATGTATGTCCTAGGTTGTTCCCTTTTCAGCACCAAAGCGAGCCAGATTCATCTTTCCATCCTCGGGAGCTTGGCTAATGTCGACCGAATCCACATATATGATTAGGGTGGTGCTAGTTTAGCTATTCTCTATAATCAAATGGGAGACATCTCTTGGATGTACTCACCCTCGGTTGGAGGCTTCTTGAGGGTTTGGGAGGTATTACTTAATTCATTCTCTTTTCTCTCTCTCTTTTTTTCTTGGCATTCTAATGGTCTTCTCTCTTCTCTTCTTAACAGTTATGGAGCTTTGGGTATTTTTGAATGCTCACTCCTAAACCCATGAACTTGAGTGCTAGCTTATTCCCAAGGGGTCTTAAATGGATGAAGGAGAAGGTGGGCATGAAGGTTGGAGCTCACGATCTTAAGAAATGCCAGGAATTCTTAACTTGTCTTATTGGGGACTCAGTGATGTGGGATCCTTGGGCTAGAATTCCTCGTGCTATGAAGGTTCCCTATGCATGAGTTATTTAATTGTCAAAGCAACGTATCGTATTCACGGGTCATTATACCGCTGCTTGGTACTTGGGAGAGAGGGTCATACGACAGGCATGCCTCCTAGATCATTTTGTTGTATCTAAAATCCCTCCTCCTAGGATGCTAGACACTCACAAGCTTCAGGGTGATGACCTCGAGGAGGCTCTTACGGGAGTGGATGGGATGCAACTAGTGGTGGATAAGAGGACCTATGAAGGTTTTCGGGTCTCCCATCTTATGTCTAATTTTCCTATGATTGGTCACGCCGAGGTATGAATCCTTCTTAGCTTTTCTTCTTCTTATTTTTCTCGCTTAACTTGCTAAGCTCTCTTTGGTTGCAGGGATGGCCTACTATCAAAGGAGCTGTGGGTTCAAGCACTAGAGTTTAAGGGGCATGATCGTCCTATGAGGAAGCACCCTTGAGGTATTCAACTTCTGACCTCCCTATCATTAATTGGACGGTTGCTACCTTAGATGATGATGATCGCGAGGTTCCCCCTATCGCATTCCAGAGGCGATTCCATATGATTTCCAATGCATCTCTTCAAATGTGGCCTTCGTCCAAACATCATATGTGGAAGAACATCGGAGCTTGGTTGCTAGCTTAAGATCATGGATTCACCGGCTAGAATACAGGGTAAAAACTCTCGAGCCTTGCCCCTAGTTTCACAACTATTCTCTAATCTTTTTTTCTTCTCCCCCTTCTTAATAGCTTAAATTGACTAAGCGCTCTCTTCAGTCTTGCTCTGCCTAGTATGACGTCGAAAGGACAAACATGGTGAGTCGAGCATTTCTATTAACCAGTGCTAGTTATCCTTTTAAACTTCTAAAATCAATGAATGCATGCATGTTTTCTCATTCTCTTTTTTCCCTTTTTCTTGATTTAATTAATAGTTTGTTCTCCTTTTAGTACAATGAAATATATACCGGGAAGAGGCGTATAGTAGAGTTGGAGATGCAGTTAGGGGAGTCCTTGTCATACCAACCTCCTGCTAGACCCATACCAGAGCCGGTTAGGCGTTCCACTTCTCGTCGCTACATCATCATCGAAGAAGATGAAGAGGAAGAGGAAGAGGAGGAACCTCTACAAGTGCGATCAGGAGAGCAAATGCGGGCAAGAGATGTCCTCGGGACTAGCTATATGCTCTATCTTTACTTTCCTTGCACTACTATGGATGACTGTACTTGACTTATAGATTGTACTCATGGATTTCTTTCTTGCATTTCCTTTAAACTGTTGCTTGAATTGTATGAGTAGTATGCTCCCTTGGGGGACCTTCTAAGACTCTTATTACTATTTCATGACAAGGAATGAATGATTTAAAACACTCAATAGGACTTCTTACACACATAACAAGACTTCAATCATGGCAATTTATGACAAGAAAAACTCACTTCATACTCCTCCAAAATGTCCAATCAGAAATAGGAAAAATAGTACAAAAAATGACAGAGAGAATGAAGAAACCTCCGACTCCTCTTTTAGGACTAGTCCTTAGGATAGCATAGATCCCTCTTTTGTTCTTAGCTTTTAGTGGAATAAAACTTCAATCAATGAACTTGGTCTTGAGGACTCTCCTTATTTAGTCTGCTTTTAGATTTTCACTTGTTCTTTGTTATGCCAATCTTATCATGCTTAACTTATCGATTCAAAACCGTTTCATTTTAATCTTTTGAGTGCATGCCTGAATCTTTTCCCTGAAATTTATATTAATGTTTGGTTCAAAAATGGGGCTAACCCTTTTAAAAGGAGGGTTAGGTTTCAAGTCGGGGGTTGCCCCTGGTATAGGGACAGTTAAAGAAAATCAATATTGGGAAGGGCTTGCCCCTAGTGTAACAAATGAATGGGATTAGCTTAAGGACTTGGACCAAACCTGTTTCTAGGCTGCCTATGTATCCCCTAGTAGGAATCAGGTCCATTTACGTAATTCGGGTAAGATGTGCATGGGTGGGCTAAGCATAATACTTCTTGAGGCGATCAAGATTAATAGGTTCTTTGAATTTAAGGCCATCTAGGTCTGTTAGGTAGGCTGCTCCCCCTTTGAGAATGGTCTTAACTAGGTAGGGTCCGACCTAATTGGGCTTAAACTTCCCTCTTGGATAAAAAACTAGTGCTCTCAATTCTTCCAAGACTAGGTCAGCCTCAACAATCTTCCTTGGGCGAACTTTCTTGTTATAAGCTCTAGCTATCCTTTGTTGATATTCTCGGACATGGTTCAGTGCTTCCAATCATTTCTCATCTATCAGTGCTAGCTCCTCATACCTTTCTCTCAACCATTGGGATTCTTTACCTCACATTCGGCCATTACCCTCTAGGATGGTATTTCTAGTTCTGTTGGCAACACGGACTCCATTCCATATACCAATGAGTATGTCATGACTCCAGTGGATGTCCTCACAAATGTCCTGTATCCTCACAAGCCGAACAATAACTTCTCATGCCAGTCCTTATACGTGTCTACCATCTTTTGTAATATTGCCTTCACATTCTTATTTGCAGCTTCTACTGCCCCATTGGTCTGTGGCCTATAGGGTGATGGCTTTTGGTGGGTGATCTTATACTCTTCCAGTGGTGCTAGTACATCAGCTTTAAAATGAGACCCATTATCGGATATGATCTCATAAGGGACTTAGACACCCCAATTTTGACCAAACGTTGAATTAAGGGGAGTGTTACCTCCAAGTCCGATGAGGACAATGTCCGACTAATCTAGGGCTCCCAAAGGTGACCCAAGCTCTTTAAAAGACTCTTCAACTCAAACAAAATAGAAAGAAAGGATAAAAAGAGAAGGAAAGGGAGAATAGTAGAAAATGGTACATGAGGGGTAATGCGGCAGTCACGTGATACCGCTGCGGCACTCATTAACTGCCGCACCGACAGTCATTGAAGACTGCTACGGTATTCCCTGAATGCCGCTAATATCCTTAAAATGCCACAAATTTTAAAAGGCGACAGTCAGCGAAGTAGTCTGCGACATTCATTGAATGTCATCTCGGCGTTCAGTGATTGCCGCATCAGCGCTCACTGAGTGTCGCTTCCAATTCCACTGAATGCCGCATTTTTTGGCAGTCTGCTATACGTTTTGTACCTTTGAAAGTACACCCGGAATTAGGGGTTTGCCCCCAAAATTACTGAAATACCCTTTCAAAATTTGCCTATATAAGGGAGGTGAATATCCCATTACCAAGGACCCTTTTTGTTTTTAGAGTTTTTGAATCTTGAATCTCTTGTATCCTTTATATAATTGGGAAAGGCTTAGAAAAAAATTAAGAAGTTGCAAGAGTTTAAGAGAAGAGTTTGAATCAACTTTAGAAAGACCTTCAAACCACAAAAAAAGTTGAGGATAATTGGAGGTGATCCTATAATCTTAGTGTAGTTTTGTTTCTATTAATCCCCTAATCTTCAAACTATTAAGTCTTTTTTTCATGAAATTTTAGAAGTTTTGTTGGTGAACTTAGAGTTTTGGATTCTTAGTCCTTTTTATCTTCTTGTCACTTTATCTTATTTACATCACTCTCTTGAGATTATTGGAGATTTTCTATATCTCACTTGAATCTCATGAGTGTGATCTTCCTTGATGGCATGTAAGCTTGTGCCTCACATGGGAATTAAAGTTAATCATCATTTTATTTAAGAGCAAGTAGATGAATCCAAATCCCTACCATGGTTTGGGTTCTCTAACTTGAGGTTTCATGTAATTTTCCTTATGTTTCTTTGAAACTCATGAATATTAGTCATACTTTAATCTCCAATGACCATAAAATGGTAGGAAAGGTAGTTTGGGTTAAGCCAAAACTCCATGGCTTGGTAACTAGAGTTAACAAATGAAAGATAGACTTAACAATGGCACAGTGAGTTTATAAACCACCTTTAATCAAAGATTTTTTTGTTAAATAACGAACCATTAGAATTTAATGAAACCAACTGGAGAGTGTCATTAACACAAAGTTTTACCACTTCAATTTTTGTTTTGGTGAGATTTCATGCTTAAGATGGTTTGGTCATGGGTTTTGTGAAGCAACCATAATCTGTACAGAATTTCTGAACAGTAACACCCTTTTGAAATAAGTAAATCAGAGCTTTAATCAAGCATTCTTGACTTCAAATAATTTTTCTATGAAGTTTAATGTGTTAATAAGATCTCCTGAAAAGATTAGAGTCTTTCGGATTTATTTACTATTTTTAGAAAATCATACAAAAACTCTAGGTAGAGAGTTGTACATTTCTGAGTGATGTCTAGTGTTTGTCCAATTCCCAGAGATTGAACCATTGATTTTTGATTTTTCTTTTTGGGTTAAAAACTAGACTCGCAAAGGCATCTTGTGTCCAAAATTCATTGACATCAAACCATGGAAAGCATTCTTTTTCTATTTTTAAAGTTCTGGCCTGCTCTCTATAATTTTCAGAATTTTATGACAGATTTGATAAACTTTGCAAATAATGGCTCAAATGAGTTTCTATGACCTAGGGCTTAAGCCATGTTTTAATAATGACTAGTTAAACTCAAATCCAGAGGTTAAATGATCCAAATCATTGAATAGTTCATAAGCTTACTCTTGTTCATATTCATGTATTCACATTCATTCATCCATGTAGATCGATACTTGTAATTAGAATTCATTTTGTGTTAGGATTAAATTACACTTAATTGAACCTAATTATGAGTTCCTTATGATCATGTTGGGGACTACACCACCTCTATATGGACATTACATTGGCTCTTAGTTGAGACTTGTATATCTATAGAAGTGATGCATTTCCAACTAATTAGAAAGAATTCATAATTGTGTCATTTCTTTAATACTTGATAGATTTAAGCTAGAAGTTTAGGGATTTTACTTAGAATTTAATTTTATCTAAAGCATGTGGACTAACCCTCTGTTTTGTAGCGCTATTGAGGTATGATTTCTCAACCTCCTCTTTAGTTTGTTTAATTTCTTGATTTTATTGATTTTCGACTCCACGTGCGACACCTTAAAATTAATTCTTGCCTTATGTGTATATATGTGATTAGAGAACATTTCATAGGTTTTTTTTTTTATTTTCATTTGTATGCATTGCACGTTTAATATTCACAGCTGGATCCCGGGTAAGTTTTCTAGTTCCCTATATGCACATCATCTTGCTATTTGGGATTATCTGGTTTTGATTGATATTTTATCAGTACCAATCTTACACCATTTATACATGTTTTTGTAATGCATATTTATACATATGTATTAGTTGAGGGCACATTTAGATTAATAATTCGATTAAAAGAATGTTGAGTAGAGGCCTATCGCGAGATAGGATGAGAGGGGGTGTTTTAGTCCGCCAGACTTCTTCCCCTCTCATTCCATAATCCCTGGACCTAGAAATCTCTGATTTCCTAAAAGATCAGTTTGCTTTAAAATGGTTTCTTAATTCTCTTATTAAAAATTAAGTGGTGACTCGTGTTTTGGATTTTGAAATTGAAAAAGATTTTAAAGAAAAGTTGTGGGTAAGAGGAAAATGCGATATCCACGATTTGGCGACTTTACTGGGGATCGAACCTAGAATCTTTGGTTTCGCAGACCTGAATTCCTAATTTTGAGTTCACTTGAGGATTAGATTTGAAAGCATCCTCTTAATCAAATTAATTAATTTTTGTGTGCCCGTTGCATTGCACTTGCATGTCTCGCTAGTCGATTGCATAGAACTATGACCTTGGAGGCTTGAGACTACCCGATCGGTCAAGCCATCATGGGACTGTGTGATCACCCTTGATCTCATACCATGTGTTGGTATATGAAGCATCCTATCAGGTGTGTGTCAAGGGTCCCTTATTTGACCAAACCCGGCCTTTGCATGATAGTTTCTATAGAACCTTTCAATCTTAGGAAAATAAATTCTTAATTAGGATTATGTGCTAGGAAGTTTTGTATGCCCGGAAGAGATTACTTGAGAAGATGACGATGTTCACTTAATACGAGACATGTAAACTTTTATTCACTTTTGAACAATTCCTCTGTCACGACCCATCCCGCTACGAGCGGAAATAGGACACGTGGCACGCCATCAAGGCTTATCCAGTTCCATTAAAGTCAGGTAGTAGCGGAAAACAATATAAAAATCCATTAAAATCAGAGTTATAAAAAGTTTTGTTCAATTGAAACCTGTCCAAAGGAACACAGTTTTGAAAACAGAGGTTTAGTCGACTGTGCTAGGGTCCAGTCGACTGTGCCTGCCAGAAACCAAAACTCACATTTCTCATCAGGGGTCCAGTCGACTGATCAGGGAACCCAGTCGACTGCATTGGTTACTATTTGGATCAGTAGCTAAAATCTACAGTGGTCCAGTCGACTGAAGGATGGTCCAGTCGACTGATCTTGACACTATTCACTTTCAGTGTCTAAACCCCACGGGATTCAGTCGACTGATCCAGGGTCCAGTCGACTGCTCCCCTGCTGGGCAGCCCTGTGTGAAATATTACAACTCATGCTTCTCCACATCAACAACAACTACAACTACCACTGAATTGCAACATTTTAAAACACAACTACAGGAGTTCAATTACAAGATTATCATACTACGGAACTAATCCATGATCCTATTACAACATTTTACAATTTGTCTATCCTTACACAAGTCTAGGATTTAAAACAAAAACATATACAATTATGGTTCCCCGGCGTTCCTCGGCCTCACTCATCACGCTTCTTCTTGTTTTTCTTCTTACCTGCAATGGCGTAAATCTCCACTGCTCAGCTATATGCTGAGTGCACAAGTCTAACATATAATAAAACATGCTTTAATATCATAAATCATATCAATAGTCTCTAGGGAAAAAAATACGCCTTCATCCGGTAGCGGCAAGTCCAAGCCTTAAACCGCGATGTCAATGGCTAGTCCAAGCCTACAACCATTACATCCCACAAGTGCCATGGCAAGTCCACGCCTTAAACCATGCACAGTAGCCGTCGCTACTAAAATTCTCAAACAACGAGAAGCTTACTCCGACATGAATTTGTATAAGACCCCCTCTGACCCACATAGACAACTCAACGTGCTTGCGTAAATTTAGACATGCTTTTCACAATTTAGCGCGTGCATAATTAACGGGCCTACAAATAATACATGGATTGTGCCCGGATCTCAATTTCGTCGTCGAAATATAAAACAGGTATTTCTTTATATTTCACAAGTTAGAACTTCATACCTCGTGCGATTTCCCCCAAACTTTGAAGGATGGACTAGGAGGCTAATTAATCGTCGAATTTTGAATTTGAGACAATTCCTACAAGTTTATACCTGTTTTCCCCAAAAGTCTAGAATTAAGATTTTTACAAAAATTGGCCAAACACGGCCTAAGTAGTATCAAAACGTAGATCATACCTTCACGAGTTCAAATCTTGAATTTGGTGAAAAACTGACAGACGAAAGGTCGCCGATCGTTGTCGCAAAGCTTGTGGCAACAATCTCCCTTCTCTCTCCTCTCTCTCTAGATATTTTTCAAACTTTTGGAGAATGAAATCTTATCCTCCACTATTTATAGAAAATCTTCTCAAAAATTGTGTTTACCTCCCCGCAAGTTTCTCAAAACTTCTAATTAACCCATGAAACTTCGCACACATCCATTTTATGTCTTTACAAGTGAAAATTATAAATTTAAGAAGTTTCCGACTAAGTCTCGTTTGGGTCCAAAAAAAAAACGTCCGAAACTAAATCACGTGGAATCTCTACACCACCTACTTTTTTATTTAACGTCTCCCTCACATTCTCACTACAGTTCTCAAAACGATATATATAACAATATTGAGATTACCAGAAACTATACTACACATGTATAATTCACTATTCACAAAAATACCAGATAAGTCAAATAACATTTAAATCATATAAATGTCATTTTCTCGTGCCAATGAAAATCTCAATTACCAATTTTCTCGTGTCCTTACTGACACCTCACCGTTGACCACAGTCAACCTCATTCAAATTTCAAATGACATTGAAAACCCTTGAAATTAAATTTATACATTAAAAACCAATGATTTTTCAGAACGGGTGTGACAACTCTCCCCTCCAAAAAGGAAGTTTGTCCCCAAACTTATACCTCATATGTCAAACAGGTATGGTTACTCATTCCTCATGTCTTCCTCAATTTCCCATATAGCTTCTTCCACCGTGTGACTACGCCACAATACTTTTACCATCGGAATCGTCTTAGTTCTTAAGATTTGCTCTTTTCGATCTAGAATCTCTATCGGTTGTTCCACGTAAGTCAAGTCTCTCTGAATCCGTAGCAGTTCAGGTACAATGATCTTACTCGTATCAGTCATACAACGTCTTAATATAGACACGTGAAATACGTTGTGCACAAATGATAACTCAGCTGATAAAGCCAATCGGTAAGCTACCGGCCCTACTCTCTCTAGAATCTCAAACGGTCCTATGAATCTTGGGTTAAGCTTTCCCCTCTTTTTAAATCGTACAATGCCTTTCGAAGGCGATGCTCGCAAGTATACGAAATCTCCAACTTCAAAATTCATCGGTCGTCGTTTAGAGTCCGCATAGCTCTTATAACGGCTCTGAGCTACCTTAAGTCGCTCTTGAATCAACTTCACCTTCTCAGTAGTCACCTGTATTAACTCAGGTCCTAGTAACTTCCTTTCTCCAACCTTAGTCCCATAAACCGGCGATCGACATTTACGCCCATACAAAGCTTCATATGGTGCCATACCAATACTTGACTGAAATCCGTTGTTATACGCAAATTCAATCAATGGTAGGTGTTTATCCTAATCATTCCCAAAATCTAATACACACAATTGTAACATATCCTCTAATGTCTGAATCATACGCTCCGACTGTCCATCGGTCTGAGGATGAAATGCAGTACTGAAACTCAACTTCGTACCCATAGCTGTCTGTAGACTTCCCCAAAACCTTGATGTAAAACTACTATCACGGTCCGATATGATCACGACTGGTACCCCATGTAGTCTTATAATCTCTCTCACATACAATTCTGCTAACTTGGACGGTTTAGTCGTCTTGATCGGTAGAAAATGGGCTGACTTTGTTAATCGGTCAACTATAACCCAAATCTTATCATTTTTATTGAATGATCGTGGAAATCCTGAAACAAAGTCCATTGTAATCACATCCCATTTCCATTCTGACACCGGTAATGGTTGTAATAACCCCATAGGTACTTGTCTCTCCGCTTTGATCTGTTGACATGCCAAACATTCAGATACAAACTTAGTGACTTCACACTTCATACCCTTCCACCATAAGTTTTCTCTCACATTTTGATACATTTTGTTGCTTCCCGGATGTACTGAATACCGAGTACTATGTGATTCTTCTAAAATCCTCTCTTTCAAGCCTTTCATATTCGGTACACATAATTGATTTTCCAGTTTCAACGTTCCTTGTTCTAATATGAAATCAGGTCGCTTTCCCAAAGGTATCTCGTCTCTCATTTTGCATAAGTAGACATCATTAAATTACTCTTTCTTGATCTCATCAATAATATCTAAGTGTGCTATGATTGCCATCATTAAACCACCACTAGTCTCTGGAATTAGATCCAATTCTAATCTTTCCATCTCCTTTACCAATTCTTTTTGTTGAGTTAGTTCGTTGGCTAAGTTCCTTGTCGTTTTCTGGCTTAGGGCATCAGCCACCACATTAGCCTTTCCGGGTGATACTCTATCGAAAGATCGTAATCCTTCATCAATTCTAACCATCTTCTCTGTCTCATATTCAAATCTCGTTGGGTGAAAATATATTTCAAACTCTTGTGGTCTGTGAATATCTCACACTTCTCCCCGTACAAGTAATGTCTCCAAATTTTCAAAGCATGAATTACTACAGCCAATTCAAGATCATGGGTCGGATAATTTACCTCGTGTGTCTTTAGTTGTCTAGAAGGGTAAGCAATCACCTTGCCACCTTGCATAAGCACACATCCCAAACCTTGATGCGAAGCGTCACTATAGATTACAAATCCTTCGGTTCCGGATGGCATTGTCAGAATAGGTGCCCTTGTCAACCTTGACTTCAACTCCTGAAAACTGTTTTCACATTCTTGACTCCATTCAAAGGTAATCCCTTTCCTCATCAACTTGGTCATAGGTAAAGAAATCTTTGAGAAGTGCTCAATAAAACGGCGGTAGTATCCTGCTAATCCCAAGAAACTTCGAATTTCAGGTACAGATGTCGGTCTTTGCCAATTTGATACAGCTTCTACTTTCTGAGGATCAACTGAAACTCCATTCTTGTCAATCACATGACCAAGAAAAGTAATACTAGGTAACCAAAATTCACACTTCTTAAGTTTTCCAAATAGTTGTTTCTCTCACAATCTCTAAAGTATCAACCTCAAGTGATTCTCGTGTTCTATCTCACTTAGTGAATAGATAAGAATATCATCGATGAACACTGTCACAAAGTCATCAAGATAGTCATTAAAGACTCGGTTCATAAGATCCATGAACACAGCTGGTGCATTTGTAACTCCAAACGGCATAACTAAGAACTCATAATATCCGTAGCGCGTTCTAAAAGCAGTTTTCTCGACGTCTTCGGCCTTCACTTTTAACTGATGGTAACCTGATCTCAAATCTATCTTCGAAAATACTTGAGCCCCATGAAGTTGATCAAATAGATCATTAATTCTCGATAGTGGATATTTGTTCTTAATTGTCAACTTGTTCAACTCTCGGTAGTCGACGCACATACGCATTGAAACATCTTTCTTCCTTACGAACAACACTGGAGCTCCCCACGGCGAAATACTTGGTCGAATGAAACCTTTATCAAGTAGCTCTTGTAGTTGGATTTTCAGCTCTTTCAATTCTATGGGTGCCATTCTATACGGTGCCTTTGATACGAGTCTTGAGTCTGACATAACCTCAATAGTGAACTCCACCTCTCTCTCAATAAGAACATCTGGTAAATCATCAGGAAATACATCTGGATATTCTCGTACTATCAGAATGTCTTCTACTTTTAATTCGGTCGCTGAGACATCAGTCACTGAACATAGGGATCCTTGACATCACTTTTTCAATAACCTTCCCGCTCGGATAGTTGAAATCAAACACGGCGGCGGTATAACCCCACTCCCTTGGAAACAAAAGTTCCCATGCACCGGTGATCAAAAATTAACCTCTTTCCGTTCACAGTCTATTGTGGCTTGGTTAAGAGCTAACCAATCCATTCCCAGTATCACATCAAAATGGTTCACCATAATCGGTATAAGGTCTACGGTCATCAACTTCTCGCCTAGTTTGATCTCACAGTTCTTATATATAGTAGACGTCATTATTGATTTACTAAGTGGCACAGTAATAGATAATTCATATCCTAACGGTGCCGATTCAACATTCAAATGTTCAACAAAAGCATGCGATACAAATGAATGCGTAGATCCCGAGTCGACAAGTATGCGTGCTAAGTGTGAACATACAAGCACCATACCTGAGACTACTGTCTCTAAAGCAGTCATATCCCCTGGGTTCATATGATATGCTCTTCCTTGACATTGTTCTGTCCTTTGTCCCCCGTCATTGGATTGTCTAGGCTTCGACCCACTGGAAGCCATAGAACTAGCTCCTTGTTGAGGATACTTCCTCGGGCAATCCTTGGCTTGGTGCCCAAATACTCCACAATCATAACACTTGCCTCTCATGTCGGGTGTTGAATTAGTACTACCCCCGCCTTGGTTCCTGTTCTTGGGTTTGGTCATGAAACATCGGCCTGAGTGTGGTCGGTTGCAAAGTGAACACAACGGTATGTTACTTGGCATTTTCCTGAAATCACTGAAACTAGAACCAGAGCCTCTTTGAAACGACCTCTTGAAAGATCCGCCTTGGTTCCTATCCCCACTCTCATTGCTTCGTTTACCGTAATGATTCTGCCTCGACCTTTCCATTCCACTCTCGGCCACTAGCGCCGTTTGTTGTACTACTACCACAGTCGAATGTTCGTAGGTTTCCACCCTTAGACGAATATTTTCCCTTAAACCCTCTTCGAATTTCCTTGCCCTATCTTCCTCCTCTGGTACAGAACCCTTTCCAAATCTCAACAAAGCATTGTACTTGGAAGTATATTCGGTTACAGTCATATCTCCCTGCTTCAGGTTATCAAATTCTCGCTTCTTTGCATTGTAGGCGGCTCGTGGAAAGAACTGGCGATTGAATTCCGCCTTGAACCCTTCCCAAGTAATTGGTGCCCCTTGATCTAGAACATTTACCCACCAGTTCTGGGCTTCACCCTTCATCACATCACTTGTATTTTTCATTTTCTCCCTGTCGTTCATCGGAATAGATCGGAAAATCCTCTCCATGTCCATAATCCAATGTTCTGCGAGCGTTGGATCGGGTGTTCCATGAAATTCCATTGGTTTCTTTCGAGCGAATTGTTCGAACATGGATCTTATGCCTCTAGTTTCGGGTGCATGCACTACAGTCATTGGTTCCACTTCGATTTCGGGCGTGGGAGGCAATCGCTCCACTATATTCTGTATCATTGCCCCCATGTTCCCCATCATATCTGCCATTTCATTTATACGTCGAGTGTGCGGCGATAGATTCCGCTCTTCGTCATTCATGATTACAATCCTGTAGTTCTCAATGCATAAACACTATGCATGTACAACAATAACAATAGCATGTATGTAAAACAACATACATATGCATCAAACATCTCTAATATGTATGGATTCAATTTAGAACATATGTTAAATCACTCAACACTCCACTCGTCGTCGAACGTTCCTAAAGTTTTGTTACCTATAGCTCTGATACCACTAAATGTCACGACCCATCCCGCTACACGCGGAAATAGGACACGTGGCACACCATCAAGGCTTATCTAGTTCCATTAAAGTCAGGTAGCAGCGGAAAACATTATAAAAATCCATTAAAATCAGAGTTATAAAAAGTTTTGTTCAATTGAAACCTGTCCAAAGGAACACAGTTTTGAAAACAGAGGTTCAGTCGACTGTGCTAGGGTCCAGTCGACTGTGCCTGGCAGAAACCAAAACTCACATTTCTCATCAGGGGTCTAGTCGACTGATCAGGGAACCCAGTCGACTGCATTGGTTACCATTTGGATCAGTAGCTAAAATCTACAGTGGTCCAGTTGACTGAAGGATGGTCCAGTCGACTGATCTTGACACTATTCACTTTCAGTGTCTAAACCCCACGGGATTCAGTCGACTGATCCAGGGTCCAGTCGACTGCTCCCCTGCTGGGCAGCCCTGTGTGAAATATTACAACTCATGCTTCTCCACATCAACAACTACAACTACCACTGAATTGCAACATTTTAAAACACAACTACAAGAGTTGAATTTGGTGAAAAACTGACAGACGAAAGGTCGCCGATCGTCGTCGCAAAGCTCGTGGCAACAATCTCCCTTCTCTCTCCTCACTCTCTAGATATTTTTCCAACTTTTGGAGAATGATATCTTTTCCTCCACTATTTATAGAAAATCTTCTCAGAAATTGTGTTTACCTCCCCGCAAGTTTCTCAAAACTTCTAATTAACCCATGAAACTTCACACACATCCATTTTATGTCTTTACAAGTGAAAATTATAAATTTCAGAAGTTTTTGACTAAGTCTCGTTTGGGTCCAAAAAAATAACGTTCAAAACTAAATTATGTGGAATCTCTACACCACCTACTTTTTTATTTAACGTGTCACTCACGTTCTCACCACAGTTCTCAAAATGATATATATAACAATATTGAGATTACCAGAAACTATACTACGCAGGTATAATTCACTATTCACAAAAATACCAGATAAGTCAAATATCATTTAAATCATATAAATGTCATTTACTCGTGCCAATGAAAATCTCAATTACCAATTTCCTCGTGTCCTTACTGACACCTCACCGTTGACCACAGTCAACCTCATTTAAATTTCAAATGACATATTAAATTTATGCATTAAAAACCAATGATTTTTCGGAACGGGTGTGACATCCTCTTCATGTCCTGTGACATTTGGGAACATGGTGAAACTTGATTGTAAAATTACATCTCTTGTGTCTTGCTAGCTAAGCATCATTGACCTTGTGCGCATTCGAACATGGAAAGTACGGTGATAATCCAATCATGTGATACTTCTACCCAATAAATTTTAAATCCATCTTTGTAAGCAAATAAGATGTTTATCATCCTTAACTAAGGTTATCTTAAAAAGTCAAACTTTCAAAAAATCTTTAAAGTTCCCTTGATTAATGTACCTCGAATCTTTGGGAATCATTTTTCTTAAAGAAGTGCTTTTCAAAATGAGTTTTCAAAGCTGATAATCTTTGCTAGCATTCCTTATCTCATCGTGATTTTCAAAAAGTCTTTTAAATGATCAACCATTGAAAAAGGGTAATGAGGATCGCAATAAGAGGTGAAATTGGCGCATTAAACATAAGTAAGGATCTTATATGCCTATGTATCTATTTGTTAGGGCTAGAATTTTCCTTTCTTTTGCATATAAAGTAGGCACACATGCATTGCATCCGTGTAACATATGAACCATTCATTAAAATTTTACTAGGTACCTTTTAAAAATAAAAGAAGAGAAACAACAAAAAGTTTTTGAAAATCATTAAAATTCTTTTGTAGGGCAAAAATAGCATCAAGTTTGGGCATGGTCTAGTTTAGAGGTCCCACATCAAGGTTAGTAAGAAGGAAAGGTAACATCGAAATGGCAGACAAAAGGAATGATGGGGAAGTAGTAGAATTGAGGGCATTGGTGGAGCAACAAGCCGAACAGAATCGTATGATGGTTATGATGGAAACAATAGCACACCCACCACCAGTTGCAAATCCACCAAATATCGATCCACTTATCGTAAGGGAAGAAGGTTGGTATGATGACCCATAGATGCAGAGGGCCGCGGTTCCCAGAGCAGAGAGGGAAAGGGTAGAAAGAGAGAAGACTGAAAAAGAAATGGTGATGGCTGAGAAGATAGAGAAACTGGAGAGGGTGATGCGCAAGGCTCATGGGGTTGATACTTATATGATGGAGTTAGAAGGGTGGTACGATGGGGGGTCCGCAAGACACTGCCCGTTAGTTTTAAAATGCTGGTTTTTGACAAGTTCGATGGGACGGGGAATCCTCGTAGCCATGTAAGAATGTGCATCAGAGCATACCATCCTAGTGGATTGAGCACTTCTATGATGGCCGTTTTATTTCACCAAACCTTAACGGGGGCCGCCTTGGCCTAGTATCTCACGCTCAAACCAAGAAAGATTAGGGTTTGGGAGGAAGTGATCAAAGTAATCATAGCACAATATGAGTAAAACCAAGACTTAGATGTCACAGTTCAAGATTTGGAAACCACTAGGCAATGGAACAGGGAATCATTTGCTGAGTATTTGAGTAGATGTAAGGGAAAGCCAGCTAAGATGGTGCAGAGGCCATTCGAGAAAGATTAAATCCAAATGTTAATGAGGTTTTAGTCGATCAACACCTTCGTTGAGATTTTCGACCTAGGAACGAGGATAGAGGATGCGATCCAAGAAGGGGTAATTAAGAAAGAAGAATAGCTGAATCGATATAGGAGGCCAAACTATGGATCAAATAGAGGACATTCGGGGGGCCACTCTAGCCCCACTAACATCAACGCACTAAGTGGGCCAGAGAAAAAGTTCGACATAACACTGAGAAAAGGAAGGGACAAACAACTAAGGAAGTTTTCAGATTTGGGGGTATCGGTGTCAACCGCCCTTGATAGACTGATGGCAAAGGGGCATCTTCACCCAATAGAATCTCGACCTTTACCGAATCCGCTTCTACCAAGCTTACGAGAGGATCTCTATTGTAAATTTCACCAATAAAAGGGTCACTCTGCGGGTCGGTGCACTAGGTTGAGGCATGAAATCTAGGACCTCATTGATGACAAGGTTATATCTGAGCCGCCTATCAAAACTCCAAATGTTACTAGAAATCCACTGCCGAATCATCATGTTGTACCATCACCATAACGCCTTTATTTCTTGGGGATAGAAGAGATAACCTTTGATCTGTCTAGGCTAATCACTAAGGCCAGGACACCAAGGAAGCCTTACCAGTGCCAAAATAATTTGATAATCTATACTCTGGGGAGTCAATCAGAAGGATGTTAAGAGGGAACGTCAAAGCAAATGGATTGGTGATTTTGAAAAATTAACAACACTGATATGGATCAAGTAGAAGATGACCTGTGGTATGAAAGTGACAAAGAAATGGAAACAGAGAAGGAGAATTTGAAAGCCGTTTCAGAGATCAACAATCTACGGGTAAAGGAAGAAGTCAGTCATCTAACCCAGTCAGGGAGACATTTCAAACCGCATGAGCTAGAGGAAGACCACCCGAGGCGGGAGTTGGACTAAGGAAAGGGGAAAATGAATGAAGAAGAAGAGGAGGATAGGGTTTTGAAGCAAATGAAGAAAACTCAGGTCAATTTTACCATATGGGGGCTGTTAGTCGCTTATAAATGCCATAGGCAGGAAATCTTGGATGCTTTGAACCAGTCTGATGTTTCTATCAACACGGCACTGGAAGACCTCGTGGGAATGATCAACAAGGTCTGTGATATCCTTGGGGATAGTTGGGTCTGCCAGTTTGAAGCTTCGTCAAGCGCACCAATTCTGGAAGTATAGTTGCTAGAAGAAGGAACAGATCTGGGTGGGTTTCAATTTATTAACATGCTAGAAGAAACCAAGCCAAGGGAGTTCCTACCGCTCTATTTTGATCAGTATGTAAGCCCATTGGTTATAGGGATTGTGAAGAAGATGGGTATCTTCCCGATTATGGGATTAGGAAAGAATCATCAAGGCCTGCTGGTGTTCCCGAGAATCCCTACTCAGACTCACACTCACATTCATGGTCTGGGTTATCAACCATCTAAGAAGGAATTGAGAGAGAAGAAAAAAGCAGCTGATGCACCGATGGTCCCATACCAGAAAACACTTACGGATACTTTGTGAAGGAGGGAAAGGATTTCCCCTTTTGTGGCTTCCCAGAATTATGGGTGGATCAGAAGGATAATCGCTTAAAGCCAGGGTTTGAGATTTTCTTTCGGAGGGAAAGGATTTCCCCTTTTGTGGCTTCCCAGAACTGTGGGTGGATCAGAAGGATAATCGCTTAAAGCCAGGGTTTAAAATTTTCTTCCCCCATGAGTTCTCTGAATATGAAGACGCAATCCTGTAGGTCCCCATGAAGCCTGGCACCGTCAAAGATTGGATCGATGTGCTAGAGGGACCAGCTATGCAAAACTTGTTAGACGGAGGAAGCATAAAGCTAAGGAAAATGGACAAGAAGGACTTATGGGAAACAAGGTCGGGGAAGCATATGGTGGAAGAGGTGAAAGAAACAGGCAAGGGGGACGATGTGGAAGAACCAGAGCAAGCAATAACCGACTGAGGGGATGAAAAGGGAAAGCTACCGGACTACGACATCGTGGAGCTAAAGCAATTAGTCAACAAGGAATGGGTTTTTGAGTCTAGTGATAAGTACCCCCCCCCCCCCTTTCTTAGAGTCTATAATGGCCCAAATGAGGCTTTTTATTATTGCTATGTCTGTTGTAATCACCCCGAACAAAATTAATGAAAGCATGACTAATTCTACCTACTCGAATGTGCTTAATGAATGTGATGAATGTGATAATCATGAAATACCAATTGAATTGCAAAAATTAATTGAAAAGGAAAAAGAATTTGCATGTAAAATCATTGAGGACACTCTAACAATTAATCTAGGAAATAAAGATAATCCTCAAAAGCAAAGAATTGATCAATCTATTAAATGAATTCAAAGATGTTTTTGCATGGTCTTATAGTGATATGCCAGGTATCGATCCAGAGATAGTACAACATCATATCCCCCTCTTTCCTAACTCAAAACCAATAAAACAAAAATTGAGACGAATGAGGCCTGAATGGGCACTTGAAGTAAAAGAGGAAGTTGAAAAGCAATTAAAGGCTGGATTCTTGATGGTCATCGAGTATCCTGAATGGATTGCCAATATTGTGCCAGTTCCAAAAAAAGATGTTCGTGTTAGGGTGTGCATTGATTTTTGAGATTTGAATAGAGTAAGCCCTAAAGATGATTTCCCTTTACCTCATATCGACGTGCTAGTCGATAACACTGCAAGGCATGAACTCCTGTCTTTTATGGATGGGTTCTCAGGTAATAACCAAATTCTCATGGCACCCGAGGATAGAGAGAAGACCACTTTTATCACACCATGGGGAACATATTGTTATAGGGTAATGCTGTTTGGGCTCAAGAATGCAGGGGCAACGTATCAGCAAGCCGCTACTACATTGTTGCATGACATGATCCATAAAGAAGTAGAGGTGTATGTTGATGACATGATTGTGAAATTCAAGGAGAGGAGAGGACACTTGGGGGCATTGAAGAAATTCTTCGAGAGGTTGAGAGAGTTTAGAATGAGGCTAAACCCTCAGAAATGCACCTTCGGAGTGACTACTGGAAAGTTGTTAGGATTCCTTATCACCCAAAGGGGAATAGAAGTGAACCCAACAAAAATAAAAGCCATCGTTGAAATACAACCGTCGAAGAATGAGAAGGAGTTGAAGGGATTCCTGGATAGAATATAGTTCATTAGCCGCTTCATCTCAAAACTCACCCTAACATGTGACCCGTTGTTTGAGTTACTTAGAAAAGGAGAAAAGTTCGAGTGGGATACCCTATGCCAACAAGCCTTCGATAAAATCAAAACCTATCTCCAAAACCCACCTGTCCTATCACCGCCCTCACTCAAAAGGCCTTTATTGCTATACCTTTCTGTGTCCTAAGATTCAATGTTGTGCATGTTGGCCTAAGAAGGATAAGAGGGTCACGTGAAAAAGCCATTTATTATTTGAGCAAGAGGATGACTGAATACGAGCTGAAATATTCACCCTTAGAGAAAGCCTGTTGGGCCCTAGTCTGGTGTACCCGTCACCTTAGGCACTACATATTAGCTTTTCCCATAACCTTAATATCCCGAATGGACCCACTCAAATACCTATTTAAAAAACCCATTTTGACTAATAGGATCTTCCGATGAACCATGATGCTAGCTGAATTCGATATCAAGAATGTCATTGCCAAATCCGTGAAAGGGAGAGTTGTTGCCGAGTACTTGGCCGACCTTGCGATAGAATCCGAGGAGAAGGGTGAGTTCTGATTCCCGGATGAAGGAGTGATGGGGATAGAGGAGAATCTATGGGAAATGTATTTCGATGGAGCGGCTAACCAACTAGGCTATGAATCATCCTTATAGCACCTGATGGGACCCCTACCCTGTTAGCCATCAAGCTCAAGTATAACTCAACCAATAACACTGCAGAGTACGAAGCATGCATAGTCGGGATGTGTCACGCCCCGGAATAGCATAAATAGGGAAAAATAAATTTCCTTTATGGGTCCATAAGGAATGACAGGTAAAAGTCACTAATAATCCACACCATGCAGTACTAGTCCAAACCAAAACAACATATAAACAATTGAAGATAAAAATCACCGTACTATCTATTACAAAACATCAGAGTGTGGTCCACAGGATCACAACAGGTCTGAAGACAACAAATGTCCAAGTACCCGTTAACTAAAGGTTCAACAGAACTACCGAAGTGTAATCTAACTATAACATCTTCAGTCTTCAACTGGCATAAGGATAATCCTCCCTGGCGTAACCATCATCGGTGGGGCCTTCCTCTGGATAATAGTCATCAGTGTACTGGTCATTACCTATAGAATAAGAGACAGGATATTCTGGACGGGGAAAGTCCAGGCAATAAAAGGCCGTCAGCTTACTGAGAGCTGAGTGAGCATAAACTAACGAGGTACCAGTTATCTGAAATAAACACAAGCTTATGAAGATACGAGTTACCATCTTATTATATCCATATCTTGTTCCTTTATTCATTCTTGTAAACCGACCCTTATCGTCTTGTTACTCAAATACCGAACTCAACATACTCAGATGTCATGAACAGACTCAATCGTTTAACTCTAGGGATACACCCTTATTCTGTCCATCGCTTTTAAGAGCAATATATCCTGCTCACCGCATATCATGGACTCCACGTCAGTTTGTCCCCAGATTTTAAGAACAATGATCCTGTTCACCGCATTTCAGGGATATAACGTTTCGAACAAGGCATATCAATCTATTGCCACGACTCAACGTCATCTACTAGTGATCCCAGCTCACCGCTTTTAAGAACAATGGTCCTGTTCACCGCTTTTAAGAGCATATTATAGATCATCCAGTCTATCTTAGGACTATTTGGTCCAGCTCACTGCTTTTGAGAACCATGTATCCGGTTCACCGCTTTTCAGAGCATATCATGACCAATCGTCCATCCACGTACCATTCCCAGAACTTACCAAACCTACTTACGTTCCATTCTAACATCGACACATGACAATTCCCAATGTGGCCTGACTACTCGGATTAAAAGAAAACGGATATCAAATTTATATGAGAACAACACGTCACCCACGTCTTCATATTACTTTTTATTCATTATCCATAAATCTTTGGTGTCACATTACTCCTGTCTACCCCATAGTCACATAATGGAAATTCCGAATCAGAAATCGAACAACTAAACCTTTATATAATAACAGGCAAAGGAAAACCATGTTCTGATCATGCCAATCGATTAGAACAGAGGTTCAATCGATTGGGACAAAAAGTTATACCAATCGATTGAGAAACATGGCAATCGATTGAGATGTCAATCGATTGGAATCCTATTCAATCGATTGAGAAACGACTGATGTCAATCGATTGAGATTATGTCAATCGATTGATACTACGTCTTCTCCAGTAGATTGTAAAAACAACATATTTAAACGTAGAAATCATACTCTTATCACATCTAAAGGTCATAACAACTTGTAAATACATCAAATAAAGTGACCAAGTGAGTTAGGACTCACTTAGGGTGCGTTTGGCTGGGTGTGGGCTTTAATACTCAAGCTTTCCTCTCTCTCTCTCTTCTTTCTCTTTCTCTGTCCAGCCTTCTCTCTCTCTATCTCTTCCTTCTTCTTCCTTTCTTCTTCTTGTTCTTCTCTTCTTCAAGTTGCCAAGGTCAGTGTGTATGTATGTGTATAGATATAGATATATAGATAGATATATGTATGTATATATCTCACAAGAGGTATGCCTCTCTCTCTCAAGCTGCCAAAGTGACCCAAGGCCACAAATGAACGAGTATATATAGGGGTTAAGAGTGCCACACGTTTAAAGCTGAAGGCAAGAGAAAATATTTCTCAGTTTATGTCAATCGATTGAGAAAACTTATCAATCGATTGGTATCAAAATTCACCAAATGGAAGAGAAAGTTTATACGAGTATAGAAATGAAATACCAGTCTTATTAATATACCAAAATACAGGGTATTACATCATCCACCACTCAACAAAAGATTTCGTCCTCGAAATCAAAGGCAACAAGATTTAAAACAAAAACGAAAACTTCTCGCGCATCTCTGACTCTAGCTCCCACGAAGCTTCTCTTTCATCATGATGCTTCCACTGAATCTTTACTAACGGAATCTCTTTGTTCCTGAGTTTCTTGATTCCTTGATCTAGAATGCGAACAGGTCCTTCATTGAATGTAGCGTTACTGTGGACTTCAATGTCTTCAAAGTTGATCTCGTGCACTGGGTTGTGAACGCATTTCTTCAGCATACTGATGTGAAAAACATTGTGCACTCCTGACATCTTTGGCGGTAATGCAAGGCGATAAGCAACCTTCCCAACACGCTCTAGAATCTCGAATGGTCCGATGAAACGTGGCGATAACTTGCCCCTTTTCTGACCAAATCTAACGATTCCTCGAACAGGTGAAACCTTGAGTAATACGTGATCTCCAATGGTAAACTCCAAGTCTTTGCGTCGCTTGTCAGCATAACTCTTGTATCTGGTCTGGGCTGTCTTCATCTTCTCACGTACGACTTGAATCTTTTCACTGGTTTCCCGTACCATTTCTGGCCCAAGAAGTTGACTATCTCCGACTTCGGTCCAACACAGCGGCGATCGGCAAGGTCTTCTGTACAATGCTTCAAATGGCACCATATCTATACTCGAATGATAACTATTATTATAGGCGAACTCAATCAGAGGTAAGTGCATCTCCCAAGAACTCTCAAAATCAATGACACAAGCTCGTAACATATCTTCCATCACTTGATTAGTTCTTTCAGTCTGTCCATCTGTCTGTGGATGAAAAGCTGAACTCAAGTTCAATGTCGTTCCCATCGCTGTCTAGAGACTCTTCCAAAATTCTGCAGTAAAGCGCGAATCTCGGTCTGACACAATAGATACAGGCACTCCATGTAATCGTACAACGTGTTGTAGATACATTTGGCTCAAACGTTCTACTGAGTACGTCATGCTATAGGCAATAAAATGTGCCGTCTTAGTAAGTCGATCCACGATTACCCATATAGCATCGTGATTCTGCTGTGACTTCGGCAATCCTACCACAAAATCCATGGTTATGTGTTCCCATTTCCATTGAGGAATAGGTAACGACTGTAGAAGTCCAGGTGGTTTCTGATGTTCTGCCTTTACTTGTTTACAAGTAAGACACTGAGCTACATACTCTGCCACATCTCTCTTCATTCCTTCCCACCAAAAATTTCTCTTCAGATCCTTGTACATCTTTGTACCTCCAGGATGAATAGTCATTCGTGACTTATGTGTTTCATCCAATATTTCTTTCCGGAGATTTTCTTCATCAGGTACACAGAGTCTACCCTTACATCGTAAAGCTCCGTCTATACTAATACTCCAGACTTCTGGTTCCTTGGCTGACATCTTGGCGAACCATAACTTTAAATCCTCTGCTATCTGTTGAGCCTTTATGATACAACTAATCAAAGTCGGTTGTACCATAAGACATCCAAAATGTTGTCCTTTTATTGGTTCCACTGGCTGAAGATCAAATTCAACAATTTCTTCTAATACTCTCCATTCTCTAATTAGAAATGCAGCGATCACTAGCCGAGGTTTACGGCTCAAAGTATCTGCTATGACATTTGCTTTAACGAGATGGTATTGCAAAGAAAAGTCATAGTCCTTGAGTAACTCCATCCATCTCCGCTGTCGCATGTTCAACTCCTTTTGAGAGAACAAATACTTCAGACTCTTATGATCGGAAAACAGATCAAACTTTTCTCCGTAGAGATAGTGTCTCCAAATTTTCAATGCAAACACTATTGCTGCTAATTCCAGATCATGCGTAGGATAATTTTTCTCATGTACCTTCAATTGTCTTGATCCATATGCGATAACATTTCCATCTTGCATCAGCACACACCCGAGTCCTTGGTACGATGCATTACTGTAGATCACATACTTTTCTCCACTCTTAGGTAATGCGAGTACTGGTGCAGAAGTCAATCTTTCTTTTAACTCCTGAAATGCACCCTCATGCTTGTCTGTCCATTCGTACTTCGTCTCCTTCCTTGTTAAATTCGTCAATGGTCCTGCTAACTTGGAGAACCCTTCTACGAATCTTCTATAATATCCTGCTAAACCCAGAAAACTTCTGACTTCGGTCGCATTCGTTGGTCTGTTCCAGCTTAAGACTGCATCAATCTTAGATGAGTCTACCGAAATACCTTCCTGAGATATAACATGTCCCAAGAATTTGACTTCCTGTAGCCAAAACTCACACTTGCTGAACTTTGCATACAACTTGCTATCTCGAAGTGTCTGCAAGGCAACCTGTAAATGCTCCTTGTGATCCTCTTCTGTCTTTGAGTAGATCAGTATATCATCAATGAACACTATAATGAATTTATCCAGATATAGTCTGAATACTCTATTCATCAAGTCCATAAATACTGCTGGCGCATTCGTCAATCCAAAAGGCATAACTATAAACTCGTAATGCCCGTATCTCATCCTGAAAGCAGTCTTCGATACATCCTCTGGTCGAACTAACAGCTGGTGATATCCAGAACGCAGATCGATCTTGGAAAAGATCCTAGATCCTTGTAACTGATCGAATAGATCATCTATCCATGGTAGTGGATATTTATTCTTAATCGTAACTTTATTCAACTCCTTGTAGTCTATACAGAGTCGAAGTGTTCCTTCCTTCTTCTTTACAAATATAACTGGTGCTCCTCAAGGTGACGTACTTGGACGAACAAATCCTAAATCTTCAAGCTCTTGAACTTGCTTCTTTAGTTCTAACATCTCATTTGGTGCCATCCTGTATGGAGTCTTAGAAATAGGCAATGTACCAGGTACTAATTCCACACAGAAGTCTATTTCTCTTTTCGGTGGAAGTCCTTTAATATCCTGGAATACATCCAGAAAATCCTGTATGGTAGAAATTTGATCCATCGTAAGCTCCGTACTCGTATTCCCAATTGTAGCCAAACAACTGGTAAGAAACATATCGCTCATCGGCTGGCACTGGAATCTGATCGTCGTCTTTCCTTGTATTGAAAACACAATCG
This sequence comes from Hydrangea macrophylla, assembly GCA_033977485.1. Classification (NCBI taxonomy): domain Eukaryota; kingdom Viridiplantae; phylum Streptophyta; class Magnoliopsida; order Cornales; family Hydrangeaceae; genus Hydrangea; species Hydrangea macrophylla. Next base: position 52,717,918 of record CM066991.1, on the reverse strand, counting down.
TCCTAGTAGGGCAATCCAGATTGGCACTGTACTTAGTTAACCAATCCATCCCTAGGATAACATCAAATTCTGACATTGACAGAACTACCAAGTCTGCTGGAAGATTCCTATCTCCCAAAGTCAAAGGGCAATCTTTACACACTTTACTCAACTTAACTGTCACTCCCAAAGGTGACACCGCATTCAGTGTTGACTCAAGTGTCTGGGGTTCTAAACCCAACTGACGCACAATCTTTACAGCAATAAAAGAACGTGCGGCTCCAGTATCAAATAAAGCTTTAACTGGACTATGAAAGTGTACAAGCGTACCTTCCAAATGTTGCTGCTCATCAGCATTAAAGCCTGCTTCTCCTGGAATGATTACATTCATTCTCGTCTGATCAGGAGGTCCTTGGATTCCTTGCACTGGGACTCCGTAGTGTCCTCCTCGTGGTGCATGACAATCCTTGCTTACGTGCCCTGGCTTATTGCAGTTGCGGCAGACAATATCTGGCCTGCGATTAGGTCTATGGGCAGTGCAGTTCCTTGCAATATGTCCGGGTTTTCCACAGTTAAAATAACCTCCAGTGTTGCTTGGCGGGGCTGTCAGTAATGCCTGTGGTTGTGACCCCTGCTGGCGATATTGTTGAGGTCGATTATAACTCTGCTACGGTTTCCTGGTTCCTTCCCAGGTTCTCTTGTTTCCTTGAAAGTTTTCTTGAGGTCTCTATCCTTGGGTCTTTCTCGGTGGTCGATTATGGAAATTCCTCTGTTGAAACCCTCGTGACGACTGAGGTCAATTTATCTGTGGTTGCTGCACTGGATTAGCATCCTTTTCTAATCCTGTAGCAAATCTAACAATCCCTTCAAATGATTGATTCAGATGACCAACCATCATATGTCTGAGGTGGGGGTTCAGTCCTTGGTGAAATCTCTTTATCTTCTTTTGCGGAGTGTCTATCATATGCTGAGCAAATCTGGATAGACGCTCGAACTGTGTTGTGTATTCCCGTACATCCCATCCTCCTTGGATCAAATTGAGAAAGTTCCTTTCCTATTGATCTCTCTCATCTTCTGGAAAATACTTATCCAAAAATCTGCCTTTGAATGTCTCCCATGACATAGCTCTAGCGGCATCGATCCCAATAGTGGCTCGCTCAGCTTCCCACCAATCTGCGGCGGCATAAGTAAGCTGAAACGTAGCAAGGCGACGCTTCTCCTGCTCGCTGCATTCTAACGCTTCAAAAATTAATTCCATCTCTCTGACCCATTGTTCTGCTTTCCATGGTTCTGTTAGTCCATCGAACTTTTTGGGACGTAACCCACGAAAATTTGCTAACAACTTATCTCCAGTCTGTCTTGGTGGCGGGGGTGCAAGAGGTCTCTGGTGGGTGGAGTGATTATATGTATCCCCCACATGCTCCATCCTCTGCAGAAATGCTTCAAAAATTCCCGTCGGATCCATCCCTTCCGGAATAGGTGCTCCATTACGTGCTTGGTGATTTCTCAAGGGTCCTACCATGATGATAACGAGTATCGCTTACAAGAGACATATTGATCAGCTGAAAATCTTCTCGTAGAAACGAACTCAAGATAGAACAAGAAATAGCAAAACTAACAATTCTACTAAACAACGCAGCACAACGCAACATCCAAACAATAACAAAAGTACTACTCGTATATATATATATTATATATCAAAAGATGTACCGTATAGTACACACTAGTCAAACTGTGTACCATATGGGACAAGAGTTACAACAACTAAAGTCAGCTAATACTATACAAAGCTATGGTCAATAGCTATCTCTCAAGCTCCCAAAAATCTAGTGGACAACATGTCCTAATATAAACTAACAAAATCTACACCCTGCCGATCCTGACTCAAAAGTCGTCAGCATCTGATCCTGCTGGTGGTGCCTCGTCCTCTGGGTCTATATCCATCTCCTCGAGTGGATCATCCTCAACTGGTGTGACAAGATCTCCGACTACTACCCCTATATCCCAATCCTCTATCATCTCTGCATCATCGTCCTCCATCACGTCTGCTATCGCCTGGTTAGCGACATCAATAGCTACTGCAACAAAACCGTCAGCTATGTCAAGAGCTCCAGCTATAGCTACCTCTCCCATAACAAAATCTGCTGGCTGTGCTACCATCTGAGCTATCCATCCTACTGCCATATCGGCCATGGCTTCCATCTGCATAATGGGTCCAGCTGGTATCTGAAGCACAACGGGTATCTCTGGCACAACTATCTCCTTGTCGGGCACCTCCTCATCTACTACTACGTCTGCCTCAATAGCCTCTGGGTCTGGTACTGGATCTTCTGGCTCAAACTCTGGCTCCTCGGGGTCATCCTCAGGTTCATCATCATCTGCATCGTCTGCATGCTCATCCTCTACTGGGTCCTCGTCATCTATCGGCTCCTCTTCTCCATCTCCGTCCATGTCCTCATCGGGATGCTCATCCTCAGGCTCTAGATCCTCCTCATCCTCAATTGGCTCAGGCTCTGGCTCTGGGACGGGTACTGGTGATGGTGGGGCTGCTGCTGCTACTGCTGGTGGTGTAACTACGGGCTCTAGTGGACCGGCTACAATGGTTCTCAACTCAATCTCATCCATCTCATGCTTACTCTGAACTAATCTTAACATCTCCTGGCAAATGTCTCTACCGACCCTCACAGTATGGTAAGCATCCATGCGCATCTGTGTCAGGTGAGTACTCCCGGTCACATAAAGCGCTCTCCACATGTCTTCCTCTAAATGTCGACTAGCTATCTGGCACACACGCTCACGATAAAACTCTGGGTCAGCTGGCTCCACGGTATCTCCATGAATAATATGTCCTCCATAAGCATCAGTCACAAACTGGTGAAACTCCGGATCCATGCTATCCTACAAAGGAAACTATCTATCGTCAGGAAGACGAACTTATCTTATACTCATATCTCATCTCAAAGAATCTTAACAACACTAGGACCAGATGGTGTGGAATGATCGGTGAACGACAGTATCATAACCTAGAGTACCAAACTCAGGCTCTGATACCAAAAACCCTGTCACGCCCCGGAATAGCATAAATAGAGAAAAATAAATTTCCTTTATGGGTCCATAAGGAATGACAGGTGAAAGTCACTAATAATCCACACCATGCAGTACTAGTCCAAACCAAAAGAGCATATAAACAACTGAAGATAAAAATCACCATACTATCTATTACAAAACATCAGAGTGTGGTCCACAGGATCACAACAGGTCTGAAGACAACAAATGTCCAAGTACCCGTTAACTAAAGGTTCAACAGAACTACCAAAGTGTAATCTAACTATAACATCTTCAGTTTTCAACTGGCATAAGGATAATCCTCCCTGGCGTAACCATCATCGGTGGGGCCTTCCTCTGGATAATAGTCATCAGTGTACTGGTCATTACCTGTAGAATAAGAGATAGGATATTCTGGACGGGGAAAGTGTTGGGTTTGTGCCCTCAAACCATTACTTTATATAGGAGACATTGACATTTTAATATATGGATATCAGCTTTACATTTTGTTATGTATGTTTCTTTCATGAGATGATTGTTATCCTTAAGTATCATAGTAAGTAATTCGTGTATGTATGAGATACATACAAGTGAGATACGAATTGCTATTCTTTGTTACTTAGAACATGTCACAGTGGATGTTGAGACTAGGATATCTCATTAGGTTTACACTGTAGCATGATTAACTACCATTGGATGGAGTGATCAATCTCAAATCACTAGAGTGTAACTCTTAGTTAATATGCTAGTGCTTATAGTGCATTGACGGACCTGAGTTTCCTATTGACGCTCAAGGCTGTCAATCAGTCGATAGGAACTCATAACTTGTGTAAGGTACGTGTTCTCAATCTTGAGACGATTATGAACACAGACTGTGGATATGACTGCTTTGACTTACCAATCAGTGAGGTCTATAGAAGATCAACACCTGGGTATCTTGGGTATGTCATATTCATAGGGTTGTGAACATATATTGTCAAGACAGAATCTACCCTCTGTTTCAGAGTAAGCATTCCCTTGAGAATGTCACCAAGTCGATTACTGAGTACTGCAGTCTTGTTGATAAGAGTTATCAACATGTTTGGTAATCATGAGTGGTGAATGGGACTCAAGGATTATAAGAAGTAATCATGATTCAGGTTGACAGTAACTGTTTATCCGACTACCTGAATATGATTGCGAATGCTGACGGTAGAGGGACATTAGTACAACATACAAGTCTAGTTATCGCTTCAGATATGTTCTTTTGCGTTGGAGTTCAGTTATCATTTTATAGTGGAATAAACGTTAACTGATCAGTCGATTAATTTGCTGATCAAAGAGTTTGGTCATGGGAGTTAATCAACTGATCTGAGCCAACAATGAAGAGCCTAGGAGGTCCCACTCTTAGCTCCGCTAGGATGCTTGGGAAGGCAAATGAGGATGATGTCAAGACAGGTTCGATCGATCGAAGTTGTCTCGATCGATTGAAGTCTAGGCAGGTTCGATCGATTGAAGATGGTTCGATCGATCTAATGTTCGATCGATCGAATCCACTTCGATCGCTCAAGAGCTAGGTCGGTTATGGGAATCTATAAATAGGGCAGCTGCGTTCTTAAAAAGTGGTTCGTCGTTTTGAACGTCAGAAGTTGCAGAAACTATTTTGGAGCCCCAAAACCTTCTGTATCCTCTCCATTAGGGTTCCCACCAACCCTAGCCCTTCCTGCGAGCATCCATATGAGTCATAAGAGTGAAGACCATCTAGTGGAGGCTGCTGGAAGTCAGAGATTTCAGAATTGGGTTCAAGACAGTAAGGTATAATTCATGTCCCCTCTTGTGCGCATCTATAGAGTTGATGGGTAGTAGATCCGGGCATGCCAATTAAGTTTTATAACTTGATTTTTCCGCTGCGCGTTTAAACTTAGAACTTAAACCGGTTTTTCCAACAATTGGTATCAGAGCCACGCTCGTTTGGATCTATAGATGCGTTTTTGGAACACTATTTTGATTTACATGTTGATTTTAGAACTGCTTTCGAAACTGCATCATCACAGATCTGTTTCTGTAGTGTTATCGCAGCAGTATACAAATCTGTGATTGCATGTGATGCAAGGAGGATTCGATCGATCGAACATATTTCGATCGATCGAACATCTGTTCTCAAGCGATCGAACAGTCGTCGATCGAGCGAAACCTTCTGGTATTCGATCGATCGAATGAAGTTCGATCGATCGAGATAGATTCTTTGTCAGGTTCTCTGTTTCACAGTTTTAAAGTGTTTTGAAATTAAAAACTTTAATTTTAAAATATTCTGTAAAATTTTCAAATCATTCTGTGAAACAGAATGTTCAAGCGATTGAACAGTGTTCAATCGATCGAAGGTTCGAGCGATCGAACGGTCTTCGATCGATCGAACTGTGACAGAGAAGTAAGATGCTGTTTTAAGTTCTAATTCATTATGTAAATAGTTTATATACTGTGTGAATCAATTAAGTGTTTCAACAGTTACATATATTTGTTATGTATGTATGGATGCGTGTACGACTAACCCTTTTGCAGCTAGATTAGTCGCTATCTCCCATGGCACCAAATCATTTGAATATTTGTATTTAAATTGTTTGAGATTGGTGCATGTTGTAATTTAAGTTTGGTTTGGTTTTAAGGCATATGTAAAGGGCGCTGCGACTTCAATCCTACGAAAAGGAAAGTCGCACCGGTTTCCCTAGCTTTTTATTTTGTTGTTATTTCTATTTCTAGATAAATTGTAAACTTCGAAAGAAGCATAGGACAAATGTAATAGAATTAGAAAATCCATGAAGATGGAGCAAGGAGCCGTTATCCATGAAGATGGAGCTAGAGGCGATCAAACCAAAAGGAGGTTCTATAGAGATAGAGCCATGGGAGATAGAGGCATTGTTTGAATGCCTATATTTCATTTTAGTTTTTTGTTTTATGTGCTTGGTTTGTGATTGGCGTATAATACATTGTTGCATGCACGCAAAACAAGTTTTCTAAAATAAAATTCAAAAACCGTTTTCAACACATTAGTAAACATTAGATGTTTATGGGAAGTGTGTAGAAACAGATTTTCTCAAAAAGCAAAATCCTTTTTACTAAAACTAGTGGGAGAGGGTCTTATTAATTACACCCACGATCTTCCATTAACGGTTCACTATAAGATGAGTGGTGCATTCTGTGTCACCTCGTCAGGGGTGATCATTCCATACGGAGGGTGCATTACTCATTGGTTACTAGATGTGAACTTCTTATGATAGGATCAATCAGACGTGTTAGAGGGTGACCACCACACGGAGGCGCTACTTGAGACGGTTGTGATTGGATCCTAGGTAATGGTACACACTAGCTAAGCTATGGATAAGGGATCCCACACGGGGCATTGTTCAGAAACTTAGAGATCAAAAGGGATCGGGAGTCATAACTTGTTTTTGCAAGAGTTGCATAGCGGACAAGTCTTGATTAATCGAAAAATAGAAAATTGACCTCCACACGGAGGCTTTATTCTTTTGTTTCGATATTCCGACGACTTTGTTTTAAAATAAGAGTTTTAAGGATTCTTTTATTTCAAACTGTCAAATCCTGATATCCATATTTATTTTGTTTGTTTGATTTTCAGTAATCATAATGTCTGGATCTGCATTTAGTCCACTTGCCACCATACTCACTCAAAACAAGTTAACTGGAAACAACTACACTGAATGGAAACGTAACCTTGACATCGTGTTAACTGCGGAGGATCACATATATGTCCTCACCACCCCATGCCCCGAAGAACCCACGGCAAATGCTTCGGCAGCTGCCAGACGCGAGTTCAACAAATGGAAGAAGTCGAATGGAATGGCTCGTTGCTATATTCTGGCCTCAATGGCTGGTGTGTTGCAACACCAATTCCAATCGAATGATTCTGCCAGTGACATTATCACATCCCTGAAAAAGATGTTTGGGGAGCATGGCAGGCCTGCCAGGCAGGTAGCTATGCAAAAGATAATGAGTGCAAAGATGTCGGAAGGGACTCCAGTCAAGGAACATGTTTTAAAAATGATTGGTTATTTAAACGAGCTGGAGACCCTAGGTGCCAACATCGATGCACAGACCCAAGTTGATATGATCCTTAATTCGCTGTCGCCTTCATTCGCTCAATTTAAACTTAACTATAATATGAATCAAATGAATTTTTCAATGAGCGAATTGATGAGTTCTCTTTTGGCAGCGGAAGGGGTGATCAAACCTGGGGTCAACGTTTTGAACGTTGAAAAAAGCGCTTCCTCCTCCTGATCTGTGCCGAAAGGAAAGAAAGGGAAGAAGAAAGCTAGCACTGGTGGTTCAAGTGTTGGACCAGTCCCTAAGATTGCAAAATCTAAGGGAAAAGGTAAGGGCAAAGGGAAGGTGGGTGGCCAAGGCAAAGGAAAGTGTTTCCAATGCGGTGAGAAGGGCCACTGGAAGAGGAACTGTCCAGAATTCTTAGCTACAAGAGTTCAAGGTATGATTGAATCACATGTGATTGAAGTAAGTTTTATAACGGATACTTCAAACACTTGGTGCATTGATTCTGGTGCGACTAACCATATCTGTAATTCATTGCAGGGGTTCAGATCAACCAGGAGGTGCAGTGATGGGGAAATCGTACTTATTCTAGGTTCTAGCGCAACCGTTTCTGCGGTTACTATAGGAGTCGTAGTTTTAGAATTTTTAGACAATAAAGTTTTGATTTTATCAGATGTACTTTACGTCCCTTTAATGAGACGTAATTTAATTTCAGTTTCTAATTTATCGAATAATGGTTATTCTTTTCATTTTGAAACTGAAGTTGTGATTAAAAGAAATAGTTCTTTTATATGTTCTGGTGTTAAATCAAATGGTTTGTATGTGATTACTCCCAATATTTCTAAAGATTCTTGCTTGGAACTTAATAACTCAATGGTAACTATACCATCTAAAAGAAAAGAACCTTCCACTAATCCAACAAGGATTTGGCACATGAGGCTTGGCCATATCAATCTAAATAGGATTGACAGACTAGTCAAAGAAGGGATCTTAGGCGATTTGGTTCTCGAACCAATGGAAGTCTGTGAGTCTTGTTTAGAGGGTAAGATGACCAAAAGGCCCTTTCCCGTAAAGGGCAATAGGACCAATGCATTGTTGGAATTAGTTCATACTGATGTGTGTGGACCAATAAATATTAGAGCAAGGGGTGGTTATGAGTATTTCATAACATTTACCGATGACCACTCCAGGTATGGATATGTGTACCTAATGCAGCACAAGTCTGAAGCCTTTGAAAAGTTCAAAGAGTTTAGGGCTGAAGTGGAGAAGCAATTGGGCACACATATCAAGGCCATTCGATCTGATCGAGGTGGCGAGTACCTCTCTAATGAGTTTATTGATCACCTCGTACAGAATGGGATTCTGTCACAGTTGACTGCACCTGGTACGCCTCAGCAGAACGGTATAGCGGAGAGAAGGAATCAGACTCTTTTAGACATGACTAGGTCGATGATGAGTTACTCGGAGTTGCCATTATTCCTTTGGGGTTATGCTTTGGAAACCGTTGCGTACATACTAAATCTAGTACCAAGCAAATCTGTTCCCAGGACACCACGAGAGATGTGGATTGGGCGCAAGCCTTCTTTGCAACATCTCCGGATATGGGGGTGTCCGACACATGTGCTGAAAGGAAAGATGAGCAAGTTGGATTCTAGATCGGAAGTATGTTACTTCGTAGGGTATCCAAAGGGTACTTATGGATGGTATTTTTATGATCCAAGAGAGCATAAAGTGTTTGTTAGTACGAATGCTGTTTTCTTGGAGGATGACTATATCATGAACCATAAACCTAAGGGAAGGATAGATCTTAGAGAGATAGAAGGAGAGCCCTCAGTCCAACCCATAGTTGATAACGATATAAATCAAGAAAATACCACTTCTTCACCCATTTCCGCACCGGTACCTCATCGTAGTGGGAGGATTATCAGCCAGTCTGATAGATACATGTTCTTAGGAGAAGTTTTTGAAGCTGTCTCCATAGAATCTGAATCTGATCCTGCCACATACGAAGAGGCAATGACTGATGTTGATTCAGAACATTGGGCTAAAGCTATGAAGGCTGAATTAGAATCTATGGATTCTAATCAGGTCTGGGATCTTGTAGAACTTCCAGCCAATATTAAACCCATTGGTTGTAAGTGGGTCTATAAGAGGAAAAGAGCATCTGATGGAAAGGTTGAGACCTTTAAGGCTAGGCTTGTAGCGAAAGGTTATACTCAAAAGGAGTGCATTGACTATGAGGAAACCTTCTCGCCGGTAGCCATGCTCAAGTCCATCAGAATACTCTTATCCATTGCTGCATGCCTAGATTATGAAATCTGGCAGATGGATGTCAAGACTGCATTCTTGAATGGCAATCTTGAGGAGGACATCTATATGCAACAACCAGAAGGGTTCATAGCTGGTCGGAAAGGTAACTTGGTATGCAAGCTGCAAAAGTCCATTTATGGGCTTAAGCAGGCATCCAGGAGTTGGAACATCCGATTTGACCAAGTGGTCAAGTCGTTTGGTTTCATACAGAATCTGGATGAACCTTGTGTATACAAGAAGTGTGAAGGGAAAGTGATGGCCTTTCTTGTGCTTTACGTTGACGATATTCTACTCATTGGGAATGATGTAGCGGCATTGTCAACGGTCAAGGTTTGGCTAGCTAGTACTTTCGATATGAAGGATCTAGGAGAGGCGAGCTATATTCTTGGGATAAAGCTCTTTCGGGATCGCAAGCGAAAGATAATGGGATTGTCTCAAGCTGGTTATGTCGATAAGGTGCTAACTAGGTTTTCTATGGATAATTCGAAGAAAGGTTTGTTACCTTTCAGGCATGGTTTAGCATTCTCCAAGGACCAGTGTCCAAAGACACAGGAGGAGAGGAATCGCATGATAGGAGTTCCCTATGCTTCAGCAGTGGGAAGTCTTATGTATGCGATGTTATGCACTAGACCAGATATTTGTTTTGCCGTTGGCATGGTTAGCAGATATCAGTCGAATCCAGGTCCAGAGCACTGGACAGCCGTCAAGCACATTCTTAAGTACTTGAGAAGGACTAAAGATTACATGCTTATGTACGGTGGTAGTGAGTTAATTCCAGTAGGATACACTGACTCAGACTTTATGTCAGATAAAGATTCGAGGAAGTCGACGTCCGGTCATCTCTTTACCTTGGGAGGTGGTGCTGTCAGTTGGAGGAGCATTAAGCAGAAATGCATTGCAGACTCAACTATAGAAGCTGAGTATGTGGCTGCTTGTGAAGCCGCAAAGGAAGCTGTTTGGCTCAAGAAGTTCCTTATGGAGCTCAAGGTGGTACCAGCGTCACTGTCACCTATTACGCTTTATTGTGATAATAGTGGGGCAGTGACTCAGTCCAAGGAGCCAAGAAACCACGGAAAGGGAAAGCACGTAGAGCTGAAATATCATCTTATCCGAGATATTGTTCAACGTGGAGATGTGACTGTCACCAAGATTGCCACCGCTGACAATCTTGCTGATCCGTTTACAAAGGCCTTGCCACAAAAGGTCTTTGATCGTCATCTAGATAGTCTAGGTCTCAGAGTTTGTTGGGTTTGTGCCCTCAAACCATTACTTTATATAGGAGACATTGACATTTTAATATATGGATATCAGCTTTACATTTTGTTATGTATGTTTCTTTCATGAGATGATTGTTATCCTTAAGTATCATAGTAAGTAATTCGTGTATGTATGAGATACATACAAGTGAGATACGAATTGCTATTCTTTGTTACTTAGAACATGTCACAGTGGATGTTGAGACTAGGATATCTCATTAGGTTTACACTGTAGCATGATTAACTACCATTGGATGGAGTGATCAATCTCAAATCACTAGAGTGTAACTCTTAGTTAATATGCTAGTGCTTATAGTGCATTGACGGACCTGAGTTTCCTATTGACGCTCAAGGCTGTCAATCAGTCGATAGGAACTCATAACTTGTGTAAGGTACGTGTTCTCAATCTTGAGACGATTATGAACACAGACTGTGGATATGACTGCTTTGACTTACCAATCAGTGAGGTCTATAGAAGATCAACACCTGGGTATCTTGGGTATGTCATATTCATAGGGTTGTGAACATATATTGTCAAGACAGAATCTACCCTCTGTTTCAGAGTAAGCATTCCCTTGAGAATGTCACCAAGTCGATTACTGAGTACTGCAGTCTTGTTGATAAGAGTTATCAACATGTTTGGTAATCATGAGTGGTGAATGGGACTCAAGGATTATAAGAAGTAATCATGATTCAGGTTGACAGTAACTGTTTATCCAACTACCTGAATATGATTGCGAATGCTGACGGTATAGGGACATTAGTACAACATACAAGTCTAGTTATCGCTTCGGATATGTTCTTTTGCGTTGGAGTTCAGTTATCGTTTTATAGTGGAATAAACCTTTAACTGATCAGTCGATTAATTTGCTGATCAAAGAGTTTGGTCATGGGAGTTAATCAACTGATCTGAGCCAACAATGAAGAGCCTAGGAGGTCCCACTCTTAGCTCCGCTAGGATGCTTGGGAAGGCAAATGAGGATGATGTCAAGACAGGTTCGATCGATCGAAGTTGTCTCGATCGATTGAAGTCTAGGCAGGTTCGATCGATTGAAGATGGTTCGATCGATCTAATGTTCGATCGATCGAATCCACTTTGATCGCTCGAGAGCTAGGTCGGTTCTGGGAATCTATAAATAGGGCAGTTGCGTTCTTAAAAAGTGGTTCGTCGTTTTGAACGTCAGAAGTTGCAGAAACTGTTTTGGAGCCCCAAAACCTTCTGTATCCTCTCCATTAGGGTTCCCACCAACCCTAGCCCTTCCTGCGAGCATCCATAGGAGTCATAAGAGTGAAGACCATCTAGTGGAGGCTGCTGGAAGTCAGAGATTTCAGAATTGGGTTCAAGACAGTAAGGTATAATTCTTGTCCCCTCTTGTGCGCATCTATAGAGTTGATGGGTAGTAGATCCGGGCATGCCAATTAAGTTTTATAACTTGATTTTTCCGCTGCGCGTTTAAACTTAGAACTTAAACCGGTTTTTCCAATAGAAAGTCCAGGCAATAAAAGGCCGTCAGCTTACTGAGAGCTGAGTGAGAATAAACTAACGAGGTACCAGTTATCTGAAATAAACACAAGCTTATGAAGATACGAGTTACCATCTTATTATATCCATATCTTGTTCCTTTATTCATTCTTGTAAACCGACCCTTATCGTCTTGTTACTCAAATACCGAACTCAACATACTCAGATGTCATGAACAGACTCAATCGTTTAACTCTAGGGATACACCCTTATTCTGTCCATCGCTTTTAAGAGCAATATATCCTGCTCACCGCATGTCATGGACTCCACGTCAGTCTGTCCCCAGCTTTTAAGAACAATGATCATGTTCACCGCATTTCAGGGATATAACGTTTCGAACAAGGCATATCAATCTATTGCCACGACTCAACGTCATCTACTAGTGATCCCAGCTCACCGCTTTTAAGAACAATGGTCCTATTCACCGCTTTTAAGAGCATATCATAGATCATCCAGTCTATCTTAGGACTATTTGGTCCAGCTCACTGCTTTTAAGAACCATGTATCCGGTTCACCGCTTTTCAGAGCATATCATGACCAATCGTCCATCCACGTACCATTCCCAGAACTTACCAAACCTACTTACGTTTCATTCTAACATCGACACATGACAATTCCCAATGTGGCCTGACTACTCGGATTAAAAGAAAATGGATATCAAATTTATATCAGAACAACACGTCACCCACGTCTTCATATTACTTTTTATTCATTATCCATAAATCTTTGGTGTCACATTACTCCTGTCTACCCCATAGTCACATAATGGAAATTCTGAATCAGAAATCAAACAACTAAACCTTTATATAATAACAGGCAAAGGAAAACCATGTTCTGATCATGCCAATCGATTGGAACAGAGGTTCAATCGATTGGGACAAAAAGTTATACCAATCGATTGAGAAACATGGCAATCGATTGAGATGTCAATCGATTGGAATCCTATTCAATCGATTGAGAAACGACTGATGTCAATCGATTGAGATTATGTCAATCGATTGATACTACGTCTTCTCCAGCAGATTGTAAAAACAGCATATTTAAACGTAGAAATCATACTCTTATCACATCTAAAGGTCATAACAACTTGTAAATACATCAAATAAAGTGACCAAGTGAGTTAGGACTCACTTAGGGTGCGTTTGGCTGGGTGTGGGCTTTAATACTCAAGCTTTCCTCTCTCTCTCTTCCTTCTCTTTCTCTGTCCAGCCTTCTCTCTCTCTGTCTCTTCCTTCTTCTTCTTTTCTTCTTCTTGTTCTTCTCTTCTTCAAGTTGCCAAGATCAGTGTGTATGTATGTGTATAGATATAGATATATAGATAGATGTATGTATGTATATATCTCACAAGAGGTATGCCTCTCTCTCTCAAGCTGCCAAAGTGACCCAAGGCCATAAATAAACGAGTATATATAGGGGTTAAGAGTGCCACACGTTTAAAGCTGAAGGAAAGAAGAAAATATTTCTCAGCTTATGTCAATCGATTGAGAAAACTTATCAATCGATTGGTATCAAAATTCACCAAATGGAAGAGAAAGTTTATACGAGTATAGAAATGAAATACCAGTCTTATTAATATACCAAAATACAGGGTATTACAGGATGGAAGTGGCATTGGCCTTGAAAGTTGAAAGGATTGATGTTTTTGGAGATTCCAACTTGGTCATATCCCAAGTACGGGGTGATTGGAAGGTAAAGCACGAGAAGTTGAGACCTTACCATGACTATTTGGAGAGCTTGAAGGTACAGTTTAAGAAAATATCATTCTATTACCTTCTCCATGAATAGAACCAGTTGGCTGATTCCCTAGCAACATTAGCCTCGATGATACAAATCCCCTCAGGAGTCACCATGATCCTGCTGTCCATAGAGATAAAGAATCGACCTTCATTTGAGATGATCGCTGCCCCAGAAGACAAAGGGGAAGTACCTTGGTACGAGGATGTTTGGAATTTCATTAAGGAAGGAAAGTACCCCGGAGGAGCTTCAGAGAAGGATAGGAAGGCGAATCAAAGGTTCTCAGCCGAATTTGTGATCTATGCTGATAAGAAGTGGAAGAAATCGTACACTGGGTATAATTTGGAGTGTCTATTGGGGGGAGGCTAAGAGAATGACGGAAGACATACACGAAGGAGTTTTTGGGCCCCACATGAACGGGCACATGTTGGCAAAGAAGATAATTCGACAAGGGTACTACTGCACAAACTTAGACATAGATTGCTGTGAGTATGTCAGAAGATGCCATAAGTGCCAAATCCATGCGAATCTGATGCATACCCCGCCTTCCCAACCTTATAGCATGACCACGCCTTGGCCATTTTTTGTGTGGGGTATTGATATTATCGGTGAAATAGTTCCAAAAGCCTCTATTGGACACTAATATATAATCGTGACAATTGATTATTTCACTAAGTGGGTGGAGGCTGTGTCGTACGTGACTTTAAAGGCTAAAGATGCGGTGAACTTCATAGAAAAGAACATAATCTATAGATATGGGAATCCAAATGAGTTTATTTTAGATTACGGTAGTCATTTCCAAGGTGAAGTCATCCCGCTTTAAGAGAAATACAAGATAACACGTCATCAGTCATCCCCGTATAGACCGCAAACGAATGGGGCGGTGAAAGCAGCGAAGAAGAATGTCAAAGCAATCTTGGGGAAAACAACGGATACATATAAGGATTGGCATGAGAATCTGCCGTTTGCACTATGGGGATACCGGACCTCCGTGAGAACTTCTACAGGAGCTACACCGCATTCATTGGTTTACGGGATAGAGGCGGGCCTTCTAATTGAGGTAGAATTACCCTCTCTTCAGGTTTTGGTAGAGTATGAAGTAACCAAATTAGAATGGATCCAGGGAAGGTATGAGGAATTGATGTTGCTCGATGAGAAAATGTTGGCTGCAATAAACCATACTTGGGGATATCAGAAGAGGATAGCTCGTGCTTTCAACAAAAGGGTCCGCCCAAGAAAGCTTGCTGAGGTTGACCTAGTCCTCAAAGAATTGAAAGTGCCCGTTTATGACCCTAGAGGAAAATTCAAACCCAACTGGGTCGGGCCATATATCATTAAAACTCTCCTATCTAGAGGGGCTGCCTATCTTATAGACCTAAACTAGGTTGAATTTAAATAGCCGATCAACCTCGATCGCCTCAAGAAGTATTTTGTTTGAAACCATTTCTTTCAAAACCTCCAATGTTGATGAACTACGCTTCACCTGATTCCCACTCGGGGATACGTAGGCAACCTACTCGGTTCAGTTATTAATAATTGACCAAGTGACACCTTTCGTCAAGCCTTATACCGAACTAATGAGGACTTGATACCCACGTGGGGATAAGTAGGTGGGCTCTTCATTAGCCGTTGATCCATGAAGAACTTAAAGAGAATCGCTGTACTAAACTAGGGGCAAACTTGCATTCGCCCGGAACAACTTCAGAGCCTCATATATCCGAAGAACCCAGATATTTACTCATCTTTGGATCCCCTGGCTATCAAAATAAGTGCTATAAAGGAACAAATGAGAATTCATGGTATAGAATGATTAAAGCTCTAAGCAAGATTTGAAGCAAAGTAAAAAAAGCCAAGAAGAGATTTTTGAAAGGAAGGTTTTCATAACCTAAAGATAGATCGAAAGAGTGAATACACTGATTGAACATGTTAGAAGATTTTCTAAAACATAAAAGCATTCTTTGGAAGGAAAAAAGAAATCACATTCAAAAGTGCAGGAAAGTAGTCAGGATTTGTCAGAAGTTTTGTAAAAAAAAGCTCTGTCCTGTTTTGTTTTCATCTATGCATGTCTATGGAGTCTGTTTCTCGACCAGAGTCTGGATCTGCAAAAGACACTCAGTAGTAGGCACAACTGAAGCTGGAATTCTCCGAAAGGGAGTTGCCACCCTGTCATACCAAGCCTCAGCAAAGGCTTTCACGGTGGAAGAATGTATGACCAAACTCCTCACGAATCTGCAGTGATGTCCTCAGTAACATCCTGGAGAAGTCCGTATTGACAAACCACTCAGATGGGAATGTAGAAAGTAGTAGCATGCAAGCTAGACACCAGATACCAGGTCGCCCAGTAAGTCGTACTACAACGGAGCGATAGGTCCACTGTGGTCAGGTCCAACAGACATCATCGAGACAGAGACCCTGAAGCCAATCGAGCCAGGCATCGACAGAATGGAATAAGTGATGAATCTCTATACGATCGTAAGGAAGTGATCCGTTAAGGTGCAAGGGGTGTATAAAGAGATCTAGACACTCTATGAGCCAAACTTGTAAGACAAAAGGTGCTCCCGCAGATAACATGGCCCCAACAACATGGGCATAATCCAAGCCCATTAAGGTCTCACCAAGGACCAGCATGACATCACTCTTTATCTCTCGCAAACTAGAGGCAATGGGTATGAGAACATCAGAAGATGTCAATCCCCAAAGTACCAAAAATAGGGAAAAATAAATTTCCTTTATGGGTTCGTAGACACGTGACTGGTTGTGAGTGTCCCCTGATTGTCCAAACATGCTTATAACAATAATGTGATATAGGAAAGTGACTAAGTTTAGCGGAAGCAGAAATTTAAAACATCCAAGTCTTACATCAGTAGTATATTACAGGCCAAAAAGATATCCAAAAGATACATATTACAAGACCAGCTAAACTATTACATCACTAACATAATAATAACAGAACTATAACAAAAGAAAAGCTCCAAAGTCTTCAGCTGGCGAAACCGTAGCCTTCCTCGTAGTAATCTTCACTAGCATAGTCTTCAGTAGTAAAGTCAGCATCTTGATGGCAGTCGGCTCCGTCTAGACCTGCAAAGGCTGGACGTGGAAGGTCCAGCGGCATGAAAAGCCGTTAGCGGTTAAGCTAAGTGAGGGTCCCCTTAAGGTTACCACCACTTAAGGTAAGTTATTCTTCATCTCTTCTTATTTCTCGAAACCATATCTCGTTCATCATTCCTTATTCTCGATACTATGTCTTGTTCATCTTTTCTTATTCTCAAAATCATGTCATATTTAAACCCAATCATTCCTTTTGAAGCTTAACCCAGAACTGAACTGACCAATGAAATTGACTGAAAGAAGACTTAACTCCAAATGCATTTACTGGTCAAGAAAGTACAACACTCAACAATGAATAGTTAACTGTCGCCCAACTGGCACTCAAACTGTCGCCCAAATGGCATAAGTGTGCGGGACATTAACAATCTCTTGGTCGAACACGTCATGTCGATCCTCAGGTCACCCGCACGTTACCGAACACGTCATGCCGATCGTCAGACCAAGGGTACGGGAAATTAATAATCACTTGGACGAACACGTCATGCCGATCCTCAGGTCACCCGTACATAACCGAACACGTCATGCCGATCCTCAGGCTAAGGGTGCAGAAAACTAATCAACTACTTGATCGAACATGTCATGACAATCCTCAGGTCATCCGCACTTAACCGAACATGTCATGCCGATCCTCAGATCAAGGAACAAAACATAACTCACCAATCGACACCATGGAATTACCGAAAGACCAATTTTGCAAGAAATATCCAAACACGACACGAAAGTTCATGAATCAACTTTGACCGGTAGTCACACGACTAGAAATGAGGCCCAATGTCCCTTATTCGCATTAAATCTGTTATCAAAGGTTTTATCATTATTTTACGCGTTCGAACGTTTCGTAGTTTAGTTCATTAATATCATCCATTTATAACCGTTAATATTTCGCTATACGTCCGACATTCCGTTTTCCTCTCAATATACGTATGATGGAAACTTTACCAATCACTTACCAATGCAATAATCGTGCCATTCAACATACTTATAGTTTGGGTATGAACTTTCCAACGGTCATTAAACTATATTCACGTAGCTTATGGATTTATAATCATGGATTTAATACCAATAAACATATAGACGAAACCCTTAACATACTCATTTACGCGATAGCACTACCATAGCACGAGATTTTCATAACAACACATGTACCGGAAAACTAGCATCAACAATCAACACCATGCATAAACAAAACATTATACAAAAAGCTGTACAATCTGCCAAGATACATTTTCACTGTGTTGACTGAATTAACATGATTTATTTGGGCATGATAAATTGCTTTGTAGATCAAACTCAAAACTAAAACATTATAGATAATAGGAATATCTTCATGTACAAAAAAAAATCTAGCTTCAATTACATTTTTGAGCTACTCAAACTATTTATTTTACAAGATATTTCTTATATCTCGGACTGTTCTGTCCCAGATTTATAGTACTGCATTGTACGTGAATTTCACCTATGAAGGAGGGGTTTATAGACTAAGCTATAGAAGGGTTATTTGTAGATAAATGTGTTAGATTTCTTCACAAAAAACCTAGCTTAATTCGCATTTTTGAGCTGCACAAAATATTCATTTTACTAAACTATGTTCTGCTGAAAGTTTCAGTTTCTCAGATTTATAACACTGCGTTGTACATGCATTTCACCCATGAAGAATTGATTTCTAGTCTGAGCTATAGAAGAGTTATTTGTATATAAATGCGTTATCGTTTACCACAAAAAAATATAGCTTAATTTGGATTTTTGAGCTGCACAAAACATTCATTTTACTAAACTATGTTCTGCTGAAAGTTTCTGTTTTCCCAGGTTTATAACACTGCGTTGTACATGCATTTCACCCATGAAGGACTGATTTCTAGACTGAGCTATAGATGAGTTATTTGTAGATATATGAGTTAGAATTTACCAAAAAAAAACCTAGCTTAATTCTGATTTTTGAGCTGCACAAAACATTCATTTTACTAAACTATGTTCTGCTGAAAGTTTCAGTTTCTCAGTTTTATGGATTTGTCTTGCATGTCATGAAAACTTCAACACAACAACATCAAACTTCTACTAAACATTAGTACATATTATATGGGTTCTAAATTGAGTTAGATTACTCACAATTACTCATAATTTACTCACCAAAGCTTGATGTTGTTCTTGAGCTTGATGGAGCTTGAACTTCAACTTCAATGGTGTCACCTTCTTCTTCTCCTTGTTTTTCTTCCATATTTTCATGGGATTTATAACTCCCAGCTCTATTTCTTCACTTAGGTGCAGATTATGAAGACAAAGAGTGTCAAATGTGTGTGTGTATGCATGTAGGTGTGCTTATATAGGAGAGATGCATGTGCTAGGTGTCATGGAGCATGTGTACATGCTATGCCATGTGTCCAACAAGTGGACATGTGTCCAAGAGGGTGGCATGTGGTTGCCACATGGGCGGCCATGTGGGCCCACCTTGAGTTGTGTGCCATTTTCTCAGTTTACGTGCATAAGTTCCTCAGTATGCGTATCAGTCTCGAAGTACGTGCAAACTGGTATTATTTCTAATGTCCGGGTCTGGGTACGGGACTAAGTTAAATCTTATTATGGTCGAGTCGGTATGGTTACTACAGTCTATATGGTAATACTACAACACGTCCATACCATCACGTAATTAAAATAATAATATAATAATATAGTGGGTCCAATACAGAAATTAGAAAAAGCTAATATTATAATGACAGAAAATTACAGGTGTTACATCTTCCACCACTTATTAAAGGATTTCGTCCTCGAAATCTAGATTTTTGCTAGGTCTTAGAAAGTACAAGGTACTAATAATATCTCAGATTTTAAGGTTATGAGGTTCCCACTAGCTAACTAATCAGACCTTCTCAAAAATTCTTTCAAACGTCCAAACTTCTTTGCTAAAACAATGCCAAGTGAAATTCATAGTTCTGACATTGAATATGGCACCTTCGGTCTTTCGTCTTGTTCATTGCTAAGATTGATTTGGTGATCTGCAAGTTCTCTTTTGGGATCTTCTTTGTGGTGGAACCTTGTTCTGAGTTTCTTATTCTGGACAATCTTTGCGCACACGTCCAGTCTTTCCATAGTTGAAGCACTGCGCCTATCAACTTGTGAGCTATTTCGGTGCTTTGCATTCTTTGAAGTGATGTCCAGATATTCCGCAGCTGTCGCAGATATCACGTTGCTTTGGATGTGTCTGAACAGCAGTCTAATTAACTTTACTTTCATTATTTCTTTTGCCTCTTGTGATGATTTTTGATGTATCCAGAGTTTTCCTCAATGATTGTGGACTGCATTCGAGTAGTTGTTTGGGATACTGGTTTGTTTCTTCTACGTCTTTAATCGGGCAAGATTCTTACCTCTCAGCTTTTTGATGCGATGGTTGAGAAGTCTAGTTGGTCTCACGATTGTCTTCTATAACTTGTAGGGGTCGTGGCGTCCTTTTATGAGTATTATTGTGATTTAGTTCCTTTACGTGTCGACATGAAATTGTCGTGGAGTTTCGGCATCGTAGGTGATGACACAAGTCGTTAAGCAATTTCTCCATGCATTAATTAATACCAAGCATATAAGTTGTTACTGGTAATTGGAGTAGGATTGAATTCACTTGTAAGGAGTTGAATTCATAACAAAATGAATACTCATTATGTACTGAGTTAAAAACGAAGAGGTACGTGATCAATCATTTGTATGTAGGATCACTATGTATAGAATGAGTATCTGAGAATAACCATTAGATGATTACTATAGGACAATCAGAGTAATGCAATGACTATAGGCGCATGGCCTCCCAGGTAGGACATAAGAATTCCTTGTCTCAACCAAGTCCCTTGTGGCTGAGTGGTAAGCTTCTTGGGTGTACTACCCAAGAGGTTTAGTGTTCGAGTCATGGGGGGCGTGGCCATTGGAGTATTCACCAGGCGCCTCCAGGCCTCGGGGGATTAGTCGAGGTGCGCGCAAGCTGGCCCGGACACCCCCGATTACCAAAAAAAAAAAGAATTCCTTGTCTCATGAGCCAATAATTTAGGTGAAGCCTTAATGATAAAAGTCAAGGTTACCAATAAGAAGAATTTGTGAAATGAAAGGAAATGAAGACTAATTTACAAAGGGGTGCAATATTCTTGAGTTCCTTAGGTGAACAAATACAAAGAGATCCTTTACAATAATGTCAAGGGTTACGCACTTGCAAAAGTTGGTCAAATGGTTGACAGTCCAAACGATTTACAAAGATTAATTTAACAGATCATAAATCCAAATGACTTACAATGATTGGTTTATAAATGAATTATTGGAATCGATTTTCATGGTGATAAGACCAAAGAGGTGACTTATAGCATTAGAAAGCAAATGAATTCTCTTGGATTTATCATTGATCAGAATGATCCAAAATCTTGTTAAGTGAAATCAGAGAGGACAACGAATAACTGTCAATTAGTGAAACAATAAAGGACATCCCAAGATTCATCATAAGGATAATTGATCTAATGCAACCAATGGTAGAAAATAGTGGGTTTACTCAAAAGGAGTTAAATCAGAAAGATGAATGTAGTTACTCAGCCTTACATGGTTTTAATTTATAACGTGCGCAGGGTTAGAGATGCATTTCTTCAGTGTGTTGATGGAACATCGATGTTGTAAACCTGAAACGTGTCTTTTCTTGGTAGGTCCTATGCGATCTGATCATTGGCTTGAAAGTGGAATGCAGTACTCATCTTCACTAATATTCACGGTGCGAGTCATTCGTTGTGATAGTGGTCGATGTCAGCAGTCTATGAGATCATTCGATCTGTTGAAGGTATGTTCTATTCTTGCGTCTTCCATCGCCTCGGGTTAAGTCAATATCTCATGTGCTCCTTGTAGTAGGGTTGACCTTGGTAGTGTAGCAGGTTGTGGCTTGAGTGGTCTCAAAAGCAATTCTGAATGGGCGATATGGAGGTGTCTAAACAACTCGTTTCCATAGTCACTTGCGCTAGTGCCGTCAACGGTCTTCCATAAGCCTAGTATCAGTCTTCCAAATACAATGGTGGGATCGATCTCCTTAGGTATTATGTTGCTTAGCCTTCTGGACTGGTCCTCAGTTGTTTAAGATGATTCATCTATTGTAGAGATCAAGAAGATTCTTCTATTCCTACGTATGAGTTCGTGTCTATAAGGTTTCTATCATACCTTATGCGAGGCAATCATACCTATTACATCTCACATTATATGTATCATCATAATCCCAGTAACTAGAATACGATGATTGAAATGATTGAATAGATTGATCCAAAATGAAGCCGAATCCGAAAAGGCATATGAATTCTCACAGATAGAAGTACAATAGTAGAATGATGTGATCCATTCAAGAATAAGATGTAAATCTAACAATGATTGAATGACTGTTTACTATGGAAGAAATCGTAGTATCTCAAGATTTATAGGAAATGAAAGTAACTGATGGCATAAGGCCTTCAACGAATGAAATAAGAATTAGGTATTTCATAAGTGAAATAGTCCAAACAAAACCCCACTGATAAAGAATAAGGTAGCAACTGAGAGAGACAATAAGAGGTCAAGATGTTCAGAGAGTACAACATTTTTTTGAGTTCATGGCAAGAACAAGGATAGAGAACTCATTTAGGATTATTTCAAATGAAATGAACTTGTAAGAATTTGTTCAAGGAATAATAAGTCAAAAAGAATGACTTTGCAGTACTAGTGATCGAACTTGTTCTCAAAAGAATTTGTCAAGAATCGGATGATCAAGGTACATACTCAAGAATTGTTGACTGGGGAATTTCTAAAAATTCAAGGAAATGAATTACTTATCAAGGAGTGTATCACAATAATTATTGATGGTAATCGGAGCCACTTTACAAAATATATAGATCCCTTTTCCAGAAGAAATGACCATTAGAATAGAAGGTATCGATTTACTCAAAGGGAGTGGAATGAGTAGAAAGGATATGACTGCTTACTATGGTACTCGCTTACCATATCTAAGGTAAAGTTTGCCTCTCTTATTATCTCTAACGGGTCCTCTAAGAACTCCTCGTCAGGGTCCTCCTCCTTCTCCTTGATGTCAGTTGGATCTGCTTTGTGGTCCTGCTCAAGCATCAGTATCATCTCGTCCCCGTCAACTGGTGGTGCTGGATGGTCGTGTACATCATCCCTTGGTCTCTGAAGATCGTCCGCTGGGTTAACCTCCTCGATCGGCTCATCATCGCTACTTGTCGGATCGTCATCAATCATCAGGTCATCATCCTCATTAGTGTCATCACCATCAGATGGGTCGTCTGCTGAGTGGTAATTGCCTGCATAATCCTTTCCACTCGCTATGTCGTCGTCACTATATGTATCCATGGAATCTGAATTTGCATCTGGCTCTGGTATAGGCTCGGGTGAGAATGGTGGTGCTGATGCAGTCATGATATTCAGGAAGAGTATATAATCATATAGTGCCTCGTCCTGAGTCATGCTGATAAGCTCCTGGTGAATAAGTATGGTTGTTTCTGAAGCATGGATCGACTCGGGCTGAACTCGATCCGGATACTGCAATGCATCGGTAAGTACAGCTCTCCGTATATCCTCCTCCAAGATATGCCTCGCCCTCTAGCAGATCCGCTGTCGATATAGTACAGGGTCGGCAGGCTGGATACGACCGTCATGATTATAGTGACCTCCGAAATCATCATGAACGAAGCTCGACTCCATAGTCATGCAAGAGGAGCTAACTTAGTGTCAGTACTAATACGAGGTAAATCTTAGGCTCATAACTTAAGGTGTAGGACAATCAGTGAGCGCGTCTAAACCTAAAGCTCTTATACCAAAAATCCCTGTCACGTCCCGAAGTACCAAAAATAGGGAAAATAAAATTCCTTTATGGGTTCGTAGACACGTGACTGGTTGTGAGTGTCACCTGATTGTCGAAACATGCTTATAACAATAATGTGATATGGGAAAGTGACTGAGTTTAGCGGAAGCAGAAATTTAAAACATCCAAGTCTTACATCAGTAGTATATTACAGGCCAAAAAGATATCCAAAAGATACATATTACAAGACCAGCTAAACTATTACATCACTAACATAATAATAACAGAACTATAACAAAAGAAAAGCTCCAAAGTCTTCAGCTGGCAAAACCGTAGCCTTCCTCGTAGTAATCTTAACTAGCATAGTCTTCAGTAGTAAAGTCAGCATCTTAATGGCAGTCGACTCCGTCTGGACCTGCAAAGGCTGGACGTGGAAGGTCTAGCGGCATGAAAAGCCGTTAGCGGTTAAGCTAAGTGAGGGTCCCCTTAAGGTTACCACCACTTAAGGTAAGTTATTCTTCATCTCTTCTTATTTCTCGAAACCATATCTCGTTCATCATTTCTTATTCTCGATACTATGTCTTGTTCGTCTTTTCTTATTCTCAAAATCATGTCATATTTAAACCCAATCATTCCTTTTGAAACTTAACCCAGAACTGAACTGACCAATGACATTGACTGAAAGAAGACTTAACTCCAAACGCATTTACTGGTCAAGAAAGTACAACACTCAATAATGAATAGTTAACTGTCGCCCAACTGGCACTCAAACTGTCTCCCAAATGGCATAAGTGTGCGGGACATTAACAATCTCTTAGTCGAACACGTCATGTCGATCCTCAGGTCACCCGCACGTTACCGAACACGTCATGCCGATCCTCAGGTCACCCGTACATAACCGAACACGTCATGCCGATCCTCAGTCCAAGGGTGCGGAAAACTAATCAACTACTTGATCGAACACGTCATGACGATCCTCAGGTCATTCGCACTTGACCGAACACGTCATGCCGATCCTCAGATCAAGGAACAAAACATAACTCACCAATCGATACCATGGAATTACCGAAAGACCAATTTTGCAAGAAATATCCAAACACGACACGAAAGTTCACGAATCAACTTTGACCGGT
The DNA here is from genome assembly GCA_033977485.1 of Hydrangea macrophylla. NCBI lineage: Eukaryota > Viridiplantae > Streptophyta > Magnoliopsida > Cornales > Hydrangeaceae > Hydrangea > Hydrangea macrophylla. Next base: position 52,692,997 of record CM066991.1, on the reverse strand, counting down.
AGTCACACGACTAGAAACGAGGCCCAATGTCCCTTATTCGCATTAAATCTGTTATTGAAGGTTTTATCATTATTTTACACGTTCGAACGTTTCGTAGTTTAGTTCATTAATATCATCCATTTATAACTGTTAATATTTCGTTATACGTCCGACATTCCGTTTTCCTCTCAATATACTTACGATGGAAAATTTACCAATCACTTACCAATGCAATAATCGTGCCATTCAACATACTTATAGTTTGGGTATGAACTTTCCAACGGTCATTAAACTATATTCACGTAGCTTATGGATTTATAATCATGGATTTAATACCAATAAACATATAGACGAAACCCTTAACATACTCATCTACGCGATAGCACTACCATAGCACGAGATTTTCATAACAACACATGTACCGGAAAACTAGCATCAACAATCAACACCATACATAAACAAAACATTATACAAAAAATTGTACAATCTGCCAAGATACATTTTCACTATGTTGACTGAATTAACATGATTTATTTGGGCATGATAAATTGCTTTGTAGATCAAACTCAAAACTAAAACATTATAGATAATAGGAATATCTTCATGTACAAAAAAAATCTAGCTTCAATTACATTTTTGAGCTACTCAAACTATTTATTTTACTAGACATTTCTTATATCTTGGACTGTTCTGTCCCAGATTTATAGTACTGCATTGTACGTGAATTTCACCTATGAAGGAGGGGTTTTTAGACTGAGCTATAGAAGGGTTATTTGTAGATAAATGAGTTAGCTTTCTTCACAAAAAACCTAGATTAATTCTAATTTTTGAGCTGCACAAAACATTCATTTTACTAAACTATGTTCTGCTGAAAGTTTCAGTTTCTCAGATTTATAACACTGCGTTGTACATGCATTTCACCCATGAAGAATTGATTTCTAGACTGAGCTATAGAAGAGTTATTTGTATATAAATGCATTATATTTTACCACAAAAAACCTAGCTTAATTCGGATTTTGGAGCTGCACAAAAAATTCATTTTACTAAACTATGTACTGCTGAAAGTTTCTGTTTTCCCAGGTTTATAACACTGCGTTGTACATGCATTTCACCCATGAAGGAGTGATTTCTAGACTGAGCTATAGAAGAGTTATTTGTACATATAGAGTTAGATTTTACCACAAAAAAACCTAGCTTAATTCCGATTTTTGAGCTGCACAAAATATTCATTTTACTAAACTATGTTCTGCTGAAAGTTTCAGTTTCTCAGATTTATGGATTTGTCTTGCATGTCATGAAAACTTCAACACAACAACATCAAACTTCTACTAAACATTAGTACATATTATATGGGTTCTAAATTGAGTTAGATTACTCACAATTACTCATAATTTACTCACCAAAGCTTGAAATTAAGCTTGATGTTGTACTTGAGCTTGATGGAGCTTGAACTTCAACTTTAATCAACCTTCTTCTTCTCCTTGTTTTTCTTCCATATTTTCATGGGATTTATTACTCCCAGCTCTATTTCTTCACTTAGGTGCAGATTATGAAGACAAAGAGTGTCAAATGTGTGTGTGTATGCATGTAGGTGTGCTTATATAGGAGAGATGCATGTGCTAGGTGTCATGGAGCATGTGTACATGCTATGCCATGTGTCCAATAAGTGGACATGTGTCCAAGAGGGTGGCATGTGGTTGCCACATGGGCGGCCATGTGGGCCCACCTTGAGTTGTGTGCCACTTTCTCGATTTACGTGCATAAGTTTCTCAGTATGCGTGTCAGTCTCGAAGTACGTGCAAACTGGTATTATTTCTAATGTCCGGGTCTGGGTACGGGACTAAGTTAGATCTTATTATGGTCGAGTCGGTATGGTTACTACAGTCTATATGGTAATACTACAACACGTCCATACCGTCACGTAATTAAAATAATAATATAATAATATAGTGGGTCCAATAAAAAAATAAAAAAAAACTGATATTATAATGACAGAAAATTACAGGTGTTATAGAAGATGACCAGAAAAGGAAGTAGGAAAGCATGTCAAGCGATAATGCACTGCGTCGCACGATCTGGTACCCATCGTCATAGGAGTCCCCATGGGAGCATAAACGGAGGAGAGACACTCAAAATCGATCTGCTTGTCCCTAATGAAAGAACCTGCCACATCAGGATGTATGAAGAAGAGCTGGAAGGTCGTGAACATACCCGGCCTACACTGAAGGAACTATCAAATCCGCAAAAGAATCAGTGTGGAGAATGGCACTGAACTCCTCGAACAAATGGCAGATCTCCTAGTAACCGAAGCGGAAGGTGTGAAGTGTGGGATCCCAACATTGGATAGCGGCTCGGAGTAGACCTTCATCCAGAGTCATCCACTGAAAAGAGAAGAGGTCATTTAGCCTAAAATACTTGAAGTTGAGCTTATCAATGCCAGAGAGGGTATCCATCCATGGGAAGAGGATTTGAGAGCTAGTGGGGGCCATTCGAGAAGGAAATGAAGGGGAGAGAATAGTGTTTTACGGAGTTTTGGGAAGGGGGTATAAATAGAGGAATAAATCTACCCAAACCTACCCACGGCACTCAAAAAAAGGCAAATGACACTCTAGGAAATGACATGGGGCATTCTATAAATGCCACACGCCATTCACTGACTATTGCACGACATTCACTGAGTGCCACAAAGGCATAATCAAGTGCTGCTTAGAGTTATTTTTGGCCAGGATCCATTTGTAATGATTTCAGCCCACCTACAAACAAAAAACTGAATAAAATAATAAAATGTGTGCATCAAATAGCATCATGTACAAAAAGACCAAGCCATGGTCACATTCATGTATTTATGAAAATAAATAATAAAGGCAGGATCATAGTCACAAGCATTTACCAACCACAAAAAATTAAGACAAAAAAGGGACCCAGCTATAGCCGCAATCACAAAAGAAAGGAAAAAGAAACAAAAGCAACATTCACAAAGCAATAAAATACAGGACCAAGCTATGGCCATATCTACGATATGCAGTAGGTCATAAGCAATAAAAGCAAGCAGAAAAGATAAAAAATGATCATGATAAAGGAGTATGTAGATGCCTATCCTATCCCGACTATCCGAGAGCCGTCAACAAAAATAAAAACATATATATACAGTCATCGAGGTGTGTATATCATGAAAACCAAAAAATGAAAAATAATATAAACCCTGGCCCAGGCCTCGGGTCTGGTGTGTGACGTGTTTGAGAGGCTCCTCCTCTGACTCTGTTCCACTCCCGCCGCCTCTGCCTCTACCTCTGCCTCTGCCTCTGCCGCTACCTTACCCGGCACCTCCGTGAGCTGCACTAGGACCCACCCCAAACTGCTAGAGCTGCTGCTCGAGCTCTCTCACTCGTAAGACCAAGGTCCTATTCTCCTCCTCCTGGGCGAGGAAAGAGATTGAACAACCGAGCTTGATTAGTAATTTGGAATGAAAGCGCTAAAAAGGAAAGGCATAAATAAAAAGGGGTAGTAAGAGTCTACATGGCTCTCGCATGAGCCTCAGCAGTCACCCGCACTCCGTCGGCCTAAATCAGGAAATCAGAAAAAGGAAAGGAAGTCAAGATGAGAATACAAAAAAGAAAAAATCATCAAAACAAACTATGGTTTTAGAAGATTACCCTCCACTCTCGACCGTGGACCCACTCTCTCACGTTATGGGCGTAGAGAAAGCCCTCCTATGTATAGTCCCATGGGACATGATCGTACTGAAGCGAGATAGTGGGAGCACCCGCGTAGTATCGGGGGACCATAGTCATGCCATGCTCACCATAGGAGACTGTACGAAGGCTCTAATCCCACGGTGGTAGAGCTAGAGTCCGAGATGTAGTAAGAATGGGCTACGAAGAAAAAAGGTGAATTCAGTGAGAAAATATATATGATAAGAACTAAAAGATGAAAAGCCAAAAGGAACTCACCCGAGTCACTTCCATCAGAGGGAAGTTCTTCATCAGCTTAGCACCGCAGAAAGCCTCATACCCGTCCGGAGGCTCCAAAAACTCCTGAATCGAGAACCCGTTCAGAGCAGCCATGAGCAGACTACCTTGAAGCATCTCTGTAGCTCTCATAGAAGTAGGTAGGGGACATGGCACAAAATATCCAGGAGCCATCAGTGACTACCCGGTCACTCTCTCTCCCAAGTACTACTCCCGAGCGTCCAGGCCATCCAATAGTATCCTCTATGGATCATACCCACCCGATTGCCATATCCCCTAAGAAACAGTAAGAAGGACGTCCACCCAGGGCTGCCATATGACATGTGGCTCTCTCAGGTTTGTCAAGAAATTCCTGAATGCTGTAAAATCATGAGACCCGATCTTCTGCTCGACCCGCACCTTCTGCCACTTCAACCCATAAGGCATGATAAAGGCATCCGCTGGCTGTGTCCTGGGTGACAAGAGGGGGTATTTGTAAAATACAACCGCGCTAAAATAAAGAAATACACTGATTTAGTCTATAACTCCTTTGTAAATCTGCAATTTGGATCACAATGCTATTTTTTATACAATATGACTAATCTTCGATAAGTTGTGCTATTTTAAGCTGTTATTCGTGCAGATTACTATTTTGCTGGGTGCAGGAATCACTAACAGGATAAAAGGAAAGCTGGGTTATAAGAAAGGCAATTCAAAGATGAAAAGTGAAGTTCGAGTGATCAAAGACACCTCAAGCGATCGAGGGTTCGATCGATCGAAGGTTGTTCAAGAACTTGAAGATCCCAGAAGTTCAATCGATCGAGTGATGTTCGATCGATCGAACATAGCTTTTATCAGAACTTACGCACAGGCAGCAGAGATAGAGTTTTTAACCCTAGCTCTAGGATTTAATATATATATTCATTTTGTTTACGTCCAGAGGGATGCCCAACTTTACTTTTTATCAGTTTATAGAGAGAGTTAGAGAGTTTTACATTGGTTTTGTAGGTTTCAAGTGTGATATTGCTTGTTTATTGGATTTTCTGCGAGTTTGATCTTAATACAACGTTCCAGGTTTTGTTATATTGCATTATTTAGACTCTTTTAGTAGTTTTATTAGTTATAATTTGTTAGAATCATAGTTTTGCTTGCACGTAGCGATTAAATCATAGTTTCAGAGTTTTTCCATGTTTAAATCACAACCAAACAAAGCCTTAATTAGTAATTACGTTAAAAACAAATCTGAAGCACTCCAGACTATGTCTTAGTAGTCCTAGGGTTGGGAGATCATGATGAAATAGTGATCTCCAGCCTCTACCATGTAGCAGTTTGAACCTGTGTTCGATCGATCAAAGTTAGTTCGATCGATCGGAGCAGGGATATAGTCAAGCGATCGAACAAATTTTGATCGATTGAAAGTTGATGAGGTTCAATCGATTGAAAGCGCGTCGATTGATCGAACTCTATGATTCTTGAGAATATCCTATGCAATCTTCCTAGACTTTCTGCTTTAGAGATTTGTTATCAAATTGTCCTTAAAGCATTTTTCTTCAATATCTTTTGCAAACCACCCTCAATGCTAACACCATTGTAGGTGCAAGTCTTAACTATTGTTTTTAAACCGCTTTCATGTGTTTCAAATTAACTGTGATGATATAGTCCTGGTTATGAAAGGGCTATGGATTCTTTATTTTAAGAGAAATACGGAATACTGTAGAAGATGTTCTCCATTGAGCTTAATGCAACTACATGGTAGATGGCTAGGTCGCTGCAGATTCGTGTGATCCCAACACTTCCCTTTTTATTAAGCAAAAACATGGTTTTGAAATATCACTTTAGTTAATTAGTTCATCATTAGTTTAATTTAATTTAGTTGCTTTATCTTTAGTAGTTGATAATCGTGGAACTCCGTGTTCTACACTTTCCTTATACATTGATTTTTATTTTCTTTTCAGAGTCTAATCTAGGTACTTAGTTTCCAACTTTCCCTGTGGGATCGACCTGGTCTTAACCAGATTACTACTTGCACGTCTACCTACACTTGGGTATAGCACACAAGCGCACACAAATATTTCTTGTGTCACTGGGCGACATCATATGTAAGTACTCATGGCACCAAATCTTCAAGAAAGAAAAAAAGGGAAAAAGAAAAGAACATAAGACTTAGGTTTCGTAAATTGGAAAATAATTCAGAAATTGATTGAATCAAATAAAAATAAAAAAGAAAAGGAAAGAGAATAGGAGATTGTACCTCCCACGCTCTCCAGAAACTGCCTGTGGAGGCTGGACGATCTCGGGATATCTCTCCCATGTGCTTGTACAGGATGGCTAATCCTGTACCAGCCCAATCATACTGATAAATGTGGTCCATGTGCTCCAGGGACCCCACTAGCGCCACCGAAATCCGATCGCCCCTGTTGCTCAGTAGAGAGCACCCCAACATGTACATGATGAAACCGCGGGCCATATGCTCGTCTGTAAAGCCCGACTAACCTCTGAAAGTGTCAAGAAACCACTTGGTCATAACTAAGGGCTCCTCAGGGACTACTCCAAGCAACGTCAACACCTGGTCCCACTTTGTCACCGTATCCAAGTACTGCAAGCACTCCCCCCGAAAGGGATCCCAGTGGTCATCGAGAAGTCGAGCGGTGTTATCTTCTTATCCCCGAACTCGAAGTGGAACGAGTTGGTGGTGTCCCACCATTGCTCCGAGAGAGCATGTATCTGTCTCAAATCGTTGGAGCTCTTTTTGTCAAGAGTTTGACGAAGTCACCAAAACCCGCTGCATAAATGAACCAAAGGGAAGGAAAAGAACGAAAAAGAATAAAAAATATATATATAGTAATAATGAAATTGATATTGAATGAATAAAAGGGTGGTCAAAACGCTCGAAAAATTCCACAAGAATAGCATTCATAAAGTTTGTTGTCATACATTCATTCATAAGGTTTATGAGGAAAATTTGAAAGGAATCGAATAAAAGAACACAAAAATTGAAAACGTTTGAGAAGAGCGATTATAGCGCACGAAAAAATTCACAAGCACAACATCTACATTCATATGAAGTTTTGATGGTATGCATTTAATTCATGAGCTTTGTGAGAAGAATTTAAAAGAAAAAAAATAATAAAATAGAATCAAGAATGATGAAAGCTTACATGAATGAATAAAGATGAAGCAATTGAAACGTTCTAGAAGATCTACAAGAACGACATTCGCATTCATTGAAGGGGGGGGGGGGGGGGTAAAGTTTTGTCACGTATCACATTCATAAGTAGGCATGTGAAGTTTTATTGTTATCACATTCGTAAGATTCATAGAAAGAAAACTGGAAGAAAGAAAATAAAGAAAGAGGAAGAGCGTGTACTTCTCGTCGAAACACTCAGGTAGATAGGTGCATGTCCCGGTCTCGGAGTAGAAAAGTAGGATTGGGGTGGGGGATAGCCCTGTACTTGGCCTTCTTCCTACTGCCTGAGCTACTAGCCATAATTTGTCAAAAGGGAAAGGACCGAATGTCAATTTTTCTGAAACGATTCAAGAAAATGATAAAAATAAAGAGAATAACGAGGTTTTAATCGAGTGGAACTAACCTGACGATCTTTTGAGATCACTGCGAGAAAACAAGAAAAATCCCCAGAAGGAGCTTTGGATTGGAGAGAGTTTGAAAGAGTGAATGAAATGAGGGAAAACCAAGTGTATTAAGCAGTCTGCCTGCTTAACGCGACACTCGAAAAACGTGCACAGCAGTTGGTGGAATGCTGTATGGCACTCTCTGAGTGCCGAAATGGCACTCAGTGAGTGCTGTATGGTAGTCACAGACTGCCGTATTATCTAGCGTGTGCCGCATTTGAGGCGATTAAGAGACCTTTCATTTTCCCCCCAAAATTCAAAATTAGGTCCCTAAATTTGAATTTAAACCCCCGTAGTCTGCCCGCCTTGTACGCTTCGGTCCCCAAAAGTGATTTCCAAGACCAGCCGACCCCCGATTTTAGAAGTTGAATTGCTTTGAGTCAAATTTTGAGAAATTTTGAATTCTTTGAGTCCAATCGACTCCCAATTTTGTGAAAAGAAATTCTTCGAGTCTAATTGACTCCTGATTTTTTGTAAAAAATTCTTCGAGTCTAATTGACCTGTTTTGGGTCAAATCAATTCCTGCTTTTGGAAATTTTGAATTCTTTGAGTTGAATTAAGTCTGATTAACTCCTGATTTTGAAAATTTTGAAATTTTGTTTGGGTCAAATCAATTTCTGTTTTTGGAAATTTTGAATTCTTTGAGTTGAATTGAGTCTGATTGACACCTGATTTTGAAAATTTGAAAAAAATTGAATCTGATTCGACTCCCGATTTTGAATATAGAAAAACATATCCGATGAGGCCGAAGGGCTACGGATTTTTCAGAGCAAACATATCCAACGAGGCCGAAGGGTTGCGGATTTTTCAGAGCAAACATATCCGATGAGGCCGAAGAGCTGCAGATTTCGTAGAGCAAACATATCTGACGAGGCCGAAGAGCTACGGATGTTTCAGAGGAAACATATCCAACAAGGCCAAACGGCTGCGGATTTTTAGAGCAAACCCGCATTGACACCGGGGCCTAAGTCGCGAAGCGCCGCCCAGTTAATTGCGTTTGTCCGTTCGGCCAAGATGGCCACGTACCTTGAAGAGAATTTTAGAAACTTCGAATTCTAAATAATAACTCATTTTTTAAGTTCGGGTGAACACGAGCATTAAGTAAGCATAGGGCATGGATTGCATCTAGATATATCGAGATAGCATAATCTCGAATCATGTTAGTTACGGAACATGGAGTTGCATTAACATCCATCACTACATGAACACGTGCATCACGATAGGATAGGCACATTCATCTGTGTGACTACTTGTGCTTGTGTGTGTGTTTAACCCCTACCTGAACTACGTCTTGGTCTGATTCCTGAATGGATACGTAGACAGCTCACCGTTGAACATGACCAGCTAGAACCTTGCTGCGTGCCTATTTTCTTTTGCAACGCATTTTGTTTTTACCTAAATCCAATAGTTTGGTCAAAGGCTTGTCTTCACACAGGCTTCGACATTCACTTGTGACACGCGTTGCTCCACAAGCTTTGTCAAAGAGGGGTAAGCTTTAGATACCCCGATTTTGACCAAATATCGAATTAAGGGGAGTGTTACCTCCAAGTCGGATGATGACAATGTCTGACTAATCTAGAGCTTCCAAAGGTGACTCAAGCTCTTCGAAAGACTTTTCAACTCAAACAAAATAAAAACAAAGGATAAAAGGATAAGGATAGGGAGAATAGTAGAAAACGGCACATGAGGGGTAGTGTGGTAGTCACAGGATGCCACTGCTGCACTCATTAACTGCCGCACCGGCAGTCATTGAAGACCTCTACAGCATTCCCTGAATGCTTCTAATATCCTTAAAATGCCACAAATTTTAAAAGGCGACAGTCAGAGGAGTAGTCCGCGACATTCATTGAATGCTGCATAGGCATTCTCTGAATGCTGTCTCGGCGTTCAGTGAGTGCCGCATCAGCGCTCACTGAGTGTCGCTTTCAACTCCACTGAATGCTGCATTTTTTAGCAGTCTGCTATACGTTTTGTACCATTGAAAATACACCCAGAATTGGGGTTTTGCCCCTAAAATTACTAAAATACCCTTTCAAAATTTGCCTATATAAGGGAGGTGATTATCCCATTACCAAGGACCCTTTTTTTAATTTATTTTTTTTTAGAGTTTTTGAATCTTGAATCTCTTGTATCCTTTATATAATTAGGAAAGGCTTAGAAAAAATTAAGAAGTTGCAAGAGTTTGGGAGAAGAGTTTGAATCACCTTTAGAAAAAACCTTCAAGCGACAAAGAAGTTGAGGATAATTGGAGGTGATCCTCTAATCTTAATTTAGTTTTCTTTCTATTAATCCCCTAATCTTCAAACTATTAAGTCTTTTTTTTATTTATGAAATTTTAAAAGTTTTGTTGGTGAACTTAGAGTTTTGGATTCTTAGTCCTTTTTATCTTCTTGTCATTTTATCTTATTTCATCACTCTCTTGAGTTTCTTGGAGATTTTTCATATCTCACTTGAATCTCATGAGTGTGATCTTCCTTGATGGCATGTAAGCTTGTTCCTTACATGGGAATTAAAGTTAATCATCATTTTATTTAAGATCAAGTAGATGAATCCAAATCCTTACCATGGTTTGGGTTCTCTAACTTGAGGTTTCATGTAATTTTCCTTATGTTTCTTTGAAACTCATGAATATTAGTCATACTATGATCTCCAATGATCATCAAATGGTAGGAGAGGTAGTTTGGGTTAAACCAAAACTCCATGGCTTGGTAACTAGAGTTAACAAATGAAAGATAGACTTAACAATGGTGCAGTGAGTTCATAAACCACTGACGACACCCTATTGACGCGTTTTCTTATCACACCCAAGTGTAGGTGATCGTACAAGTAATAAAGTTCTGGAAGTCCAGGTCGAACCCACAGGGAATGGAAAAGAAAGATAGGCAATAACTATTTTGTCACTAAAAAGAAAATAAAAGATGATGGATTTTTGTGGCTTTTCCTAAACTACTAGTTTTTATATATTTTTTTTTACAGTAAAACTAATTAAAAGATGTTTTTTTTCTAAGTAGTTTACGGTAAAGATTTTAACAGTACAAAATAAATTAACTAAGATACTAGTTAGAAAATGAAGAAAAAGAAATAAAAGCTAAATTTTTGTGAGATAAACTTTTTGGATTTAATACTAGCGAAAGATAGAAATAATACAAATATTTAAGCAAAGTTATTAAAAACAGAAAATATTAATTAAGTTGGAAGAAATGATTTAAAGAAATTGGGAATATGCAAACCAACATTAGATCCCACAAATTTTGTGCATTTGAAAAGGATTTGGCATTTAAGACCACAAAGTCATTCTTTATTTAAAAATAAACTTTCACTGGTCAGGGTCATATCAAGTGTGTCAGGTTTGATATGAAATGATGTCGTTTGGTTTAAAGAAAAATAAAAAGGCAATTGGGCAATAGCCAGGTTCGAACCGTGCCCCGCCGCGGACATGGGTTATTCGGCGTCCAATCCCCACCACTCTGCCACTACACAATTGCCTGTCCATTAGTGGATAGAAATATATATAAACACATATATGAAATATAAATTTTGTCATATGAGTTGTTTGAGTATGATAGGCGTTTTCTTATGACAAAAGACATAATTTGACAATCCACATAATTAGATTCTTATTTGAAATATGTTATCTTTTGAGCCCAATATAGCCATAGTATATAAACATGTTAAATGATCATAAACTATAGATACATAGATATTTTTTGGCCATAAATGGAAAAACAACTCATCTAGATAAATTTGCCCATTTAAGATTAGTGCACAGAAGCTGTGGTTTCTAAGTTTTTATTACATATCCCCAATTAAAGTTTTAGCCTACCATTTTGGAATTGAAACTATCTTCAAAATAAAATTAAAAGATAAATTAAATAGATGTAAACAGTGACTGTCCAATTAAAACTAAAGTTATAAAACTAAGGTAAGGGTGAAATATAATATTAATATATTTTTTTTCTCACTTGACATGAGTTGGGGTTGAATTTGTGCAATCTGCAAAATAGCAAAGTTTAGTACAACTAGGCTAATAAAAGATAAACAAATGGAAATACTGAATTAATAATAAAATACTAAACCTTTGACTTTGGATTCTTGTGGGGTCACACTGGTTGAACTTCAAGAACACAAATAAGACCAAACCAAATCCTAATCTAATTTTGGAGTGAGATATGGGTATGGTGTGCTTTGAACTCTAGTAGGTGATTATAACAACTACGTGGCTAAGAAATCTAGCATTTACTTGCAAAATCTGTCTTCTAGTGAATGAAAATATTACTATAAAAACTGAAAATTTGGGGTTTCAAACTATTTTAGGGGACAACTATAAGTACTACTAGACTAAAAATATTAAATCTAATTTTAAATAGAACTATTTTTACTATTACAAAGTGACAAAGGTCCTACAAGAAAATAAATATTTTATTTTAAGAAATACAGTACACAAAGTTTTGCTACATACTTTTTGAACATGAAATCATCAATTATATAAAAGTAAATTTATACAACTACTAGAACTAGAAAAGGCAAAGAAAAATTAAAGTTTCCTATTTCTAGGGACAATATAAAGTGCTCACATGATAACCTCCACTAAACTATTCTCTCCCTAACAGTGTGTTGTGAAGCTATTGCAGCTTGTGAGTTGTGTGTGTCGTTGTTTGGTGTCTGTAGCTTGCTTTTATAGATGAATGTTTGAGGAAAATCATCACTGCCTTCGTCATGTTGGCGAATTTTCTTTGCGTGATCTTTATTTTCCGCCTGTTCTCTAACAGCTTTGACAAATGCAGCTGATACAGAGAGAGAAAGAGAAAAAAAACCAAAAAAATATTAAATAAATAAAACAAGTTAACATCCAAGCAAAGCTTGGATGTTTCCTCGTTCTCTGTATTTTTTTTTTCAAATAGTAAAATTACTGTTTGTTCACTATTTAGTACTATTCATCTTTGACTAACAAATGAATATACTATGGTGTGGTTGTTACTTATTTCCTTCCCTTTATTTCACTTCATCTTTACCTAAACATATAAAATATGTAAAAACACATTTTTACACGCATTTGAGTGACATCACTATTAAATTATATTAATTCAAATATGCATGTAAAACTAGGGATTTGGGGAATTAAATGAGCATTATGTCTATTATATTGGCACATAAATGTGCAATATTCAATGTTTGTCACACCCCTCAACTAACTTATTGCTAGTCCCTAGCAATGAAGTGAAAAGAGAAATTGTTCTAAAAGTTTTATTAAAGAGTAGGGATAAACTAAGTAAAATAACACTACCTAACTCACTGTCGCAGGAATCGCGATTGCATTTAGCGTATGCAACAAGCCGTTAAACCCCTAGGTTACCCCTAGTGGACGAGTGTTGTCTTGTAAGGGTTTGCAGTGAATATACCCACAAAATTCAAAATTATTATTATTATTATTTTTTAAATGTAAAAATAAAGTAAAATAAAGTAAAATAAAAATAAAGCTAGATTTTCTCCTTTTACAACAGATAAGATTAAATTTGATAATAAAATAAAATTTTCAAGTATGTAATAGTAATGCAACACACATACTCACAGTTTGTCAATGGTAGCATTTTTTATACTCTTTAAACTAACAGTATGTACTTGAAAAGTCATGCAACTGATCTCAACTTCAAAGTTTACATAACTATTAACAGTCATAAAATTTGTAGTTTTAACTCAAATCTCACTAGGATTTCACTCTCTTAAGGAAAAACTCTCAGAAACCGGTGTAGAGAATATCTCACTTGGTAGGGAAGCAAAGATAGAGAAATTAGTTCCATTTTGATGACTCAATATATAGGCATTTGGAGTACAATAAGTCTCATGAAAGAATACTTAGCATTATAAGAGCGATCTACCGTGGAGAACATCCTTATCACTTAAATTTAAAAATCAATTTCTTTTAAATCTTTAGGACTTTGACTGGTAGGTTAGAAATTAAGATGAGTAGGAGATTTGGGGTGTATTTGTTCTAAGCATGTGGTTGGAGTGTTTGCGCAATTCATTCCAACCTCTTCTTTTTCTTCTCCTTTTTATCATTTGTACAAATTTTTTTTACCACTTTTTGCAATATCTTTACAGTCCAATCACATACCTGGTTATAAAAGTGAGGTTTGTACTCCCAGGTGGAGCAAGACATGATTTGGAGAGAATTGAGAATAAGGCAATATAAGGTTAAGGGCGGTGGGTATTTGAAAGAAAAGATGGTCTAAATCATTTTAAAAATAGATTGACTTTGTTCATTCAAGCAATTTAGAAGTTTTAATGGTAAATCCTGAACGTTCTCTTCTAATGATCAGTCAAAGGGAAAAATAATGAGACTTTCAACGAATGATATGATAAAGAGAATAAAATGAGACTGAAAAGAATAGTAACCCTCATAAAGGAAGATTAGCACAAAAGCTCACATGGGTTAATTAGTTTCCACTACTTGTCTTTAAACTGCATAGTTTATGCTTACTCATCCATTTAGATTCAGTAAATATTTTCACACTGTTTCAAAAAATTTAAAGTCTAAAGAGTTTCTAGCATTTGAAAATAGTAAAACATGTGACAATGTGTTATATGCTATTAACATACCCAAAATAACATTAACGTGTCAAATTTATCTTATATAAAGTAAAAGAAAAACTTCTGAAAATATCCTAAGCACATCCACTAAGTTGGATACATATGTGGTGCGACTAGTATCCTCTGCACCTATACAAAAGAGGCTACGCAATCCGGAGCGTCCAAGTTGTCATGATAGCCCATCCACCTCTAATAAAAGAGATGGGTCTAGAATCACTAGCAAGCTAAAAACATCAGTAAGAGGTTAGGAGATAAATCTGGCTTTACCTAGTTTTCGCTACCTCTAGAGTCATTCACCGCACTAGACATATCTGGTGATGTTGGGATGATGCAAATTACTCCTATAGAACCAGCTAATGAAAGCCAGATGTACACGTAGGATCATTTTAAAGTCTAACCTGACTGAAAAATATTGAAATGTACTGAAAATAAATTTAAAAACTAAAACAATAAAAATAAAAAGAAATGAGGAATGGGAAAACAAAATTTATTTGGGTATCAAAGGATCCAGTGCTCTTTCTCAACCAAAATTTTCTTTTGTTTTGATTTGAATTGTCTTTTGTAGCAGTCGTAAACTTTCAAAGATGTGCCATTATGAGCAATTAAACTAGGATATTCTTCTCTATAACAATTCATACACCATCCTTACCTTTTAGCTTTCCTTTTGATGTCATAAAGGCTAGTGCCAGCAAAGGGTTTCTTCTGCTCAGAAACAAGTGAGCAACCCATTAACGTCTGGTCATCGACTATTGGATCTATTTTTTATACTCTCTCTTTAAAGAAAAGTCCAAGACAACGTATTTGTCACGCCCCGGAGCAGCATAAATAGGGAAAAATAAATTTCCTTTATGGGTCCATAGGGAATGACGGGTGAATAACCGCATTGTCATCTACTCAAACCAATAAACACCACGATAGAGAGGATGCTATTCATAGAACATATCTTATTAGCATAATCAGAGGCTACAGCGGAAACTATAAAAGGTTTGGAAGCAACAGATGCCCAAGTACCAATTATAAAAGTCTACTAAAACTATTACAACAGCTGGCTTATAGTCTCAGGCCTATAACAACAACAACAGTACAAAAGATATACAACTAACTATTACAAGCAGCACGTCTTCGTCTCCAAGCCTTCAGCTCCAAGACCGGCAGAACATCAGTCTCTCGTCCTCAAGTCCTGTGAAGCTCTAGACATTGGAATGTCCAGGGCATAAACGCCATCAGCTTTGGATACAAAGCTGAGTGAGTACATTAAACAACACTCCTCACCGTTATTGTTCAGCATCTTAAAATGCGGTTAATCTCTTAACAATGGCGTCACTCGCGGACATAGCAGAGGTCTCAATAAACTATACATTAATCAATAATAACAGAAATCATATTAAGAAATGACAAGGATAAACATCATGGTATAATATATCTCATCATGTATTCACCAAATCCATGCATGTAACCCATGCATATACCTTTACGCCGGGACGCTGAATCCACGACTGAACCTTTATCTCATCATATCCGTACTCATATTCATACCTCTATCCGTCTCTGTATCCATTCATCAATCCCATCATTCTAATCTGATATCCATTCGTCGATACAATAATGCCAATCGGAATCACCCGACTAGGTAATAGGTCCCACAATCCCTTGATAGGGTTACCGGTCGTCTACACGGTACCACCTATCTGTAAACGATAGAACGGCACATCGGACGTCTTCAACGATGCGTACACCCTCACTGGTCGTCTACACAGCTGAGTATATATATTAGGGCACTAGCCGGACGTAATCGTCAATGGTACACTGGACGTCTTCAACAGTGCATACGCATTACTGGACGTCTTCAACAGCAAGAGGCGCACTAGGAACTCTAACCATCCCACGTCCACCCGACTCGTCAGTCGTTGATCCCACGGATCCAAAGTACACATATCTCATTATTCCATACAAATCACAGTTCCCCTTTCTCATCATATCTTCTCATCTCTTCATATCAATATCCCATGCATGCTGACCACATGTTGTGCAATGCTCATGCTTTAGATACCCAGATTTTCACATGCTTTGTATTCATCATATCTACTGGTTACTGATTATTAACATGCTATCGTGTTCCGTTCTACTATTCAGTTACATATGACAGTCCAATAATTCATCTCATATCGACAGTTAATAATAAACAGTTCATCTTGTAACATTAACATAAACATCATATAAGGCTAACGTAGTATCATGTTGACTAAGCACTTATCAAATATCACGTATGGTACAACCATTAGCAGCTTGGGTACATTACAATCAGCTCATAACATATAATAATAGATAAACAACATTCTGCTCTTCCCAATCGATTGGAAATAATGTCAATCGATTGGAAAATATGTCAATCGATTGGACTAATGTCAATCGATTGGAAAATATGTCAATCGATTGGTATATCAATCGATTGAACTCTATGGCAATCGATTGAACTCTGTCTTCTTCCTCAAAACTGCTGGTTTTTATTATAAAACGTTGGGGTCCTCTTCTCTTCTCATGCACGTTATTATACACACATAACATCACAAACAAACCTCCTTGAGTGAGTTAATAAACTCACCTCTCCCGGCGTTCCGGTGACGGCGTCCCGAGCTCCGCGGCGGCGGTTTATGGTGGTTCTCTTTCCCTCTCTCTGTCTGTCTTTGTTCTCTCTCTGGTCTCCTCCTCTTCTTCTTCTTATTCTTCTCTTCTTCTTCTTCTCTTCTCTTCTTCTTCTTCTCTACCCGAGAGTGTGTGTGTGTAATATATATATACAATATATATGTGTGTATATATATATATAAGAGTATGCATATATCTCTCTCAAACACACACAAGCAAACATATATATGTATAAGGGGAAGGGTATATATAGGGAATGAGAGTGCCACACGTCCAAAGCTGAAGGAAAGAAGAAAATGTTTCTCAGGTTATGTCAATCGATTGAATATAATGTCAATCGATTGAAGACAGATATTTGATGTCAATCGATTGGAATGATGTCAATCGATTGAAGAAGATGGCAATCGATTGGGATGTTTGACACATCATCAATCTTAGTCGGTAGAATGTCAATCGATTGGGAATATGTCAATCGATTGGTATCTGAAAAGTGTCAATCGATTGGGAAAACTGATCAATCGATTGGTATCCAAAAATGTCAATCGATTGGGAACTCAAACTCACCAAAGACTAAGGAAAGTACAAGGGATATATATATACCTGAAAATACAGGGTATTACAGTATTAGTACAATAATGATAATAAGGAAAATTATGGTATAAAGTTCAAAAATAAAAAGAGCGCTAATGTGTTCGTCATTCATTTTTTTAATTTATTTATAAAAAAAAAACAGAAAACTTGGAAGAGAAAAAAAAAATAGATTTTTTTATCAAGGGCAACGCAGCATTATCAATACAGCAATTAAGAAAATGACAAGATAAAGTTCAAAATACATAAGACCAATAGCTAGCGAGTCGTCCATTTTTTTGTTTTGTTTTTTTTTTTTTTTGGTAAAGAACTGGAAAAATATCACCTGACTCTTGGAAATCTGAGAACCTGGTAGGGTCGTAGATCGAGTGATATTTCCAAGCTTCTTTGGTGAGTGGGTACCTACAACTTATGTATTACATTTTTGTTAGATAATGGAAAAGAGAGAAAATAAAAATCTAAAAAAAAACTAAAAATTTAAGACGAAATCGGAAAAATAGAGAATAAAATCAAAATCAAGCTTTCTCTGGATTATAGATCTTACCTTTAGTGATTAGTAGAGTGGATCTTGATTTTGGATCGAGAAAATAAAAAATGAAAAGAAAATGAGAGAGAATGAGAGATCGAGGGAGAGAGAGTTGCAGAGAGTGAGAGAGAGATCGCGGTGGAGAGAGTTAAAAGAGAACAGAGAAGAAGAAGAAAAAGAAAGGAAAAAGAGAGATAGGGAAAGTTATTAGGGTTCAAAGCCCTATTTAAAGCCATTTTCTATTTTTCAGTGTATCTCTCTCTAAAAAGAAACTATTTTTTTTAAGAAAAAAAAAATAAACAGGTGTTAATCGTGAAACCATCCCCCCCAACTGAGTATGATATTGTCCTCAATGAGTGAGATGAGAAAAAGAAGCCAAGGATAACACCTATAATAAAAAGAATAAACAAAGAAAAGATACAATAATAATGACAAAATTAACTCACATATATATATATATAAATAAAAGTACTATCACTATAAAATGATCAAGAATTACTATACAACTGATCTTTTGAACTGCAGTTTCAAAGGATCGATCTTGTATTCAAATTTTGCTATCTGGCAGTTTTAGCAACACAGTTTTTATACTAGCAATCTTTTGGTGTGCCTTTTTATTTTGGACTGCAATGGGATAGTTTAAACATGCAAATTAGTACATTTATTAGATAGCATTATTTGAGATTTATAAGACTTGATAAAAATCAGAACTCATAAAATAATAAGTGCAAGTGGTTCTAATACTTAAAACACAGTGATAATTTTTTCTTATATATATATATGATAAAGTTTAAATGCTAGTACTAGGAGTATTATAGTGATTTTACCAAATGAGGTTATAAACCTCAAGGTAGTGATTTACGTCTCATTCTAAGTCCAACGCCATTGGCTAGACTCAAATCGGAGTCCGTCGTGTTTTACGAGGTAAAAGGCAAGGTTATCTACACTAATGTAGACCCTAAAGACAGGCTATATTTTCAACCAAGTCAAAAAGTCATGAAACTTAAAGGGAACATTCTAGACATTATTCTAAGACTCTAAGAAATGACTGCCTATTTATCGGGGTCCTAGATTAATTAATATGAATTATTAAAAATAATACATATATATATATATATATATATTTAGAAAATACTCAAAAATGGATTTGATTACATAAACATATCTAAATTGAGAAAATCAATACTTGGAAGTATTTTTAATAAATACTATACATTAAAATTCACTATTGGTAATTTTTTTCATAATTTTTGGAGCTCGTTTAGTATTTATAATAATTATAATACTCATAAAATATCTCCTTATTAATTATTAAAACTACTAAACCTAAATATTGGGACTTTATAATTTATACTACATAAGAAAATAGCCCCAGGGATATAACCCTAATTTTCTAGAATTTAATATAGTATATGTAGGTATTTAAAATAATGGCGAACAACACCGCCTTCCATACAATGCCTCGAATGGTGCCATGCCTATGCTTGAGTGATAACTATTGTTGTAGGCAAACTCAATCAATGGAAGATGTGTCTCCCATGAACTCTCAAAGTCAATCACGCAAGCTCTGAGCATGTCTTCCATTACTTGATTGGTCCTCTCGGTTTGCCCGTCGGTTTGAGGATGAAATGCTTAACTCAATTTTAGTAAAGTTCCTAAAGCTATCTGGAAACTTTCCCAGAATTCTGTAGTAAATCGAGAATCACCATCAGACATATGACTTGTTGTATGTATAACTGACTCAACTTCTCCACAGAGTATGTGTAGACACCCCAATTTTGACCAAACGTCAAATCTAGGGATTGGTTACCTCTCAAAAGACCGATGATGACAATGGCCGGTGACATTCGAAGATTTTCCAGGAAATTCAAAATCTTCAATTGATTCTTCAAGACAAATTTCAAAATTAAAAATAGAAAATATAAAAAGGAGAAAGAAGAGAGAGAGTTTGGCTATTCAGGAGAAACCCGAACATTGAAGAACACTTGAGAAAATCAGTCTGAGAATTTGCTCAATATATATATAAAAGAAGAGTTTTGAAAAGAAATATAAAATAAAAATGATGAAAAAGGAATTTTAAAATAAAGAGGAATTTTTGAAAAGAAAAGGAAGAAAAGAAAAAAGAGAGGAGGAATAATACATTTAGAGCATATATTATGGATGTATTCTTAATGGAATATATTACAAATACAAGTATTTTAATATAATTCGTCAATAATTAAGCTTATGTTAATATATATGTTGAAAATTAAAAAGTAGGGCAAAATTCAGTTAGCCCCGGCACGCAATAAAGCCGGCGGCACTCACTGAGTGCCTCCCGGCATTCAGCGAATGCCACCTGGCATTCAGAGAGTGCCGCCTGGAACTCAGTGAATGCCGCCGACAACCGTCGAGTGCCGCTGGCTGTAACAGACTGTTTTTCTCACATGTTCTAGAAGAAATTTTTGCACATGGGTCTCCACCCAAATTTACCCATTTATCCTTGAGATGATGGCCTATATAAACATACTTTCATCTTCATTTTGAGGGGACTTGAACTTTTGAATCAATATACAAACATATACAAGAGATATACTTGAGTTTAGAGAGAGAATTATATAGAGAATTGAGAAGAAGAGAAGAATTTCTTGAAGAATTTGAAGAGTTTTTGAGAAGAATTTGAAGATCTTGGAAGAACTTCACAAGAAATTGAAGAATTCTTTGAGGTCATAGAGGTAACCTCTTAATCCTTGATAGAGTTAGGATAATTCAATCACAAGTTCTTAGATCTAGGACCTTTTCACATTTTCAAAACCTCTCTTCTTATCCCATTTCATCACACACCACCAAGAACTTGTGATTGAATCTCATAACACTTCATTAATTTGGATTTAATTGATGCCTTGGATTTGAGATAAATTAATTTTGAAGAATTTATGTTCCTAAATAAAACTTTGATTTCCTTTATTTCTATTTCATTCATAAGGTTCATGAGATCTTCCATATCTCATTGAAGCTCTTTGAATTTGATTCCTTATTCTCCTATAACCTTGTGATTCATATGGAGTTTAAGGTTGATCATGACCATAATCTACATATAATTGGTGAGATTCAAGTCCTAACCCATGACTTGGGCCTCCTTATTATGAATCTTATGGAATTCATATTATATTCCATGGAGATTAGAGAGGATTTGTTTTCTTTTAGTCTCCAATGACCACCAAGTGGTAGGAGTAATGTTTTGAACTCAAGATTTGGTCCATGAGTTTGAGTTCATTGTTTTGGATCTTGTGAAGTTTATTCCATACTTCATCAATCCATAAGTCTAAAGATGTCCTTAGTCTTCAATGACCATCAAATGGTAGAAGAAATGATTTGGTTTAAGCCCAACATTATGATTTAATAGTTGAGGTCAACCAACAAAGTTGAACTAGCAAAACGAAAACAGTGGTTTCACAAACTATTTTCGATCAAAGATTTTTAGTTCGAAATCTAACCGTTGAAATCAAGTGAAACCAACGGGAAAGTGTCAATAACACAATAATCTACCACTGTGATTTTTGTCTTAAGGTGGTTTTATGTTTAGAGGGGTTTGATCATGGGTTTTGTGGGTCAACCGCAATCTGTCCAGAGTTTCAGAATAGTTTCAGAACAGTAAAACGTTTTTGAAAGTAGTAAATCAGAGCTTTAATAAGGTGTTTGTGACTCAAAATAATTTTTTCTACGAACCTTAATGTGTTAGGAAGGTTCCCTAAAAAGAATGAAGCAATTCAGATTTGTTTGCTATTTTTAAAAAATCATACAAGATCTCTGGACAGAGAGTTATAAAATCCTGAGTGAGGTCTAGTATTTTCCATATTACCGAAGATCTAACCGTTGAAACCTCAATTTTCTTCTTGGGTTCGAAACTAGACTCACAGAGGCATAACATATCCAAAAAGCATTAAGATCCAACCGTTGGAAGTATTTTATTTCTATTTTTTAAGATCTGGTCTGCTCTCTGTAATTCATTAAAAACTGCTACTGTTTTTGTCTAATCTTATTTATTTCAACTCAAATGGTTCCCTAATGTCTTGGGACCCAAATCATGTTTTGAATAATGATAATTTAGCTTAAATCCAGAGGCTAAGTGATCCAAATTAGTGAATAAATCCATGTTTTATTCTTGTTCACATTCATTAATTCATGTACATCAATGCCTATGATTAGAACTAGCTATTGAATAAAGTTGGATTTCATGATTAATAGATCTAAGCTAGAGAATTGGGATTGATTTTTCGATATCATATTATTATGTGAAGCATGTGGACTAATCTTTGATTTGTAGCACATTTGAGATACAATTTCTCATCTCTTCTCCGGTTTATTTACTTCATTGATTTTAATTGATTTTCGACTCCATGTGCGACACCTTAGCTTAGGTTTTGCCTTATGTGAATATGTGAATTAGAGACCTTTTCTTAGGCTTTGTGTTTTGTGTATGCATTGCACGTTTCCATTTCGCGGCTGGATCCCGGGTGAGTTCTCTAGTTCCTTACTTGCACATCATGATGTTTGCTAGTTGAATTATGTGACTTATGAATGATATTTTACTGTTAGCAATTTTACACCATTTTCAACATGCTTGTGTTATGTATACCTATATATGTATTAATTGAGGGCATGCTTAGATTAATAACTTAATTAAAGAGGATGTTGAGTAGAGGCCTATCGTGAGATAGGATGAAAGGGGGTGTTTTAGTCCGCCGGGCTCCTTCCCCTTTCATTCCATAATCCCCGGACCCAGTTTATCTTTGGTTTCGCAAAAGATCAGTTTGCTTTAAAATGGTTTCTTAATTTTCCTTTTAAAAATTAAGTGGCGACTCATTTGTTTTTGAATTTGGAATTTGAAAAATGTTTAAAAAAAACAAAAGTGGGCCCAAATGCCGGCATATCCACAATCTGGCGACTCTGCTGGGGATCGAACCCAGAATCTCTGGTTTCGCAGACCAGAATTTTGACTTTGGGTTCACTCGAGGATTAGACTTGAAAGCATCCTTTTAATCAAATTAATTAATTTTTGTGTGCCCGTTGCATTGCACTTGCATGTCTCGCCAGTCGATTGCACGGAACTATGACCTTGGAGGCTCGGGGCAACCCGGTCGGTCAAGTCATCATGGGACCGTGTGATCACCCTTGATCTTGTACCATGTTTTGGTATATGAAGCATCCTATCGGGTGTGTGTCAAGGGTCCCTTATTTGACCAAAACCCGGCCTTTACATGATAGCTTCCATAGAACCTTTCGATCTTAGGAAATCAATTCTTGATTAGGATTTATGTGCTAGGGAGTTTTGTATGCCCGAAAGGGATTACTTGAGATGATGACGATGCTTACTTGATAAAAGATATGTAACCTCTTAATCACTTTTGGGCAATTCCTTTTCATGTCCTATGACATTTAAGAATAAGCCGAATCTTGATTATAAGATTACATCTCTTGTATCATGCTTAGCTAAGCATCATTGACCTTGTATGCATCCGAATTCATGAAAAGTGCTACGATTATCTAATCATGTGATCCTCCTACCCAAAGAATTTTAAATACGTTTCTTTGGAAGCAAATAGATTTTTTCTATCTTTATTCCAAGGTATTCAATCGTTCTTTCAAAAATCTTTGGAGTTCACTTTTTGATTAAAATTTCAAGTCAACCATCTTTGAAGGGAGAACCCAAAATTCTTGGAAGATTTTGAAAAGTTTCACCAACTAAAAAACGCTTTTACAAAGCAAAATTTTGACCCAATCACCTTTTGGTTAAGGAATATAATCCAAGAAATCTCTGCAATTAAAGAAATCATTTGAATTTCAAAGAAAAGTTTCAACCCAATCATCTTTTGTTGAGAAATATTGTTGCCTTCTAAGGAAAGCTTCTTATGAATTTGAAAGACCCCATCATCTGGGGGAAATACATGTCAAATGGATTTCAAAAATTCTAAAATTTTCAAACCTTGAAGGGGTAAAGGGGATCACAATGAAAGGAGAAATTAGCACACTCAACATGGATGAGTATTTTATGTGCTTATGTGTTTATGTGCTAGGATTAGAATTTTCCTTTTCTTTTGCATATCGAATAGGCACATACACACACATGCATCGCATCCGTGTGACATATGAGCCATTCATAATTTTTTTTTTACCAAGCATTTTCAAAAAATAAGGTTGTTTGAAAATTGATTAAAAATAAAAATGGTTGTAGGCAAGATAGCATTGGACACCAGGACAGTTTGGGTCAGGGATTCGAGTGCAAGGTTAGTACGAAGAGAGCCAGAGACAGAAATAGAAATGGATCACGAACAACATGCTGCAGAAATAGCACAATTGAAAGAGAGAATGGACCAAATGATGACCATGTTGGAAACACTGACCCGTCAGAGGCCTGTAGTTGATCCACCCATAATCAATCCTCTCCCACCTGTTCGGGATATGGAAGATGATTGGTTTGAGGATCCGGAACCACCGAGAGCTGATGTACCGAGGGCAGAGAGAGAGAAAATTGAGAAAGCTGAGAAAGAGCGTATCAAGATGAAGGAGAAGGTGGAAAAGCTAGAGAAAGTTGTCCGCAAGTCTAATGGGGTTGATAGCTACCTGCTAGAGTTAGAAGGTTTGTTTGAGGGAACTCAAGAAAAATTGCCAGCCGGTTTCAAGATGCCCGAGATCGATAAGTTTGACGGTTCTGGCAACCCCAGAAACCACGTGAGGATGTGCATTGGGGCCTTTCAGCCAAGTGGTCTGAATCCTGCCATGATGGCCATGCTGTTTCAACAAACTTTGACTGGGGCAGCTTTATCCTGGTATTTCACATTAGAGCCAAGCAAGAGTCGCATATGGGAGGAAGTGGTGAAAGCCTTTGTCACCCAATATGAATACAACCAAGAGCTCGATGTAACTGTGAGGGATCTGGAAACAACCATGCAAGAGAATAGAGAGTCATTTGCTGAATTCCTGGCACGATGGAGGGGGAAAGCTGCAAAAATGACCCAACGGCCATCAGAGAAGGAACAAATACGGATTGTAATCAAGAACCTGCAGAGTGTGTACCAGGAGAAACTAATGTATCAATGTATTCATACCTTTGCTGAGTTATTTGAAATTGGGACAAGGATAGAAGACGCCATCAAAGACGGAAAGATCAAAAGAGAAGATTCCCAGGGGAACCGCCCTAGAAGACCATTCTATGGGGGGAATGCTGGAAATCAGGTAGCAACTGATGTTAATGTTCTAAGCCAGCCGGAAGAAGGGCAGAATTTTGCGAGAAAAGGGGGTGCGTTGAGACCAAAGTTGGAAGGGCAGCTTCGTCGCTTCACAGATTTAGGGGTTTCTCTAACTACCATTCTCAAGCGATTAAAGGAAAAAGGATATCTCAAGCCTCTAGATCCAAAACCAATGCCTGATCCACTTCCACCGGGCTTCAATACAAGCCTCTATTGTGAGTTTCACCAAGCTCATGGCCATACGACTGACCGATGTATGAGGTTAAGGCATGAAGTACAAGATTTGATCGATAATAAGACCATTTCCTCTCCGCATGCAGCTAGACCGCATGTGACTCGGAACCCGCTCCCCAATCATCATGATGTACCACCACCACGGAACATTAATCTCTTAGATGTTGGGAAGGAAGTCTTTGATCCGTCTGTGTTGATCGTACCAGTAGGATAAGCTACCAAAGCTTATAAATTCCCAGAAGATCAGAGGATATGCCTTATAGTAGTTGAGGAAGAGGATTGGCTGATAGGAGGAGAAGAAGAACAAGCATTTGAGGAAGATATGGACAATGAAATCATCCAAATCAATTGGTGGGATCCAAACAATCCTACTAATAACTCCATTTGGGAGGAGGAGGTGTACAGTGACACAGATGGTCTGTGGTCCGAAGGGGAAGAAGAGAGAAATGCTGAGGAAGTAGTCAATCATGCCAAGCTGTGTGGGTTAGATGGGAATGATTTGGAAAAAGGGAAAGGGAAGGATCTTGAAGAAAATAGAGAAGAAGGTCAAGCGTCACATTTCATCCAGAAAGGAGGAGATTTCCCCCATTATGGCTTTCTAGAGCCATGGGCGGACTGCAAAGGTAAATACTTGGAGCAAGGTTTTGAGATCTCTTTCTTATATGAATACACTGACTATGAAGATCCATACTTGCAAGTGCCTACAGAACTAATTACTGTCCAAGATTGGATTTGTGCACTGGATGGTCTGGCTATGAGGAACCTTTTTTATGAAGAAGGCAGTAAGACCGAGGAGAGCGGTCCAAAGAAGATCATAGAAGTGAAGATTGGGAAAGAACAGATGGAAGAAATACTGAAAGAAGAGGTAAAGGGAAATAAAGCAAGGAGGGAGAAGCCGGAAAATGGAGGAGAGATAGAATCAGGGAATTTGCCAAAATGTCCTTGAGTCTAGTGATAGGATTCCCCTACCCCGGAAGTCTGTAATGGCCAGTATGAGCCAAACCTTTTAAATTTCTGTTATCAATGAAAGTGACTGATTCTGCTTACTTGATTCCGCTTAATGATTTTTTAATAACTGAAAAAAAAAAGAGCAAATGAACCTGCATGCAAAATCATTGAGGAAACATTGGCATTTGACTTAGAAAATGAAGAAGATTCTCAAAGTGATTCTTTCCATATTTCACTCAATAAAGATAAAAGCATAAAATTGATCTCATTGCTAAAAAGAATACAAGGATGCCTTGCATGGTCCTATGATGATGTGCCATAATGAATTCAGAAATTATCCCACATCACCCCCTTTATACCAAACCTAAAAGGTGAGCTCACAGTCCAAAGCTATGAACTTGTTCCTTAATGGTAGTTAGAATGAACTTCTTCTTCTTAAGAGAAAAGAAAAAAAAAAGAAAGAAAAAAAAAAAGAAAAAAAAGAGAGCTCGCTAGGATGAAAACCCGAAAGGGCGCCTAGGCAAAAGTTAGAGCAAAATAAGATGCGTGTTGATTTCAAAATCCAAATCCTAGCCAGTCAAAATCATGAAGAGAATAAGAGATAGTGAGAAAAGAAAGGAAAGAAAAAAAAAGTAGAGAATAAATAAGATTGAGAATTCTTGAGTACTTCAAAGTACATGAATTATCCTAAGAAAAGAAATTGGAAATGAAAAGAAAGATTTGAAAGTATCAATTAAATTTTTGTGAGAGACTCAATGGATAAGTGATAAGTGGACCTAAAACAATGCAGAAATATCTTTGAGAAAGATAAAGAGTAATTTGGAGGGCTGATATTACTATGTGAGTATGATAGAGTATGAGTAAAACATGATGTATTATGAGAGTTGTAAAGATTGACTGGCTAGTGATAAGGTGAAAAGAATCAACCGCCACAAAACAAAAAAAAAGGGGAAAGAAGAAAAGAAAAGAAAAAAAAGAAGGAAGAAAAGAGGAAAAGAAGAAAAAAAATGCATAAGAAGGAGAAGTAGTTCATCATCTTGTTCGAAAGCTGCCACAAGGAATATGTTTCAGAAAATCTGCCCAGAAAGGGCACCCATTGAACCTAAATGAAAACATGGCTCGAAAAGCCCACCAATTCTTGAAGCCTTATTCTTTCAAGACCTCCAGAGTCGATGAACTACGTTTTGACCTGATTCCCATTCGGGGATACGTAGGCAACCTGCAAGGTTCGGTCACAAATACACACACAGTCAATCATGACACTTCTTTCAGGCCTCGATCGAACTACTATAGGACCTGATGCCCATTCGGGGATAAGTAGGCGGGTCTCCCAAGGCCCTCGATCCAAAGAAGAAACCCAACCAATTCATGAAATTACCTTGAAAACTAGGGGCAAACTATCGTTTGCCCAGAGGCCGCGTCAACTCCCTCAAACCAGGGGCAAACTTCGTTTGCCTAGCATTCCCAAGCCCCCTGTCAAACTAGGGGCAAACTGTCGTTTGCCAAATAAAATATCTCTGTGTTTACTGGCTTTCAAGGACCAAGATTAGGCATCCTAAGAATTCTTGAAGTAAAAAGTTGAAGTTTTCATGCATAAATCTAAAATTGATTTAAGATGGAAAGAAACATGAAAAGAAGAATTCTTCATTATCAAAAAGTCAATCGTAAAGGAAGATACAATGAAAGAATATTATGGGATAACAATTTTTTTCTAAAGTTGATCAAAGAAGCGCAAAGAAAAGAAAGCAGAATTGGTCACAAATTTGAAAATGTGTGTATCTCAACTCAGTTTGAGTCTACCTTCTTGAAATCCAAAAGATATATTCCGCAGAGAGATCAACAAGAATTGAAGATTCCAAAAGAAGGGTAATAGCAGGGAGGTCAGGGAGTCAGATTCTGCTCCGCTAAGGAAATCAAATAGAGGTCGAGTAATATCTTCAGAGAGAGCAAAATCAAGTGAATCCTCAGCAGATCAGGCTCCAAGCCGTACAAGCTAATCATTGGATGAACCAGAAAGCCTTTGGATTTGTCTATAATCAAAAAGGAAATCAGTGAATAGAAAAGTGGGGTTGTTGTGGAGAACTGGCTCATACTTCTTCCTCTTCTTGCCCGAATCGCCCAAACTGCTGTCCATAGCAAGCAATCCATCAAAAAGAATATTTTGAAAAAAAAAAAAGAAAAAAAAACGATAAAGATAAATCCGAAATAAGAAGCATATAAACATCTCTTCAGCTAGAGTAGCCCCAGAGCAAATCTTTTGAGGCTGTACCATCATCGATCAAATTCTCGGTCTTGGTATAAGTGGTCTATCGCAGCCTATGAGTCACCAATCAAATTCTCGGTCTTGGTATAAGTCGTCTATCGCATCCTATGAGTCACCGATCAAATCCTCGGTCTTGGTATAAGTCGTCTATCGCATCCTATGAGTTACCGATCAAATCCTCGGTCTTGGTATAAGTCGTCTATCGCATCCTATGAGTTACCGATCAAATCCTCGGTCTTGGTATAAGTCGTCTATCGCATCCTATGGGTCGCCGATCAAATCATCGGTCTTGGTATAAGTCGTCTATCGCAGCCTTTGAAGTCACCGATCAAATCTTCGATCTTGGCATAAGTCATCTACTGCAGCCTGGGGTTACTGATCAAAACAAAAAGGGAAGGGATAAAACCAAATTTAGAAATGCCGAAAACAAGTTGTTGAGTCTGCGCGACTCCAGGTCTTCGAAAAATAAAATGAATTTTTAGAAAATGAATTTTTTGAAAAGTAGAAATGAATTTTCGAGTCCGCGCGACTCCCAATCTTTGAAAAGTAGAAATGAATTTTCAAGTCCGCGCGACTCCCAATCTTTGAAAAGTAGAAATGAATTTTCGAGTCTGCGCGACTCCCGATAGAAAATGAATTGTTTAAGTCCGCGTGACTGTTCTGAAAAGGAAAAGAAAAATAAAAATTACCCTTGCAATACCGATTATTCCTTCCAGTAACCAACTGGATGAGCCCAATTATTCCTCAACCTAAAACGCTCAAGTGCGTCTTCACCATGTTGTTGTATTCTTTCCTTCACTGCATTTTGCTTTGTTTTATTTCTTTTGTCTATCTATTTTTTTTTAGAGTGTGACCTCGATTCTAATCTGTTACTCCATTTTATCTATCTCTTGCAGGCTGTTCAACATGAGAGATGATGATGTCCACTCAATTGGGTCATGGGTTGATTCGGAATATCCTAACCCCCCTTGGACTGCCGATGAGATAGCATTCTGTTTTGCTCCTTATCAAGGGCCAGGGGCAGAAGATGTCGTTGACTTGACCCAAGGGTACATCCCATACAACCCTGCTCTCTTCCAGATCAATCCTTTTGAGCACATGGAATTTCCTGAAGAGGAGGGAGAACCAGAGGGGAATGTTGTTTGGGAAGTCGATGATGCTCTGATGGAACAATGGAGAATGATTCAATGTGGGAATCGTGATAAGAAGACGATTTACAGGATGTGGTGCCGGAACGCCATAATGCTGTATTCATTTATGTTGATGACTTCCTTGTCATCGAAGTGGTTCCCTACATTTATGTGCACTTGAGTTATTTGTTGTTCCGGCTTCAATGACCTCTACCTGCTAGTGCACATGGTTCAATCCTGCCAATAGTGAGGTTACTTCCTGGTCACATTTCTTGTTTTGTTTATTCCTTTCCTTTAGTTCTTTCATTTGTTTTGTTAAATTTCTTTCCTTCTTTTTGTTTTCTTTTGGTTTCCTTTGTCAGGGTTGTCACTATGAATCAAATGTTACCGCCACTGTTCCTTCCACATCAGTTATTCCATGAATTTAGACCACAAATAAGGTCCCCGGGTACTCCACCGCAAGTGGAAAGTCCGTTGCAAACTTACACTCCGTTATCGCTGTCTCCATCCAGATCACCTCCTGCATGTGAAATCAATTACTTGGAGAGTTCAGACTTACTTGACGATGCCCTGGCTGCTTTCCGGTTATTCTGGAAAAGGGAATCATCAAGTTTGGACTCCACATTCAAAGCTTTGGCGGAGAAAGAAGTTGTGGAAGAAGATATTTTCATGCTTGAAGAGTAGTGCTTCACTTCAATTGTATTCTGTCACTTCATCTTTCTTTTATCAATTGAAGTATAACCCTAGACAAAGTTTCATTAGTTGTAGTTTATTTTAGTTGTTTTGCTGATAATAAGATTTAAATAGCATGTTGGGGGTAATAATGTTGCAAATGGATGCTATTACAATGTTTTATTTATATAAATTTTCAATTTTCTATTACGATGATGATTTCTGGTTTACATGACCTGTCAATGCACTATTTTCATCATTTTCCTATCTATCCAGACCAATGTTGGTTAGTTAGGGGTGTGTAATCTTTTAATTCAAAGATATTATGGAATTTTCAAGTTCGATCGATCGAACACATCTCGATCGATCAAAATTATCAAAACCTCGAGCGCTTCAACATGCCTCAATCGATCGAAAGTTCAATTGATTAAACTTTCTCGATTGATCGAGACTTGTATTTAAACGAGGCGTCTCCAGTACACTTCATCTGTTTCACTCTTCCCTCCCTCTTCTCGAGCGATTGGAGACAGAGAGAAACCGCTGGCAACTTTTGTCCTCCCACATCACTCACGCCATTCGAGTTGACCCTGGACCCCTCTGATCACCATCATCATCCTCCTCATCCTCTACCCGCGTTCTACCCAAGGTAAGGTCCACAAAATCCCCCTCTTATTCATTTTGTTAGAATTGTTGTGGGGTGCCCCCCATTGGTTTTTAAACCATTTATTTTAAGTTTTATTTGTCTATTTAAGTTTTACGGGCTATTCCCGTTCTCGGTTCTTGTCATCGCGATTCCGCTGTGTTCGATCGATCGAACTGGGCTCGAGCGATCGAACCCAGTATCTTTTCGATTGATTAAACTCGGCTCGAGCAATCGAACATGGAACTTTCTCAATCGATCGAACATACGTCGATCGATGGAAGGGTAGCAGTTTCAATTTCTTTCCTGTTTTTCATTGTTTTAATGTATTTTCTGTTTGTTTCTCCCATTTTAGGACTTTACAATGAACCCTATCACAGGGTACCACAAGTCTAAGCCACTTGACCTCACTATACCAGACCCATACCAGATCACAGGCTCAGAAATGAGGAGGAGCGTGTTTGGTTTACGAGATACTTCCAGTCCAGGAAGGTTATGTTGGAGCGGCCCCTGGAATCCGTATGGCTTTCAGCTCCGTGGTTCCTAGGACGGATTAGAGACCAGCCATCATGGTACAATATGTTGATCCAGCCCAAGACGATCAACATCCACTGGGTTCGTGCAGCCTTCTCCTCTATGATCAAGGATACCGCGGCCCAGTTCACATACAGATCATTCATTCGCGGGCGTGAGATCCTATTCAGCCCTGCCACCATTTCAGCTGCTCTGGGGGTACCTGAGGTACCAGATTGTTTCTATCCTCGCCTACCAGGCGCCCCAGAGATGCCTCCTACCACCATTATCCGTGAGCTTACAGGTGGCGTCGTTCAGTTCTGGAACAACGTATCTCTCATCGAGGGTAAGCTTCTCACTGAGAACTATCACCTCCTCCATCTGATGCTGGTGAACTGTATTTTTATGACATCTTATCACGAGAAGTTCGCCGCGTGGTATGCCCGTGCTCTATATGCTATTGGGATAGGACAACGAGTCTGTCTGTCTCGCCTATATATTGACTTCCTTGTTCAGCCTACGCGGTACATTGTCGCCAAGCGCCATCTGAAGGGCGCTTGGCCTATACATCGGGTCATTGAGCAGACTGGACTACTTCCATTGGCCACAAATTCGATTCTTCAGGCCTCTAGTCGATTTGGCGAGACGGCGGCCCGCCATTCTGATGCTTAGAAGAAGAGAAAAGCAAAGGGTAAGGCAAAGGTAGGGGCGAAGAGGAAGAGGGGAGGAGGCACCGATACTGAGGGTGCAGCTTCTGGGACGCCCATAGAGGCTGAGGAGCTAGATTCTGACGACGAGGTTGATCCTTGTATTGAGGTTGCACAGTTCGAGCTGAGATAGCGGTCTCAGGCTCCCGCCCAGGGAGAGTCTTCTTCATCCGTTCCTCTCCCTACTGTTCATGAGTTACTATTAGAGGAGAGAGAGGCCCGGATCAGACTCGAGGGCAAGATGGATCGCATGACGACTCTTCTTGAGGCTATACTGATTCAGATGGGGGTTGACCAGTCTTTACATACACCTCCACCACCCACTACTGGTCCTTTCTCCTCAGCTCCTCAGGTTGATCGTTCTGCTCCATCTACATCGGCAGCTCCATCTATTCCTGTTCCTACTCCTTCTGTACCATCTACTGATCCCTCTGCTCCATCCACATCGGCGGCACCGCCTGCTTCTGAGACACCACTTCCACCACCTCCAGTCGTGACGGATCCATTATTATCTACACCAGCTGCTCTGACTGCGAGTGACCCGGCAACGGCTACTACTGTTGCTGAGGGTAGAGATGGGGATGCTCCGAATGTGCTTATTGAGATCTTATCGGACGTCGCCGATGATGTATAGATTCTGCTATATCAGTGTTTGTGTCTGTTGGGTTATTTTGGTTGGTTGTGACTATATTCTCTTCTCTCTCATATTTTTTCTTGTGGGTTGGTTAGTTTGGACATGTTGGACTTTTGTTTTTATGCATTTTATAATCACTGCTCTGTTACTTTCATTGTATTATCTTTCTAGTGATTAGTTATGTGTATGTATGGATCCTATGATCTCTTTTTTTTTCATATTCTATTTGATCTTTCCTGCTTAGAGTTTGTATGCTTTCTATACAGATTGTTACGCTTGCGGTTCTTACTATGCTTTGACAGGTGATATCTCTCTATCTATATTTGAAAATTATCTTCTGAGGACATCGTAATTTTCAGTTGGGGGTGGCATGTAGATAGATAGTCACCTGCACATGCACATGTCTATACTTAGCAATCTGAATGCATTTATTGCACATTTCATACAATCTCGGTTGAATTTGGAAAATTTTAAACAAATTTTAAAATAAAATTAGAAATCTTTGAAATTATAAACTTTATTGGTAGAACAACTTGCAATATTCATTTCTATTTAGCTGTTATCAAGCAATGACACAACCATTTTATTCTCATCTTTTTATGAATTAAATTCATGCATTTTTCTAGTTCGCTAGGATGATTGCATGTTTTAACCATTCTTGTATCCAAAATCCATTTGCACATGTTAATAGATATGCAGAAAACCTAAATAAGAGTTAATATGCCTTTTGTACTTTAAAGAATAAGTAGTGGAAACTAGTTACCCTTAGTGAGCTTTTGAACCCAATCTTCAATTCTGAGGGAATTATCACATTACATTCGAAATGTTTTTCTTGAATAAGTGTATTAAATTCATTGAATAGTCTCTAATTCTTCATTTTGGCTGCTTAGTAGAGGAGAACGTTCAGGATTTACCAACTAAACTCAATGAGCACTTAAGTGTTAAAAAAATTAAGAAGTTAAGAAAATGATTTAAGTCATCGTTATTTGCTCCTTACCTTTCCATATACCTGTATCAACATTCCAGAATATGCATTGTTCTCAACTCCATACCTAGTAAATACTGTCAAATCTATTATGAAATCCTAAATCCCTAATCTTATACTTTGACCTCAATACACCCCATTGCACATCCAATGTGATTGAATTGTTGAAGTATGTTATGAGGAGGGAGTAGTTGTGGGAGGGGCTGCATAAAAGAAAAAAAAAGGGGAAAGAAGAAGGAGTCCACTTCAGGTTTCGTTATAAAAAAAAAAAAAAAAACCCATCTATGAGAATAGAGGATGGTCGGAATGAAGTGAAGAAGAAGTTACTACACTCAATCACATGCTAAAGATGTGCGATTTCTTACCCTTTCATTTCTACCCTACTATATAAAATTATATCGAAAAGTCAAAGCCTTAATGATTTTTAACAACTTAGTTTAAACACGAACGTGTAAATTGAGTTATCCACAGTATTTTGCTCCTCTAGTAAGTAGTATTCCTTTCATGAGACTATACACTCTAAGGCCTCATTTGTTTCGCGGGCAAGTTTAAACGGGATTACATAACCAAGCATTAGTAGTCCGGGGACTATATAAGAAAGGGACTATTAGTCCATTTTAATTGATAATCCAGTGTTTGGTTGGGCCCATAATATGGAGCGGAGTAATATTAATTAGTCCAATCATTTGTTTGTTTAGGAAGTTACTCCAATGGACAAATTTATAATTTGTCATATTTGCCCCTCCCACACACGCCCCACCTCTTCACCTCTTCAGCACAAGTCATAAGACTAAGTTTGACAAATTTTCCACTGCCAAAGCAAATCACACATCAAAACTTCACTTGTATTTCACTGAATTATTAAAAAAAAATTAAAAATTAAAAATAAAAAGCTAAAGAAAAAAAAAAGTCTATGAATTGGCCAACCAAAAAAATGTTCTAATTCCCACATCCTCACTGTAAATCAAGCATATATATGTTACAACACAATCTTTAGTTTACTTACTTGAATATATTCATAAAGAAAAATAAAGTAGACATATTACTATAATACCTGGGCTGCGGCCAACAAAAACAACATACCATTTCTTGTACCCACACCTGAAAAAATAGACAACACCATATTAAATTAAAAAAAAATTGACATTACAATAATGCAACTATAATAATTCCAAGAATACCATATATATGTTCAACAAAAATTAGAAGTCCTGATAGCCATGCATCACCATAATATTAGCACTGCATTTATGTAACACAAACCAAGTTCCCCAAAACAGTTACAACTAATGGAAGTAAGCCATCTTTCCTACATGATTCACACATGCAACTAAGCACCAAAACATACGTAGGAGTTATGTTACACCACCTATTTACATGCAACAATATCATACATACGTAGCCATTAATTAATAATTACAGACCATCATAATGATTAAGAAGTAGTGAGCAAAAGGTTATCAAGTTCCATTGTTTATATCCAAAAAACCAGATGTTCCAGCAACATCTAGATTTGACCAGCAAGCAACATCATCACCCAAGCCTCCTGCTCATCCTCTGGCAAGCTAAAGAATAGATCAACTCGGTGGGGGTGATTCACAATCAGTGAGGCAACTTTGAGCCTTTCTGTCATAGTCAAGTTGCCAAGCTTAGTGAGCTGTCCATTCACCTTCCTCCTCTCAGTAGCCATGTCATGGTCAAACCCAATCCTTTGAGCAATATCTGACATCTTATTGCTAGTATTATCAAAGAAAGCACCGAATGCAGTGGCCATTTCATTCATGCTACTAACCCAGACATCAGCCCCTCTAGTCCTCTTTCTTATACCTTGTTTCACAACATTTTTTCCTTTATCAGTATGAGTTTTAGTAACACTCGCTGATCCATCAGTATCAACCTGAATATCCATGTCATCTGCCACCACTTCAGTCTCATCATTTCCATCAATTTCCTCAAGTTCAATGTCTTCAAGAGCATCTCCTGGAGCTTCAGCACCTTCCCCTGTTGCACAATCTTTACCAAATATCAAGCACCAATCCTCATAATAGGGGTAAGGCTTGTACCACATTCTCTTGATGGATGGATCTTTCTATTAAAGGAGAGAAAAAAGAAAAAGGAAAAAAAAACAACATTTACATGTTTAATAAATTATTAGCAAACAAACAAAGTAGGAAAATTAGAATATTTGCATTGACATTTTTTTTTGTCACCTTCACATAATTGTCCCACACATCATCATCTTGAATGTCAAGGTATCTCTCTGTATCATTCCATCCAATTCCATTAGTCATCAGTGCAGAAGCAAGGCTGTTATATTGCTTCTTCCATGTTTTGATTTTTGACTCAATTTGTGACTTTGCCTTTAAGTCACATCCAGGAATGGTTGTCACCATGTTTCTCTCTAACACACTCGTGTAACCAGCCCTAAAAGTACCATTATCACATTTCCATCTAGTAGCACAAATGTCATGGAAAGCATGAAGCAACACTTCCTCTTCTCTTGTGGTCCACACTCTTCTTGTATCAGTTTTGTCTCCTTGTTGGCTAGAGCTTCCATTTTCCATTGCTAGTATATAAAGCGTGGCATGTAATAATAACAAATATAGAGTAGAAAATACAAATGATTACTAGAAGTCACTTAAAATAATAATTGCACGCTATAAACATGCCTTCAAGGTTAAATAAACATCATAAAAAAAATTGTCTCATACACAACTAGCGAATAAATACGTAGGAGCTTCTAAAAATTTCCATAAACATCATAAAATTACAATGAACACTACGGTCTACTCATTTTGCTCATTTTTGTACCCTCGATTCGCTCGCCACTCATTGAACATTTGCATTTCCAAGTTCCTCCTCCAATCAGTCCACTGGTTTGATGGCTCTACGGTGTCAATTACTTCATCTCCAAAGTCATGTGGTTGATTATTTTCTTCTACTTGATGTTCGAGTGGATCAATTGACATCTCTCTTCTAATCAAATTATGGAGAAGACAACATGCAGTTATTATTCGAGTTTGAGTTTTGATTGGATAGTATGATGGACTCCTAAGAATTGCCCACCAAAGTTTGAGAAGGCCAAAGCATCGCTCAATCACATTACGAGCTGCTGAATGCTTCAAATTGAAGAATTCTTCATGATTTTGGGGGGCAGCTGATCCTTCCCTCCAAAGGGACAAATGATATCGTTGGCCTCTATATGGTGCTAAGAATCCTTCACTGTTGGTATAGCCAGCATCTACTAAGTAGTAGTAACATGTGTTGCAATTAGCAAATACTAAGTTCTACCATGAAAATGCCTAAATTGTTTGTCAAAATGTTTTAACACTTATTTGTAATTACCAATTGGGACCTTTAATCCATTTCTTCGTGTAACGGCATCGCGCAAAATCCTAGAGTCAGCTACAGACCCTTCCCACCCCGGTAAAACATATATAAATTGCATGTCCATAGAGCACACTCCTAAGACATTTGTAGCAATCTCCCCCTTCCTTGTGCGGTACCGCGGTTTGTCAATATCAGGAACATTGACTCTAATGTATGTGCCGTCTAAAGCCCCAAGGAAATTCTATAATATAAACATTTTAAAAGTATAAAAGATTATTCTCGACAAATAAGATAGACTGTTCAAACTAAGCAAAAAAAGCTACCTTAAACCACCGCCATCTGTCATCAGTGGAATTTTCTGGAACTGGTTCAGGAGTACGCAATAATATCCCTTGCAATCGCAATACTGCCTTAAGCACAGTATTGAAGTGTCTGCTCACTGTCTCCCCCTATCTCAAATAGTCAAATTTTATCACTCTGTTCTTTACATGATGTGCCAATATGTGCAAGAACATAGCTACTCGTTCTTCTACATTAACATGTCTTGTATCCCTCAAAAGCCCAACGGTACGTAAAAGGCCACATAGTGTGCCAAATGTGTTCCTATCCATACGTAGTTGCTCAATACAAGTTATGTCACTTCCACCAATGATTCGATCTAAATGCTCTACTTGAGCCTCAACTCTATTTAAAGCTCGACTCCTAACCAAATGCTTAGCAAAGTGCCTACCATACACAAGTGGGACTAATACCATATACATTGCACACACATATATATATATATATGATCTCCGTCATAACCTCTTCAAGCACCAAAAAGGCCTCTACGTGGCTCATGTTCACATCCATCCTAAAAAAACAAAATAGACAATCACCTTATACATTTTGCAAACTAAACCTATGTACTAGTTTTGGTCCCAAAATATTGTAGTCGAGTCTCAAAAAAGTTGTAACTTTGGCAACTACTATGATTTTAAAAACCAATATGGCTACCAAAGTTGCAATATTTTGGGACCCAAATAAAATAGTGACAAACATGTTACCTTTATATCCAACAAATCTTAACAAACGTCTTTATATCCAAAGAATCTCATATATCTACTAACAAATTTCAAAACTTGAGCGAAATACTTTGTACTAGCTATTAAAAATAAATCCTCAATATTTATGAATATTTTACCAAAACAACACCAAAAGCCGCAGATTTACTCATAAATACTACTTGTTTTTAGGCCAAAAAATTTTAAAACAACAAATCTCAACAAATATCTTTATATACTATGTATATTTCATAGATCTACCAACAACCATCAAGATCTGAACATAAGACTATGTAAATAGCAAATATTTCGGGAAAAAAAAAATTTATCATGATCATCATAAAATTTTAAAACAACAAATCTTAACAAATGTCTTTATATACTACATATATTTCATAGATCTACCAATAACTATCAAGATTTGAGCATAATACTATGTAAAACAGCAACTATTTTGGAAAAATAAAAATAAAAAATTATCATGATCATCATCAGTTTGTATTTATGTAAATGAAGTGTAGATTTAGCTTACCTGATGCGAGAAAGTGACGGCTTTGTGAGAAATCTGAGAGCATAGCCTTTTCTTCTGGAACGGCTTTCCCCTTCTTGTTGTTGGTAGAGAATCTAGAATGTGATAAAGTGATGAGTTTTGCCTTGTATAATTGATAAGGAGGTTAATCTTGTCTTTTTGCCATTTAGTCCAAGATGACCTTAAGCCATGGATTCTATAACCCACCCCCCCTGTGGGTTAATTTTGTGGCCCATTTGTGGGCTTATTTGTGCGTGGGGACAAGTTGTCCCAAAGATAGTCCTGTATTTTTTGTGCATCCAAACTTGGGTGTATGGAATTAAAAAGGGCTGTTAGTCCAATCCCACCCCCGATCCCGCGAAACAAACGAGGCCTAAATGTTCGTCCTTTATTGAGTCAGGTGTGGAAGCATTAGTAACAAAAACATTACTCATATCAAAGCTTTCACACCATGAGCGATCATTATTAAACAAGTTTCTGAGAGATGTTCATTTTCGAGTGTAAATCCATGTAAGAATTGAGTTGAAACTACAAGTTCTGAGAGTATGATAGTCTAAACAACTCTAAATAAGGTTTAATGTATAGCTGTTAACTTTACACACACGGATATGGGGATGTGATGCATATGTTATTCTTTCTTGGTGACATGAGGAATATGTGTATTTCTTTCATGGTTTGAATGAGGATGATATGTTTTGTAGAGCTAAAGTAATAGTTGAATAGAAGAGATTGTTTACAAGTTATTCTACATCTTTTTAATCTTAGAATTAGAGAATTTTGTGGATATATTCACTACAAACCCTCATGAGACAACACTCGTCCACTAGGGGGAACCTAGGGGTTTAACGGCTTGTTGCATTTGCTAAATGCAACCGCGATTCCTGCGAAAGTGAGTTAGGTAGTTTCTTTTTATTTAGATTAGTTTGTTTTAGTTTTAATTTATTTTATTTAATCATTGTAGTATTAGTTTAGCTTGTTTTCTTTTCGCTTTATTGCTAGGGACTAGCAAATCGCTAGTTTGGGGTTGTGACAAGCGGGGGTATTTGTAAAATACAACCGCACTAAAAGAAGAAAAAACACTGAATTAGTTTACAATTCCCCTGTTTATCTGCAATTTGAATTACAATGCCAGTTTTTACACAATATGATTAATCTATGATAAGTGGTATTGTTTTAGTGGTTATTTGTGCAGATTACTGTTGCTGTGTGAAGAATTGAATAAGCAAGATAAAAGGAAGTGCTTGGGTTCAATGAAGACAATTCAAAAATGAAAAGAGAGTTTCGAGCGATCGAAGAGGTTTCGAGCGATCAAATTAAGTTCAAGCGCTCGAAGATCCCAGAAGTTCAATCGATTGAGAGATGTTCGATCGATCGAACATGGCTTGTATCAGAACTTACGCACACGCAGCGGGGACATCTTTTGTAACCCTAGCCTTAGGTTTTTCTATATATACCAGTAATATATACGTCTCGAGGATGGCTACTTTTATTTTTATCAGTTTATAGAGAGAGTTAGAGAGTTTACATTGTTTTTTTTATAGGATTAAAAGTACAATATTGCTTGTTCTTGGATTTTCAAGGAGTTTGATCTTAATACATCATCTCAGGTTTTGTTATTTTGGTTTGCTTACAATCTGTTTATTAATTCTGGTAGTATTAGTAAGGTTAATCATAATCTTGCATGTTAGAGAGTGTTACACTCATAGTTTTCATGGTTTTCATGTTAAAATCACAACCAAACGCATCCCTAATGGACTTTTACGTTAAAAACGAATCTAAGACACTCCAGACCATGTTTGAGTAGTCCCCGGGTTGGGAAATCGCGATGAAACTGTGATTTTAAGCCTCTGTCATGCATCAGAATAATTCCTGTGTTTGATCGATCGAAGTTATTTCGATCGATCGGAACAGAGACATTGTCGAGCGATCGAAGACATTTCGATCGATCGAGAGATGAAGATGTTCGATCGATTGAAAGCGCGTCGATCGATTGAAACCTCTGATTCTTGAGAACATTCTATACAGTATTCCTAAACTTTCTGTTTTACAGATTTGTTATCAAATTGTCCCCAAATGCTCAGTTTGTCAAAACAGTCTTTAAACTTAAAGCCTTAAAGCATTTTTCTTCAATATCTTTTGCAAACCACCCTCAATGCTAACACCATTGTAGGTGCAAGTCTTAACTA
This sequence comes from Hydrangea macrophylla, assembly GCA_033977485.1. NCBI lineage: Eukaryota > Viridiplantae > Streptophyta > Magnoliopsida > Cornales > Hydrangeaceae > Hydrangea > Hydrangea macrophylla. The sequence goes on along the minus strand of CM066991.1, from coordinate 52,652,056 downwards.
TTGTTTTAAACCACTTTCATGTATTTCGAACTTAATTTGGATGATATAGTCCCGGTCATGAAAGGGCTATGGATTCTCTACCTTTAGGAAAATACGGAATATTGTAGAAGATGTACTCCAATGAGCTTTAACATAAGTGCATGGTAGATGGCTAGGTCACTGTGGATTCGTGTAATCCCAACACTTCCCTTTTACTAAGAAAACCAGTTTTAAAATATTGCTCTAGTTAACTAGTTAGTTAGTTGTCAGTTTAAAGTAATTTAGTTGCTTTTAATTTTAATAGTTGTTAATCGTAGAACTTTGTGTTCTACAGTTTCCTTAAGCATTAAATTTTCTTTTTCTTTTTAGAATTTAATCTAGGTAATTAATTTTCAACCTTCCCTATGGGATCGACCTGGACTTCCAGTACTATATTACTTGCACGATCACCTACACTTGGGTGTTGCACAAGATCGCACAACTATTTAGTCGTGTCATGATGCGCAAAATGGGACAGGCGCTCGAATTGCATTGTATACTCTTGAACATACTTGTTCCCTTGAACCAATTCCATGAATTCTTTCTTCTTCAGATTTTGTTCTACTAATTGAAAATACTTTGCTAGGAACCGTTCCTTGAACACGGTCCATGTCATTTCCCTTATGGCTCTTTCTCCCAAAGTAGCCTCTTCTGCTTCCTACCAGTCTGCAGCGGCATATATCAACTGAAATACGGCTAGGTGGTGATTTTCGGCCTCACTGCAATCCATGGCTTCGAAGATGAGATCCATCTCTCATAGCCATTGCTCCGCTTTTCATGGTTCCATCATCCCATTGAACTTTTCCGGTCTTAATGCACGGAAACGTTCAAGTAACTTATCCCCTGTCTGCCTTGGGGGTGGTGCTGGACAGTTGTTGTTGTTTCCTACATTGTTTGAAGCCCTCTCAATCCTTCTGACCAAGGCTGAGAGTAGTCCTGTAGGGTCTATCTCATTAGGTATCTCCGGTTCTTCCTCGTTATGACCATTGCGGTTCCCCCTACGTCCTCCAGCCATCTGAAAACAATGCACAAGTTTTACTGCTAATATCCTTTGATTCCATGCCGAGTCTTTATAGGTGGTCTTTATGTGTACCAAAGTTAAAATATAATAAGCATGCATATATTACTAAATGTCAATGGAATAAAGCGATATAACTGAAACCATTATATTAAACCAAAAAGATTTACATCAAAGTACTGCGTCCAAGGCCAGTACATATTATACAAGAGTTTAAGCATCTACTAAGTGTGCTTACAAAAAGAACATGTACAAAGTACTTACAATTAAAATATCTGTAATACGAGCTACACCAAACAAAACTAATATGCACATCACTATATAGAAGTAATAGCAGCTTTCTTAAGATCATATCAACGTGGTAGGGCATAGAAGTCTGCCTCATCATCGGTAACCGTAGGTGGTATCTCGTCCCCTAGAACGGTAAGTACCTCCGCTGGCATAAAATTCAGCCACTGGTCAAACTCATCTGGTCCACCATCTGGTAATATCCATCCTGGTGCTACACCATCTCTGCCAACTCCATCCAAGTTGATATTATCCTCATCGTCTAGCTCTACAACCTCTAGTGGCGCATCGTTCAACTCGACAGCTAACTCATCAGGCTCAACGACATCATCTGGATCCACGTCGTCGTGTAGGTCAGGCTGTGCATCGGGATCGTCCTGAATCAGCTCTATAACGGGATCGTCTGCGGGGTCCTCTAAGAACTCCTCCTCCTCCGGGTCCTCCTCAATATCAGCTGGATCTGCCCCGTGGTCCTACTCGGGTATCGGTACTATCACGTCCTCATCAGCTGGCAGTACTGGATGATCTTATACATCATCCTCTAGTCCCTGAACATCCTCTACTAGATCGGTCTCGTCGATCGGCTCGTCGTTGCTACTTGTCGGGTCGTCCTCAATCATCAGGTCATCGTCATCATCTATGTCGTCACCGTCAGATGGGTCATCTACTGTGTGGCTACTGCTTGCAGAATTCTCTCTACTTGCTCTGTCGTCATTGCTATCCGTATCTATGGGGTCTGAATCTGCATCTGGCTTTGGTATGGGCTCAAGTGAGAATGGTGGTGTTGGTGGGACCATGATAATCGGGAAGAGTATATCGTCGTATAGTGCCTCGTCCTGTGCCATGCTAATAAGCTCCTGATGGATAAGTATGGTAGTCTCTGAAGCATAAATCGACTCAAGCTGAACTCGATCTAGATACTACAGTGCATCGGTATGCATGGCTCTTCGCATGTCCTCCTCTAAAATGTGCCTCGCCCTCTGGCAGATCCGTTGTTGATATAGTACAGGGTCGGCAGGCTAGATACGACGGTCGAGAATATAGTGCCCTCCGAAACCATCGTGAACAAAGATCAGCTCCATTGTCCTGCAAGAGGAACTAACTTAGTATCAGTACTAATATGAGGTAAATCTTATGCACATAACTTAAGGTATAGGACAATCAGTGAGCGCGTCAAAACCTAAGGCTCTGATACCAAAAATCCCTATCATGCCCCGAAGTTCGAAAAATAGGGAAAAATAAATTTCCTTTATGGGTTCGTAGACACGTGACTGGTTAAGAGTGTCACCTGATTATCCAAACATGCTGATAACAATAATGTGATATGGGAAAGTGACTATGTTCAGCGGAAGCAGAAATTTAAAACATCCAAGTCTTACATCAGTAGTATATTACAGACCAAAAATATCCAAAAGTTACATATTACAAGACCAGCTAAACTATTACATCACTAACATAATAATAACAGAACTATAACAAAAGAAAACCTCCAAAGTCTTCAGCTGGCGAAACCGCAGCCTTCCTCGTAGTAATCTTCACTAGCATACTCTTCAGTAGTAAAGCCCGCATCTTGATAGCAATCAGCTCCGTCTGGACCTGCAAAGGCTAGACGTGGAAGGTCCAGCGGCATGAAAAGCCGTTAGCGGTTAAGCTAAGTGAGGGTCCCCTTAAGGTTACCACCACTTAAGGTAAGCTATTCTTCATTTCTTCTTATTCTCAACTATGTCTCGTTAATCTTTTCTTATTCTCAAAACTATACCTTGTTTAAACCCAATCTTTCCCTTCGAAACTTAACCCACAACTGAACTGACCAACGAGATTGACTGAAAGAAGACTTAACTCCAAACACATTTATCGGTCAAGAAGGAACAACACTCGACAATGAATCACTTGATTGAACACACCACTGATGATCCTCATAGCAAGTGTGCAGGATATTAACAATCTCTTGGTCGAACACACCATGTCGATCCTCAGGTCACCCGCACGTTATCGAACACGTCATGCCGATCCTCAGACCAAGGGTACGGGAATTAACAATCACTTGGACGAACACATCATGCCGATCCTCAGGTCACCTGTACATAACTGAACACGTCATGCCGATCCTCAGTCCAAGGGTGCGGAAAAATAATCAACTGCTTGATCGAACACATCATGACAATCCTCAGGTCATCCGTACTTGACCGAACATAAACATGACTCTCCAATCGACTCTATGGAATTACCGAAAGACCAACTTTGCAAGAAATATCCAAACACGACACGAAAGTTCACGAATCAACTTTGACCGGTAGTCACACGACTAGAAATGAGACCCAATGTCCCTTATTCGCATAAAATCTATTATTGAAGGTTTTATCGTTATTTTACACATTCGTACGTTTCGTAGTTTAGTTCATTAATATCATCCATTTATAACTGTCAGTATTTCGCTTTACGTTCGACATTCCGTTTTACCTCTCAATATGCTTACGATGGAAACTTTCCCAATCACTTACCAACGCAATAATTGTGCCATACAACATACTTATAGTTTGGGTATGAACTTTCCAATGGTCATTAAACTATATTCATAACAATGGGAAAACATAGCACGTAGCTCATGGATTTATAACATGGATTTAATACCAATAATCATATAGATGAAACCCTTAACATACTCATCTATGCGATAGAACTACCATAGCATAAGATTTTCATAACATCATAGGTACCGGAAAACTAGCATCAACAATCAACACTATGCATAACAAAACATCATACAAAAAGCTACACAATCTGCCAGGATACATTTTCACTGTGTTGACTGAATTAACATGATTTATTTGGGCATGATAAATTGCTTTGTAGATTAAACTCAAAACTATAACACTATAGGTATTTGGATCATCTTCATGTACAAAAAAAATCTACCTTCAATTACATTCTTGAGCTACTCAAAATATTTATTTTACAAGACATTTCTTATATCTCGGACTGTTCTGTCCCAGATTTTTAGCACTGTGTTATACGTGAATTTTACCTATAAAAGGGTCATTTTTAGACCAGGCTATAGACGAGTTATTTATAGATAAATGAGTTAGCTTTCTCCACAAAAAAAACATAGCTTAATTCTCATTTTTGAGCTGCTCCAAACGTTGATTTTACTAAACTACATTCTGCTGAAAGTTTCTGTTTTCCAAATTCATAACACTGTTTTGTACATGCATTTCACCCATGATGGATTGATTTCTAGACTGAGCTATAGAAGAGTTATTTATAGATATATGAGTTAAATTTCTACACAAAAAAACCTAGCTTAATTCGGATTTTTGAGCTGCACAAAACATTCATTTTACTAAGCTACATTCTGCTAAAAGTTTTTGTTTCTCAGATTCATAACACTGTGTTGTACATGCATTTCACCCATGAAGGAATGATTTCTAGACTGAGCTATAGAAGAGTTATTTGTAGATATATGAGTTACCTTTCTCCACAAAACAAATTAGCTTAATTCGGATTTTTGAGCTGCACAAAACATTCATTTTACTAAGCTACATTCTGCTGGAAGTTTCTGTTTCTCAGATTTAAGGATTTGTCTTGCATGTCATGAAAACTTCAACACAACAACATCAAACTCCTACTAAACATTAATACATGCTATATATGTTCTAAATTGAGTTATATTACTCACAATTTACTCACCAAAGCTTGAAATTAAGCTTGATGTTGTTCTTGAGCTTGATGGAGCTTAAACTTCAACTTCAAGGATGACTTCTTCTCTTTTTTCTCTCAAGAATTAAACTCCAGCTCTCTCTCACAGATTTTAAGTGCTGGTCATAGAGACAAAGTGTGTATAATGCATGCTATATGCATGCTTATATAGAAATCCTAGGAGCTAGGTGTATATGCCATGTGTATATGCCATGACATGTGTCCTACAAGTGGACATGTGTCCAAGAGGGTGGCATGTGGCTGCCACATGGCCGGTCATGTGGGCCCACCTTGGATTGTGTGCCACTTTCTTAGTTTACGTGCATAAGTTTCTCGATATATGTGTCGGTCTCGATTTACGTACAACTGGTTATTATTTCTAATGTCTGGGTCCGGGTATGGGACTAAGTTAAATCTTATTACGGTCGAGTTGGTATGGTTACTACAGTCTAATCAGTAATCCTAAGATACGTCAAAACCGTCACCCAACTAAAACCGGTCCAATACAGAAATTTGAAAAGCTGATATTATTAATGAAAGAAAAATTATAGGTGTTACAAAGACCCATTGGGTCAAACCCTTAAAAGAAACCAAACCCAATCTCACTCACAAACATACCCAGACCACTAACCCAACCCTGGACTAAACCCGAACCGAACCTAATCCATACTCGGACCCATCTATACTCAGTGTCACACCCCGGCGTTGCGATAATTAAGGGAAGTAAGCTTACTTATTGGACCCGTAGGCTCGTAACAAGTCACAGATCGCTTGATTGTCCAAGCATCAGAAATAAAACCAACCTTAATATATATACATATATATATATATATCAGAGTAATAATAGCAACGAAAATGTTCTAAGTTTAGCAGAAGCAACTTTAGAGTCTTACAATTCTCCACTATCCATACTAAAATATTACAGATATCCAAATCCAAAGAAACAAAAGTCTAAAGGCTAAACGGCCGATAACAACAACAACAGCAATAACTTAAAAAAATAGATGATCAAATTCCCCAACGGGAACAAAACTGCCTCAACAACGTGAACATCACTTCAACTAACAAAGCCCCAACCTTCCTCGTCCACGTTCTCATCTCCACGGTACTCGCCCAGCAGAACAGCATCTCCAACACCTAGAACTACAACAGCTGGACACGGAGATCCAGGGCCACACGCCCATCAGCTGAAAGTTGAGTGAAATACTACAAGCACACATAATATGAACATATACACAATTTATGTTGTCACTTAGAAGTTAATGAGACGTTACTCAAGTCCTTACCCAAAACCCAATGTTCTTCCTAACCATGCAACCATATCAATGCAACATAAACAAATCCACCGTGCCAACAACTCACAACTGATAGTACTAGCTTCTATCAATTCACAACCATGACACTGGCAGTATTACCTTCTGCCCACGACCACAATGATGTCTTTATGTGTCTTACAGCCATACATGGCCCTTTAATATGTATTACTATCACAAGGACCTCTAATATGTTTTACAGTCACAAATGGCCCTTTAAGATGTTTTACGGTCACAAATGTCCCTTACTCGATGGCATTCAGACCTCAACACGACATTCGACACAATTGACCACAAGACTGTTAAGGTCATGCCACAAATGCAATCACATATGAATCAACTGTTGAGGTGTTCAACTCAACCATGCAACACAACTATGTATTATATGACTGTTAGCACTTGTTACTTTATGTACATTATTCGTGCATTATATTTCATTACATCATTAGTGATTTGACTCAACGCGTTTCCATCAATCGTCACCAAGTAGATTACCGTTGAATATTCATCTAAGTTAAACATCTAATTTCAATTAACCATGGTACTACTAAACAATCATGAAGTACAACTTCAAAATTAACAAGCTTGTTCATATATATCATATACAATTCATGTTTAGCTAACCAGCTCATAGTACATAGCATAGACCATCTTAAATTTGTCATGAAACAAAACAATTTTCTAAATACTGCTAGGCTTGAGCGCTCAGAAAATCGAGCGCTTAGGGCTCGAACACTCATACTTGCTCGAGCGCTCGGGTTTAGCAAATTCCCAACAGACTATTTTATTTAGTAAAACAAATACAATTTTGATAATAAAACTTTGAAATCTTCAAACAAACCACATATACAACTTGTTAAGCAGTTCATACATGTTCATACACACATTATATATGATTTGTACTCCTCATTAATTGATCAAAACCAAATGGATCATGAAATTTTACGTGATCTTGAGAAGATATGATGATTTTGATAATCTAAAGCAAAATCTTGTTAAATCAATCACATGCAACAAGGTTTATAGATTATTTACATGCATATGAACACATGGTGTGTGAGAAGTAGTACTAACAAAGGATTAAAGGCTAAATAGATGATGAAATGAGATGAATATGTGTGTGTTGAGCTTGATCAAGCTTCAAGAGTTCCACATGCAAGCTTCCAAAACTAACAATTCTCCTTTGATTCATTAAGTGTTCAATTCTATAGCTTGAACATGTACAAGAGGATGTGTGGATATTGAATTTGTGGACATGCATGAAGTGAATGGGGGTTTGTATCCAAATGGACATGAATTCACAAAACCCTCTCTAAGAACCCTCTCTGTATCACTCTGATTTCATGAATGGAAAATGCAAAAAATGGTCTGGTATTTATAGATTTTTAGAGCCCCGGGGCAAAAATGTCATTTCACACCATTTTAAGCTCGGGTGCTCGCTCCTCCCGAGTGCTCGTGTTTCTCGAGCGCTCGGGTTTGTTAATTTAAAGAAGTTTTGTTTTGTGACTCTGAATTATATTATGAAATGTATGAACACACATGAAATGTCAAGCACTCTCGAAACCTCATTTACATATATAGAAAATATTAATAACATATATTCAAAAATTACATTATAGATAATTGAAAATACGGGTGCTACACCTCTCCACCACTTATAAAAGGATTTTGTCCCAGAATTCTGAGCTAACTCGTGTTAAACAACTTCGGATACTTGATACGCATCTTAGACTCCAACTCCCATGAAGCTTCTTACATTGTGGTGATTCCACAAAACATTTACCAACTGAATCACCTTGTTTCTCAGCTTCTTGATCTCTCTGTCCAAAATCTGCACTGGCCTTTCTTTATACGATGCATTATCATTCACTTCTATATCTCTGAAATCGATCACATGTGACGCAGCACCCAGGTGATACTCCAGCATACTGACATAAAAGACATTATGGATTCCTGACATCTTCGGTGGTAATGCTAGCTATAAGAAACTTTGCCTACGCACTCCAAGATTTCAAATGGTCTAATGTAGCGAGGCGATAACTTCCCTTTCTTTTGTCCAAACATCACCACACCTCAAATTGGAGATACTTTGGGCAAGACATGCTCTCCTACGCTAAATTCCTTGTCTCTACAATACAAGTCCGTGTAGCTCTTGTGTCTATCTTGTGCGACCTTCATCTTCTCTCTGATAATTACAATCTTTTCATTGGTTTCTCGAACCAAATGTGGGCCTAGAAGCTTACCATCTCCAACTGCTTCCCAACACAACAATGATCTATAAGGTATTTAATACAATGCTTCGAAAGGCACCATTCCTACACTTGAATGGTAGATGTTGTTCTAAGCAAATTCTATCAGCGGAAAATGAGTCTCCCACTAGCTTTCAAAGTCTAGAACACAAGCTCGAAGCATATCTTCCATTTCTTGGTTCGTTCGTTCTGTCTGCCCATCGGTCTGAGGATGAAAAGCAGAACTTAGTCTTAGCGACATCCCTATAGCTGTTTGCAGACTTTCCAAAACCCGGCTATTAATCGTGAATCTCGGTCTGACACGATGGTGATTGGCACACCATGTAGACACACAATCTACTACAGATATAATCGGTTCAATTTCTCCAATGAATAGGTCATATTGTAGGTGAGGAAATGAGCGGACTTAGTGAGTCTATCCACAATCACACAAATGAAATCATGGTTCTGCTGAGATCGAGGCAAACCTACCACAAAATCTATTGTGATGTGTTCCCACTTCTATTGCAGAATTAACAATGGCTTCAAAAGTCCCATAGGCTTCCGGTGTTCTGCCTTAACTTTTTGGCAAGTCAAGCATTCTGAAACACACTTGGCAACTTCCTTCTTCATGCCTTCCCACTAGAAAGTCTTCTTCAAATCTTTGTATATCTTTGTCCCCCCGGGATGTATAGTTAATCTCGATCTGTGCGCTTCTTCCAAAATATTCTTCTTGAGATCATCTGTGGCTGGAACCACAAGTCTGTTCTTGAATCTGAAACCACCATCATTCCCAATACTCTAATTGTTTAGATCCTTGGCTGTCATCTTGTCAAACTATTGGCGTAGTTCTACATCTTTTTGTTGAGCCTCTAAGATTCGATCGACGAATATAGCTTGAACTACCAAACATCCCATTATTCTTCCTTCTTCTACTTCAACAGGCTGAACTCCAAACTCTGCCATTGTTTCAAGATCTTGCCACTCTCTGATCATAAGTGAAGTAACAATTTTATGAGGCTTTTGGCTTAAAGCATCTGTGACTACGCTTTCCTTACAAGGGCGGTACTATAATGTGAAGTCATAATCTTTCAACAACTCCATCAACCATCTCTGCCTCTTGTTAAGTTCCTTCTGTAAGAATAGATACTTCAGGCTCTTATGATAAAAAAAATAGATCAAACTGCTTTTTAAACAGATAGTATCTCCATATCTTGAGTGCAAACACAATGGTTGTCAACTCCAAATCTTTCAGGTAGTTCTTCTCATGCGGCTTCAGTTGCCTAGATCCATAAGCAATCACTCTTCCGTCTTGCATAAGAACACACACCCTAAACCTTGATATGAAACATCGCTGTAGATAATAAATCTTTATGTACTTTTTGGAATAGCTAGCACTGGCTCAGAAGTCAATTTCTCATTCAACTCCTGAAAAGCGCATTCGTGCCTTTCTTACCATTCAAACTTGGTCTCCTTCTTCATCAAGCTAGTGAGTAGGGTTGCAGTCTTAGAAATCCTTCTACGAAATGTCTATAATACCCAACAAACCCAAGAAAACTTCTAATCTCTGAAGCATTTCTAGGTTGGCTCCAATTCAACATTGCATCAGTCTTTATGGAATCCACTAAAAAACCTTCTCGAGAAACAACATGATCTAGTCAGAATCAAGATATAAAAGTATACTTTACTTTTCAAGGATTTGTAGTGTGGAAGTAAAGGTCGAATCCATAAGGATTGTTTATTTTTATCCTTTAATTAATAAAATCTAAATCTATTTAGTTTTTGAAAAATAGAAGTTTTTAATGGTTATGAATTTAACTACTACTATTAATTGAACTATGAAATTAAACTATGAATTTATGGAAATAAAATATGAGATTGAATTTAAGTAAACTATTGCGAAATTTAAGACTGTTTTAAATATGAGTAGATGAGATCTAGGATTGTAAATCCACCACTAACTATGCATCGGGGGTCTAGACTTTCTATTTTAAGTTCTATGTTTGGATAGTCACGATCTATTATAGCTACAAGCCCAATAGTATCAATAAGAGGATATTGCTAGTTTAATCTAAGCATAACTCATCTTCGGTTCACATGAATTATCTACGTATAACTAGGGTGTAGCATAACTCATCTTTCCTAAGCATGAAGTATAAAAGATATAAACATCACAATCACATAAGCACTATTGTATGTAAACACTCCTATCAATCACAGAAATCAAGGACTATTGAGTTCAATAAGCATAAGGAAAAATCTAAGACAAGAACAAATCCAAAATACTCTTGATTATTATCATTAAAACTGATTATATATAAATAATCCACCAACATACAATTACTATCCAATACATGAAATCCTAAAATAAGAAAGCATAGAATTCCCCCTTTACATAGCTAGGGTTTCATTGAAACCCTAGAATAGGAGTTTAGTTGCACATGGTTGATAAAAGCATGAAGATTGAGTTGATGGTTACCATTAGAGACCTTCAAGCTAGATCTTCTCCTTCTTCTTGCCTTTAAAGTGATGTATGAATGAATGTCTAACCCTTTAATTGATGTAGAAAGAGATATATATATATACATATATATAGTTATAGAGAGATTAGGAAGGTTTTCCTAAACCTATTCCCACTAAAATTGTTGTAAATTGCATTTTGGACGTAATTGGACAATTTCGTCCACATAGGGGTCTTCAGTACCTCAAAATATGCGTTTTATGTTTTTCCGTACGGATCACGCGAACGGGCCGCGCGAGCGATATGCTGGTTTTTTGCGCGAGCAGGCCGCTCGCGCGATTGGGCTTTTTCTGCTTCTTTCTTCTTGCTTTTTTACCCCATTTAACCTGGAATCCATACTTTCTTCTAAAACCTGACAAAAAGTGGAAAAATGAGTAAAATTATACAAAACCAGGATAAAAAAAGGCTAACAAATGTGAATTAAGGCGTATAATTAGGATTTGTACTCTCCCGATCACACCCCCAAACCTACATTTTGCTAGTCCTCGAGCAAAAAGAAAAGAAAAAAACTAAAACTATTAATAAGAAAAATTCCTAATCCATTTTTGCATGGATAACGATTGCACTTAGCCTGTGCAACAAGCCTTTTAAACCTCTAGGTGTCCCTAGTCGGATGAGTGAAATCTCGTGAGGGTTCTCGTCAACAAGTCACCCACAACCATCTTTATTAACTTGTAAAAGAAAAAAATTTTATTTAAAATTTTAATATTTCAACATTAACATTATTCCTTGATAAAACCAAATTCACTAAAAATTTAAATCATCAAGATTAAAATAATCGTACGTCTACCCAAATTATGAAAGTAATCCAAAACATACATCAACAGAATCAATAGAATATATCGAAGACTCGCATGTGTGTGAGTAGTAATCAAGTGGATACATGGCAATTACGAACTTGGAATATAAATCGGATAACTATCTAGCGATGCCTCGACTACAAATCTCACGTTGTTAGTTACACTCTAAAATGAAATTACTCGGAACAGGTGTAATCACTCAGTTATATGCGAAGAAGATAATTATACAAAGCAAATAAATCTTGCATATGACACGGAATAACGTATGACACGAAAGAAAAAATAGTCTCATGAATAGATATCGACTGCCAAGTAAATATTACTACTACCATGCTTTTATTCCCTTTTCTATCGATTTCATATTCAAATCATGTTTTCCTAGAATCAACTAGGACTTTACAAGGGTTGTAATGTTGGTCAAGGGTTATAGCTAAGAAAAGAAAGGTGAAAGGAATTCAAAACGTCCTTGAGTAGATTGGAATAGTCGTAATATTTGTAACACAAGGGCTTTACTGCAATGACTATTTATTATTTCTCCATTCTTTTTTTCTTCATATCGTATTCCTTTTTTCCTTCAAGAGATTCATCTCTTTTTTTTCTCAATCCTTTTTCAACATCCATCTTTTTTTTTTTCTTTTTTTTTTATACCTTTTCTACTCAATACTTCACTTTACATGAGTCATTATTAGCTCATTTTCTTTATGAAAAACTATTCATCAACTACTCTTGGACATGGGTAGGTAAAATTTTACAGTGGCGAACTCCATATCGGAGTGGGTAGGATAATAGGTGAACAACGAAAAGGCTCGATAAAAGGCTCAAAGAGGTGAACAAAGGATATAACAATATTTTTTATTGGGTAGGTCAAAGGCCAGAAGGGTTTATTAAGACAGATGACCTAATATCATTTTCTAAAGTCACATGATTCTTCAATGTTACGATATCCAAAGGAATAGATTTCTTTTTTTAATATATATATATTTTTTATTTCAAACATGGTAATAACAATACTAACTCGACTTTCAATCAAATCAAATAATATTGAGACTAATCAACGAAATAATGCGCTATGTGAATGAGATTCAATAAAAGTAAATTTAAACCCCCAAAAAGGATGAAAGGCTCTAAAGCTCACCGGGTGTAGTCTCCACACTATTACTATTTAGAAATCCAAGTTATATTATAATTTAATATCAATATGTATCCAGATGACTACGTGCCGTGCAAAAAGAATATGCAAGTATAAGATATAAAGCAATGATTCTAATGATATAAAGTTTTCAAGACGTACCTTCATAGCTTCTGTAGACATCGGGTTACATACTCTCTTAATCTCAAATTTCAATGAAATCTAATTACACAAGAAAAGTAATGCAACATTGACGATATTAAGAAAATCATATTAGAAAAGAAAAACGTACTTTATTTATGTCTAAAACTACTAGAATAAATTCTTTGTTCGTTTGTTTTTTTTATACTGAACGAAAAGAATAACAAATAAACGAAAATAAAAACGATATCAACAATTCAAAAAATTACTATGAAAAATTCTTAACTACTAAATCAAAATAACTAAAAAAAAACGACTACAAAATAAAAGACTACAACTAAAATAAACGAAAAATATCCATAATACTCTCCCCTAAACCAAATCACTGCATGTCCCTATGCAGGTGGGAACATAACAATGACATGGATGTAATCCTCATAGAAGATGACCAGGACGTCCGTGCCATGAAAAACATCTGAAGGGAGTGGCACACCAGCTCGGAAGTACCAATCCACCAGCTCCCACTCCGGATACTCCGCAGGGTCGAACGGCGATCCCATCTCATCATAATCGTCCTCAGCATGAAACTCCGAAACCACAGCCACCTTAGCCTCTTCAATGATACCCAGACCCAAATCAACCTCATCATCCTCAGGACCGGAATAAGGTGCAAAAATCGAAGCAATATCCTCAGGCGACCAGTCAAGGTGACCCGAATGTTGTCGAACAATGTCCGGCACATAATCAGGGAGGTCCCTATAGGGATAGGTAACCTCAAGTGTAGGTACATCGGTCGATATAGGGTCTGACAATGAAATGGCAGCTAGACCCGAAAGTACTCCCTTATTAACCTCAGGCATATCATCATCGGTCGAGGAATCGGCTGATTCAGAGGACGAAGACGACTCAGAAGAAGTAGGTGGATCGCCATAAGGGCCATCAATGATAGTAGGGTCATCACCGAAAAGGTCATCCACATCTGAAGAATCAGAACAGATATGTGTAGACACCTAATTTTGACCACACTGATAGGATTTAGGGTGGACAATGTCTTGGAGGATTCGATGATGAAAAGTACCCCGTGGAAGGTATAGAATTCCACACAATCAAAAGATCAAACTTCGGAAAGTGACTTCAAGCTCAGAAAAGCCATTTTCCATGGATAAATCCCGATTTTGTCAAAATCGTCTCTCAGAATTCATATTCACTCAAGGTTGTATGAACATTAAGTGTTCTAAACGCAGTATTCTAGGTATCCAGAGATTCAATTTTAAAGAAAAGTTTGAAATCGACACACATTTGAAAGCAATTTTGAAAAAGACGTCGTTTGATTTCAAAAAGACGACGAAAGTTCTGGAGGACTTTCGGGCTTTAATTGGACTTCAATTCTCATTTCAAAACCTCCTGAAATATTTTTATACTGAAATTCAACTTGACAGCTTTCCAACGGTATATAAACGGACGATTTTGGACACCAAAAAGCATTTTTACAAAAATCTGGAAAAGCAGTGCGCGTAATTTTTGAAACAGGGCTTGTGGGCAACCAGGGGAGCCCAAAATGGAGATGGCAGGTCCCACAAGTGGGGTGGCAGTTCCCCCCATAACCGCCACCTATGAGGAGTGTTCCCCATCAGGTTTTTCTGGTTCCAAACTCTTCTAGAAGGCTCCCACTACAAGGGACTTGCCTGGAAATTACGTTTAGACGCCGAAATAGCCATTTTAACTCTCTTTTAAGCTCTAAAAATCATGTTTTAACCCTGTACCTTAAGAGCTAAGTCTTCAAAACTCTATATATAGATCCATATAAGATCATCTTAAGAGAGAGGGGGGGGGGGGGGGGGGAGAATCATCTTGAAGTATCTTGGAGTACCTATAGGAGAGTGCACTTAGAATATACAAGAGAGATACAAGTACACTTTAAAGATACTTTCAATTAAGAGAGAATTCTAGAGAGAGAGAATTATGAATTAAAGTTTAGAAAACTAATCTTAGGGTAATTAGATCATGAATTGAACATCAATTGCCTCCCTCAACTTCCATGGATGAATATTTGAAGAGCTTGAAGTACACTTGAAGAAGAAGATCTTCAAATCAACTTTGATTACAAAATTGAGAATCCTCCAAGAGGTAAACACTATAATTCATCTCTAATTCCTATTTTATACATGTATAGATCTATAAGATTTGGATCTAGCTTAATTTTATTTGATTTGTTAGAACACTCATCTTCTTCATCTCTTGTTCTTCACACACTCACATGGCTAGATCGAAATCTCTTTTGATTTTCATTGATAATTCATAATTAGAGATTGATTTTCAATTTGATTTTCAATTTTGATTTCCTCTTTCTATTCTAGTTTTAGATTCATGCATACATGATTATATATATCTATTTTGAATTATATGATGGTTTAGAAGTATGATCTATGAGAGGGATGATTCCTATGTTCATACCCATCTCTTGATTATTTTTATTACCTAGAATTCATATTGAATTTCATCTCCAATATGATATTTGTAAGTCCCTTTGATCCATGATCTAAAGTTCTTCATAGAACTTGAGGGCTCAATTGATTGAAAATCATGATAGTCAAGTAGATCTATGAATTTGATCTCTCTAATAAGCTTCAATCAACACCTAAGATGTTTTCCTCACACTTTAAAATGAACTAGTTAAAATTCAGCAAAACAGATTGCTTTTGTCCATAAGATTTGGTCCATCAAAACCCATAGTTTGATGGATTTCAAATTTTTTGGGTAAACTTTGATGAATTAGCTTTCATCCGGTCCATTTTGAGAACTTCTAGGATTCATATGCTATTTTTAGAAATTGTTGAGAAATCGGTTGACAGATTTGAACATAATCTCTTTGTGCTTGAATTTCAAAAAATCTATAATAGTTATTGACATTCCGCTTTTTGGGGATGATTCTTAACTCATGTATCTATATGTCGATGTAAAATCGTGAGCATACGATCGAGTTAAGATTGTTTTCTAAGCGTTTGAAGTTGATATTACTATTCTGGAATTTTCTAAAGTTTAATTACAATTATGATTATGTATACAAAATGGTCATACCTTGATCACTAAATAAGAATTGATGAATAAAACTTGGTTTAGAAATCATCTACGATAATTGGATGAGAGATCAATAGCTTATATCTACTTGATTAACATGATTCATGAACTTCTATTATGCTTCTATTATCGTTTTGCATTCTTTTGTTAAATGATACCAAACTTCTGGAATAATAGAGTCTGTTTAAAACACTTTTTTAGAACCCTTAATATCATGGCATGTCCATGGGATTATTTTTGTAGAGCTTTCTTTTGACACTAAATAGAGCTTCACATGATTTTTGTAGAATTAATTATGATTTTTACGAGAACAGTGGACAGTCCTGATCCACTGTTCCCAAAACTCTTATTTCTCTCATTCATAAATGGTAAAGAGGTTCTACTTTTTGGAGAAGTTCCCTAAGACGTGTATCTAACTTTCTGGAAAAGGGTTTTAACCCAGCTCATGTTTAAGACCACTTTTGATAGGATTCATTAGAGGGTGCTGAATCTGGAAATTTGATTGATGACATTTTCTACTTGCTTTTCATGCATGCCATATGTTTGCTTGTGTTTTTGCAATGCTTGGGTATTCATTGGTATGTTAGTGCAAAGAATTGAATGCCGTGGATCCGAACTTTGATTTATGATCTTGCCTCATCTACATGTGGCTTAGTGCCCATGTATCATGTACCTTCTCTATCCTTTCTATTATAATTTTTCTAGGTTTACAACTTGTTTTCAACGACACAATTCCTTTAGGATAGTCTTCGTTTATATGCTTATTGTTAGAGACATCTTATCTAGGATTGTTACATGATTGCATTACACGTTTTCACTTCTTTTTGCTTTTGCAATTCTGCTTGAGTCAACCCAATGTAAGTCTCCTTATTCCCTTTTGCATATCATGACATGTTTCCTTTATTTGCATCGGTCCCAGGCGGGACTAGCCACTGTAAGTATACCTCTCTCTTGTATTGCATGTGCATCCGACTTCTACTTGATTTAATCTCTTGACATGATTTTCCTTAGATGTTCCCTTTTGATATGTATATATTATCTAGTATGTTTGAGGAAACAACACCAATTATGAATTAAGAATTAGGATATTTGAATTAAGGCCTACCATTCGGTAGGGCGAGGATGGGGTGCTTTAGTCCTACTTGGGCTCCTTCCCCTCTCGTACCAAGACCTCTGAACCTAGTTTCTGGTAATGAAGGGCGAGTAACCTTATTCAATTTTAGGCGAGTCAAACTTGGGTTTTCTAATTCCCGATAAAAATTAGGAGGCGACTCTTTGTCTCTCGGATCGCGTGAGGAAGTCCTAGTCTTCCTTGAAGTGTGCTCCTTGGGATCCGTCCCGGGACACTATCGAGGGAAGATGCCAGGACCTCGGATCCGGTGGTCCACAATATGGCGACTCTACTGGGGATTTGAACATGAAACTTATAGTTTCTTGTTCTTCAAGGGTTTGACTTGAGCCAATGAATATCCTTGTTATTAATTCGATAATCATGTTGTTTATGCCTGCATTTGCACTTGCATTGTTCTTTCACCACAACTGCTTGAGACCATTGCCTTGTGGGTGGAGGGCCCCCTTTCCTCTATTCGTCAAGAGTTTTGGTAGCATGTAGTCACCGTTAGCCTTGTACCGTGTGCGGTATATAGAGCCCATGTGTGAACGGCACGCCCTCGGGGAGGCGGTCACCCATACCGTTGAGCTTGCTAATGGACCCTTTATGAGACTAAAACCCGGCCTTTGTATATAGCTTCTATAGAACCCTTCAATCAGGATCTTGATTTTCATCTTTGATTAGGACAATGTGATTAATTATTTGCATTTGCCCGTAAGGGATTATGTGGATGATGAGGACGTGTATGCAAAGGCATCATCAAACCTTGTATGATAGATTCCTCTAGGGTAGTATGGTCTTTATCCGAACATCCAATCATTATTCAAGAACAATTTTGAAAATTTTGAAAATACAAACATTTCTTTGAAAAACCCGAGTTTTTTGAAAATTCTGGGAATATCCCTTCTGAAAAATCGCTTTGAAATTCACTTCTGCAAAAATCTTTCCAACTCACGTCATAGTTTTAGTACTTTAAGGTATGGTTATTCTCTTATCAAAAGACGCATTCTCACTACGGGCATAACAGAGGTCTCAACAAGACAGGTAATCAGATAAACATAACATCATAGAATACATTCTCCTTATTATAACTCGTGCGTGCAAATGCATGACCAATAAGACTCACTCCCAACTCTTTTCAAAGACACTTGCTTTTAAAACAGATACTTTTCAAAACCATTTTATTTTAAAATCAAAACTTCCAAACCAAATCATTTTGACTCATCAACTCAATCTCATCATTCGCCTTTTCTTTCTCATCCACTTGACAACACGCGCTAGGAACCCTAACCATCCATGTCCACCCGGCTTGTCAGCCGTTGATCCATCGGATCCAATATTCACATCTCTTTCACGTTCATCTATCTCATCTCATTCACATCCTCATCAAACACTTCTTTCTCTCATGCAACGCACACTGACACATGTCATGAAATGCACGTGTGTCAATTGTCAATATGCACATGCAAATCTACTTTCATTTCTCTTTCTTATTAACATGGCATGCGTTATCTATTCCAGTCATCAACATCGTAAAACGTGTATTTAACAGTAAGCAGCAGAAATGTAACATATAGAGCATGGATCACATAACATGGAATTGATACCGATGAACATATAGATAAAACCCTTGACATGCTCACGTATGCGATAGCACTACCATAACATGCTTTTAAACATCTTATAATTATTGGAAATACACTTGACATCATAAATCAGCTTATCACTTATACAAAATATCATACAGGTAGCTTTTAAACAACTTATATTCATCTTTTTAGGATTAGAGTGAGGTAAGGAAACTCACCTTGAGTCACCGATCCTCTAAAAACGGATAACCTTCAAGTTCTACAATAATAAACAGAATAAACAGTAATAATGTATGAGTACAACTATAGGGGCAAAATGATAATTTTATCAAATGAGGTCATAAACCTCAAGGTAGTGATCTACGTGCCATTCTAAGTTCAACGCCATTGACTAGACTCAAATCGGAGTCCGTCACGTTTTATGAGGTAATATGCAGGGCTTACTACACTAATGCAGGCCTTAAAAGACAGGCGGTATTTTTCGACCGAGTCGAAAAGTCCCCAAACTTTACGGGAATGTTCTAGACATTAATTTAAGACTCTGGGAACTGACCGCGTAATTTTCGGAGTCCTAGATTATTTATTATGAATTATTGAAGATAATATATACCAGAAAATACCCGAAACGGGATTTAAATATGTAATTATAATTATACTAAGATATCAGTGCTTAGAAGTATTTTTATTAAATACTAAATATTAAAATACACCACCAGTATTTATTTCATAATTTTCGGAGCTCGTTTGGTATTTTTAATAATTCATATACTCATAAAATAGCTCATTATTAATTATTAAAAATACTAGACTATAATATTATAGCTTTATAACTTACATTATGTAATAAAGTAGTCACAGGGTCATTACCCTAATTTTCTAGAATTTATAAATACACGTAGGTATTTATTAACTATTTAAAACTATTTAAAACTGGTATTTATTATTTATATTAATTATATAAATAATAAATATATGATATATACAATATAATAATGATATACATAATATTAAAATAATATTATATAATATAAAACATTAACGGTATTAATTATAACCCATTTATAATTATTAAAATAATTTAAATCATTTTTAAAGTAATTAAAATTAATAATAATAATAATAATACTAATAACAATAATAATAATAATAATAATAATAATAATAATAATAATAAACAAATCCACAGACCCGACGGGTCGACCCGAACCGACCCATGGGTAAACGGGTTACCCAAATACACTCTCAAGGGGATCCAAACGCGTGACCCGATGGGTCAGACCCGATCCAACCAAATTCTAAATGGACTACCCATTTTAACTCACAACTAAACCCAACCCAAAACCCATTCGGGTTGATCCTAACCCAAACCCGAAACCCAGATACACTCACAATCTAAACCTACCCGTTAACCCAAACCCGAACCCAACCACAGACACAAACTAACCCGTCCTAGCAACCCAACCGGGTCAAACCTAACTCGAACCCGAGACCTAACTCCTCTCACTAACTAACCCACCCCGCTACCCCAAACCCGGACTGAACCCGACCCAAAGCCTAACCCATTCCCAGACACAACACAACTCGCCCCAAAACCCGAAACCCTACCCGACGTCAAAACGACGTCGTCCCACTTAAGTTAACCCACGGGTTAACTTAACCCGGCCCAAACCCAAACCCTGACCCTATTACACACACATCCTAACCCGACCCTAACCCGGTTGTTATAACCCGAAACTCACTCGGGTCTCTTCTTCTTCTCCGGCGAGCTGTTCGTCGCCGGAAAGTCGGGCCTCGCCGGACACTTTCTCTCTCTTCATATCTCCTTCGTCTCTCAACCAAAATTGATGAGGTCAACGGGAAATTGACCGGAATCTCTCCCTCTACAACATACTATAAGCCTAACGTCCGGTTCATTCATTTGGTGGTCCTACCAAGTGATTATTGTTTCGTCCATTAAAGAGAATAATGGCCTGCATGGCCATCCAAACGTCACCTAAATCCAAACCTGCTACATTGGGGTTCTTCTGGGACCAAGTAGGCCTGAATGGTATAGATTTTAGGGGCCTTGTTTGTGATTTGTAAATCAAGCTCAATCTTGAGCTCTAATGGATGGTCGGAGCATATCCAGAGCTTAGGGCTCTGTTTGGAAGCTTGCATGCAGGTCCAGGGGTTCCTAAGTGACATGCAGATGCTCAAGAATGTGTGAGAGGGGTTGGGTTTACCTCAGGTTGCCTTGGTTTACCACAACTCTCTATATCTTCTCCGATCTTCTTCTTTCTCTCTCCTCTGTGTCTCTTCTGCTTCTCCAGTCTTCTTCTTCTCCTTCCTCTGGTCTGAGGGGTATGTGTGTGTGTTAAGAGAGGAGTGGACAGAGAGGGTAATGTAGAGAGGGAGAGAGTGTATGCGGGTGAGTGAGTGTGAGGTGTTTGAACCAAGAATGTGGGTGAGGGGTTTCTCTCACTAACAACTCTCGGGCTCTCTCATTCTATACAATCTGTATAGGCAGATTGTGGAGAGGTGGGGGTGATACATGAGAGGGTGAGGGGGTGCATTTATAGAGGAAAGGTGAGGGAGGTTTGGTTGGGTGCAATGTGTGCACAAGGTGCACATGTATGTATATGTGTCCAAGGGTAGATAAGTGTGGGGTCCACATGATCGTCAAGGGGGGTGTGGGTCCCATTCTCAGGTTGTGCATATGGATGTGTTCTTGAGTCCCAAAGTACGTGCATGTGTATGTTGTGTGTATCCAAGGGTAGATTATTAGGGTGGGGTCCACTTAACTGCCAAGTGGTAGTGTGGGTCCCACTCTTGAGTTGGTGTACTGGAATGTGCTGCTGAATCATGGTATAAGTGCAACACTGCGAAAGTGCATGCAGATATAAGATATGAATTGGTGAGGCTATACACATGCCTATATTCAAATACGTCTATAGTTTCTAACTTAGAAACTATGCGCGTCGGGGTTACGTCTATTCTAATAAGTCCTAGATTTAAATTGACGTAGTCGTCGTTAAGACGATTACTAAGGATCCTACTAAGGACTCCTAATTATGGTCACCCTAATGGGCCTTCTGTAACTTCATCCTGGGTGACGTCACTGTTTTAAATTCCTATATGGAATTTGTAGAAAATTCTGGGTGCTACACCTTTAATATGTTTTACGGTCACAAATGACCCTTTAATATGTTTTAAGGTCACAAATGACCCTTAGTCGATGACATGTAGACCTCAGCCCAACACATGACACAATAGACCACAAGACCGTTAAGGTCATGCCACAATTACCACCACACATGAATCAACCATTGAGGTTGTTCAACTTAACCATGTTTCACAACCATGTCTCACATGACTGTTAGCACTTATTCCTTTATGTACATTATTCGCGCATTATATTTCATTACATCATTAGTGATTCGACCCGGTGTATTTTAATCAATCGCCACCAAATAGATTACCGTTGAATATTCATCTAAGTTAAAATCTAATTTTAATTAACCATGGTACAACTAAACAATCATGAAGAACAACTTCAGAATTAATAAGCGTGTTCATACATATCATATACAATTCAGGTTCAGCTAACCAGCTCATAGAACATAGCATAGACCATCTTAAATTTGTCATAAAGCAAAATAATTTTCCAAATACTCCAAGGCTCGAGCGATCAGACCACTCGAGTGCTCAAGGCTCGAGCACTCGTGCTTGCTCGAGCACTCGTGTTTAGCAAATTCTCAGCAGACTGTTTTATGTAGTAAAACAAATATGATTTTGATAATAAAACTTTGAAATCTCTAATCAAACCACACATGTAACTTGTTAAGCAAATCATACATGTTCATATGCACATTTTATATGATTTGTACTCCTCATCAATTGATCAAAACCAAATGAATCATGAAATTTTATGTGATTTTAAGAAGATATGATGATTTTGACAGTCTAAAGCTGAAACTTGTTAAACTAATCATATGCAACAAGATTTGTAGATTATTTACATGCATATGAACACATGGTGTGTGACAAGTAGTAATCACAAAGGATCAAAGGCTAAATAGATGATGAAATGAGATGAAAATGTGTGTGTTGAGCTTGATCAAGCTTTAAGAGTTCCACATGCAAGCTTCCAAAACTAACAATTCTCCATTGATTCTTCAAGTGTTTAGTTCCAGAGCTTCAACATGTGCGAGATGATGTGTGGATGTTGAATTGGTGGACATGCATGAAGTGAATGAGGATTTGTATACAAATGGACATGAACTCACAAAACTCTCTCCTCTCACTATCACTTTGATTTCATAAACGAAAAATGCAAAAAATGGTCTGCAATTTATATATTTTTAGTGCCCAGGGGCAAAAATGTCATTTAACACATTTTTAAGCCCGAGCGATCGCTCCTTCTGAGTGCTTGCACTTCTTGAGTGCTCGGGTCTGTTAATTCAAAGAAGTTTTATTTTGTGACTATGAATTATATTGTGAAATGTATGAACACATATGAAATGTCAAGCACTCTCGAAGCCTCATTTACATATATAGAAAATTTTAATAACATATATTTAGAAATTACATTATAGATAATCGAAAATACGGGTGCTACATTCAACTAGACCTGAACCAAATACATACGAACCGACCCGGCATCAAAATGACGTCACCTTACTTAAAATACCCACAAGTTTAAGTTAACCTGACCCTAACCCTAACCCTAACCCTAACCCATATACACATACACATAGAGTGACCCATCCCCAGACCTGATCCAAATCGAATGTTATAACCCGTAACACTATCCGGATTGGGTCTACTCCGGTGAGCTGACATGCTGTCGGTAACACCTGCCTCATTGGAAAATCTTCCAGGGCTCGTTTCTCTATGGAAATCCACCAAACCAACACTAAAAGCTTCATCTAGAGGCCCTCTACAACATACTAGGAGCTGGACGTCTGGTTATCTCGTTTGCTATACCAACCAATTGATTATCCCAATCGGCCAAAAATATGAATAATGGTTTACATGCTGGACCAAACATACACCATTTCAAAAACTGATCTCATAGGGTTTATAGTGGTCTAATAGGGTCTGTTTGGTATAGATTTTAGGGGCTATAGTGGTAATTCAAAAATTGAGCTCCAGTGTGGAGCTCTAATGGTGATCTGATGAAGCCGAGAGCCTTAGGCTTTGTTTGGGGGCTT
This sequence comes from Hydrangea macrophylla, assembly GCA_033977485.1. Classification (NCBI taxonomy): domain Eukaryota; kingdom Viridiplantae; phylum Streptophyta; class Magnoliopsida; order Cornales; family Hydrangeaceae; genus Hydrangea; species Hydrangea macrophylla. The sequence continues at coordinate 52,627,934 of CM066991.1, read as the reverse complement.
GCATGTGATCTTAGGGACATCTAAATGACATGCAGAGGGTTAGTACATGAAGGAAAGGTTGGGTTTGACCTCTGGGGGTCTCGGTTCACTCTCATTCTCCTCTGATCTTCTTCATCTTCCTCTATCCTCTATGTTCTTCTTCTTTTCTAGTCTTCTTCTTCTTCTTCTTCTTCGTCTGGTCTTCTGTGGGTGTGTGTACAAAGAGGGAGTGGCAGTGAGGGTATGTGTTTGTGTATAAGTCGAGAGTGTGGGGGTGAGTGGTATTTTTCTCTTCCAAACTCTATCTCTATAACTCTCAGGTTCTCTCTATAAACTGTGTGAATGGTAATGCTGTGTAATGAGAAGGTGTAAGGGAGAGTTAAGAGGGGGTAAGAGTGTTTGTATAAAGGAGGAAATGAGGTTGGTTTGGTTGTGTGTCCAACATATATGGGTTTGCAAGTGTTTGTGTATGTTTGTGTGTCCAAGGGTAGGTATAGGGTGGCATAAGGTGGTGGTGTACATGGCTGCCACATTGTAGTAAGTGTGGGTCCACTCTTAGGTAGATGTATAGAAGTGTTGCCTGAGTCTCGGTAGTGCACTTCTGTGAAAATGAACACAATTGTAAAAGTACGTATGTACGAGTCCAAGTGTGAATCTAACTATGGTTTCTAAAATAGAATGTAATACCCGCTATTTTTAAATATTTATTTCCCTAGATGATTAGTGTTTTTATGTTGTTATTATAATATTCAGTATTTATAGAACTCGTTTATAAATTTTCAGAATTTTTAGAAACAGAAATTTAGCAGATTTGTGAATATCTGGTATATTTGGACCAGTTATGAGTTTCCAACCAAACATGCCCTAAGGAAATTATTATCCTTCGAACCTTTAACTCTTGGTAATTGCAAGGTGAGGTCCCTCCTTGGTTCCTATATATATGGGACCATTCCATTACATTTATCCTTAGACATATAAGGTTGAGAAGTCATCCTAATGCGCACACACAAACACCAAGAACACCAAGAACGCACACACAAACACCAAGAACACCAAGAACACACACACAAACACCAAGAACACCAAGAACACACACACAAACACCAAGAACACCAAGAACGCACACACAAACACCAAGAACACCAAGAACGCACACACAAACACCAAGAACACCAAGAACGCACACACAAACACCAAGAACACCAAGAACACACCTAGTACACCAAGAACACCAAGAACGCACACACAAACACCAAGAACACCAAGAACACACCTAGTACACCAAGAACACCAAGAACGCTATTTGAAGTCGGAATTTTATATTCGAAGATTCTTCGGGTTTTCTCGGCATTATTATTCTGCGAATTTAGGTGAGTCTCCAACTCACTCAGCTATTTATATTACACTTTGTTATGAACATATGATTATGATTATGTGATGTATATACGTATTATATTACGTATTTATATTTTTTGTGCGTATAAATACGGTATTCTGATATAGTATAATACGGTATAAATATGGTATTCTGGTATAGTATAATACGGTATAAATACAGTATTATGATATAGTATAAATACGGTATTCTGGTTTTCAAATACGGTATAAATACGATAAACTGGTATTTTTCAAATACGACTGAAATCGAGATGGATTCTTAATGAGGATCAAAAACTCTTAACTTCCAACATGAATACTTATTTATTTAATCTCACGGAACTTTTATAAAATTCGGTTGTGGACGTACAAAACTGGAAAATGACCAAAATACCCCTGTGCCTTATTTTTACTAGAATCATACACGATGTCTAATATTTCATTCTAGTTTTGGTTTGAATGTTGTTATATGTAATACCCTGTATTTTCCTTGTATTGTTATATCCTTTTGATATATGTTGAGATAATAATGAAATTGAAAGGCCGACGTGCATAGTAGTGGGTCTGTCGACCACAATGGTCGATACTATTTATGATTGGTACGTACAAATGCGGTCACGAAGATCGTATGATATAGGGCCGTAATGTTCTGTAACAAAATGGGCGAGTTGGCCAGTATAACATCATGGGCGAGTTGGCCAGTGTAACATCATGGGCGAGTTGGCCAGTATAACATCATGGGCGAGTTGGCCAGTGTAACAAAATGGGCGAGTTGGCCAGTGTAACAAAAAGGGCGAGTTGGCCAGTGTAACATCATGGGCGAGTTGGCCAGTATAACATCATGGGCGAGTTGGCCAGTGTAACAAAATGGGCGAGTTGGCCAGTATAACATCATGGGCGAGTTGGCCAGTATAACATCATGGGCGAGTTGGCCAGTGTAACAAAATGGGCGAGTTGGCCAGTGTAACAAAATGGGCGAGTTGGCCAGTGTAACATCATGGGCGAGTTGGCCAGTGTAACAAAATGGGCGAGTTGGCCAGTGTAACAAAATGGGCGAGTTGGCCAGTGTAACAAAATGGGCGAGTTGGCCAGTGTAACATCATGGGCGAGTTGGCCAGTGTAACAAAATGGGCGAGTTGGCCAGTGTAACAAAATGGGCGAGTTGGCCAGTGTAACAAAATGGGCGAGTTGGCCAGAGTAACATATTGGGCGAGTTGGCCAGAGTAACATATTGGGCGTGTTGGCCAAAGTATATCGGGGCGTTTGGCTAGATTATATGGGACTGCGTGTCAAGAGTGATCAGACCGTAGGTATGGGACTACGTGTCTGATTAATGTGGACCCAAGAGTCTATGTTATGTGTGAGACTGCGTGTCAAGAGTGAACAGACCGTAGGTATGGGACTACGTGTCTGATTAATGTGGACCCGAGAGTCTATGTTATGTGTGAGACTGCGTGTCAAGAGTGAACAGACCGTAGGTATGGGACTACGTGTCTGATTAATGTGGACCCAAGAGTCTATGTTATGTATTGGGAGATTGGGACGATATCTGTTGTTAGATATTGAGTTGGTGCATACATGCATACGAACGATGAGATGATCCTTTTTATTGATGTTGTCATTATATGCCACATATCTGTAGATACTCTATTAGTATTTGCATTCACTCGGCTTTCGTAGCTGACGGCGTTTTATGCCGCTGGATATTCAACGTCCAGCTGGCCAGGGTTATGAGTATGCAGGTGATGCATACATGGATAGGTACCACGAGGAAGGAGCCTACGATGATGGAGGCTATGCTGGTGCTGACTACTACGCAAGCTGAAGACTTGGAGCTTGCTGTTGATAGTTTATGCCTATGTTTTAGAGACCGTTGTAATAGTTAAGTTTGTAATCGGCATATGTTGCCGTAATACTTTATTTGTACTTCTGCGATACTTATGGTTTGTAATAGTTAGTATCGAACTCTGATTATATATATCAACCCTAGAACTTTCCAATGTGTGGTTGAATCATTACTCTGATGGTTTGACTTTGGTTGTGGACAATGTGGTGACTTTCAACTGTCATGGCCTACGGGTCCAAAAAGGAATTTATTTTCTCTATTTTTGCTACTGCGGGGCGTGACAGGATTTTTGGTATCAGAGCCTAGGTTTTGTAGTCGTGTTCACCAATTGTCCAACCTTTCTTGAGTTGAACCTAAGATTCCTTGAGATAAGGGTTGACTCTAAGTTTGTGTTTTGGAGATCGTCCCTATAGAATTCTCCGTGCTATTAATGTGATGCTAGTTATAGCTACTATTATGTTTAGTGCGGATTACTTTCTATGATTATTTTTGGGTTTAGTACCCCAGGCGCTTGATGTAACCCTGAATGCGGTATCACCTTTGGGAGTAACCGTAAAATTAGGAAAAGTGTGTAAGGACTGTACTTTAACCCTCGAGGATAGAATTCTTCCCGCAGATCTAATCGTTTTGTCAATGAGGGAATTTGACATCATCTTAGGATTTGATTGGCTCACGAAGTATCGTGCCAAGATGGACTGTGCCAATAGGATGATTACCTTTTTGGTACCAGGATTTCAGTCTTTTGATTTTCAGTGCAACCCCTCTAGCGATGCTTTTCTCACTAGCCGTCTAGCAACTATCGAGAGCTCGAGTTCGGGACTCACTGTTGCACAGATTCCTGTAGTCCGAGACTTTGAGGATGTGTTTCAGAGTATTATTGGACTGCCACCTAAGCGGGAGATTGATTTCTGTATCGAGTTAGTACCTGGCACTTCACCGAAATCAAAGGCTCCTTATCGGATGGCACCAACGGAGATGCAAGAACTGAAGAAGCAAGTGCAAGAGCTAGAAGATCTCAAGTTCGTTCGACCCAGCACGTCACCTTGGGGAGCGCCGGTGTTATTTGTTAAGAAGAAAGATGGAACTCAGCGACTTTGCATCGACTATAGGGAGCTCAACAAGGTCACGATTAAGAATAAGTACCCACTCCCTAGAATCGATGATCTGTTTGATGAGTTGCAAGGAGCGACGACTTTCTCGAAGATCGACCTACGATCTGGATATCACCAATTGTTGGTTCGACCTGAGGATATTTCAAAGACTGCTTTCAGGACGAGGTATGGGCATTATGAATTCTTGGTTATGTCTTTTGGATTAACCAACGCCCCAGCGGTATTCATGGACCTAATGAATAGAGTATTTAGGCCCTACTTGGACCAGTTCATTATCGTGTTCATAGACGATATTCTGATCTACTCCAAGACCGAGGAGGAACATGAGGGACATGTAAGGATCGCACTACAGACCCTCCGAGATAACCAACTGTATGCGAAGTTTAGTAAGTGCGAGTTTTGGGTGAAGGAAGTCAAGTTCTTAGGACATGTTGTCTCACAAGATGGAATAGCAGTAGACTCGTCAAAGACAGACGCAGTTCTGGATTGGGATATACCAACGACTGCAACGGAAGTCAGAAGTTTTCTTGGTCTAGCTGGATACTACCGGAGATTTGTGGAAGGATTCTCCAAGATCGCAGCTCCTCTTACCGGACTAACGAAGAAGGATTTGAAGTTTGAATGGGGTAACAAGCATGAACGAGCATTCCAAGAATTGAAGGAGAGATTGACTACAACGCCAGTGCTTGCGATACCAAAGAGCGGTGAACAGTTCACTATTTATAGCGACGCATCACACCAAGGACTCGGATGTGTTTTGATGCAAGATGGGAAGGTAATCGCATATGGATCGCGACAATTGAAGCCTCACGAGTTGAATTACCCGACGCATGACCTCGAGCTAGCTGCGATTGTTTTTGCACTCAAGATTTGGAGGCATTATCTCTACGGTGAGAAGTTTGATCTGTTTTCGGATCATAAGAGTCTGAGATACTTATTCTCTCAAAAGGAGTTGAACATGAGGCAACGACGTTGGATGGAATTATTGAAAGACTATGATTTCACGTTACAGTATCACCCTGGGAAAGCAAACGTAGTAGCCGATGCTTTAAGTCGGAAACCCAGGAGGATAATAGTAGCTTCTCTTATGATCAAAGAATGGCAAGCGTTGGGAACGTTGGCTGAATTCGGTATTCAAGCCTCAGATTCAGGTGAAGGATGACACTTTGGATGTTTGGTAGTACAACCGACACTCATCAGTCGTGTCCTTGAAGCACAAAGGAAGAATGAAGGACTTCAAGAGTGGTTCGCGAGCAATGTAGTGAAGGAACCAGAGAATTGGAGTATTGGTTCGGATGGAGCACTCAGATGCAGGGGCAGACTTTGTGTGCCGGATGAAGATAATCTTAGAAAAGACATAATGGACGAAGCGCACAAGTCGCGAATGACTATCCACCCAGGAGGCACAAAGATGTACAAAGATTTGAAGAGAAACTTCTGGTGGGAAGGAATGAAACGAGAAGTTGATGAACACGTGTCTCAATGTCTCACGTGCAAGCAAGTGAAGGCGGAACATCAGAAGCCTCCAGGACTTCTACAACCATTACCAGTTCCCGGATGGAAGTGGGAACATATAACTATGGATTTCGTGGTAGGTTTTCCAAGGTCTCAGCAAAACCACGATGCTATTTGGGTAGTTGTGGATCGACTTACCAAATCGGCGCATTTCATAGCTTATAGTATGTCGTATCCAGTCGAACGTTTGAGTCGGATGTAGATACAACAAGTTGTGCGACTGCACGGTGTACCTATATCAATCGTATCAGACCGTGATTCAAGATTCACTGCAGAGTTTTGGAAAAGTCTACAGACAGCTTTGGGGACTTCGTTAAGCTTGAGCACTGCCTTTCATCCACAGACTGATGGGCAGACTGAACGAGTTAACCAAGTGATGGAGGACATGCTTCGAGCGTGTGTTATTGATTTTGAGGGCTCATGGGAGACTCATCTACCGCTGATAGAATTTGCGTACAATAACAGTCACCACTCGAGCATAGGAATGGCACCCTTTGAGGCATTATACGGAAGACCGTGTCGATCGCCTTTGTGTTGGGCAGAGGTTGGAGACAATCAACTGCTTGGACTTGAATTAGTTCGAGAAACTAACGAAAAGATCCAGATCGTGAAAGAAAGGATGCGAACGGCGCAGAGTAGACACAAGAGTTACGCAGATAAACGTCGCAGGAGTTTGGAATTCAGTGTTGGAGATCATGTGCTGCTTAAGGTATCTCCGGTGCGAGGAATTGTCAGATTTGGGCAGAAGAGAGGAAAGCTAGCACCGCGTTTCATTGGACCATTTGAGACCCTTGAACGTGTAGGAAAAGTTGCCTACCGACTCGCGTTACTGCCTAAGATGTCGGGAGTACACAACGTGTTTCATGTTAGCATGTTAAGAAAATGTGCTCACAATCCGAGTCATGAGATCAACTTTGAGGACATTGAGGTTAACGATAATGTGTCATTTTATGAAGGACCAGTACGAATTCTGGATTGGGGAATTAAGAAGCTAAGAAGTAAGGAAATTCCGTTGGTGAAGATCCAGTGGAAGTTTCACGACGAAGGAGAAGCATCATGGGAGCTAGAGTCAGAGATGCGTGAGAAGTACCCGGAGTTGTTCAACGATGCTTAGTTCGGATTTCGGGGACGAAATCTTCAGTTAGTGGGGGATGATGTAATACCCGCTATTTTTAAATATTTATTTCCCTAGATGATTAGTGTTTTTATGTTGTTATTATAATATTCAGTATTTATAGAACTCGTTTATAAATTTTCAGAATTTTTAGAAACAGAAATTTAGCAGATTTGTGAATATCTGGTATATTTGGACCAGTTATGAGTTTCCAACCAAACATGCCCTAAGGAAATAATTATCCTTCGAACCTTTAACTCTTGGTAATTGCAAGGTGAGGTCCCTCCTTGGTTCCTATATATATGGGACCATTCCATTACATTTATCCTTAGACATATAAGGTTGAGAAGTCATCCTAATGCGCACACACAAACACCAAGAACACCAAGAACGCACACACAAACACCAAGAACACCAAGAACACACACACAAACACCAAGAACACCAAGAACACACACACAAACACCAAGAACACCAAGAACGCACACACAAACACCAAGAACACCAAGAACACACACACAAACACCAAGAACACCAAGAACGCACACACAAACACCAAGAACACCAAGAACACACCTAGTACACCAAGAACACCAAGAACGCTATTTGAAGTCGGAATTTTATATTCGAAGATTCTTCGAGTTTTCTCGGCATTATTATTCTGCGAATTTAGGTGAGTCTCCAACTCACTCAGCTATTTATATTACACTTTGTTATGAACATATGATTATGATTATGTGATGTATATACGTATTATATTACGTATTTATATTTTTTGTGCGTATAAATACGGTATTCTGATATAGTATAATACGGTATAAATATGGTATTCTGGTATAGTATAATACGGTATAAATACAGTATTATGATATAGTATAAATACGGTATTCTGGTTTTCAAATACGGTATAAATACGATAAACTGGTATTTTTCAAATACGACTGAAATCGAGATGGATTCTTAATGAGGATCAAAAACTCTTAACTTCCAACATGAATACTTATTTATTTAATCTCACGGAACTTTTATAAAATTCGGTTGTGGACGTACAAAACTGGAAAATGACCAAAATACCCCTGTGCCTTATTTTTACTAGAATCATACACGATGTCTAATATTTCATTCTAGTTTTGGTTTGAATGTTGTTATATGTAATACCCTGTATTTTCCTTGTATTGTTATATCCTTTTGATATATGTTGAGATAATAATGAAATTGAAAGGCCGACGTGCATAGTAGTGGGTCTGTCGACCACAATGGTCGATACTATTTATGATTGGTACGTACAAATGCGGTCACGAAGATCGTATGATATAGGGCCGTAATGTTCTGTAACAAAATGGGCGAGTTGGCCAGTATAACATCATGGGCGAGTTGGCCAGTGTAACATCATGGGCGAGTTGGCCAGTATAACATCATGGGCGAGTTGGCCAGTATAACATCATGGGCGAGTTGGCCAGTGTAACAAAATGGGCGAGTTGGCCAGTGTAACAAAAAGGGCGAGTTGGCCAGTGTAACATCATGGGCGAGTTGGCCAGTGTACCATCATGGGCGAGTTGGCCAGTATAACATCATGGGCGAGTTGGCCAGTGTAACAAAATGGGCGAGTTGGCCAGTATAACATCATGGGCGAGTTGGCCAGTGTAACAAAATGGGCGAGTTGGCCAGTGTAACAAAATGTGCGAGTTGGCCAGTGTAACAAAATGGGCGAGTTGGCCAGTGTAACAAAATGGGCGAGTTGGCCAGTGTAACATCATGGGTGAGTTGGCCAGTGTAACAAAATGGGCGAGTTGGCCAGTGTAACAAAATGGGCGAGTTGGCCAGTGTAACATCATGGGCGAGTTGGCCAGTGTAACAAAATGGGCGAGTTGGCCAGTGTAACAAAATGGGCGAGTTGGCCAGAGTAACATATTGGGCGAGTTGGCCAGAGTAACATATTGGGCGAGTTGGCCAGAGTAACATGGGCGAGTTGGCCAGAGTAACATATTGGGCGTGTTGGCCAAAGTATATCGGGGCGTTTGGCTAGATTATATGGGACTGCGTGTCAAGAGTGAACAGACCGTAGGTATGGGACTACGTGTCTGATTAATGTGGACCCAAGAGTCTATGTTATGTGTGAGACTGCGTGTCAAGAGTGAACAGACCGTAGGTATGGGACTACGTGTCTGATTAATGTGGACCCGAGAGTCTATGTTATGTATGAGACTGCGTGTCAAGAGTGAACAGACCGTAGGTATGGGACTACGTGTCTGATTAATGTGGACCCAAGAGTCTATGTTATGTATTGGGAGATTGGGACGATATCTGTTGTTAGATATTGAGTTGGTGCATACATGCATACGAACGATGAGATGATCCTTTTTATTGATGTTGTCATTATATGCCACATATCTGTAGATACTCTGTTAGTATTTGCATTCACTCGGCTTTCGTAGCTGACGGCGTTTTATGCCGCTGGATATTCAACGTCCAGCTGGCCAGGGTTATGAGTATGCAGGTGATGCATACATGGATAGGTACCACGAGGAAGGAGCCTACGATGATGGAGGCTATGCTGGTGCTGACTACTACGCAAGCTGAAGACTTGGAGCTTGCTGTTGATAGTTTATGCCTATGTTTTAGAGACCGTTGTAATAGTTAAGTTTGTAATCGGCATATGTTGCCGTAATACTTTATTTGTACTTCTGCGATACTTATGGTTTGTAATAGTTAGTATCGAACTTTGATTATATATATCAACCCTAGAACTTTCCAATGTGTGGTTGAATCATTACTCTGATGGTTTGACTTTGGTTGTGGACAATGTGGTGACTTTCAACTGTCATGGCCTACGGGTCCAAAAAGGAATTTATTTTCTCTATTTTTGCTACTGCGGGGCGTGACATAGAAACATATAAATGTTGAGGTTATGACAAATCTATTCCTAGTACTAGGTTAGAAATGTCGTCGTCATCGTCGTCATTATGATGATAACTAAAGATTCTATAGAGATTCGTAATTAGGGTCATCCTAATGGACCTTCTATAACCGTATCCAAGGTGACGAAATCACTTTAAATCTTCGTGGAATTTTTGGGGAACATTCAGGGTGCTACACCTGTCGACTAGATCAACGATTATATGAAGGTTTTAAACAAGTTCTAGCAGAGGGGCATTCAACTGGACCAGTTTGTGGAAAGTCACAACTTTTCATGTTGTAACTTTGAATTTGTTTGAACTTCATTTGTTCTAATGGCTTCTAAACGTGTTTATACAGATATATATATATATATACTCAGTGTATAGGTGTTGGGACACAATCCTTTGTGTAGAGAAACAACTCTTACCCAATAGACACCTCTATATATACAATATAGTTAGTTATTTTGTGATATACTTTTATACATTTTATCTCTTCTCTTCTTCATCTTTTCTAGAGTCATTGAGAGTAATTTATATACATACAATTCTGCAGAAGTTTGTTGTACTTTAATTGTTAGATCGTAGTATCGTCAAAAACAAGACGTCATTGTCCACAAAACAACAGTCTTGTTTTTCGGACAATGTATTTATATGTGCTTCGATGTTAAATTTAGTCTATTTTTGTTTCTTCATATCCATTAATTTTCCAATAGTGAGATCATGAAGATTAAGATCTCAGGGATTTATGGTTTATGTCGTGTTAGATAGGTTTTATACGATTGTAGATTTTTGCCTTTCGTATTCATAGAATTTCTACCACTTTATGGACTGATTGAAAATGAAAAAAATTGATCCTATGGTTTATAAGTGAATCACTTCTGTAAATTTAAGTATTTATTGAGTTACTATTTTTTGTATAGAGTCTATGCCTAGTTTAGGGCTTTCTATGAAATGATTCTTTGTTAAAATAAGTAATAACATTACTTAAATTTTATAAAACCTGGAGAGAAAAATGAGACTTGGAGTCAACCAAATCCTATTTTAGTTATTTCCAAGAAGCCCCTAACATTGCACTACGTCTAGCATAAACAAATAATAAATTAAATAAGTACTTAGAGCATCCACAATGAGTAATATAAACTTAAGACAAAATGAGCTTAACTTTAATGTACAGAGAAACAACACTTACAATGATGTAGTGATCAAATGGCACACACAAAGTTAGTTGACACAAAACGAAGTAGTTCAGAAGTTTTGCACCCATAAAAAAGAAAAAATAAAAAATAAATAAGGACCCTCATAGCACACACTGTGTCATTTGGGAGTGGTACGACAAAGTGTGCCGTTTGAGATGTTTTTCAATAAGAGATGACTTTGTTTGTGCCGTGTGGTGTCTCATGACACACTTTGTGTTGTAACTCCCATATAATAGCTAAACTTAACTAAACACTAACTTTAGGTTGCACTAAGTTTCAATCCTCAAATTTCTTGTATACCCTACACCATTATTAATGTCCAATTTACTTTTTTTTTTTTTGACACATATTAAATGTCCAAATACTAAGTACCACTAAACTTACTGTACTAAATTGTCCATTGCAGATGCTCTTATTAGACTTTTAAAATTTGAGAATTCCACAATAATATAAGAAAAGTAATGCTAGACTCACACAAAATTTTAGACAAAATAATACCAACCTTTTATTTCAGTGAGTTGCATGTGAGGCTCATATGTTTCTCCATGGGAATCAAAGCTACGAGTATTTTGCGTGGAATTTTACGTGAGTATAGAATTATTGGTGTAAGAAAATTGGTTACTATTTGCATAAACTGGTCCCGGGTCCGGGGGAATTCCAGAAGTTTCTCAGTGTCACACCATATATTGGAGAATAAGGATGGTTGGGCCCCGTCAAAACGCCGTCTATATCAAAATTGTTTGATATCAAGATCTCCCATATCCTACGGTGTACAACAGATCGGTAGGACACCTCTTTAACGTGGAACCCAATGTTCCCAAACCCACGCAATCCCCTTTCAAGTCATTGAATCAACAACTTCACGAACCCAAGCCTAGCCTAGGCTATCCCCTCTCTCTTTCTCTGTCTAAAACTTATCTTCCAAACAAAAGAGCAATGGCTGCCTCCACTGTAATACGCACACCAACGTTCAGACCACCTCCACCTCGCCTAGTAAGCACCAATTGCTACTCCTCTTTCCAATCTCCAAAACTTCTTCTGTGTGTTTCTTTCAGACAGAGTCATACATTAACATGCCCCAGACGATGTCGTATCTACTCTCCTCCTCCTCATCAACATCCCTCTAACAAAGCACTTCCACTCCCTCTACTTAAATTCTTACCTTCTTTTGCTTCACACGGAGAAACTACCGAGACCGAGACCCAGACCCAGACCGATGAAAAGGATGAGGAGCTTCAAGATTCTCAAATTCAGGTATCCTATACATAATAACAATTATTATTTAGTAAGATTATGTATATTGTCTTTGCTCATTTCTTTTGGAAACTTTGGGTGAATCAGAAATATTGGTTTTTATTTGTGATGATGCCAAAAATTGGTATAAGGATAAAAGGACTGAGACAAGGGAGATTTGAGTGTGGCTCGGCCCGTTAATCAGGTGACCTATGTACACGGGTGCGTCTGTGCGCTTGTACTAACAAATCACCGGCAGCCCCTAGTGAACCAATAGGGAGGGCGGCACTACTAGCGACCGACCAGGCATATGCGTGAGTACCTTTCGTATTGTTACCGCTATTCTATGGAGGCAGAAAAGCAATCCCTTTTAGTGGGTGGTTCCTTTTATAGATGTAAGAGACCTCCCGTACAAGGTAAGTTGTGAGATTAGGAAACACAATCTCACCATAACTGATTTACACGAATTAGGGGACTTTCCTAAGTGGCTTAGGAAACTACTTGTTCTTTCCATTAGTCCTTTAGGCAAGATAGGAAACTGTTCGGAGCCTTGAGGAGCAAGCCAGGGAATACTCTGGAGGACTATCCCGTATTGCCGGCCCCGTGGGCCTGGACTGGGCGGACTCTGTTGAATACTCTGGGACGCGAGCCTCCACCTTGATAACCTGGCCCTTCATGCTGAGCTGGCGGAACTTGACCTTCATCAGGGGATGAGTCTGACTCGTGATCCCGAGCTGCAGGCTCAGACTGAGCGCTCCAGGGATGATGGACCAGGTTAAGCTGAATTCCAGGCACCCTCCATGGCTGACTCAGCTTCTACGTGCTGACGTGGCAATATGACTTTGACCGGATATTTTCTGACCTATCAGCTGCCTCCCATTTTCGAAGCGGAGATGATGCTATATCAAATGAGTTTTGAAAATTCGTGCTATTCAATGTACCGGCCGGGAAATTGCCCAGCTACTCCTCGGGAATGGGCCCACCACCCTTGGCCACTCGGGGTCGAACCGATCGGTACCGTTGGGAACCCAGGGACGGTGGCTGCCACGTGTCAGGGTGTGAATGGCTTGGTTAGAATCCAACGAGGCCAGCGTTGGTGTAACCGATCAGTTGCGTGGTAACCGGACCGTCATGTCATGCATTTAATGCGCGCGCCTTTTGAGGCGACGCTTCACGTACCCAAGGGGACAGGTTGCTGGTGGTTTAGGCGGGAAAGCTTCCTGGCCGTTGGATTTGCTCTGATCTGTGACCGTCCGCGCTTCCTATATATATAAAGGGTCCTTGTTCATTTCCTTCATTCCTGCTGCCCTGGGACAGAGATTACCAAGCGGTTTTGAGAGCAAAAGTCCCCGGTCAAGCGTCTCGAACTCTTTTTCTGCTTTAATTTTTGTAAGTCCTTACTTCCCCAGTTTCAATTCACTGCTCTCTTCCTTTTCCTTTTATTTTTTTCTTCCCCGAGCGACGCTGGAAAACGAACCCATTAGGGCTTGCGCAGGAGTTGGATTTTTTCTTCCTTAGGTTCATCTTCCTTCTTAGGTCAAGTAGCACGTCCTCTGTAACCGAGCAGCTGAACCAGTCGGGTTATTCTGTAACAGTGCTGACTGAGTGCTTTACCCTAAAAGCTCTGTACACCTTACCCCACAGGTTGTTGGATCTGCCCCCCTTTTACCTTAGACTTGGAGTCGCTGACCCCTATTTAGGCCAGCAGCTACTTTCTCGTCCAATCCCAGGAGCCTTAGAGATGGAACACTCTGAGTTTGATTCTTGTTCCCGGTCGGAGGATGAACAGTTGCGGTCTGGAATCCCAGACACGAGCCTAGATCCACTCTCCGCTACTCCGTCGGACCACCACAGTGAGGGTAGGATCCCGATTCGGGTCTCGGACGGCGAGTCAGACCAGGAAGCCCCAGTGGCCTCCATCTCACGGGGTTCTGGAGATGAGATACCGGAGGGTCCTGATCCCGAGGTGGTGTTTGCCTATGAATTCACTCCTTCCGTCCTGCGTGCTCAAGACCTTAACCTAATTAGGGATAGGTACGCCCTTCCCGATGGTTGCGCCTTGACTGTACAGGCTGGCAGAGCCCAGTTTCATCACCCGGGTTTCGTCACTTTATACGAGGACTCCCTCATGACTGGGTTCCGTATTCCACTTCACCCGGTAGCCCGGGACGTCCTGATCTACCTCGAGATTGCTCCGGGCAGTTAGCTCCGAATGGATGGAGGTTCCTGATGGGGTTCATTTCTCTTTGGCCCCAAGTCTTCGGGTACGAGCTCACCCTCCAAGAGTTTTTCTGGACCCACCGACAATTCCCCGTTCATGGGGAGGTCGGGTTCTTCTCTGTCGGGGCTCAGCAGGGGAGAAAAATTATTGTCAAACTGCCCAAGCAACAACAAGGGGTGGAAGAATAAGTTCTTCCAAGTGTTCACCCCCGGGTTTTATGAGCGAGCCCCAGGGATTCGGCTAAGGACTTCCTGGGCAGGAGAGCTGAGGAGTAAGCTCATTCATCGTTTCCCCCTTTGCTTTTATTTACTTCTAGTTACAACTTGGTGACTGACTGTTTCATGTTTCGTTTTGCAGTGGGATCAACCGACCCACCGAGCATCCCCGAGGAGTGTCGAGCCCGGATTAGGCGTTTGGCTGACCTGTCCACCAACATCTGGAACACACTGTCCCGGACAGGGGACTTTATCGCCACGTATAGCCCGGACGAACATGTCGAAGCCCCTGCTTTTCCCCCGATCATCCCGGGTGAGTATTCGGGTGAACTGTTTGATTTCAGCTGCACTTTCCCGATTACTGACTACATGGCTCTCCTGTTCCTTTGCAGAAATGGGTCTTCGGAGAGACCTAGAGCAGCTGAGGGCCAGACAAGCCGCCCGGGTGGCGTATAGAGGAAAGAGGCCCGCTGCTGAGACCTCGGGCAGAGATTGTCCGCTCCGACGGATAAGGCATGGGACACAAACTCTTCAGGCGCCCGGGGAGACGTCGACTCCCCAAGTGGTGGTTGTTGAGGAGGCTGTTCCCCGGGAGGTGCCGTCGGGGACTCCGCTGGGGGAGTCGGCGGAGATTAGGTAGTGGGTCAGGCCCAACTTTCTCCCCAGCCAGGTGGAGATGTGTGCAAACATGTCTCCTCAGGCCTTGCAGGGGTGGCGGTACAGCCTCTCCCACTTTGTAAGCATTTCTTCTTCTGTTCATCCATTAATCACTTTTCGTCCTTTCTCATTTTTGTTCCTGTTTTGCTTAGTAACCGATCGGTTTGTATTTTTTGCAGGTCAGTTGCATGGCTGCCGGTGCTGAGTCCTTCCTACCTTCTCTAGTCGGGAGGGACATTGCTGCTGAAGCTGCCCTGTCGTAGGAGCGGGCAACTTCGGAGGCCAGGGAAACCGCCCTGGTTGTGGAGAAGGACAAAGTTAAGGCTTAGCCGTAAGCCTTAGAGCGGCACAGGGGGAGCTGGCGGCCGCCTAGGCTGATCTGGAGGCCGCCTGGGCCATCACGTCGGCGGCGGGGCTAAGGCGAAGGTCCTGGCTGAGGCGACAGCGGCGGGGTCCATGGAGGAAGCCTTCGACAATGGTTTCTTCCAAGGCTATGAGGACCTGAAGAGGAGTCTGGCCTGAGACCATCCCGAGTGGGACATCTCGTCCTACGAAGGGATTGACTCGAACTATTGGGACGTGGGTCCTGTTGTTGTTGAGTGTCTTGCTGCTGAGGCCGGGCCTGCCGAAGATGCTGGGGCTCTGTCCCGGGAGACGGCACCACCCCGGAAGGAGAGGCCGGGGAAACGGAGGATGTGGTCGTCGTGGATGACTCCTAGTCCCCCTCTCTTTTTTGTTTTGTTTTGTTGGTGGTGTTGGTTTTTTTTTTGGGAAGGCTACTACAACTGCCCCCAGCCTTTGTACAAACTTTATTTCGATTAATGAAAAGGCCCGTCGAGGCCACCATTTTTCATCAATCATCATTATTTTTTTACCTGCTTGTCTTTGATTGCCAATGCCCAACCAGTTGGAAACCCTGCCTTAGCAAGAGTTTAGGACCGTGGCGGGTAGAGAATAGTTGGTCTGCTCAGGACCTGTTTAGAAGGTCTGCCGGGCACAGTGTAGGAGTTAGGTCCTGGTACTATCTCGGTCAGTTTCTCTGGACACTGTAGGCACTTAGGAATGCTTTGTGACTTAATTGAGTTCAATGTCTAGGTACTTTGAATTCTTATTCTACATTATTCACCTCTAGTTAGGGAAAACTCATCCTCGAGTTTTGAAGTGGTGAAGAATAAGACGTTTTGGAACTCGAGTTTAAATCTTTGAAGTAGAAGTTGACATTTCAAATAACTCTGACACCCAATTTCTTGTAGGAAGTAATGAGAAATATTGGCATTCTTCCTTTCCACCAAACTGTTGTTCAGTTTGGAGTTGTTAAAGTGACTAGTTACTCCAAAAGCTTAACGTATTTGAGAATGATTCTAACCATTTATATCAAGCTTCAATACCCTCCCTCACGTCCGATCTTGTCTTACATGTGGAGAGGGAACAAAAGAAACTCCATCATAATAGAGACATACAGCCAAGTGCAATATGCAAACCATAATGGGGATGGAGACTCGAAGCTAATACCTCCCACAATCCTGGCTTTGATACCATGCTAAGTGATCAGTTACTCCAAAAGCTTAAGCTATTAGAGAACGGGCTTAGTACTATATATTATGCTTCAATAGAAGTTACAAATTAATGGTTGGATTTATTTATAAGGTTTCTTACTTTTCTTCTGGTTCCACATCTCCTAGTCTTGGCTCTTCTTGAAATTGAGCATGTGGTGGAACATAATTAAGTTTATATTTTGATGCAATGAACCACTAAACGACTGGAAAGACTAAAAACTTGGAGCAGTCGTGTTGGTTCCACGGGGTATTGGAAGGAGGAATGGGAAGATATAGGATGGTTGAGAGATCGGAGTTGAACTTTGGCTTTCCAAGTGGTTTCTTGCGAAAAACATCCGACAATCTTGGTTTGCATTGCCACTCTAAAATTAGCAACGCCATTCTTAGTGCCTGCAAACTTCTTTGAAATATCGCATTGGTAACCATTGTTTTTTTAAAAAAAGTGAAGGAAAGAGCATGATCTTTCCTAGGATACCAAACGGATGCACGACATATTCTGAGATCCTTCTGAGTTGGTGAGCTATTGACTGAGAAAATGGTGATTTGAGATTATGATTATTATTATTATTATTATTATTATTATTATTATTATTAGGGTAAATTACACAAACCTCCCCTGAGGTTTGCCTTAATTACACGGACCTCCCCTCTTGTTTCA
The DNA here is from genome assembly GCA_033977485.1 of Hydrangea macrophylla. Classification (NCBI taxonomy): domain Eukaryota; kingdom Viridiplantae; phylum Streptophyta; class Magnoliopsida; order Cornales; family Hydrangeaceae; genus Hydrangea; species Hydrangea macrophylla. The sequence goes on along the minus strand of CM066991.1, from coordinate 52,610,355 downwards.
AAAATTACACAGACCTCCCTCGAGGTTTGTAATTAGGTAACCAAACGCCCCCTCCCCTAATGGTCCGTTAGTTTTTTTACATTAGCCTCCCCTAATATTATAAAATTGTCATACTAAAGCCCCCTTTCTCTTATATTTTTGTGCTAATTCTAAAATCCCTCCTCCCTCCTATGTTTTTGGGTTAATTTTTTAGCATTAATTTATATCATCTACACAAAATATACACAAAACATATATAAATAGGTCCAAAATTTTTTTTTCCCCCGAACAAACCTCTATCAAGCCCCCCTGTATTAATTTTCTAGATCCGCCCCTGTCCCTATGCTTCAAAAGTGGACACTTAACCCCCTGTGATTGTGGACTAAAATAGAACTGTTATGATTTCACTCAAAGAGCGTTAACCCCAAAATTAACATCACAAAATGGGTTAAGTGTTTATATTTTTAACCAATTTTAGAATTTTTGTCAGTTTTGAGTGAAATCATAACAATACCATTTTAGTCCACAATCACAGGGGGTTAAGTGTCCACTTTTGAAGCATAGGGACAGGGGCGGATCTAGAAAATTAATACATGGGGGGCTTGATAGAGGATACATGGGGGACTTGATAGAGGTTTGTTTGGGGAAATTTTTTTTTTTGGACCTATTTATATGTATCTTGTGTCGATATAAATTAATGCTAAAAAAATTAACCCAAAAACATAGGAGGGAGGAGGGATTTTATAATTAGAACAAAAATATAAGAGAAAGGGGGCTTAGTATGACAATTTTATAATATTAGGGGGGCTAATTGTAATTTTCAGGGGAGGCTAATGTAAAAAAAACTAACGGACTGTTAGGGGAGGGGGCGTTTTGTTACCTAATTACAAACCTCGAGGGAGGTCTGTGTAATTTTTGAAACAAGAGGGGAGGTCCGTGTAATTAAGGCAAACCTCAGGGGAGGTTTGTGTAATTTACCCTTATTATTATTATTATTATTATTATTATTATTATTATTATTATTATTATTCAGTAGATAAAGAAGGGGATTAGGTTGTTTATATTTTAGAATGAAGGGAGTGTGATTATGTATGGTTTGAAAGATAACAAAAAATGTGAAATTCTAGTTGCTAGAATTCTGGACAACAATTAGTTTGCTTGCTGGAAGAGAGGAGATATCAAGAATGAGAAAGTGCACAAGTCGCGCGCGAGAGAGAGAGAGAGAGAGAGAGAGAGAGAGAGAGAGAGAGAGAGAGAGAGAGAGAGAGAGAGAGAGAGGGAGGTTCATTCAAATAACTCATTTGAACTCATTTCATTTCATTCCTCTTCAAATTCTATAAAAGATATCTTTTATAGGGGCTGAAATTGCAAAGGAGTATGTACATGGTGCTAGTCAAATACATTAAATACAATTTACCATTTTACTAACAATATATCATGTGGCTTTGAATTATGACTAAATGTTCTTGAAAACTAAAATACCCTCAACCAAAGGTAATGAACCTAGGCTTAGTTTGGCCCCCATGTGGCTTTTTAAAAGGAGCTTATGAAATTTACTACTAAGTTGTTTGATAATTTTGTACTAGTGACACACTACTCTTCAAAAATATATCATGAAACCAAAAAGCCACCTTGAGCTTTTAAAAGCTCCATTCTAGAGCTTTTAAAAGCTCCCCCCAAAAAAGCCCTAAGTTCAATTTTTACATAGCGCATAAACTAGTTACCAAATGAATTAACATAAAATTGTGCTTTAAAAAAGGAGAAGCACCAAAAGGGGGGCCAAACTAAGCCCTAGAAGACTTACTTAATAATCAACATGTGTCTAAACTATAAGACACTAAACCTAAACACGAGAATATTAAACATGTGATTCCAAATTTGACTTAATTGGCGAAATAGTTGAATGTAATTGTCCGAGTATTCTGATTCTGCGGCAGAGTAATGGTTTATGAGGAATTGATTAACCATCTCTAGATTGACCGCCTGATTTGCTAGATGGGGGCATTTCTTTTGACTTCTAGGTTTAGACAGATGATTGCTAAATCCAAAAGGCTGGAGACAAATCTAATCTTTTGGCATCATTTGCACAAAGAGGCTGCTCTGAGACGAATCCTATTCTCACACATGGCAGGTTGAATTTGGTGTGTGGGTATAGTTTGTTGGAAAATGCCTACTGTCTTACACTTAGGAGACCGAATTGGATGTCAGTAGATATGTAATTTAGTTTTCTCCATGGAACCAGAAAATCACTTTGACATTATGATTTCACTCATCTTGTAAACTGATGGGTAAAAATTGATGTGACCTTTTGATAGTCAAGAAAATTATGTCTCTTATTTTTTTTTCCCCCTTTTATCCATAAAACTACATCTTAGGCATTAGTTTTTAATTCTATAAGTATGAAGTATGTATATTCAGTTCTGTTAAGTACTCTTGATCACTATGTTAAATACTCTCATCAGTTATTCGAGTCTTGACATTCTTTGTAATCATTTGATTTTCCTCGCGTTTCATAGAGATGTTGTATTAGTTTTTCAGATGGGTTTTATTATAAACTACTATATGTTTCCATATCGCTTCCCGCTTCCCATCGCCTCTGGTATTCTCGAACCATGTTTCTTGGTTTTGCTTCCCTTGCCTTCTGCTGCATCTGCTCACTCTTTTGGTGACTATGGTTTATTTGTGTGTGGAATGATACCAACATTAAACATGGTGAATGAGAATTAGTGTTTGCACATCCAATATATGCTTCCATACTATTCTTGTTTTTGTCCAATGGCGTAGGTGAGTCTCTATGTAGGTTTTTATGCTTTCAATGATATTGTTGAATTTCTCTATTGTCTTACTGCCTTCAATGATAATGCTTTTTCTAGTGCTGTTTTGCTCTCATTGCTACCAAAAAATTTTTTGATGCTAGGATCCCCTTGAAATGTAGTCTAGCAGATGTCAGATGAACCTTAGCTCAGGTCTACTCTTGTTCTAGTACAATTAGTCAATTACTCTATTTATGCTCAAAGGCAGAAATGAATGTTATAGTTAGGAGTTTGTGTGATCTTGTGAACATTTTGGGATTTTGCACCATGTAGCTGTAGTTCAGCAGGTAGGATTCACAAGTGTTGCTCCATACTTCCTTAACTATCAGAGACATAAGTTCTCATGTATCAAAATGTAATTGTCGCATCCTCAAAGGCTGTGTATATTCTCATTTAATTTGCTCATAAATGTAGGCCCTGTTTGGGCTTTCCTTGGATGCAACTATTGCATTTATACTTTAATTTGGGAGTGTTGTGCTCATTTTGAAAATGATGCTTAAAATCATGAATTTCGCCATTCGAATCGAATGTAGATTCCCACTTACCCAAATGGATTTATCCATGATGATGGGTTTTACTTTAAGGTGCTATACGAATTATGAATGAGGCTATTTAAGTTCAGCTGACAACCAAACATGGTGTTATTGAACAGTATGATTCAGATGGTGGTGATGTAGAAAATGGTGCAAGTGAGGGTGACAAAGTTGATGCAGAGCAACCCGCTTCGCCCATCATAACTATACTACAATCATATAAACAAGCCTTGGCAGGCAACGATGAGTCTAAAGTTGCTGAAATAGAAGCTTTCCTTGGTTCCATAGAAGATGAGAAAATTGATCTTGAGAGGAAAGTGGCTACTTTGTCTGCGGAACTATCATATGAGAAGGATCGGATTCTCAGAATTAGTGCAGACTTCGACAATTTCCGGAAGAGGACAGAGAGGGAACGACTTTCGCTGGTAACAAATGCACAAGGGGAAGTTGTGGAGAATCTGTTGCCTGTTTTAGATAACTTTGAGAGAGCTAAAGCACAGCTCAAGGTGGAGACTGAGGGTGAGGAGAAAATCAACAGTAGCTATCAGAGTATAAACAAGCAGTTTACAGAGATTCTGGTTTCACTTGGTGTTGTCCCTGTGGAGACAATTGGGAACCCCTTTGATCCGTTGGTGAGTTCCTCAACCCCCTTGAACTATACCACCTATATTTACGCTATATATCTAATATTTGCCAACTGCAATAGTATGTAAAATTAAGCTTTCCTTTACAGATCACGTTGACTATCTGAAGTAGAGATGGCAATTTCCCGGAATACCCCGGGCCCCAACCCAACCCGAGCCTATTGAACCGGGTTTAGAATGGTTAGAATCAGGGTGGGTTCGGGTTAAAAACATTAACCCAACTCGGGGTAGGAGCGGGGATGCTTTTATGTAGACAAACCCATCCCAACCCGACAATGGTTTTTTAAAGAGTTGTCTCAAGGGTAAGTGTTAAATAGTACTGAAAGCGTGCACATATTACGTATTCGAAGGAAAGTGTATTAACACTTCCAAACCAAAACCTTCCAAAACATAACTATTGGCTGACAAATCACGTGTTTCAAGGAAAACAATTAAAGGATTGATTCAGTGTGAAAATCTAGATTGGATCCCATGTGCATGTGATATATTGATCTATTACTCGAAACAATGTAGCTTTGGCCTTAAAATCTCAAAAAATTTGTCCCACATCGGTCAACTATTAGTCAATGAGAATTTTTAGCTTCTATAAAAGTGTTCGACTACACTATCATCAGTATCATGTTAACCAGCTAATCTTATAAGTGGGGTAATATCTTGCCTATTGGTCACACGTGACAAATAGTTGAAGTTGTGAAAAACATTTGGAAAATTTAAAAATGCCTGCTGGGAAACCTGCACAAGTCGGGAATGGTATGGGTTCAGGGTAAGTTTTTTCAGTTGGGGTCGGGGTTGGGTTGGAAAAGGGGTGCCTGTCCTGTTGGCATCCCTTCCTAAGATCACCCTATTGACGGATGCATTCCCAATATGACAATCATGATATGCATCCTCTTTCCTGATGAAGAAAATAGCTGAACAAATTGTGTTATGTAGACATGTATATATATATATATATATATATGTCTGTGTGTGTGTGTGTTGGCAACTTGGCGTAACAAATACTATGATCATTTGCTCCATGCAGGAGAGTTTACGAGTTGGCTCGAAATCCAGTCGAGTACTTGAGGGACTTTTTCAAACTCTCAATAAAGCTTGTTCAGGTTTTATGAAGACCTGGATACGCTTTTGACTCAAACCAAGTCTCGATTGATTCGAGCCAATTCGATGAGTTTAGGTAAGTAAAAGATTATGCATGTTGGTACCAAGTCTAAGCAGTAGCCTAAAGCTCATAACTGGATAATTGCCCAGACTTCATTTACTGAGGTAGTAATTTAATGGCAAGTGAATTGTGATTTGTGAATTGATGACAACCTAATTGCAATAACCATCTGCAGGATTGACATCTTACCTTAAGAACACATAGCAAGCCTTGTGTTTGTGGTGGTTTTGTTCTACTTTTCTTGTATATGTTCTTTGGACATTAGGATTAACTGTAATTTTTTCCTCCCCTCTTTTAACTTCTAAAAGCTACATGAAGCGATCATGCGCGAGGATTCCACAGAATTTGAAGAAGGTATTGTAAGTGCTGAATTCCGAAAAGGTTTTAAACTTGGTGATAGACTGTTGCGTCCATCGATGGTGAAAGTATCGGCTGGTCCTGGGACCGCAAAGGTTGAATCGGTAGAGCCATCTACTAACGAACCAGAGAGTGGAAGTACAACCTGTGAGGAGGGGAGCTCGGAAACAGTGTCTGTTGAAGAATAGTTGGAGCAATCTAATTGCAGTTTTGTATACAAAGCAGCAGTTCTTTGATGTTTGTTTCTTTGGTAGGATTAATTTAGCAGGGCTATGGTTGCTTCAGATTATATACTGTTTGTAGTTTTGGTCTTCTCAAAGAGATTGAAATTTAGTTGGATGGAATAGTTTTGTAATGATCTCTCTCTCTCTCTGTCTGTCTCTCTCTCTCTCTCTCTCTCTCTCTCTCTCTCTCTCTCTCTCTCTCTGAGATTGTTTGATAATTCCTAGGTCGTACCTCACTCTATAAATGGCACAATCTTCTTCTTGTTCAATCAAAGAATATACCTAGTTTTTACACATGGGGCTTTTGGTTGGGTGTGTTGGACCATTTCTTTTTGGAGCGGATGTAATACATATACATGCATTTATGATTTATGTGGATTGTATGTGGATTTATAATACATATACATGCATTTATGATTTATGTGGATTTTATCTTTTCTGGAGGATAAACGACCGAGTAGCATATATTGGCAGGAGTGGTAGTAGGGATGGAACTTGGAAGAGAGAAAGAGAGAGAGAACATGTTTCCATGACAAAGGTAATTCTAATATGCACAACTCTTGTGGTACTTTTCTTTTACTTTCTTTTTAAATTTTTATCTAATCAAATGTTAGAAAATACTGCTCAAAAAAAAAAAAAAAGTGTCAGAAAATAAGGGTCTGTTTGATCGAATTGAAAATTAAATACTAAATTTTAACCGAATAAATTTGTAATACTGAAAACAATGAAAACAGTGTTTCAAGTGTTGAAGTATATTGCTTTCAGTGATTATTTTTAGGATATATTTTATTTTATTTTATTTTAACTTTTCTATGGATTTTTGGCTACTTTTTTCTAATTAAGTGGTACATTATTAAATGCACTAAAAAGTAATAAACTTGTGGGTTATCAAACACACCCTAACTCATTCCTTTTGACCCGTCTTCTCCTTCTCGTAACTTCCATTATTTTATTTCTACTTTCTTTTTTTCTTATTCAACTTCCTATTATTTGCTTATCACAATGGGGCGACTGGCTAATATGGTCCAGAGTAGGCAATCAATCCATATGTTTTGGTTAAATACATTTTATTATTGTAGTTATACCCATATTCACTTAACTCCATGTAGTTCAAAAGTGGATACTTAACCCCGTAGTTTCGGATCAAAGTGAAACTATTAAGATTCACTTCAAAACTGATTTAAATTCCAAAATTGGCCAAAAGTATTAACACTTAACTTCACTTTGTGAGGTTCATTTTGAGGTTAATCACCTATGTGGAGATAATTCTACCATTTAATCGAACTATGCGGGGTTAATTTTTAACACTTATCAGTTATCCCCATTGGGGAGCTAATTTTGGATTGATTGATCATGTGAGATTAATTTTGACCCTTAACTTTCCCATGTGGGCCTAATTTAACACTAATCCTTATGTGGGGGCTATTTTGTGATAAATCTTTGTAGTTTCACTTTAGTCCAAAATCATAGGGCATTTAAGTGTCCACTTTTAAACTGTAGGGGGTAAAGTAAAAATGAACCTAACTTCAGGAGTGTAAAATGTATTTAACTCTTTTATTTATGAGTTAATTAGTATAATGTCCATTTTACTCTAGGTTTCTTGCAATAGGCCCAACGTATGAAACAATTTCGTCTGAAGTCCACACCACAAAATTTGGACCAAACTACCCTTTCCATTTCTCATTCAAAACTGCAATTAATAACCCCAACTATTTTAGGGGTTTTCAAAATTCAAATCTCAAATACCTAAATGAGAATAAATCACATTATATATGCATCAACAAGGTCTCTCTCTCTCTCTCTCTCTCTCTCTCTCTCTCCCTGTTTAGAGAGAGAAAGCTCAGGCCATAGCTCAGACCATCCTCACACAGGACCTCTCCGGCGACCTCACGCTAGTCGATGCAAGCCAGATAAACTCCATGGTGAGATGCTCAGTCTCAAATACGCCGCTGCGCTCCTCCCGGGGACCAAGATCATGGCCAACGTGGACTACTCGAGGACCAAGATCATCGTCGGATCCGCTCTCTATATCGTCATCGCCGGCGCTAGGCAGAACCCCGGCGAGTCCAGGCTGAATTGATACAGAGGAACAAGGGTGTTCTTGATTATTGTGCCCCAACTTGCGAAGTACTCGCCCGATTCTATGTTGGTGATTGTTTCGAACCCGGTTGATGTTTTGACTTATGATGCTTGGAAGCTTTCTGGGTTTCAACAACAATGGCAATATCGGATTTGCTCTCTCTCAAGCTATACAATGGAACCCGATTGTATATTATGTTGTGGTTCAAAGGTTGTGGTCCAAAAGGTTGTAGTGTAAAATTTAACACTCTTGTTCTTGCTTCAAAAGTTGTGATGTGTAACTGTATACTTTGTTGTAGTTCAAATGATATGGTTCAAAAGGTTGTAGTATAAAATTTAACACTCATGTGCAAATGAATTTGTGATAAGACAGTGTTCCTTTGTTGAATAACTCGAATATGAGTGTGAAATTTAACACTTATATTCATTCTAGTGTGAAATTTAACACAATTTTTTTTTGTGATGGTGATGAATGACTGTTAGATCACCCAAGAATGGTGAAATACGAAATTAAAAAAGATATGTGTAATATTAAACAGATTCTAACGTATAAAGCCCTACAATTATGGCATTTAGTAACTTAATTCCTAAAATATATGCAAGATTTAGTAACTTCCCAAAATTATGGGATTGAGTTTGACCAATTACAGTATAAAATAAGTTTGGTAACTTCCCAAAATATATGCAAAATTATGGGATTGAGTTTGACCAATTACAGTATAAAATAAGTTTGGTAACTTCCCAAAATATATGCAAGATTATGGGATTGAGTTTGACCAATTGGAGTATAAAATTTCACACTAATGAACTAGTTGCAATGTAAAAACAAACCAGTTGCAGTGTAAAATTTTACACTAATGAACCAATTGCAGTGTAAAATGAACTAGTTGCAGTGTAAAATTCAATACTCGCATAAATGTATGGTGCATAGTAACAGATTAATATGTTATGTGATCAATGATTATTGGTAGAACATACAAAAATGGGATACCCACATAAAAATGGCGTTAGAAATAATCAAAAGACCCATAATGTACAAGGCTAAAGTTATGGGATTTTATTTCCATATATTTGATATGCAAATCAATGGGATCTTTAAAAATTGAGTTATTACCATATATATATATATATATATTTCTATATATGTATGCCTGTGTATATGTATAGGGGTAAAAAAGTCACTAAAACTATCTATAATTGGGGATTGTGGACTAATCTCTAACAACATTCACAATTATAGGGTCTTTCATTGGGAAGTACCAATTGGTGGGTCTATTATAACAAACATTGGTAGAATGGGATTTCCCACTAAATTTTTCTTTATTTAAAGTCAAAAAAGTCCTTGAGATTTTTGGACCAAAATGACCTCTAATGGCTATTCACGTGTCTCTATTCTTATTTTCAGCCAACAATCTACCATTTTTTTTTCAATCATTTAAATGTCATAACTTTAAAACTACAAATTGATATTCGATAAAATCTACTCCAATAATTTTTTTTTATATATTTGTCATCTATAAAATGAGATCTACAAAACCAGATCCATATTAGCTATTAAATTCTTTTAAAAAAAATAAATAAAAATATTGTAGCCAAAAAAATGGAGGTCAAAACAATAAGGCTAATGCTATTTCCAGATAAACAAAGCTAATGTCAGAGCATAAAGTGTCGCTAAGCTTTTCGTGACACTTTTTTTTTGGATCACTAGAACTTTTAGCGACAAAAATTGCTATGGCATTAGCTACTAATGCTCTGGCAACATCATTACCCAATTGTAATAATAATATTAATTTATTTCTTGATAAAATCGACACTTCAATTGTGTAGATCTTGAAAAATTAGCCCAAGTTAAAAAAAATAAAAATAATAAAATCGTCCAAAACAGCCAAAGAACCACAAAGTTAAGGCCATTTTAGTAGATAATACTATTTTTAAGGTGTTGTCCAGGTAAATATAGTGACTTGATATTGTCTTTTACGATCTGCATATGCTTGTTATATGATATCGTCAAATACATGTCGTCAAAGACAGTAACATATCTTTAAATCGACCAAAAAATCCGCAAAGTTATGATCATTTAGTATATGTCACTGTGAGAACAATTAGTCTAAATTGTATTATGGCAGAGTTCCATGACATACAAAACCGATAGAGTCATTATTTTAGTTTTAGATCGAGTATCTGCATCACAGACTCCATTTGAAGAATTGAAGACTCAAGCTATACAATGAGGACATCAAACTTAGAGTTGTTATAATGATAAGCAAACTGGTTACTCGACTTTCAGTCTCAATTTCTCATTATTAGAGTTAGCTATTAGAATTAGTTTTATTTAGCTTTAGGGTAGTTTAGTCTTTTGCTTTATATTAGAATAATACTGTATACCTAGATATACTATTATTGTCTCTTCCTTTTTCTATGGTATTTGTTCATTCAGATTTTGTGTTATGAGAATCTCTAGCTCTCTTTTCTCTTTTCTCTTTGTTGTTCTCTTGATTGTTTGATATATTCACATGGTATCAGAGCAGGTTCGAATCCAATTCATGTTTTCCGGATGATTTTGGATCCTTTTTGGATTTCTCGCGGATTCGAATTCATATTTGGATCTCGTACTGATTCGCGTTCGTTTTTGGATCTGTCACTGATTTTGATTCGTTTTTTTTTTTTTTTTTTTTGGATCTGTCTTTGATTTTGGTTCGTTTGTTTTATGTTTTTTAATTGCTTCGTTTTCATAATGGCTGCTAACACGATGATTCGCTTCAAGCGATTAGTATTAAACTCGATGGAAAGAATTTTGTGATAACAAATTTTCTGAAGGGAAAAAAGATGTGGGGTTATATCAATGGGGACTTTAGTAAACATAAGAATGAAAAGGCTGATAAATTTGTAGAATTGCTAGATATTCGGGAAACAAACAATTTGAAAAATCATTACTTGGATCAACAACTCCGTTGCTCCCTGATAGGTATGCAATTGGCAAAGTTTGAATATGCAAAGGAGATGTGGGATCATTTGCCTAAATTGTTTACACAGTCTAATTTTGCAAAAAAAGGTACCAATTGTGATATTCGTACTCTTGAACAAAAAAATTGAGTATTAAGGAGTTCTATTGTACAATGACAGAGATCTTTGGGATCAGTTGGCTCTCATGGAGTCGCCCAAATTGCGGGCATTTGCACTATATATCGCTAGTAGGGAGGAACAACACCTGGTTCAGTTTTTGATGGCTCTACGTGATGATTTTGAGGGCCTTCGTGGGTCCATTCTCCATTGTATCCCACTTCCATCAGTTGATTATGTTGTCCATGAGTTAGTAGTCGAGTAAATACGTCCAAGACTTAGTTTGGGAAGGGAATTCTCCCCGACTCTACTCCGTCTGTTTTAGCAGCTCCTTTTTGACCAGCGTCCAACAATCAGAATAATCCTTACTCGAGAGTTGGTAGTGATGTATGCAGCTACTGTAAGTAAATGGGTCAGTGGAAGGCTCAGTGTCCTAGGTTGGGTCAAGCAAGCCAGCCCAATAGCAGCACCCAGCCCTCACATAGTCGACCACCACAACAACAGCAACCTCAGCCTTCTCATTGAAAATATGACAACCAATCTCAGCAGCGTTTGTATAGGCTTCCACAGCCTAACACTATAGCAGTTGTACCACCATCAGACTCATTTGGACCCGGTACCCCTTCTCCATCTACTCCGTCCACGACCTCCTATGGATACCGGCATTTGGGCCCACTTCTTTAAATTTTAAAACAAATTTTCAAATAAAAAGAGTCACCATTTAATTTTTAAAGAAAATTAAGAAACCATTTTTAAAGCAAACTGATCTTTTTGAAAACCAGAGATTTCTAGGTCCAGGAATTATGGAATGAGAGGGGAAGGAGCCTAACGGACTAAAACACCCCCGCTCATCCTATCTCGCGCTAGGCCTCTACTCAACATCCTTTTAATCGAATTCATTAATCTAAGCATGCCCTCAACTAATACATATATATATATAAATATACATTACAAAAGCATGTACAAAGGGGTGTAAGATTGCAAATGATAAAAAAAAAAACCACATATTTCGGTTAGCAAACAATATGATGTGCGTTTAGGGAACTAGGAAACTTACCGTTTAGGGAACTAGGAAACTTACCCGGGATCCAGCCGCGAATGTTTAAACGTGTAATGCATACAAAAGAATAAATCCTGATAAAAGGGTCTCAAATCGCATATATACACATAAGGAAAATCTTAATTCTAAGGTGTCACACATGAGGTCGAAAAATCAATAAAATTAAGAAATAATTAAGCTAGAGAAGAGTCGAGAGATCATACCTCATTGGCGCTACAAAACAAGGGTTAGTCCACATGCTTTAGAAAGGATATACAATATCAAATGACCATCTCTAAATGTCTAGCTTAATACTATCAAGTAGAAGAAATGACGTACTAAGAATTCTAAGTATAAGTATAAATCTATATGGATGAGTGTACATGATTACATGGAAACAAGAACAAGCTATCGGATTACTCCTTGATTTGGACCACTTAGCCTCTGAATTCAAGTTTAACTAATCATTTTTGAAGCATGGTTTAAGCCCTAAGTCATGGGGGAATCATTTAAACTCTCATTTACAAAGTTTATTAAATCTGTCATGAACTTCTGAGAATTACAGAGAGAAAATCAAAACTTTAAGAATTGGAAAAGCATGGTTCCTGGGGTTTGATGTCAATGAATTTTGGACAAAATATTCCTTTATGAGTCTAGTTTCTAATCCAAAAAGAAAATCAAAGTTCCAACGGTTAGATCTCTGGGAATTAAACAAAAACTAGACATCACTCAGAAATTTCCAACCTTTTGTCCAGAGATATTGTACGATTTTCTAAAAATAGTAAAAAAATCTAAAAGACTCTAATCTTCTTAGAGGGTCTTTTTAACACATTAAACGTCATAGAAAAAATTATTTGGGGTCATCAATACTTGATTAGGGCTCTGATGTACTCATTTCAAAAGGGTGTTGCTGCTCTAAAACTCTAGGCAGATTGTGGTTGTTTCACAAAACTCATGACCAAACCACCCTAACCATGGAATCTTATTAAAAAAAAAATTACAGTGGCAGAACTTTGAATTATAGACACTTTCCCGTTGGTTTCATTAAGTTCCAACGGTTCGATGTTTAACTAAAAATCTTTGATGAAAAGTGGTTGATGAACTCACTGCATTTTTGTCTAGTTCATCTTTCACTTACTAATTTTAACTACTAAGCCATTAAACTTGGCTTTAGTTAAACTAATTCTCCTACCATTTGATAGTCATGGGAGGATAATGACTCTTATGCTTATAGATGAAGTATGGAGGAACTTCATGAAATCTAAAGATAATAAACCCAAATCATGATAATAGACTTGGACTTATTAACTAAACATGTTAAACATCAACTTCAACCTTCTTGTAAACCATGGACTTACAAGAGAGCTAAAGGACTTCAAGTCAAGAGATTCAAATGAGACATTGAAGGTGTCATGAATCTCAAGAGGTGAACATAATTAAAAGAAATGACTGAATACATATTTAAAGACTAATTAGTCTAAAGTCTACCTCCAAATATCCTCAACTTGGTGATTTTAAAGGATTTCCACAAAATAAAACAAGCTCTTCAACTCTTAATTCACACACAACTTCCTCTTTCACCCTTAAGAAAGTGATTTGTGGATAGGTTTGGGAAATTTTTGAGAGGTTGAAGATGAAAAGATTCAAGATAAGTTGGAAGATTCAAGAATTCATCCCCCCATGCAATGGGATATTCACCCTCTTTATATAGGCAAATTTAAAAGGGTATTTCAGTCATTTCAGGGAAAAAAACACTGATCTTGTATGTCCTTTTGATGGTACAAAATGTGATGTATCACAGCTGTCTGCCAGAAAATATGGCACTTATTGGAGATGGAAACGACAGTCAGTGACAGCTGGTGCGGCACTCAATGAATGCCGCAGCGGCATTTGGTGGATTTTAACGACATTGACTGCCGTTGGGGTATTCACTGACTATCGGTCTAACAATATGTGACTGCCGCACTGGCAACCCGTAACTACCGCAGGTTCTGCCCTGTGCCGTTTTCTCTTATCCCCTCTTTTCTCTTTCTTTTCCTTCCCTTCTTTCTTTTGTTTAAATTGCAAAGCCTTTTGAAGAGCTTGAATCATTTCTAGAAACCCTAGATTAGTTCGGGCATTGTCATCATCGGATTTGAAGGTAGTACTCCCCTTAATTCGACGTTTGGTCAAAAATCTGGGTGTCTACAGTTTGCCCCTCTTCGTCGGAGCTTGTGAAGCAACGCGTATTCACAAGTGAACATCGAAGCCTGTGTGAAGACAAGCCTTTGACCAAACTGACGAATTTAGGTAAAAACAAAATGCGTTGCAAAAAAGAAAAAAAAAGGTACGCGACAAGGTTCTAGTTGGTAGTGCTTTGTGATGAGCTGCCTACGTATCCCCACAGGAATCAAACCAATACATAGTTCGGGTAGGGGCTGATCGGGAGAGAACAAATCCTAATTGCATGCCTTAATTCACATTTGTTAGTACTTTTTTATTCTATTTTTGTATATTTTTACTTGATTTTCTATTTTCTGTCAGAATTTGGGAAAAAGTAAGGATTCCAAGTTAAATGGGGTAAAAAAGCACAAAGAAAGAAGTTGAAAAAGCCACCTCGTGCTAGAACCCAGGAAATCGCTCGCGCTGCCCACTCGCTCGACCTCCCAGAATCGCGCTCGCGTGACCTATGGAAAAAAGTGAAAACACGTATTTCAGTGTACTGAAGACTTCTACGCGAATGAAACTGCCTAACTATGTCTGGAAAGCTAAATACAGCAGTTTTAGTGCGAATTGGGTTAGGAAAGCTTCCAAACTTGATCCAAATCTATAAATACTCAATTATAATTCAATTCTTGGGTTGGCAATTATTATACACACAATATACAACTAAAACTTCAACCATTGAAGAGAGTGAAACAAGGAGAAGAAGAAGAAGACCAAGGATTCCCATGGCCTCCTCCATCAACCTCTTGCCGTTCATCAATTCTATGGTCACCTAAACTCAAGATCTAGGGTTTCAATGAAACCCTAGCCATGTAATAGGGTGTATTTTATGTTTTTATTTTAGTTTTATTATGTATGGATGACAGTTACATGTTCTGAGGATTTTTATAAATAAATCGTGCTTTTATTGATTAAATAGTTACTTTCAAAGTTTACTCTTGTCTTAGATCTATTTTGATGGTAGTGTGCTCAATGATCTATGCTTGCTGTGCTTGTTTAGATTATTTACAAGTAATGGTGCTTAAATTGAATTGTGCTATCAAGTATCCGAATAGTCCATGCCTAGATTAGACGGATTATACCACAACCCTAGTTTAGTGTCGGATAATTCGTGCTAACTGAAGATGGATTATGTTGGTGCTTGAACCATAATTATTTTCTTGAAGGAAGAATTGGGCTTGTAGCTACAATTCCCCATTATCATCCAACTTAATAAGCTAAAGTAATTCATAAATACCCTTATTATGAAGCTAGTGGTGGACTTGCAATCCTAGGTTCCCTAAACATATTTATAAAAATAATTTTTAATTGCTTTCATAATTTAGATTTACTTTCATTGTTCTTAGTTTCATTAAAAATCAAATCAAAATTCATTTTTCTTAATTAATTAGATTTAGGTTTTAAAATTAAAGTGCTTTAGTAATTCAATATATGTGGGTTCGACCTTTACTTCCACACTACAAATCCTTAGAAAGTAAAGCATACTTTTATATCTTGATTTTGATGAGATTAAATTTTTGGCGCCGTTGCCGGGGATTGCAATTCACTACCTTTAATTTTAGAATCTTAGTTTAGTTAATTCGTAAATATTATATTAGTTTTTATTTTCTTATTTTCCGTTTTTGTTTTAAATTACTAACTTTTTTTTTGTAGTTTTTCAAGTCTTCAAGTTCTAGCGTTTCGGAGAAGAATAGCTTAGCATATCAAAGGAGCTTACGCGAAAAAAAATAGAAATAAATAAAATCCAAGTAAATTGCTTCCTTTGGAATTCGCTTCAAACCACTGTAAGTCAGGGCGCTGTGACGCACTATTTGCATTAGTTTAGGGGTGGATTGCACTGCATTAGCTAGGAAATCCGGGGCGCTGGACTTTGACGCGAATCACTGCATAAGGATAATTACATGCATCATAGTAGTACTGTGTGCTTGCTTGTTATTTTATTTGCGTGATTCTTGTCTTGTAATTGTTTGAGTCAGTTTCTATTTTAGTTATTTTTCTTTTAAGTTTATGTTTGGTACACGTTCTAGTAAACCGAAATTATTTTCTATCGATCCTGAACTTGAACGTACCCTTAGAGTTAATCGGACTCCTCAACCGTCGTCGTTATTTCAGGCCGAAATTCAAAGTACGCTTATAAGGTTAAGAAAAACTCGATTTATTAACATAAAACCTATTCCAATGGCTGACGGCGGAAATAATGGAAATAATGGAAATAACCCTAATATGCCTCCACCTCCTACACTTAAAGATTATTTTATTCCTACGACTTACACGCCTCAAGCTGGTATCGAATTACCGGAGGCGACGACATCTCACTTTGAGATAAAGTCGTCTACCATCTCACTACTTCCTTCCTTCCATGGCCGTTTAAATGAAGATCCATATCAACACTTAGGAGATTTTCAAGATATTTACTCTACGTTAAAAATTCAAAATTTCACTGATGATGAATTAAAACTACGTCTCTTCCCATTCTCTTTAAGGGATAAAGTGAAGTATTGGCTTCAATCACTTGAGCCAAACACAATTAAAACATGGGAAGCCTTACACAACGCATTTTTACAAAAGTTTTTCCCAATCACAAGAACTAATTAAATAAGAAAATCGATAACAAATTTTCTGATGCAAGATGGGGAAACGCTTTATGATACTTGGGAAAAGTTTAAAGAATTATTACGCTCATGCCCACATCATCAGGTTCCTAAGTGGCAATTAGTTTAAGTCTTTTACGAGGGACTTATTCCCTCTGTTCGTAACACCGTCGACGCTGTTTGTGCGGGTACATTCCTACACAAAAGTGCCGATGAGGCTTGGAAAATTTTTGAAACATTAAGCGAGAACTCGATGCATCAGGCTATGTCGGTACGTTCTGAGGGATATCTTTCGCAACCTAAACGTGAGGTAAAAGTTGAGTCAAGTCAATCAATTAAAATACAAGAATTAAATAGAAAACTTGACCAACTTATGAGGATGGGAAATAGGTATACTCCACCTTATTCTGAAGTATGTGCATTATGTTCTGATCCTTCACATTCTATACTTGCATGCCCGTCAGCGTCTCAATTTTTGAAATTCGTGGAGCAACACATTAATTCTATTCAACAATTTTCAAGAAATAATTATAATTCTATGACGAATAATCCGGACATGCCATAGAGAAATCATCCTAATTACTCATGGAAAAATAATAATAATCATAATAATAATGAGGCGACTAATTTCCCTAATGCTTACAGACCCAATTTTCAACAAAGTCAATACCAACACCCGCCTCCTAATCCTAACCCTCCAAGGGTTAACGCTTTTGAGGAGACAGTGTTGGCATTCCTTAAGAATATCGAAACACAAGTACAAACACAAGTACAGATAGTGCACTCTCACACACAATCCATTGCGAAGCTTGAATCCCAAATGGGACAAATAGCTACTGCGGTGAGTCGTAGAAACGAGGGTAGGTTGCCTAGTCAAACTATTCAAAATCCTAAGGGACAATGTGGGAATGGAGGTTCGAATGAACAAGTAAACGCCGTCTCGACTAGGATAACTATTCGAGAAGAGGAAGTTGTTGACGTGCCATATGAGAGTGAGAATGAAGGGAACATTAACTCTAATAAAGAAAAGGGTGGGGAAACGAGTAAAAAAAGGAAAGAAAATGTAACAACCCCGACGACGTATATTCCAAAACTACCTTTTCCACCAAATGTTGACGAACCGTCAAATTTTTCAAAGAAAACGTCAAAAGTTGAGAATATACTCGAGGTATTTAAACAAGTTAAAATCAATATTCCATTTGTCGATGCAATAAAACAAATTCCTACTTACGCTAAATGCCTAAAAGACCTTTGCTCGCAAAAGCGCAAGTTGCGCAGTCATACTCCTAAAAAGGTCTTTCTCACAGAAAAAGTGAGCTCAATTTTTCAACACGCTACTCCAAAATATAAAGATCCAGGTACGCCTACAATTTCATGTGTCATAGGTGACACTATAATTCAAAGGGCTCTCCTTGACTTAGGAGCTAGTGTTAACCTCTTACCTTATCACGTCTATAAACAATTAGGACTAGGTGAACTTAAGCCTACGGCCGCTACCATACAATTAGCGGATCGTTCTATTAAAATACCTAGAGGAATCGTCAAGGACGTCTTGATTAAAGTTGATAAATGCTATTATCCTGTCGATTTCATGGTCCTTGACACTGAACCCGTGCTAGATGCTAGGAAGCACACTCCTGTCATCTTAGGCTGTCCATTCTTAGCAACCACTAACGCTCGTGTTAACTGTCGAACGGGGGTAATGAATGTGTCATTTGGGAACATGAACTTAAAATTAAACATTTTTAATGCTATGGATCAACCTCCTAA
Organism: Hydrangea macrophylla; assembly: GCA_033977485.1. NCBI lineage: Eukaryota > Viridiplantae > Streptophyta > Magnoliopsida > Cornales > Hydrangeaceae > Hydrangea > Hydrangea macrophylla. Next base: position 52,591,905 of record CM066991.1, on the reverse strand, counting down.
AGACAACGATTACCTATGTAAGGCGGATTGTGAGGTAAGATGGAATATTGAGCCTACCAAAGGACTGAATATGGTGAGAAAAATAATATAGTGGAAAATGAGCGGATGAATTTGAATAATGCGCTAATGACGAATTTACTCGAAAGGTTAGGAATTGATTTGAACACGATGAAGGAGATTCGTCAAATAAATTAACGAATAATGACCTTGTTTCGGCTTTCCACCGAAATCTCCCTAACACCCTAAAGGGTACAAACACTGATTTACGACCTCCTTGAGTCTTGAGCTAGAATGGTCTAGCTGAAGACATAAAAGATAGCACTTCTTGGGAGGCAACCCAAGGTTTAGTTCGTCTGTTTCTATTATTTTTGGTCGTTTTGAGTCGTTTTGAGTCAATTTTGGTCATTCTGAACAGGTTTGGGAGTCAGAGTAAACTTATTTTCAGCTTATATACAAAGAAATAAAGAAAAAGATAAAAAATAACAACTCGCGCGCGCGGCCCGCTTGCGCAAGCTTGCCCCTTAGTGAAATTTTTTTAAAAACCTTATGTGATATATAGCCTCAGTATCACCTCGTACTGGAATTCGCGCGCGCGAGGAGGTTGCTCGAGCGGCCCGCTCGCGCTATCTGAGGACTTAGAAATCTTTCTTTTATAAAACGCAAAACAAGCTTCTACTTAAACTCACGGAGGGATTCGCGCGCGCGACGCTCGCTCACGCGGTCCGCTCGCGCGAGGTGGAGATTTTTCAATTTTTCTCTTTGTTCTTTGACCTTCTGTTTCCCAAACCTATTTAGTTGTTTTTCATTTCTGTTTGTTCTTTTCAGTTCTTTTCGTTTAAGTTTATCTTTGTTTCTATAGTTCTAGTTTTGTTTTTCTTTATTTCCTTTACGTTATTTTAATTCTAGTTTAGTTTCTATTGTTTAAAAAAAAACCATATGTATTATATATTAGCTTTTATTATTTATTTGTTTGTTTAATTTTCTTTTGTTAAGTATTAACATGTGAAATAGTGATCCGTTTGGAGTAATTGAACTTTAATTCCATATTCATATATGTTCATTTGTTTTCTGATTGCCGAGATCGAGGTACTATCGTTCCTTCTCTACGTACTTTCCTTTCTTTCGATTTATTATTTCATTGGGGGCAATGAAAGGTTAAGGTTTGGGGGTATGCACACACATGCACATTATTATATACACCAAAATTTTGAATTTTTTTTTTGATTCTTGTGCTTAAATAAACGATGTTACCGATGTTTTTGCAATCTTGATACGATACTTCTTGTTATGTAACCTAGATTGTTGTAGAATGGTAAACAAAAGAAGATGTGGTTAACCATTTGCTGAAGTCATGTTGAAACATTTTAGGTCATGTAACGTTCGAATCGTAGTTTTATATCATAGATTTGCACACAAACCTATACACTGTATGTAGTCGCTTGAATACATGTTTGATGTGAACTATAATATGATTCGAATTTCTAGATAACACATGGTGGAGACTAAGCCTAGTGAGCTTTTGAGCCTATCTTTTCTTTTTACAGGGTTATAAATACATTTTGTGTTTGTCGAATTTCACTTGAAATAGCGCATTAATTTGTTATTTAGTCTCATTATTCTTGTTTTGGTTGATAGTCAAGTTAAAATATTTGCTACCATGCTAAATAATTTTCCGTAGTAAATGTTGAAGAACCATATGCCCTGGGACATGATTTTAGGCCTTCTTTGTTTGCTAGTGACCGATAAATGATAAATTTCCTTAGTTCGCCCTTTGGGCCATTAAAATGCCATTTTTTTTAATTACCATTATCCTATTTTTACTCCAATTTGGCCAACTTGGAGTTCACTACTAAAAGATTAATCAACTTTTAGTGGTGCTAAGGCAATGTGTGATTGAGAAGAAGAAGAAAATAAGATGATGTTTGGGATGGTTGCCTTGTTATTTATTGAAAATTTGTTTCAATAAGCAACGAGAAGGAAAGAAAAAAAGATAAGGATTGAAAAAAAAGTTGAAAGTAGAAAGAAGAATAGAAAAGAAAGAAAAAAAAAAGAAATTAAAGAAAAAATATATGGAAAAAGTATAAAAAGATGAAGTTGGTAGAAGAGACAAATGAAAGAAATGGTACATGCCTTACAATGCCATTCTAAAACTACCTAATGAATCCTTTCTATCCTTTTTCATTACATGAGCCACATTACAACCTTTGAAAAGTCCTATTTGATCCTAGAAACATGGTTTGGATATATAAACGATGGAAGGGGATTAAAACATGGTAATGATTAATTTCTCTTGACTGTTGGCGTCCTATCCATGAGACTACTATTCTTTCGTGTCATGCGTCTTTTCCGAGTCATATGTGAGAGATTTCTTGTTCTAAAAATATATTTCTTTTATTCACATATTTTAGAAAAATTACACCTGTTTTTGAGTGTTTCATTTGAAGTGTATTTAACATTGTGAGATTCGTAGTCAAAGCATAGTTGGATGGTTATCCGAGTCACATTCCAAGTTCATGACATACGTGTGTTCATTTGACTACCACATCACACGTACGATTTTATGAGAAACTCTATTGATTTATACGATGCATGTGCTTGGGATTGTTTTTCATGATGTAGGTAGATGTTTGATTCCATTTCTTCTTGTTCGTTATTCTATTTCAAATCATTGTTTTATGATAAGGAGTATTGAATATCATTTGTTTTCATTTTTAATAAAAAACTTTTTAAATTTATAAGTTAATAAAGATGGTTGTGGGTGACTTGTTGATGAGAACCCTCACGAGACTTCACTAGTCCAACTAGGGACACTTAGGGGTTTAAAAGGCTTGTTGCATACGCTAAGTGCAATCGTTATCCATACGAAAATGGAGTAGTATTTTTAATTAGTAGTTTAATTTTTATGTTCTTTTTGCTCGAGGACTAGCAAAATGTAGGTTTGGGGGTGTGATCGGGAGAGAACAAATCCTAATTACATGCCTTAATTCACATTTGTTAGTAATTTTTAATCCTATTTTTGTATATTTTTTTACTTCGTTTTCTATTTTCTGTCAGGATTTGGAGAAAAGTAAGGATTCCAAGCTAAATGGGGTGAAAAAGCACAAAGAAAGAATTTGAAAAAACCACCTCGCGCGAGAACCCAAGAAATCGCTCGCGCGACCTCCCAGAATCGTGCTCGTGCGGCCCGCTCGCGCGACCTATGAAAAAAAGTGAAAATGCGTATTTCAGTGTACTGAAGACTCCTACGCGAACAAAACTGTCTAATTACGTATGGGGGACATTTCTCGAGATCGGCCGTGCTCCATTGGTGGGTTTTGGAGGGTGTGGGAGGTACAACTCTCTTTTATTATTAATTCTTACTTTTAAACTTTAGATCTTTATTTCAACTCCTTTATTCATGAATCTGGAAACTCAAGCTCTCTTTTCCTTTTCCTTTTCTTGCAAATTTAGTCCCACGAGTATCTACAGATGATGTCGCCCGAGATGCGATGAGCGAACGCTCTTATCATACCTCAGGGGCTAAAGTGGCAGAAAGAGAGGGTGGGGCGGAAGACAGGGGCTCACAACTTTGTTTTGTTCTGAACTTCCTGACGAATTTGAGAGAGCCACATGTCAGGTGGCAGCCATAGGTGGACGTGCTTCTTATTGCCTTCCCGGGGATTCGGTAGTCAGGTGGGTACGACCCACGGAGGATTTTATTGGAGGGCCCAGAGGGTCAGGAGTGGTATCTGGGAGAGAGAGTGACCAGGTAGTCGCTGATGGCTCCTGGGTATTTTGTGCCACTTCCTCCGCCTGATTCGATGAGAGCTACCAAGATCTTCCACAGTCCTACACTTACAGTTGCCCCAGACGGGCTCTCTGTTTAGGACTTCGTGGAGCCTCCTGAGGGGTATGCAACTTTCCGTGCTGCTAAGCTGATGAAGAACTTCCCTTTGATGGAAGTGACCTGGGTGAGTTTCCTTTTAACTCTTCAGTCTTTCTTTTTGTTCTTATCATACACATATGCTTTCTCAATGATTTCACCTCTTTTTCTTATGGAGCCCGTTCCTGCTGTGACTTGGGCCCCAGCCCTAACTCCTTGGGATTAGAGTGTCAGGACAGTTTCTTTTGGAGAGCAGACACGTCTATGGTCCCTCGGTATCATGTGGGCGCTCCTACTATTCCACTGCAGTACGACCACGTCCCACGGGACTATGCAGAGGAGGGTCTGCTCTACGCTCATAGTGTGCGAGAGTGGATCCATGGTCGTGAGTGAAGGGTAACCTCCTGATGTTAGGAAATTGCATTCCCAGAATCCGTTGACAATGCGTATAATTTGGTATTGCAAAAAATTTCATGAAATCTATAATAACCCTACAAGGGCGAACCTAGGGTTACCCTGAACTGCAAAAATGGATTGCTGTAGTAGATGAATCGAGAACACGGGCTCGATAAGAGATCACGATCTTCTACCGTATTCCTCTGCTACCAGAATATCAAACTGAGTGTGGGCTCTCTCGAAATCCTTTCGGTTTTCTGTTCTCCCTCTTTTACGCTCTCTTTTCTATTCCGAGTTAATAATACTCTATATGGAAAAACACAAACTAAGAAGGGAGCCAAAGCAGCATATATATAGGTTACGGTAGGGACCATAAGAAGTCAATAAGGAATAGGCTTCCTTATGGAATTAGGAAACCCTAATTCGAACTGAATCAAAATCCTATTTCCATAAATTATAATTCATACCACTAAAGAATTATATTTGCACTCCTACCCTCATCTCAAAAATATATTTCGAGCTCTATGTTATTAAATGCTTATTATCTCCCCATGTTAAGATTACAGATATCCATTAATTAAATATAATTACTGACAATCACATTTAATTAATCTCTTAAAATTCCTTGAGATCCTCTGCTCAACTTATCTGATATGTCGGATATAAAATCCACCTGCAGGGTTTGACATAATCAAAACTTATAAGCTTTCTCAAGGGGAAATCATCAATCCCAAAAATTGAGACATGGATTCCATCATTAATTTATATCCACCACACAATCAATATTGTCACCCAATCCAATGAGATATTTATCCATTTAAGGATTTCACCCTTTTAGGGATCAGAGTGTAAATATCAAATGTATGTGTCTATAAATTAACTTAGGATTTAGAGCATAAGCACTCATAATAGCCATGAAGTATTAATTATCTTATAAGTTAGTATAAAGATAATTACCCTAAGTCGGTCCAGTTAAGTATACAAAGTGTACCGACATAGTGAGTTAAAATTATACCATTTCCCGTAGTCAAGACAAACCTACTACAACACCATGCTGCAGTCCTACCGATGGTGTGTCTAATCCCATCTAAGACTGTAAACCAAAATCTTACATTCTACAAGATCCGATGGTCTGATCTTCCGTGTGTAAGCTGAACTCTACACACCAAACCACCTACTATGTAGAACGAGAGACACACATACATAATATTAAATAAACAATATAATACAAACATTGCCCACAGAGATTCTCATAAAAATGGAATAACTGATTTAGTAAATGAATAATAAATCAACTACATAAAGCATGGATTTTAGTGTATATCCCTAACACCTGAAACTTGACTCTGATCTTTGCATTCTTATATTGATGTTTTAACTCCTCTTTCATTTATCGATTTAGGCTGATGGGGCGCAGACAACTGCTGAGGCTCATGCGAGAGCCATGGTAAAACTCATACTGACCTTTTATTTATGCTTGTTTTAACATTTTTTAAATGAATGAAACTTGATTATTGCAATCTCTTTCTTCGCTTAGGAGGAAAAGAAAAGGGCTCTTGTCTTGCAGGTGAGAGAGCTCCAGCAGCTACTTCAGCAGTTTGGGATAGTGCATGGTAGAACTCATGGAGGTGCTGGACGTGGTGGAGGCAGCAGTGGTGGGGGCAGAGGAGGTAGCAGTGGTGGCAGAGGAGGAGGTGGGGGTGGTGTAAGCGACACAGAGTCGGAAGATGAGACTCTTAGATGTGTCACGCGTGAGGCTCGAGGCCGAGGCCAGGGCTGATCTATCTTTTCTCTTTCATCTCCCCCTTTTATCTTTTGAGTGTTTTAGAGAGGACACACACTTTTTTGGATGACTGTATATATACATGCATATTTATTTTGGATCACGACTCCTGAATAGCCGCGGTAGGATAGGCATATACAAACTTTATTATGGTTGCTTTTATCCTTTCTGCTTGTTTTTACTGAATACCATATGTGTGACCATGGCTTGGTCCTTCCTTTTTATTTTCCTGTGATTGGTGAATGCCTTTGCCTTTATTACTTTCCTTTGTATGTAGGAGTGAATGAATGGCTTGATCCTGTTGTACGTGATGCATGATGCACACGTTTTATTGGCTTCTATTAAGTTTTTTATTTTTAGGTGGGATGAAAATATTGCAAACAAAACCCTGGCCAACATAAAACTCCATGCGGCACTTAGTTAGCCCTCTGCGGCATTGACAAGTTCAACTTCGAGTGTTTCAGACTAAACGAACTCTTCTCTTTCCGATGGATGATTCTAAATGAAGGTTTATTTCAAGCTACTATTTGGTGTTGGGATGCCTCTCTCCACGTCTTCTGTTTTGGCTCCCAGGAGATCTGCCCCTTGTTTTAGGAGTTTAGCGCCATTCTACACACTGATTCCTCTGCGGATCTGATAGTTCCTCTAGTGCAGGTCGGGTATGTCCGGGACCTTGCCGCTCTCCTTCACATAGCTCAAAATGCAGCAGGCTCTTTTGTTCAAGACAGGTAGCTGAACTTTGAACGCCTTTCCTCCGTATACTCTCCGATGGGGAATCCCTATGATGGTGGGTACCAAGTCATTCGGCATAGTGCTTTATCGATGGCCATGCTCTCTTACTTCCTCTTCGAGTCATCTTCTGACATTCTCATACCCATTGCCTGTGGTTTGAGGGAGATGAAAAGTGCCGTCATGTTGATCCTTGGCGAGACCTTGATTGGCTTGGATCGTGCTCATACTGCCAGGGCCATGTTATCTACGGGACCACCCTTCGTGTTACAGATTTGGCTCATGGAACATCTTGATCTCTTCATACACCCCTCACACCATCGTGGGCCACTTTCCTAGGACCACATGGAGGTCTACTGCTTATTTCATTCTGCCAATGCTTGGCTTGGTTGGCTCCGAGGCCTTTCTGCTAGTGATATCTATTGGGTCTACCTGCATTAGTCTTACCCTTCTGTTGCTGTACGACTTCCGGAATGACCCGGTATCTGGTAACCTGGCTTGTATGCTACTACTTTCTATGTTCCCAGCCGGGTGTTTCGTCAGTATGGGCTTCTCCAAAATGTTACTGATGATATTACTGCCGATTTCACGAGGTGTTTGGTCATACGTCCTTCCACCCTGAAAATTTTTGCTGAGGCTTGGCATGACAGGGTGACCTCTCCCTTTCGGAGGAGTCCAGCTTCAGTTGTCCCTACTACTGAGTATCTTTTGCAGATCCAGGCCCTGGTCGACAGACAGACTCTATATAAATACATAAATGAAAGCAAAAAATAGGATACAACTTTATTCTACAGAATATCTGACAAGTCCTGTCTACTTTCCAGCGCTTTTGAATATGAATTTCTAATTTTCCAAAGAATGTTTATGTTTAGAAAATTTTCTATTATGTTCAATCAATGTATCCACTCTTTTGACCTATCCTTAGGTTATGATAACTCTCTTTTTAAAATCTTTTCTTGGCTTTTCGTTACTTTGCCTCGAATCTTGCATAGAGCTTTAATCATTCTACATCATGAATTCTTGTTTGTTTCTTTATAGTACTTATTTTGACAGCCAAGGGATCTAGAGGTGGGCTTAAGGTATTATCTGGGTTCCTCGGCTCAGCAAAAAAAGTTTGCCCTTAATTTTGGGGCTTCGATGTGATTTTGGGCAAACGCAAGTTTGCCCCTAGTTTGGCTTAGGGATTTTCTTTGGGTTTTTCTTGGACTGAAGGCTTTCGAGAGCCCTCCTACTTATCCCTAAGTGGGTATCAGGTCCTCAGTAGTTCGGTTTAAGGTTTGACGGAAGGCGCTGCTTGGGCAATTTATTAATTACCGAACCAAGCAGGTTGCCTACGTATCCCCGAGTGGAAATCAGGTCAAGCGTAGTTCATCGATGTAGGAGGTTTTAAAAGAAGGTATTTCAAGCAAAGTATTTCTTGAGGTAATCATGGTTTATTGGTTGCTTAAATTCAACCCTGTCAAGATCCACAAGATAGGCAGCTCCCCCAGAGAGGAGAGTCTTAATGATGTATGGCCCGACCCAGTTGGGTTTGAATTTTCCTCTAGGGTCATAAACAGACACTTTCAGTTCTTTGAGGACCAGGTCACCCTCAGCAAGCTTCCTTGGGCGAACCATTTTGTTGAAAGCATGAGCTATCCTCTTCTGATACCCCCGAGTATGGTTTATTGCAGCCAACCTCTTCTCATCGAGCAACATTAACTCTTCACACCTTCCCCGGATCCAATCTAGTTTGGTTATTTCACACTTTGCTAAAACCCGTAAAGATGGTATTTCTACTTCAACTAGAAGGACAACCTCCATCCCATAAACCAAAGAGTACGATGTAGCTCCTATGGAAGTTCTTATGGAGGTCCAGTATCCCAACAATGCAAATGGTAATTTCTCGTGCCAATCCTTATATGTGTCTGTGTCTTTCCCAAGATTGCTATGACATTCTTATTTGCTGCTTCTACTGCTGTGGATATCGCAGTTTTCTTTCTTTTACCCACAGCTTTTCAAAATCAATTTCAAAAATAAATGAGTCGCCACTTAATTTTTAAAAGGAAAAATTAAGAAATCATTTTAAAAGCAAACTGATCTTTTAGAAACCAGAGATTAACTAGGTCCGGGGATTATGGAATGAGAGATGAAGGAGCCCGTCGGACTAAAACACCCTCTCTCATCCTATCTTGCGATAGGCCTCTACTCAATATCTTTCTAATCGAATTATTAATTTAATTGTGCCCTCAACTAATATATATGTATAGATATACGTTACAAAAAGCATGTCCAAAGGGGTGTAAAATTGCAATTGATAAAATATCATTCAAAAATCACATATTTCAAGTAGCAAGCAGCATGATATGCACTAGGGAACGAGAGAACTTACCCGGGATCCAGCAGCGATATTAAACGTGCAATGCATACAAACAAAAGAAAATCCTAAAAAAAGAGTCTCTAATCACATATACATATAAGGCAAGATCCTAATTCTAATGTGTCGCGCATGAGGTTGAAAAATCAATAAAATCAAGAAATTAAAATAAATTAAAGGGGGTCCTAGAGATCATACCATAATAGCGCTACAAAACAAAAGATTAGTCCACATGATATACAAGATGTGAAGTTAGAAATAACAATCCTAAATTTCTAGCTTAAACCTATCAAGCATGAAATCCAACTTTATTCAATAGCTAGTTCTAATCATGAGCATTAAATGTACATGAATGAATGAATGTGAACAAGAATAAGACATGGATTTATTCACTAATTTGGGTCACTTAGCCTCTGGATTTAAGCTAAATTATCATTATTCAAAGTATGATTTGGGTCTCAAGACATTAGGGGCCATTTGAGTTGAAATAAATAAGATTAGACAAAAACAGTAGCAGTTTTTTTATGAATTACAGAGAGCAGACCAGATCTTAAAAAATGGAAAAACCATACTTCCAACAGTTGGATCTTAATAATTTTTGGATATGATATGCCTCTGTGAGTCTAGTTTATAACCCAAAAAGAAAATCAAGGTTTGAACGGTTAGATCTCCGGGAATATGGAAAACACTAGATATCACTCAGGAATCTGCAACTCTCTGCCCAGAGATCTTGTATGATTTTCTAAAAATAGCAAAAAGATGAGAAACACTTAGATCGTTTTAGGGGATCTTCCTAACACATCAAGGTACCTAGAAAAAATTATTAAAGACCCCGGAAACTCCATTAAGATTCTGATTTATGAATTTCAAAATGAACTTACTGTTCTGAAATTTTGGACAGAGAGTTGTATTTTTTAAAATCATAAGACCAAACCATCTTAAGCATGGAATTTCGTCAAAACAAAAATTATAGTGGTAAAACATTGTGTTATTGACATTTTCCCGTTGGTTTCACTTGATTCCAACGGTTAGATTTCGAACTAAAAATCCTTGATCGAAACCGGTTTATGAACCCACTGTTTCATTTGTCAAGTTCAACTTTTATGTGTTAACCCCAACTATTAAACCATGAAGTGGGACTTAAACCAAACCATTTTCTCCTACCATTTGATGGTCATTGGAGACTAAAGGCCTTCATGTTTGTAGATTTCAAATGAAGTATGAATAGACTTCATGAAATCTCAAGATAAGGAATCCAAACCATGGAGATGGGCTTAGATTCAAAACCACTTTCTCCTACCATTTTATGGTCATTGGAGATGACGACATGGCTAATACTTATGAGTCTCAAAGGAATATAGAAAGGATTCCATGAAATATCAAGTTAGGGGACCCAAGTCATAAGTATGGACTTGGATCCATTTATTTGCTATAAAATGAAGTAATGATCAAACTTTGATTCCCATGTGAAGCACAAGCTTACATGGGATTCAAAAGATCATGTTCAAGAGATTTCAAGAGAGATATTGAGAATCTCTAAGAGTCTCAAGAAGGAAGTATGATCAACAAAAGAAATGGAGCAAAGAAAATAAAAAAGTTTGAGGATTAGAGATTCAAAAAAAGGAAGAATGTAAATAGACAACTTATGGTTAGAGGATCACCTCCAAACTATCCTCAAAGTTTCTCTCCTTTGAAGATCTTCCAAACTCTTCTTCAAGCTCTCCAAAACTCTCTCTTTTCTTTCTCAAAAATATGTTAATATACTGGTGGTTATCTCTCATGTATTGTGTTGTATATCTCTCCCTCCTCAAAGAAGATCCTCCCTCTTTTATAGACAAAAATTACTAAGTATTTTCAGTGAATTCGGAGTAAAAGACAGGTGTAAATGTCTCATTTGGTGGTACAATACGTACTTCCTGAAATTAGACAGACTGCTGCCCAGGGCGACAGTCAAAAGTAATCTGCGGCAGTCCGTGGATGCCGCTGCGGAACTTCATGACTGCCGCGACGGCATTCCGTGACTGCCGCGCGGCTCTCAGTAAATGCCGCGCCAAATTATTGATTGCCGTATTTTCGTCAACCCTACTTTATCAGTTTTTTGTTTTTATCCGCATACACATACGTATTGTACCACAAAATACGGACTTTAAAAGCAAACGGCAGTCAGTAAATACCAGGCCGGCACTCACTGAGTGCAGCTCAGCACTCACTGAGTGCCGCGGAATACTGCCGTGTGCCGTTTTTTGTTGAACTTCCCTTTTTAGGTCTTTTCTTTCTTCCCTTTTTCTTAAAGAAACTTATTTTTGAAGATCTTTTTCAAAATTGGTGTTTTATACCTGAATTCTCCCAAATACCTGGTATTTTCTTCTCTCTGTGAAATTTTATCGCATTTGGAGAACTTTCTGAAGAGCTTGGAATACTTCGAATCTTTTCGGTCCTTATCATCATTGGACGTGGAGATGATGCTCTCCTAAATTCGACGGTCGGTCAAAATTGGGATGTCTATAACTGCCCCATTCGTCTGTGGCCTATACGGGGACGACTGATGACGGGTGATCTTGTACTTTTCTAAGAGTGGGATGACTTCCCCTTGGAAATAACTGCCATGATAAAAAATGAACTCATTTGGGACCCTGTATCTGCAGATTATGTTCTTTTCTATGAAGCTTACCACATCTTTAGCCTTCAAAGTTGAATATAACGCAACTTCCACCCACTTAGTGAAATAATCGATGGTCACAATTATGTACCGGTGTCCATTGGAGGCCTTCGGGACTATCTCAACAATGATATCAATACCCCAGACGGAAAACGACCAAGGCGTAGTCATGCTATAGAGTTGGGAGGGCGGGGTATGCATCAGGTTTGCATGGATCTGGCACTTATAGCACCTCCTGACATATTCACAGCAATCTCTGTCCAGGTTTTTCTAGTAATACCCTTGGCGAATTATTTTGTAGCCAATATATGCCCATTCATGTGGGGTCCACAAACTCCCTCGTGAATTTCCTCCATCATTCTCTTAGCCTCAATTCTGTATAAACATTCCAAATTACACCCGGTATACGACTTCTTTCATAGCTTATCCGCATAAATCACAAATTGGGCAGAGAACCTTTGAATTGCCTTCCTATCTTTCTCTGAAGCTCCTTTGGGGTACTCTCCCTCTTTAATGAATTTCCAAACATCTTTGTACCAAGGCACTTCTCCTTCATCTTCTAGGGCTGCGATCATCTCAAATAAAGGTTGATCCCTTATTTCTATGGATAGCGGGATCATGGTGACTGCTGAAGGGATTTGTATCATTGAGGCTAAGGTTGCTAAGGAATCAACCAGCTGGTTTTCTTCTCGGGGAAGGTAATAGAATGATATCTTCTTGAACTATACTTTCAAACTCTCCAGATAATCGTGGTAGGGTCTCAATTTCTCATGCTTCACCCTCCAATCACCTCGAACTTGAGATATGATCAAATTAGAGTCTCTGAAAACATCGATCTTCTTAACTTTTAAGGCTAGCGCCGCTTCTATTCCAATTATGCACGCCTCATACTCTGCCGTGTTGTTGGTTGAGTTGTACTTAAGCTTAACGGCTAAAGGGGTTGGGGTCCCATCTAGTGTTACAAGGATGATTCCAACTCCATAGCCTAGTTGGTTGGCTACTCCATCGAAGTACATTTCCACAAGTTTTCCTCTATCCCCATCACTCCTTCATCCGGGAATCAAAACTCGCCCTTCTCTCCGGATTCTATCGCAAGGTCAGCTATGTATTCAGCGACAACTCTCCCTTTCACGGATTTAAAAGTGACATACTTGATATCGAATTCAGCCAACATCATAGACCATCGGGAGATTCTACTGGTTAAAATAGGTTTTTCAAATAGGTATTTAAGTGGGTCCATTCAGGAGATTAGGGTTACGGGGAAGGCTAACATGTAGTGCCTAAGGCGACGGGTGCTCCAAACTAAAGCCCAGCATGATTTCTCTAAAGGCGAATGCTTTAATTTATACCCAGTCATTCTTTTGCTCAAGTAATAGATGGCCTTTTCCATGTGCCCTTCTTCTCCTTCTTGGGCCAGCATACACCCCATCGAATCTTCGGACACCGAAAGGTATAGCAGTAAGGGTCTTCTGGGTGAGGGTGGTAATAGGACAGGTGGGTTTTAGAGATAGGTCTTGATCTTATTGAAGGCTAGTTGGCATTGGGTGTCCCACTCGAATTTCTCTCCTTTTCTAAGCAGCTTAAACAAATGGTCGCAGGTTAGGGTGAGTTTTGAGATGAAACGACTTATGAACTGCATCCTACCCAAAAACCCCTTCAATTCTTTCTCATTCTTTGGCGGCTGCATTTCAATTATGGCCTTTATTTTGGTTGGATCCACCTCTATTCCCCTCTGAGTGATAAGGAATCCTAACAACTTTTTGGAGGTGACTCCAAAGGTGCACTTCTGTGGGTTTAGCCTCATTCTGAATTCCCTCAACCTCCAAAGAACTTCCTTAACGCCTCCAAGTGTCCTCCCCTCTCCTTGGATTTTAAAATCATGTCCTCCACATACACTTCTACCTCCTTATGGATCATATCATGTAGTAATGTCGTAGCGGCCTGCTGGTAAGTTGCGCCTGCATTTTTGAGCCCAAACAGCATCACCCTATAGCAGTATGTGCCCTACGGTGTGATGAAAGTGGTTTTCTCTCTATCTTTGGGTGCCATGAGAATTTGGTTATAACCTGAGAACTCATCTATGAATGATAGGAGTTCATGTCCCGCTGTATTGTCCACTAGCACATCAATGTGGGGTAGAGGGAAATCGTCCTTAGGGCTGGCTTTGTTTAGATCCCGAAAGTTGACACAAACCCTAACACGACCGTCCTTTTTCGGGACAGGCCCAATATTGACGATCCACTCTGGGTACTCGGTGACCATCAAGAATCCGGGTCTCAATTACTTTTCAACTTCCTCTTTAACTTTGAGTGCCCATTTAGGCCTCATTCGCCTCAATTTTTGCTTCACAGGTTTTGAATTAGAGAAGAGGGGGATATAGTATTGGACTATTTCTGGATCGATACCTGGCATATCGCTGTAAGACCATGCAAAAACATCTTTGAATTTATTTAGTATATTGATTAATTCTTTGCTTTCTTCTTTGCTAAGTGTAGAGCCAATAAAAAACATTTTGAGGATTATCTTCATTTCCTAGATTAATTATTAGAGTGTTCTCAATGATTTTACATGTAGATTCTTTTTCTTTTTCGATTAATTTTTGCAATTCATTTGGTACTTCATGATCATCACATTCATCACATTCTTCACATTCATTAAGCGCGTTCGAGTAGGCAGAATTAGTTATACTTTCGTTGATTTTATTTGGAGCGATTACAACAGATATGAAAATTAAAAGACGCCTCATTTGGGCTATTACAGACTCTGGGTGTAGGGGATACCTATCACTCGACTCAAAAACCCTCTCCTTCTTTCTTTCCTCCCAGATAAGAAATGAAGCATTCTTCCTGATCCCCCGACTTGGTAATCTCTTCCATCTCTTCTTTTTCTGGCTCTTCTTCCTGTACCAAACCCTCAACATGCTCTTTTCCAGCCTTGTCTTCCACGACCCCTTCTTGGCCTATACCCTTAGTTTTTGTTCTTTCCTCGCCCAATAGATTCTTCATGACCGAGCCATCTAGTACACCAATCCAATCTTTAGCAGTAGTTGACTTCACGGGCACTTGTAGATATGGATCCTGATACTCAGAGAATTTGTGGGAGAAGAAGATCTCAAACCCTGGCTTCAAACAATTATCGTTCTGATCCACCCATGGTTCTGGGAAGCCACAAAAGGGGAAATCCTCTCCCTCCTTAACAAAGTATCCATTGAGCGACTTCATATAAGGATTCAACGGTGTATCAACTATTTTCTTCTTCTCTATCAGTTCCTTCTTCGATGGTTGATAACCCAGACCATGAGTGTGAGTCTGAGTGGGGATTCTAAAAAATTCTAGTAGGCCTTGATGATTTTTACCCAATCCCATACCTGGAAAGAAAGCCATTCTCTTTATGATACTGGCGACCAGCGGGCTCGCATACTGATCAAAATACAGTGGCAGGAACTCCCTCGGCTTCTCTTCCTCCAACATGTTGATAAACTCGAACCCTCCCAGACTTGTTTCTTCTTTCTAAAATTGCGCCTCTAGAACCGGCGCGCTTGATGAAGCTTCAGACGGACTGACCCAATTGTCTTCGAGAATATCAAAGACCTTGTCTTTCCAAACATATTTGACTTTCTGATGAACTGTAGATGGTATAGCACCTAAACTGTCTAACCACGGCCTTCCCAGCATCAAATTAAAAGAGGCAAGGATGTTAATGACCTGAAATTCAGCTTCCTTTTCCACCAGCCCGACAATGAGATGAAGGAGAATTATCCCCATGACTGTCCTCTCAGTGTTGTCATACATTCTCACCTTCTGCTTAGAAGGTATGAACGTTGATTCATCCAAACCCATATGCTTAGCTATTTAGAATGGACACACGTTTAGATTAGACCCATTATCAATAAGACAAGCAGGCACAGTATTTCCTAAGCATTCAACAGTGACGTACAGTGGTTTATTGTGAACAAGCCCCCTTGGAAGTAGGTCATTGGATGATAAGGTAATACCAGAGTCGGAATTCTGCCGATCATTCCCATGAGGTCTTCTGGTGCTGTGTCAATCGAAACATCAGATTGGTTCAAGGCATCTAGAACTGCTTGCCTTTAACATTTGGAAGCAATCAACAAACCCCA
Source organism: Hydrangea macrophylla (assembly GCA_033977485.1). NCBI lineage: Eukaryota > Viridiplantae > Streptophyta > Magnoliopsida > Cornales > Hydrangeaceae > Hydrangea > Hydrangea macrophylla. The sequence continues at coordinate 52,576,000 of CM066991.1, read as the reverse complement.
GATGGTGATGGTAGCCTGAGTCTACCTCATTTGCTTCAAAACCCTATCTTCTTCCTCTTTTTCATTCATTTTCCCTTTTCATTTGTCCAACTCCCTCCTCGGGTAATCCTTCTCCAGTTTATGAGGTTTGAAATGTCCCCCTGATCGGGTTAGGTGGCTGACTTCTTCTTTTGCCCACAGACTGTCAGTTTTAGAAATAGCTTTCAAGCTCCCTTTTCCCGTCTCTTCATCGCTTGCATACCATAGATCATTTTCTACTCGATCTACATTAGTGTTGCTAGTTTCTTGAACCCAGCAGTCCAATTGTTTTGTCTTTCCTTCTCTGCAGTTTCCTGATTGATTCCCCAAAGTGTAAATTGCCAAATCCTCTGGCAGCTGATAAGACTTCCTTAGTGTCCCAGCTTTAGTGATTAGCCTAGATGGATTGAAGATTGCTCCTTCTATCCCCAAGAAGTAAAGGTCTTGTGGCAGTGGTACAACATGGTGATTTGGCAGTGAATTCCTAGTAACGTTCGGAGCTTTGATGGGCGACTCGGATATCACCTTGTTATCAATGAGGTCCTGGATTTCATGTCTCAGCCTTATGTATCGGTCCATAGAGTGACCCTTTTGTTGGTGAAATTTGCAATAAAGATCTTCCAGAACATTAGCGGAAGTGGACTTGGTAGAAGTCGAGGCTCCAACAGACAAAGATGGCCCTTTGCCGTTAGCCTATCAAGGGCGGTTGACAGTGAAACCCCAAGTCTGAAAACTTCCTTAGTTGTTTATCCCTTCCTCTCCTTGACGTTATGTCAAACTTTCTCTCTGGTCCACTTAACGCGTTGACATCGGTGGGGCCAGAGTGACCCCCCAAATGTCCCCCATTCGACCCATAATTTGGCCTCTTATATCAATTCGGCTGTTCCTCCTTCTTTATTACCCCTTTTTGGATCGCATCCTCTATCCTTGTTCCTACGTCAAAAACCTCAACGAAGGTGTTGATCGACTAGAATCTCATCTTCTCTTGGTAGACGACGGGCTAAAGATTCTTCATTAACATTCGGATCTGATCTTTCTCGGGCGGCTTCTGTACCACCTTGGCTGCCTTTCCCCTCCACCTGCTTAAATACCCAGCGAACGAATCCTTGTTTCCCTTCCTGGTGGTCTCCAAATCTCGGACTTTGACATCTAGATCTTGGTTGTACTCATACTATGCCACAAATGCTTTGATCACCTCTTCCCAAATCCGGGTTTTGCTTGGTTTAAGTGTGAGATACCAAGATAGAGCAGCCCTAGTTAAAGTCTGTTGAAATAAGACAGCCATCATGGTAGTGCTCAACCCACTCGGTTGGAAAGCCCCGATACACATTCTCACATGACTGAGAGGATTCCCTGTCCCATCGAATTTGTCAAAGACCAGCATTTTGAGTCCGACAAGCAGTGTTTCACGGACTCCATCATACAGACCTTCCAACTCCATAAGATAAGTGTTGACCCCTTGAGCCTTACGCATCACCCTTTCTTACTTCTCAATCTTTTCTGTCATTATCCTCTCTTTGTTAGTCTTTACCCTTTCCACCCTTTCCTTCTCTGCTCTAGGAACCACGACTTTCGGCATCTCTATGTCATCATACCAGCCTGCTTCCCTGACGGGAAGGTCCTTGATTGGTGGATTTACAACCGGTGGTGGGTGTGCTATTGCTTCCCTCATGACCATCATTCGGTTCATATTCTTAGCCTGTGACCTCATCTGTTTCGCTTGTTGTTCTACTAGTGTCCTAAGTTCTGCTACTTCCCCATCATTTCTTTCGTCTGCCATTTCTTTGCCACTCCTTCTTACTAACTGTGCTGTGGGACCTCTAAACCAAATCGTGCATGAACTGGATGCTATTTTTCCCTACAAAAGAATTTTAATAATTTTTAAAACTTTTTCTTACTTTTTATTTTCATCTTAGTAAAAGCTTTCATGAATGGTTCATATGTCACACGAATGCATATGCATGTGTGCGTGTGTGCCTACTCTATATGCAAAATAAAGGAAAAATTCTAATCCTAGCAACTAGACACATAAGCATATAAAATCCTCATTCATATCAAATGCGCTAATTTTTCCTCTCTTTGTGATCCTTATTACCCTTTCAAGGATTGGGTTTTTAAAACTTTTAAAATTCATTCGGAAAGCATTTATTGGATGATGAAATCTTTCAAAAATGATTCCTGGGAATTCTTTTGAAAACGATGATGTTTGGACATTCCTGAGATTTGCTTTAAAATTCATTTGAAAAGCACTTCTCCCGAAAATAATTCCCAAAATTTTTGGATTTCCCTTTGAGGATGAGAGTGTGAAAATATATCTCAACAATGGTTGACTTGGAATTTTAACTTCAAAGCCTTTGAAAGAGTGATTTGGAAACTTTGGAATGAAGATGGAAAAATATGTTTGCTTTCAAAGATGGATTTAAAATTCTTTCAAAGGAGGATCACATGATTGGATTATCACCGTACTTTTTCATGAATTCGGATACATATAAGGTCAATGATGCTTAGCTAAACATGATATAAGAGATGTAATCTTATAATCAAGATTTAGCATGTTCTCAAATGTCATAGGACATGAAGAGAAATTGCTCAAAAGTGATTAAGAGGTTACACATCTTTCATCAAGCAAGTATCTCCATCATCTCAAGTAATCCCTTCCGGGCATACAAAACACCCTAGCATATAATCATAATCAAGAATTGATTCCCTAATTTTGAAAGGTTCTATAGAAGCTATCATGCAAAGGCCGAGTTTTGGTCAAATAAGGGACCCTTGACACACAACCGATGGGATGCTTTATATACCAACACATGGTACGAGATCAAGGGTGATCACACAGTCCCATGATGGCTTGACCGACCGGGTTGCCCCGAGCCTCCAAGGTCATAGTTCTGTGCAATCGACTGGAGTCACATGCAAGTGTAATGTAACGCGAACATAAAAATTAATTAATTTGATTAAAAGGATGCTTTAAAGTCTAATCCTCGAGTGAACTCACAATCAAATTTCTGGTCTACGAAACCAGAGATTCTGGGTTCGATCCCTGGCAGAGTCGCCAAATTGTGGATACCGGCATTTGAGCCCACTTCTTTTAATTTTAAAACAAATTTTCAAATACACAGAGTTGCCGCTTAATTTTTAAAAGGAAAATTAAGAAACCATTTTTAAAGCAAACTAATCTTTTTGGAAACCAGAGACTACTAGGTCCGGGGATTATGGAATGTGAGGGGAAGGAGCCCAACGGACTAAAACACCCCCTCTTATCCTATCTCGTGATAGGCCTCTACTCAACATCCTTTTAATCGAATTTGTTAATCTAAGTATGCCCTCAACTAATACATATATATATACATATATATAAATATACATTACAAAAGCATGTCCAATTGGTGTAAGATTGCAAATGATAAAATATCACTCAAAACCACATATTTCGATTAGCAAACAATATGATGTGCGTTTAGGGAACTAGAAAACTTAGTCGGGATCCAGTCGTGAATGTTTAAACGTGTAATGCATACAAAAGAATCAATCTTGATAAAAGGGTCTCTAATCGCATATATACACATAAGGCAAATCTTAACTCTAAGGTGTAGCACATGAGGTCGAAAAATTAATAAAATTAAGAAATAATTAAGCTAGAGAAGAGTCAAGAGATCATACCTCATCGGCGCTACAAAATAAAGGTTAGTCCACATGCTTTAGAAAGGGTATACGATATAAAATGACCATCTCTAAATGTCTAGCTTAATTCTATCAAGTAGAAGAAATGACGTACCAAGAATTCTAAGTATCAATCTACATGGATGAGTGTACATGATTACTGGGAAACAAAAACAAGCTATTGGATTATTCATTGATTTGGACCACTTAACATCTGAATTCAAGCTTAACCAATCATTTTTGAAGCATGGTTTAAGCCCTAAGTCATGGGGGAATCATTTAACTTTCATTTACAAAGTTTATTAAATCTGTCATGAACTTCTGAGAATTATAGAGAACAAATCAAAACTTTAAGAATTGAAAAGGCATGGTTCCCGTGATTGATGTCAATGAATTTTGGACACAAGATACCTTCATGAGTCTAGTTTCTAATCCAAAAAGAATGTCAAAGTTCCAACGGTTAGATCTCTGGGAATTAAACAAACACTAGACCTCACTCAGAAATTTCCATCCTTCTGTCTAGAGATATTGTACGATTTTCTAAAAATAGTAAAAAAAAATAGAAAAGACTCTAATATTTTTAGAGGGTGTTGTTAACACATTAAACTTCATAGAAAAAATTATTTGGGGTCATAAATACTTGATTAGGGCTCTAATTTACTCATTTCAAAAGGGTGTTGCTATTCTAAAACTGTGGGTAGATTGTTGTTGTTTCACAAAACTCATGACCAAACCACCCTAACCATGAAATCTTATTAAAACAAAAATTACAGTGGTAGGAATTTGAGCTATAGACACTTTCCCGTTGGTTTCATTCAGTTCCAACGGTTCGATGTTTAACTAAAAATCTTTGATGAAAAGTGGTTGATGAACTCACAGCATTTTTGTCTAGTTCATCTTTCACTTACTAATTTTAACTACTACACCATTAAACTTGGCTTTAGTTAAACTAATTCTCCTACCATTTGATGGTCATGGGAGGCTAATGACTCTTATGCTTGTAGATGAAGTATGGAGAAACTTCATGAAATCTAAAGATAATAAACCCAAATCATGATAATAGACTTGGACTTATTAACTAAACATGTTAAACATCAACTTCAATCCTCTTGTAAAACATGGACTTACAAGAGAGCTGAAGGACTTCAAGTCAAGATATTCGAATGAGATATTGAAGGTCTCATGAATCTCAAGAGGTGAACATAATTAAAAGAAATGACTTAAAAAAAACCAAGTATTATCCAAGTTAATGCATATTTAAAGACTAATTAGTCTAAAGTCTACCTCCAAATATCCTCAACTTGGTGATTTTGAAGGATTTTCACAAATAAAACAAGCTCTTCAACTCTTAATTCACACACAACTTCCTCTTCACCCTTAAGAAAGTGATTTTTAGATAAGTTTGGGAAATTTTTGAGAGGTTAAAAATGAAAGATTCAAGATAAGGTTGGAAGATTCAAGAATTCATCCCCCCATGCAATGGGATATTCACCCTCTTTATATAGACAAATTTAAAAGGGAATTTTAGTCATTTCAGGGGCAAAAACACTGATCTCGTATGTCCTTTTAATGGTACAAAATGTACTGTATCACAGTTGTCTGCCAGAAAATGCGACACTTACTGGAGAAGGAAGCGACTGTCAGTGACAGCCGATGCGGTACTCAATGAATGCCGTAGCGGCATTCACTGATTGTCGTATCGGCATTCATTGAATGCCACGGACAACTCTAGGAACTGCCGTCTTTTTAGGATTTCCCATTTTTATGGCATTTGGTGCATTTTAATGGCATTCAATGACTGCCATTACGGTATTCACTAACTGCCGGTCCGGCAATATGTGGCTGCCGCACCGACAACCTGTAACTACCGCAGGTTCTACCCTGTGCCATTTTCTTTTATCCTCTCTTTTCTCTTTCTTTTCCTTCCCTTCTTTCTTTTGTTTAAATTAAAAAGCCTTTTGAAGAGCTTGAATCATTTCTGGAAACCCTAGATTAGTTCGGGCGTTGTCATCATCGGATCTGGAGGTAGTACTCCCCTTAATTCGCATTTGGTCAAAATTGGGGTGTTTACACCTCCCTTGTTGAGTAATTTCAGAAGTTCCTTGCCACACAGCCACATGCTATGGCCACCTCTTCACTTGGTATATCTTCAGGTATGTCCTCAGGTATTTGGGTCTTAGACTCTGGAGCTTCTAATCATATGTCACTTGACTTATCGTCTTTTGCTTCCTTATGTCATGTTTCCTCTTTACCTATTATGACTGCTGATGGTACTCCCATGCCATTAATAGGTGTTGGGTCTTTTGTCACACCTCATGTATCTCTCTCTAGTGTTTATCACATTCCCAAACTTACTACGAATCTTGTTTTTGTTGCTTAGCTTTGTGATGTAGGTTACTTAGTCTATTTTTCTTGTACTGTTTTCTCATGTGAAGGATCCACAGTCTCAGACGCTAATTGGGACAGGCCATAGGTAAGGAGGATTATACATCTTGTACAAGCTCAATGTACCAGTGGTTGCAGCTTCTAGTGTTGACTTGTCATCCTTTCATTTGAGTTCATCATGGTCTAGTTTTTATTTATGGCATTCTCTCCTTGGTCTTTTTTCAGCCTCTCATTTAAAATATTTAGCTTCTACAGGAAACTTAGGAGATTTACAAGCTCATGACATTTCTAATTATAGTGGTTGTAAACTGGAAAAGTTTTTAGCTTTATCTTTTAATAGAAGTATTTCTTATTCTCTTGTACCACTTGATTTAGTTCATTCTGATGAGTGGGGACCCTCTACTGTTACTACAAGAGGGGGGTCTCGATATTATGTATCATTTATTGATGATTACACTCATTACTGTTGGGTTTTATCTTATGAAACGTCGTTCAGACTTCTTTGATCTTTACAATACCTTTCGTGCTTTTATCAAAACTCAACATTCTGCTGTCATCAAATGTTTTAGATGTGATTTAGGTGGAGAGTATACCTATCATAAATTTCATGAGTTACCTATTTTAGATGGAACTATTCACCAGTCCTCTTGTACAGACACTCCTGAGCAAAATGGTGTTGCTGAAAAGAAACATTGGCATATGGTTGAAACTGCTTGCTCTCTTTTATTATCTGCATATGTCCCTAGTGATTTTTGGGGAGAGGCAGTCCTTACTACTGTCAATTTGATTAATAAAATTCTGCCCTCTCACTGCTCAGGTCTGTCACCTTTTAAAAAAATGTATGGGCATGCTCTTGATTATTCTTCCTTAAAGGTGTTTGGTTGTACCTGTTTTGTCCTTCGACCTCGTTAGAGTGTACCAAATTGTCACTAAAGTCTTCTATTTGTGTTTTTCTAGGTTATGGTGAGGGTCAGAAGGGATACCGTTGCTTTGACCCAGTTACTAAGAAACTATATGTCTCTCGCCATGTTGTGTTTCTCGAGCACATACCTTTCTTTTCTAATCCTAATAATCATCATGAGTTGACTAAATCTGATCTCATCCATCTTGACCCATTCTTTGATGATACTGATAGTGTGCCTTATCAAGCCCCATGCACCACTGATATTGTCTCACCTCATGGTTCTACTTTTGCTGATATTGGTGCCTTATCGCCTGATGATACCTTCCTTCTAGAGGCCACCCAGGCACTTACTGAGGCTATGGAACCTCCTCGCTCTCTTGCTCGCACTCGTAAGTCTACTCAATTACCTGATTTTGTTTATTCTTGTTATTTGGATTCTTTTGCCTCCTTTTTAGCTTCAGTTCATGATCTCTCTAAGCCTCTATCTTATGAAGAGGTAGCTCTTGATCCTCTTTGGCAGCAGGCTATGGAAGAGCTCTGCATTATATAACACATACACTTACACTTGGAGTTTAGTTCCCTTACCTTCTGGTAAGAGCGCTATTGGTTCTCCTTGGGTTTATGAAATCAAAACCAAGTTAGATGGGTCTGTTAGGCGGTACAAAGCAAGATTGGTTGCCAAAGGTTTTTTCCAGCAGTATGGTATGGATTGCGAGGAGACTTTTGCTCCTGTTGCTAAAATGATTACTGTTCGTACTCTTATTGCAGTTGCTTCTATTCATCAGTGGCATATAACTCAAACGGATGTTAAAGATATTTTCTTGAATAGAGACCTCGAAGAGGAGGTTTACATGGGTCCTCCTCCGGGTGTTCCTCATAGTCTTGGTGAAGTTTGCAAGCTTAAAAAAGCCTTATATGGTCTTAAACAAGCCCCTTGAGCTTGGTTTGAGAAGTTTTCCACTGTGATTACATCATGTGGGTTTTCCTCGAGTGAGTATGATTCAGCTCTCTTTATTAGGTGTACCACTACTGGTCATATTATGCTTTCTTTGTATGTTAATGACATAATTATTACTAGTGATGATATTGATGGGATTGTAGTGTTGAAGTCTGAATTAGCTCATTGTTTTGAAATGAAGGACTTAGGTCCACTATGTTATTTTTTGGGATTGAAGTAGCCTTTTCTCCAAAAGGTTATCTTCTTTTTTAGTCTAAGTATACAGGTGACATTCTTGAGCGTGCTCGCTTCACTAATAATAAGATTGTTGATACCCCTTTGGAGCTTAATGTTCGTCTTTCCCCTTCTGATGGTGTTCCTTTGCCTGATCCTACCTTATATCGCACTATTGTTGGTAGCTTGGTTTATCTTACTATTACTTGTCTGAATATTGCTCATGTTGTTCATGTTATTAGTCAGTTTGTTACTTCCCCTACTACAGTTCATTGGGCTGCTGTTCATCGTATTTTGAGGTACTTGAGGGGCACTCGATTTCAAAGTCTTTTATTTTTGTCATCTTCTTCCTTGGAGTTGCGTGCATACTCTGATGCTAATTGGGCTGGTGATCCTACAGATCGCAAGTCTGTTACTAGATTTTGTATATTTTGGGTGATTCTCTCATTTCTTGGAAGAGTAAGAAACAAGATGTTGCTGCTGTGTCTTCCACAGAAGCTGAGTATCGTGCTATAGCTTTGACCACCTGTGAGGTTATTTGGTTATGCTGGCTACTTATAGATATGGGTGTCTTTCTTCCTCGCCCTTTACCTATGTATTGTGATAATAAGAGTGCTATTCAAATTGCTCACAATTCAGTTTTCTATGTGAGGACCAAGCATATAGAGATTGATTGTCACATTACTCGTCATCACCTTAAGCATGGAGCTATCACTTTGCCTTTTGTTTCTTCTTCCGTGCAGATTATTGATTTGTTTACAAAGTCACATGTGATTCAGTGCTTTCGTTTTTTAGTTGGCAAACTCTCTATGCTTCTAGCTATAGCATCGCGAGTTTAAGGGGGGGGGGGGGGGGGGGGGGGGGGGTTATTAGAGTTAGCTATTAGAATTAGTTTTATTTAGCTTTAGGGTAGTTTAGTCTTTTACTTTATATTAGGGTAATACTGTATACCTAGATATATGATTATTATCTCTTCCTTTTTTTATTGTATTCATTCATTCAGATTTTGTGTTATGCGAAATTCTTGCTCTCTTGTCTTTTTTCTCTTTGTTGTTCTCTTGATTGTTTGATATATTCATACTCATATTTTACTTACACTTTGGAGGAGGGTTTGGCACCAAATATTCTATCTTTCAAATGTTACTGAGAGAAGGTGAAATCAAAAGGTGGGTGGTTGAAGCCTATGCTCTCTCCACCAAATCAAGCAAATTTGTCTCCAAGGCCATATAAATCAAGCTTTAGTTAGTTTTTTTTCAAGAACTTTGTAAACTCTTAAACTCATTTATGCATGAAATAATTTTTGTTCTAGAAATTATCTTCTATATGCTTGACCTTGTTTCTATACTTCATTTTTGTATTTCCAAGTACAGGCATTACACAATAGATCTAATTAAAGGTGTTGAGAGTATGACACATATGCCATACTCAGAGATAACAAATCATATTTATGCATGATTCATAAAGAATATTCTTCAAAGAACAGAAGCAATATAATAGAGTGACTGAGGGAGGCATGCCTGCTTACGCTCTCTTGAGACGATAGCCCTCTATGGATAATAACCAGTGCAGTAGAAAAATAGCAGGCTGTTCCCGTGATACAATAGCCTGACCACCCTTGCCTTAAGCTTATCAAGTATGTACAACTTCATAAAGAAGAAGATGGCTTTTCTGGTGCTCTTTACACAAACAACACTCATAAGTAAAAGTAAAATAACTTCACGTGACTACAGGTTCTGGATAAATGAACCCAAAGAGTGATAGATCAAAGTAAAACACACTGTCCTTACCAAAAAAAAGTAAAACACACTGACTAATCTGTTTATATATATATATATCTATATAATATCCTTGCTTAGCCTTTTTGGCTCAAAACAAATCTAAACCCTCCACTAAGGTGGACACTTTGGGTCGTTTGATCTCCTCTTCCTCATCTCTTTCACTGTTACTTGCTCTGACTCTCTCTCACCTTCTGACATTCCCAATTGCAAATCCTTATCTTTTACCCAGGCATTTGAATTTGAATTTCCTCACTCTCACTCTCACACGCAACTCACTATTCTCTCACCCAACCCCTTCGCTTCACTCCTCTCTCTCTCTCTCTCCCTCTCTCTTCTCTCTCTCTCTCTCTCTCTCTCTCTATCTCTCTCTCTTCTTCTTCTTCCTCTTCTTCTCAGATTGAGACAACACCTCCTCTTCTCTATCCTATAAACACCACTGGACCACCACGGCACCGCTGTTGGCCACCACCTCTCTCTCTCTCTCTAAACACAAAGAACTGCTAATTAAAGAAACCCTAATCATTGGTTCGATTATGTATAATTTTGTGTTGAAATATCTGTAGCTATTGATTATTATGCTTTATTCACCTTTTTATACATCACTTTAGACAAGTGTGTTTGGTGATAACCTTCAGATAAGATTTGAAGGAGAGGTGTGTAGAGAGTAATTTGGAGATTGAAGGCAGAGAGAGTTATATTAGTTTCTCTCTCAAGATTTCTTTTATGTTTTCTACTTTCATGGGGGCTATGGAGGTTAGTAAGCACATATTTACATTTGCTTTGCTTTATTATTGATACAATATTATTTTGCCACTCCTCCAAAGAGTGACATGTGGCATATGAGATATGCTATGAGTATACTGAATGCTATAAGTATACTGAATGTAATCTTTGCTTAAATTATCGTCCCAAGACTGAGTCCACCCAACCGTTGAAGCCCAAACTGAACATTTGCATTCACTCCTGATAAAGAAGAAATAGTATCCCACTAACAAGGAGCGACAGACACATGACCCTCATTTGAACGGTCATCCCCAGCAGGAAGAAACTGATTCCCAGCCCACATTTGGCGAGTGGATGATTGGGCCAAAGTAAGCGTAATCGGTTATGATTTTCTATCTCCCAGGTAGCTAATTTTGTCATTGGAGGAGGTTCAAGGGACATAACCCCCTTGGGTCTTTCTTCTATCTTCTGTGCAGGTTGGAGCTTTGAGAAGTTACCAGGTGCTAAATGGTTCATTGTCGACATCCGCTCAGCCCAAATCTAACTACATCATTTGGCGCCGTTTGTGGGAAAGACTTTTTCTTTTTTCGTTTCCCTTTTATCCAGCACAATGGTAGTCACTACCAGATCTTCTTCATCTTAACCTTCTCGTCAAGACAATTAGGACCCTCTTCTAAGGAACTTAAATCCTACCGCCCCAAAAACATCCACTGGGGCAGACCCACCATTTCAGCCTGCACAACAGTCAACTGCAATGGAGCTAATGATGCAGCAGATCAAGAGCTTGACAGATACAGTATTAGCTTTGGTCCAATAGCAACAGGCGATGTCCCAGTTGCTAGGTGATTAGACATAGAAAGTGCATATTCATAGCATATTATATGATATTTTATGCATACTTTTATCTCCAAGTTCCTAGAGTTACACCCATTTCAATAACATTGTGCTTTCATGATGTTAATGCTTAAACATGTGTATTTATATGGTCTTATAAGCTATTGGGTGCGTTTAGATGAAGTGGATCTTGAAGCCTGGCAATGAATGTCTCACTTTTTGTCACACAACGCTTATATATTTCATTTACATCATTTACACAAGGTTTGTGAGTGTTTTGTAGGTCAAAGGAAGTATTCGTTGCCTAAAAGGTGATTCTGGTCGAAGAGAATGACAGTGGCAGCTGAGAAAAAGGCATTTTTGGCATTGAATACTTTAGAATTATGAATTTTCTCCGAAGACTAAAGTTGTAGTTCGTCGAGTTACGGTAGCGTGACCACTAACCTTGCGGCAATCTGAGGTCCGAGCAAAGAAATTTCATAATTCTCCCATCGGTGCACAGAGCTGTCAACTGCAGAAGACCAGGACCGATCCTGAAACATATGTGGGATCGGTCCTAGCCATGACCAGTCCTAGTAGTGTAGTGGGACCAATCCCACTCAGCACATTCTCCCCAGTAGCTTCTTTTTAGGTCAAGGACTCCTATATTGATACATATATGACTTGTAAACGTAATATGTATAACTTTTTATCATATTTTACATATAGGAGGTGTTAGAGAGGCTATTAGATCTCTCCTAAATCCTAGTTTAGGATCTCTAAGGCCATGTTTGGATGAAATTTTAAGATTTTAAGTCAATAAAGTAGTTTTTCTTCGTTCCAGGTAATATCGCTCTCTATTATTTATATTTTCAGTCTATTAATCACTGTTTAATCATTATTTTCATTATGTTTATGTTATCTATGGTTGCTAGATTCAATTTTACCATGTTAGGCTAAATCCCTAGTTAACGAAAGAGCAATGAAACGGTAAATAACTTGATTTCCATGCGTGTTTTCAACGGGCAGCCCTAAATCCAAGGATCAATGGATGTTTAAGTATGGAATCATAAGATTTCATGTTTTCTAATATGAACAATGTTAGCAATCATGAAGTTAATGACTTTCACCTTGGATTATCAATAGTTTGTGAACTTGCTTCATGGTTTTAGTTCAGTTAGTTCATTTTCAAGCACTGTAGATTAGTTTTCACCATGAATCATGCTCATAAGCAATTTGTCTGTACTTCATAAAAAGGGGATTAATTGAAATAGTTCTATATCTTTGTGCCGGCTAAAGGGCATTTTATTAATTTTAATGAAATCTACACATTAGAGGCAAGATCTTGGATGATTGGGAGTGTTATATCTTTTCGTAGGCATGGAAATTAGGAAGATTATCGTGGATTTGTGATTTCCTGACGTTTTTCTCATCTTTAGAAGTATTTTTATTTAAATTTGTTGCTTTAATTAATTCTTAGTTAGGCGTTAATTCACTTAGTTAAATCACTCTATAACTCACAATATAGCCATAATTAATTAGCAGTTTCATTTAGTAAGCAAACTTCATTATTTAATACCACTTCTAGTTATTTAATGATCTTAATAGCTTCCATTAGTTCTTCATTATTTAATACCACTTCTAGTTATTTAATGATCTTTATAGCTTCCATTAGTTCATAGTTTTTATTTAATGTGAAGAAGTAGTTAGAATTATTTTCCAAAGAAACAATCTTTTCTTTATTTTTAATATTAGTAAACTATGTATAATTAATCAATTTAAATCATATCTCTCCCTTGGGTTCAAGCTTGGCTTTGTGCGGTCTTTTGCGAGGAAAAATGGCCTCCACAGGCTTCACAATGGCAAGATGCCAAAATTACAGTTATGTCCTCGTTCGGGTTGCAACGTCTGATGACCTGATCAGCACAATACTTGAATAAGTAAGGGTCATCGAAAAAGAAATGACGAGCGAACGAAAGGAATCGTTTCCTATCTTGATTTGACCAATGACTAGGAGTCTCTCCCGTGACAAGATAATTTACTATATCTGCATACCAAGGTAAACTGGAAATAGTCATCAGTTGCTCATCTAGGAATTCATCCTTAATTGGTATGGGTTCAACATTGTCAGTAAATGTTAGCCGAGACAAATGGTCAGCGACCACATTCTCTACTCCCTTTTTATCCTTGATTGTGATATCGAATTCTTGGAGTAGGAGTATCCAACGGATAAGCCGTTGTTTCGCGTCCTTCTTAGATAATAGGTACTAGAGGGTCGAGTGGTTTGTAAAATAGACGATTGGAGACCCTATCAGATATGACCTGAATTTATCTAGAGCGAAAACTATTGCTAGTAGCTCTTTTTCAGTAGTCGTATAATTCATTTGAGCTTCGTTAAGTGTTCGACTGGCATAGTAGATTACATAGGGCTTATTATCCTTCCTCTGTCCCAGGACTGCACCAATGGCGTGGTCACTAGCATCGCACATTAATTCGAATGGCAAACTCTAGTTGAGTGCCTATATTATCGCTGCGGAGGTAAGGTGTTCCTTTAGTGCGTCAAAAGATGTCTGACAGTTGTCACACCACTCAGAAGGTGCATCTTTGACTAAGAGTTGACACATTGGTCGGGAAATTGCACTAAAATTTTGGATAAATCGACGATAAAATCCCGCGTGTCCCAAGAAAGAACGGATGTCTTTGACTGTACGGGGCACAGGTAGATTTGAGATTATGTCGATTTTTGCTTTATCAACTTGGATACCCTTATTAGAAATAATATGGCCGAGGACAATTCCCTTGGTCACCATGAATTGACACTTTTCCCAGTTTAGTATAAAGTGTTTATCCTCGTATCTTGTTAGCACACGTTCTAGATTGTCTAAGCAATTTTCAAAACTATGGCCAAACACTAAAAAATTGACCATAAAGACCTCGAGTATTTGTTCGACCATATCACTGAATATGCTCAACATGCACCGCTAAAAAGTAGCAGGTGCATTACATAAGCCGAAAGGCATACGACAGTAGGCGAATGTACCGAACGGACATGTGAAAGTTGTTTTCTCCTGATCTTCAGGAGCAATTTCAATTTGATTATAGCCACTATATCCGTCCAAAAAGCAATAGTATTTATGACCCTCCACGCATTCTAGTATTTGATCCATAAATGGTAATAGAAAGTGGTCTTTCCGGGTCACACTGTTCAATTTTTGGTAATCAATACATATCCGCCATCCAGTGGGGACGCGTGTCAGTACCAATTTGTCGTCTTTGTTTGGGATTACCGTTATGCCTGCCTTCTTTGGCACTACTTGGGTGGGACTAACCCAAGGGCAATCAGATACAGGATATAGGATCCCAACGTCGAGAAGTTTTAGGACTTCCTTTTTGACTACTTCTTGCATATTGGGATTCAGACGCCTTTGCGTTTGTCGCAAATGTTTAGCGTCTTCCTCCAGATATATTTTATGGGTGCACACGGATGGGCTTATGCCTTTGAGGTCGGTAAAAGTCCATCTCAATGCTCCTTTATGTTGTTCCAGCATTTGGATTAATTTGCCCTCTTGTTCTAGACTGAGAGTGGATGAAATTATGACAGGGTAAGTCTTTTCAGTCCCTAGGAAAGCATTTTGAGCTCTATTGGAAGCTCCTTTAACTCCAAATTGGGAAACTAAAAATTGGAGAGCATAACTAATTTTGTTTTTGGAGGTAGTGGTTCATATGGTGTTACCTACATGCATTCAACTCTATCCTCCTCTTTCGTTTCCATCATGAGGCAAGTGCGATTTAAAGTATCATCCAATGGGGTAGAATCATTAGGTTGATAGATAGCGTCGAATTGTGACACAACTACCTCCAAGGGATCTTTGTAATCTACAAAATTAGCCTTTTCTTTGATGATCGTTTCAATATAATTGATTTCTTCCTCATCCTCGTATTCTTCAAGTCGGGGATTTGAAAAAATCTTGACATTTAGAGTCATGTTACCGAATACAATGGTCATAATACCACTTCTTATTTTGATTGTAGCATCTATGGTGTTGAGGAATGGACGTCCAAAAATTATCAGGATTTGTGCACCTGGATTAGACACAGGTTCAGTGTCTAAGATCACAAAATCGACGGGGAAGACAAATGACTCTATCTGTACTAGAACGTCCTCCATTATTCCTCTAGGGAATTTGACTGACCTGTCTGCCAGTTGTAATGCAACTTAGGTAGGTTTGAGTTCACCCAACCCTAGTTGTTTATAAACTGAGTATGGCAGCAGGTTCACGCTCACTCCTAGATCAAGGAGTGCGTTGTCTATCCTTTGATTCCCAATTTGGCACGAGACAGTTGGGGTACCAGGGTCTTTGAGTTTCAAAGGCAATTCATTTTGGATGATTGCGCTTGCTTGGCAAGCGACATAAGCATCTTTCTTCACACTTTGCCTCCTCTTGACCGGAACTTGTTTGATTGCATCAAGGAGTGGGAGATTGATTTTGACTTGTTTAGACAATTCCAAGAACTCCTGATTCTTTGCCTCGTTTTTGGGTTTCTTAAGCCTTTGAGGGTAAGGTACAGGGAAAGGGCATTTAGGTAATTGGTTAATGACAGGCTCATTTCCGGTCCTTCTCTCAACTTCTTCTACTTCTTTAGGAGCGTCGTCATGTAATTCTAATGGTTTATTCTCAGTGGACGACTTCTCTTCTTGAGTGGGTAGTTTTCTTTTAGGTACCACTTCGTCCTCTTTATACTCTTTAGGGGTAGAGAGGGGTATATTGTACCCTATAATCTTGCCACTTCTTAGAGTAGTCACAGCTTTTGCTTGTTCATGATTATTTGGACCATTGTTGAATCCCTTAGGGTTTTGAAGTGGTTGGGCAGGAAACGTTCCACTCGACCCCTCTTGTCGTGCATCCATTCTCTCTAATGTTGCAGACATTTTACTCATCATTTAAATTAACTGTTGCGTTAAATTCGCATTAGAGAGAAGATCTTCCTCTTGCACCTTTTTGTGAGGTGGCATGTAAACATTTGATTGCTTGTTGTTAGAGGGTTGAGCTTGGTTATAGTTGTTTGATCTATTTTGATTGAATGGCTGGGGCTGCCTATTGTATTGCCCTTGATATTGATTATTGTTATTGTAGGGCTGTTGTTGTTGGTATTGATTTTGGGTCCCAGCATCGTTTTTCCAATCAAAATCAGGGTGATTCCATCGGTTGTTATTATTTTGTGAATTATGATTATTATAGGAATTCCCCGCCTCCCTATACCCTTGCATGGCATTCATTTCCATGGGGGCTTGTTCTTGAAAGTACGGAACATTGGGACAGTATTGATTAGTGTGTCCCAACATGTTGCATGTGCCGCATGGTTCTTCAGGTAAAACCTGCCTAGAACTCTCTCCTTTCATTCCTAACTCTTCTACTTTCTTAACTAGTTCTTCATATTTGTTCATTAGATTATCCTCACTTTTTAACTGGTACAGACTTTTCTATTCTACACAAGATATCTGTGAGCATGGGACATCTTCAAAATTGGACCATTCATGGGCATGTTCAGCTAGCCACTCGAAGTGAGCTTCAGCTTCTTCAGTGTTTTTGAGAAGAAATGGCCCTGAACTCATGGTTTCGAGCAACTTTTTAGTTTCATCATTTAACGCTTCGTAAAAGTAGCTTATGGTTCGCCATTTCTCATACCGTGGGTCTGAGTGAAGCAAATCCTTGAAACGCTCCCACGTTTGGGTGAAGGTTTCATTGCTCTTTTGTTTATAAGAGTTTATTTGTCGTTTTAGCTCGATGGTCATGCGAGGCGAAAGAATTTCTTTAAGAATGCAGTGTTCATCGCATGCTAGGTATAGATTGAATTCAGCTTTAAGATGAGCAGCCATGCTTTTGCTTTATCCTTTAAGTTGAAGGGGAATAGCATTAGACATGTCACATCTACAGGGCAATTTCGTGAGAATGTTTTACAAACATCCTCGAAATCTTTGACATATAGATATGCCTTCTCGCTCTCCATTCCATGGAAGGTTGGAAGGAGTTGAATCATTCCATTGCAAAATTGAAATTCGCCAGCATGAGGTAGAATGAGAATACAAGAAGGTGTAGGTGCGTGTTCAGGTGTCATGGGATTGCACAAAGGATGAAGCGAATTGTCAATTGGTACAACCACATTCTCACCGTTTTCACTTTGATCATTGTCCATTGAATCAGTGGGTGTGGCCGAGAGATTAATAGAATTAGAAGAGTCGGATGAATAAAGTGAATTTCCGTAAATTCCTTCGATGGAATTATCAGACATAAAGGGAAAGATCCTAAGTAGTTTTAATCTAAAGAATAAAAGACAAAAGAAATTAGAAAGAGATAAAGATAGATTGAGGTAATCTAAGCGTTAGCTTGTTGCCTTCCCCGGCAACGGCGCCAAAAACTTGACACGACAAAAAATCTGTGTGCGCTTGTGTGCTATACCCAAGTGTAGGTTATCGTGCAATTAGTAATCTGGTTAAGACCAGGTCGATCCCACAGGGAAGGTTAAAAACTTAATACCTAGATTAATCTCCAAAAGAAAAATAAAAATCAATATTTGAAAGGTTGTAGAACACAAAGTTCCACGAAGTGACTACTAAAATTAAAGAAAATAAATTAAATTAAACTAGTGATTAACTAATTAACGAAAGCGGTATTTTAAAAATGGTTTTCTTTATAAAAAGGGAATATTGGGATCACACGAATCTACAGCGATCATGCCATCTACCATGCAGTTACATTTAAGCTCTAAGGAGTGTGTCTATCTACAGTATTTCGTATTTTCTAAAGATAGAGAATCAATAGTCCGTTCATAACCAGGACAACTTCATCACATTTATTCCCAAAACACATGAAGGTAGTTTAAAACAATAGTTGAGTCTTGCATTCTGAATGGTGTTAGCATTCAAAATGGTTTGCAAAAGTTATTGAAGAAAAATGCCTCAAGGCTTAAAGTAATGAAACTGTTTGGACAAATTGAGCATTTGGGGACAGTTTGATAACAAATCTTAAAAGCAAAAAGTCTTGGAATACTACAAAAGGACTACTCAAGAATCTGAAGGTTCGATCGATCGACACGCTTTCAATCGATCGAATATCATCATCTCTCGAGTGATCGAAATGTCTTCGATCGCTTGACTATATGTTTGCTTTGATCGATCGAACAACTTCGATCGATCATGTGCAAGTTTTACACTACTGCATGACAGAGGCTGGAGATCACTATTCCATCGTTGATGATGCCAGAAATTGGTTAGAGTAAACTAGAGCAATTTTAGGGGAGAGAGAGAAAGAAAGACTATTTTTTGTATATGGTTCAGCCTTGTTAATGAAGGTACCTACGTCCACGGGTGTGTCTGAACACGTTCACTAGTAGATCACCGGCGGGCCTGGTGAGCCAACAAAGAGGGGCGACACTACTAGTAATACTAGCTGGGTGTATGTGTACAATGGTGAATTTTATAGAGGTGCTGTGTAGACTAAAGAGTTGGCCCCTTCAATGGGGGGTGAGAGGTCTCTTTTATAGATGTAAGAGACCTACTCTTTCATGGATAAGGAAATACAATCCAATTGATATAGATTGGCATATATTATAGGGGTTTCCTAATTGGATTAGGAAATAGTTTGCACTTTCCATTAGTCTTCTAGCTTGAGTAGGAAATTGCTCGTAATGCTTGGGATCGTGCTTGTGGGCCCGAATGAACTGTTCCCGCGATGGGATGTGCCTGCGCAGTTTTCCCGACCTGTTGGTCGGGTCATGGATAAACCGCTTGGGATGATAAGTTCCATGTAGACTAGGCCGCTCGGGATTATGCTTGTCCGAGGAGTTATACATAATTTGACCGGGGCATGGACTGGCTGCTGATTAGAACCGCTCGGTCATAGGATGGAGCCAATTTTGGGTGTATCAGCTGCCCCCCATTTCTAAAGTTAACCAGATGCTATATCAGGGCAAGTTTGGAAATCAGTTTGATGCTACTTGCCACTGTCTGAGTGCTTGGAGAAGCTGCCTCGGGGGTTCTGAGCCTGGTGAGTCCTCAGGAACTGACTGAAAGTTGAGACCCAGCCTAGCTCAAAACTTTTAGGTGCTCGGGAACTGACCGGGAGTTGAGACCCTGCCTAATTCGGAGTCTCTGAATGCTCGGGAAGTGTCCGGGAGTTGAGACTCGGCCTACTTCGGAGTCTTTTTACTTAAGTTAGCTCCGAGGATGGTTATCTTTTGCCCGTAGACCTTCGTCAAGGTTGTGGGTAGAAGAATTTGACCATGTTGGAAAAGCTGACCTAAAGCGTATCGCTTTAGGGTCCTTTTGTGTTAACTCCCCAGGATGGTTGTCTTCCGCCCGGTCAGCCTTCGTCAAGACAGTTGGGAGAAGAGCTTGACCATGTTGGTGGAGCCAACCTAAATCACGTTGCTTTAGGGTCTTTTTGCTCCTCTATCGTTGGCCAACCTAAGAGATTTAGTCACCTCTATCGTCGGTCTGGACCTAAGTGGAGTTAATGCCTCTGAGTACTGTAGGTGCTCGGGTTGTCCAAGATTTTGACTTGGTTATCCGCGAGGCCTGTAGATACCCGGTGTGATTTCCTGTTTAGTTCAGTGCGCCGTCTTGCCCCCCAAGCTTTCGCTAAGACGAGGGTCTTACAGAGGCTATGAACTATAGGTAACCGACCTGGAACATGGTGGTTGCAGGGTCTTTTGAAACTTGCCATCATCAGTCACCTAGGAGGTTTGCCTCCATCGTCGGTTGGACCTAAGCGAAGCCGGTGCCTCAGGCGTGACCCCGAGGTCTTTGGTGCCTGGGTTCGGAGCCCGAGATCTTTTTAGTGCCTGAGTTCGGAGCTCGAGGTCTTCTTCGTGCCTCCAGGTTAGGCCCGAGGTCTTTGTATGCCTCGGGATTAGGCCCGAGGTCTTTGTATGAGTTCTCTGACAATCGGTGGAGCCTCATGTGGTGATCAAGCAAGTACCACTGTAGTCGGGCTCTTCTAGACCGATGGAGACAGGAGGTCGGATTAGGATCGTCGGGCTTCTGACTTCTCAGTGCTAGAGGCAAAGTCAGAACTGCTTGATCCTGACCGATGTGAACTGGAGATCGGGCCAGGGCTGCCGGACTCAGACCGCTGTGAACGGGAGGTCGGGTCGGGACTGCCGGACCCTGCCTGTTGTGAGCTGAAGGAACTGTCAGAACTCCCGGGCTGATCTTGCTTTCGCTTACTTCTGGAAGACTCGTTACTTTCTTGCCCGGTGTCTTTGGTTTTCAGAAACTCTTCAGTGTCAATGTATTTTCCAACCCTCTCAGAGAGCTCAACAAAAGTTTTCGTTCAGTTTCTGTGGAACGACACGGCACACTTGGTGTGTTGAACTCCCGAGCAGAAGGCCATGATAGCGGCGGTTTCATCAAGATCATGGATACCGAGCTTCTCTTAATTAAACCGGTCGGTAAATTCTTTGAGGGTCTCATTATCCCTTTGCATGACTGTCAGTAGATGTATGTCAGGCTTTGGCCATTCATGCATACCGATGAACTGGTTGATGAACTGCTTGCTGTGTTGCTTGAAACTGCGGACCGATCGGTGCTCCAAGGAGTAGAACCATTGCACGGCCAGGCCTTTCAAAGTGCTAGGGAAGGCTAGGCAATGTAGTTCATCGGATTTGGTGGCTAGGGCCATCTGAGCCTTATAGGTCCGGACATGGTCGACCGGACTTCCCAAGCCGTTATAGGGATCTAGGCGAGGCTGGTTAAATTTGCGCAGGATGGCAAACTTTGTGATCTGGCCAGAAAATGGTGACTTTGTCTCAGTATTGGCTTGATTTGGAACACGGTTTTGACCAAGCTTCTTGGCCACGCCATCGATCTGCTTCTGCAAGTCCTTGATTCGGGCTTGCACTCCTTCCCGATCGGTTCCCGAGGGGTTGGTCGGGTCAGTGGAAGAGGCTTTTTCTTCATGGCGGGGTGTTATCCTCTGGGATCGGGCTCAGTTATGACTCCAGGTAATCGTGTGCCCAGGGACGACTCGGCTCTTGACCGAGGGACCCTGGACTGATTCCCGGGCCATATGCTCCCACCTTTCCTCTCGGACAGCACACCCATTGTTGATGTCTCTGGCATCCTCAACACGGGACAGGTTGACTCGAGCACGTTGTCTGGTCAAGATCGGTTCCCGACTATTCACAACGTTCTCGGGTGATTTCTCGGCCCGTGGAGGATTGCTTTGCCGGGCTAGCAGGGCTTCGATCTGTTGCTGGATTTGACGCTGGCCCTCCAAGAGTTGTGTGAGAGTCGTGGTGATCTGCTCAGATGTCATGGCTGCTGCAGCCGGTGCCGGGGCCGACGGAACATCCCGATCGGACTGCTGATCAGCCTTCTTACCCTTATTCGGTGGCATGACGATCAGTCAAGAGATTTATTGATGAGAAGACTTGTCGTTTCCTACAGACGGCGCCAAACTGATGATGCCAGAAATTGGTAAGAGTAAAGTAGAGCAATTTTAGGAGAGAGAGAGAGAAAGGCTATTTTTTTATGTGGTTCGGCCCTGTTAATGAAGGTACCTACGTCCACGGGTGTGTCTGAGCACATTCACTAGCAAATCACCGACGGGCCTGGTGAGCCAACAAAGAGGGGCGGCACTACCAGTAATACCGGCCGGGTGTATGCGTACAATGGTGAATTTTATAGAGGTGCTGTGTAGACTAAAGAGTTGGCCCCTTCAATGGGGGATGAGATGTCTCTTTTATAGATGTAAGAGACCTACTCTTTCATGGATAAGGAAATACAATCCAATTGATATAGATTGGCATATATTGTGGGGGTTTCCTAATTGGATTAGGAAATAGTTTGCACTTTCCATTAGTCTTCTAGCTTGAGTAGGAAACTGCCCGTAATGCTTGGGATCGTGCCTGTGGGCCCGGATGAATTGTTCCCACGATGGGATGTGCCTGCGCAGTTTTCCCGACCTATTGGCCGGGTCATGGATAAACCGCTCGGGATGATGAGTTCCATGTAGACTAGACCGCTTGGGATGATGCTTGTCCGAGGAGTTGTACATGATTTTACCGGGGCATGGACCGGCTGCTGATTAGAACCGCTCGGTCATAGGATGGAGCCAATTTTGGGTGTATCAATCGTGATCTCCCAACCTAGGGACTACTCAAACATGGTCTGGAGTGTCACAGATGCATTTTAAACGTAAAAATCCATTAAAGCTTTGTTTGGTTGTGATTTAAACATAAAAATTACAAAAAACTATTGATAATAGCAAACCAACAAGCAAAACTATGAGCTATTCAGATTTTAAACTACTGAAACTACTGGCGGAATATAAATAAAACTAATATGAAAACCTGGAATGTAAACACTTGTATTAATCGCTGAAATCCTCAAACAACCAAGCAATAATCCAAAGTTTAACCTATAAAAACAAACAAGACTCTCTATCTTTCTATCTAAATTGATGAAAAGCAAAAGAGACATCCTCTCAGAAGTAAATAAAACACATATATATATATACTAAAACCTAAAGCTAGGGTTCAAAACTTTGTTTCTGTTGCGTGCACGTAAGTTCTGATAAAAGCCATGTTCGATCGATCGAACATTCTCGATCGATCGAACTTCTGGAATTCTCGAGCGCTTGAACCTACTTCGACCGATCGAAACCTTGATCGCTTGAATGATCTTCGATCGCTCGAGACACACTTTTCATGTTTCAACTGTCCTCCTTAAAATCCAGCATCCCTTTCATCCTACTTATTCATTACTCCACACAGCAAGCAGTGATCTACACAAATTATGGCTAAAACAATACAACTTATCATAGATTAATCATATTATGTAAAAGCTAGCATTGTAATCCAAATTGCATATATATAAAGGAATTGTAGACTAAATTAGAGTATTTACTTCTTTTAGCGCAGTTGTGTTTTACAAATACCCCTGCGTGTCAATTGTAATACCCTGTATTTTCAATAAATATTTATGCAGAGAGATTCTATAAACTTCCCTTGTTCACATTTGGAATTTTATCTTCGATCGATCGAGGATCTTTCGAGCGATCGAGCATTCCAAGAGCTAAGCGATCGAACCATTTTTGAGCAATCAAAACCCTGCCGACCTGAATTTAATACGCGGTCTCCACTTCAATTGATCAAACCTGACCGATCTGCTCTCGAGCTATCAGATTTAGTTCGATCGATCGAACTTGTAATTATCAAAATTCCAGGTTTCACGCAGAAACAGCCACCTGCACCCTCTCCTTTTTCTATATATACATTAGTTTTTGTGTGTGTGTGTGTGAGGTTAAAACACTTGAGTGTTTGAGAGAGAGAGTTCATGCTTGTGTTATATAATATACATGCATAAATTATACACTACACACATCCATATATATATCATATATATTCTGTGAGAGAGTGGGAGTAACAGAAAGATAAGAAGAAGAAGAATCAGGAGAAGAGGAGGAGAGATAGAGACGAAAAGAGGAACAGAGAAGAGAGAGAGAGGCCGCCATTAAAGCTCAGAAACTCAAAGCTTTGCCAAACACACCCTACGTGAGTTTTTACTCACTTGGTATTTTTATTATAGTGTTTTATAAGTTTTTTTATATGTTTGGATGAATTAAAACATCCTTAGGACGTCTGTTTTTATGATGTTCAGAATCTGCTAGAGAAGACAACTCTCGAGCGATTGAACAGAGTTCAACCGATCAAAGGTTCAATCGATCGAAGAGACTTTGATCGTTCGAACATTATTTTCTCTCAATCGATCAAATGACTTCAATCAATCGAGTTATGCAGAACATGGTTTAGTTCTTTAGTTTATTTTATATGACGTTCAAATACTCGATTTACAATTCGGACTTCTATTATGCGATTTTTGGGTTAGTCAGGGAGAATGTGACAACAAAGATAAGTATGATTAAGAATAATGGATTAATGTGATGACGTTAGATACTATGCGATTCATGTATGAGTTTGATATCCGTTTGTTTTAATCAGAGTAGTCAGGCCACATAGGAATTAACATGTATCGATAAAAGTATTGAGTTTAAGTAGGTTTTATAAGTTCTGGGAATGGTACATGGGCAGATGCCTGGTCATGATATGCGTTCACATGCGATGGATGGGTTATATCCTTAACGAGCAGTGAGCAGAACCATGTAGTCGTAAGGCAACCAGATGATCCATGTTATATCCTTAACGAGCGGTGGATGGTTTATATCCTTAACGAGCGGTGGAAAGGGGATCACTGGTACACAATGATAAGTCGTGGCAATAAATTTGATGTACTGTTATTCAAAGCATTGTATCCCTGACATGCGCTGGATGGTTTATATCCTTAACGAGTGGGGGATGGACTGACGTGGTGTCCATGAATGCAGTGGATGGTATCAGAGCCCTAGTTTGTGATAGCGTTTTTGGTATCAGAGCCCTAGTTTGTGATACTTTTGTTCACTAAATGATTCCACACCATCTGGTCCTAGTATTTTGAGATCCCTGAGATGATATATGATAAGATAAGTTCGTCTTTCTGATGATAGATGGTTTCCTTGCAGGTTAGCATGGATCCAGAGTTCCATCAGTTTGTGACCGATGAGTATGGAGGACACGTGATCCATGGGGATAGCGTGGAGCCAGCTGATCCATAGTTTTATCATGACCGCATACACCAGACAACTAGTAGATATCTAGAGGAGGACATGTGGAAGGCTCTTTATGTGACAGGGAAGACCCACCCTACGGAGATCTGTATGGATGCTTATCATTCAGCGAGAATTGGTAGGGATATATACCAGGAGAATTTACGCTTAATCCAGAGTAAGCTGGAGATGGACGCTATAGAGCTTCGAGTTATTCTTGGAGGACCTATTGAGGCAGCACCAGCAGAAGCACCACCATCATCGGTACCTGAAGTACCCATTCTAGAGCCACAGGAGTAGCCTGAGGAGCCAGAGTCACCAGAGGCTGAGCCGATAGTAGATGCTGACCCAGAGGAGGATCCCGCAGAGGACATCGAGCCTGTCGAGGATGACGAGGAGCCGAATGAGGACCCTAATTTAGGCAATGAAGATGCTATGGCCGGAGGGGATCGAGCTAGAGGAGATTTTAGTACCAGAGATACCCGTTGTGTTTGACTTACCAGCCAGACCCGTTCTTCATATGGCATCTATTGCCAACATGGCAGCTGAGTGGGTAGCAACGATGGCTGCACAGCCAGCCAGAGTTCCAATAGGACAGGCCGCATTAGCAGATGCTATGACCCTAGTTGGGGATTTTGCGCAGTTAATCGTCAATATAGTCGAGCCAGCTTTCGGTATTGAGGAGATGGACGTTGATGATATGATTATCGAGGATTGGGATATAGGAGTGGTAGTTGAAAGAGCAGTAGCACCAGCAGAGGCCGATCCACCTATGGGATGGATATTGCACCAAAGGATGAGGCACTAGTAGGAGGATCAGATGCTGACGACTTGAGTTAGGGTTTGCAGGGTTTAGCTTTTGTTATTTTATATCAGGACATGTTGTCCACGTGATTTTTGGGAGCTTGAGAGATAGCTATTAGACCATAGCTTATATTGTATAGTTAGATTCCACTAGTATAGTTGCCCTTAGTACTGTATTTTTTTTATGTCCCACGTGGTACACAGTTTGACTAGTGTGTACTATGTAGTACATCTTTTGATATATATCCGAGCAGTACTTTCACTATTGATTGTATATTAGATTGATGTATGTTGTTTAGTAGAACTGTTAGTTCTTGTTGCTTCTCGTTCTATCTTATTTTTCGTTTTCGCGAGAAGACTTTCAGCCGATCATTTAGTCTCTTGTATGCGACACTCGTTATCATTATAGTTAAACCAAGGAATCGAGCACGATTAGGAGCCCCTATTCCAAAAGGCATGGATCCAACAGGAGTTTTTGAAGCCTTCATGCAAAGGATGGAGCATGTGGGAGATACTTACAACCACTCTACTCACGAAAAAGACCTGTTGTACCACCGCCACTAAGACAGATGGGCGATAAGATACTAGCAAATTTTTGTGGTTTACGTCCCGAGAAGTTTGATGGGCTTACAGAACCATTCGAACAATGGATAAGGGAGATGGAATTAATCTTTGAAGCACTAGAGTGCAGCGAACAAGAGAAATGTCGCCTTACTACGTTTCAACTCACTTACGCTGTCGCAAACTGGTAGGAAGCCGAAAGAGCTACTATAGCAGTCGAAGCTACAAGGAGAATGCCTTGGGGGACATTTCGAGAAAGATTTCTGGAAAAGTATTTCCCGGAGGATGAAAGAGATCAACAAGAAAAGAATTTTCTCAGTCTGGTTCAAGGAGGATGGACTGTTCGAGAGTACACAACACAGTTCGAACATCTATCTCATTTTTCTCAATATATGATAGACACTCTGTAGAAGAAAGTGAAGAGATTTCACCAAGGATTGAACCCCCACCTCAGACATATAATGGTTGGTCACCTGAATCAATCATTCGAAGGAATTATTAGATTTGCTTCAGGATTGGAAAAAGACGCCTATCCAGCACAGCAACCACAGATAAATTGACCTCAATCGTCAAGAGGATTTTAGCCGCAAAATTTCTAGAACCAACCACCAAGGAATACCCAGAGTTGGGGACCTCAGGTTAATTTTCAAGGGAACAAGAGAACCTAGGAAGGGATTGGAAGAAGCCACAGCAGGGTTATTCTCGACCCCAGTAATATCGCCAGCAAGGACCACAGCCTCAAGCACTGCTAACAGCCCTGCCAAGCAATAGTGGAGGATGTTTTAATTGTGGAAGATCAGGGCACATAGCCAAATTTTGCACTGCCCCCAGTATTAACCACTAGATGGGTGCTAACTGTCAAAATTACAATAAAATAGGGCAGCAAGGATTACCGTGCACCACAGGGAGGATACTATGGGGCACCAGTTCAAGGGATTCATAGACCTACAGATCAAATAAGGATGAATGTATCATCCTAGGAGAAGCAAGTTTTAATGCCGATGAACAATAGAATTTAGAAGGTACGCTTGTACTCTTTCATAGTCCAGTTAAAGATTTATTCGATACTGGAACGGCACGTTCATTTATTACTGTTAAGATTGTGCGTCAATTGGGTTTAGAATTCCTGACACTCGAGCCAGCACTTAATGTTGTGTCACCTTTGGGAGTGACTGTTAAGCTGGGTAAAGTATGTAAGGATTGCCTATTGACCATGGGAGATAGGAATCTTCCAGCAGACTTAGTAAATCTGTCAATGTCAGAGTTTGACATTATCCTAGGGATGGATTTGTTGATTAAGTATAATGCCAATTTGGATTGCCTTACTAGGACGATTGTGTTTCCGATGCCAGGATGTTCGATGATTAGATTCCATTGGCAGTCGGCGAGAGACATGTTTCTTGGGAGTAGTTTGGCTACAATCGAGAGTGTAAATATAGAACTTAAGATGGATCAAATTCCTACTGTACAAGACTTTCGGGATGTATTCCAGGATATTAAAGGACTCCCTCCAAAGAGAGAAATAGACTTCTGCATGGAATTAGTACCTGATACATTGCTGATATCTAGAACTCTATATAAGATGGCACCAACTGAGATGTTGGAACTGAAGAAACAAGTTCAGGAGCTTGAAGATCTAGGATTTGTTCGCCCGAGTACATCACCTTGGGGAGCACCAGTTCTCTTTATGAAGAAGAAAGATGGAACACTTTGACTCTGCATAGACTATAGAGAGTTCAATAAGGTAATGATTAAGAATAGATAACCATTTCCTCGGATAGATGACCTATTAGATCAATTGCAAGGATCAAGGATTTTCTCTAAGATCGTTCTACGTTCGGGATATCATCAACTTTTGGTTCGACTGGAGGATGTATCGAAGACTGCATTCAGGATAAAATACGGGCATTGCGAGTTTTTAGTTATGCCTTTTGGATTGACAAACTCTCCAGCAGTATTCATGGACTTAATTAATAGAGTATTCAGACCATATCTGGACAAATTCATTATAGTATTCATTGATGAAATACTGATCTACTCGAACATGGAAGAAGTTTATAAAGACCACTTGCAGATTGCTTTACAGACACTTCGATATAATAAGTTGTATGTAAAGTTCAGCAAGTGCAAATTTTGGCTATGGGAAGTCAAATTCTTGGGACATATTATATCTCAGGACGGTATTGCAGTAGACTTATCTAAGATTGATGCAGTCTTAAGTTGGAACAGACCGACCAACGTGATCGAAGTCAGAAGTTTTCTGAGTTTAGCAGGATATTACAGGAGATTTGTAGAAGGATTCCCCAAGTTAGCAGGACCTTTGACAAATTTGACAAGGAAGGAGATAAAGTACGAGTGGACAAACAAGCATGAGAGTGCATTTTAGGAGTTAAAGGAAAGATTGCCTTCTGCTCCAGTACTCGCGATACTTAAGAGTGGAGAAAGGTACGTGATCTATAGTGAAGCATCGCCCCAAGGACTGGGTTATGTGTTTATGCAAGACGGGAATGTGATTGCATATAGATCCAGACAGTTAAAGGTACATGAGAAGAATTGTCCTACACATGATTTGGAGCTTGCAGTAATAGTGTTTGCATTAAAGATTTGGAGACACTATCTCTATATATAGAAGTTTGATCTATTTTTTGATCATAATAGCTTGAAGTACTTGTTCTCTCGAAAGGAGTTGAACATGAGACAACGAAGATGGATGGAGTTACTCAAGGACTATGACTTCTCGTTACAATACCATCCAGGTAAAGCGAATGTCGTAGCAGATGCTTTGAGTCGTAAACCCTGACTAGTAATCGCTATATCACTATTTCAAGAATGGCAACCTTTAGAAGTGTTAGCTGAATTCGAGCTTCAGCTAGTGGAACCAATGGAAACACAATGTTTTGGATGTCTTATGGTACATCCAACTTTGATTGGTCGTATCATAGAATCTCAACAGACAGTAGAAGATTTAAAGTTATGGTTCGCCAAGATGTCAACAAAAGAACCAGAAATCTGGAGTATTAGTACAGACAGAGCCTTACAATGTAAAGGTAGACCCTATGTACCTGACGAAGAAAATCTCCAAAAAGAAATATTTGATGAAGCACATAAGTTAAGGATGACTATCCATCCGGGAGGTATGAAAATGTACAAGGACCTGAAGAGAAATTTCTGGTGGGAAGGAATGAAGAGAGAAATAGCTGAGTACGTATCTCAATGTCTTACTTATAAACAAGTAAAGGCAGAACATCAGAAACCACCTGGGTTATTATAACCGTTATCAATTCCTTAATGGAAATGGGAACACATCACTATGGATTTCGTGGTAGGATTGCCGAAGTCACAGCAAAATCACGATGCTATTTGGGTAATCGTTGATCGACTTACAAAAAAGGCACATTTTATCGCCTACAACATGACATATCCAGTAGAACATTTGAGCCGAATGTATCTACAGCACATTGTACGGTTACACAGAGTACCTGTGTCTATCGTATCAGATCGAGATTCACGTTTTATTACATAATTCTGGAAGAGTCTCTAGACAGTGATGGGAACAACATTAAACTTGAGTTCAGCCTTTCATCCGCAGACCGATGGGCAGACTGAACGAGTTAACAGGTATTGGAGGACATGTTACGTGCTTATGTCATTGATTTTGACAGTTCTTAGGAGACGCACTTACCTTTGATTGATTTTGCCTACAATAATAGTTATCATTCAAGTATAGGAATGGCGCCGTTCGAAGATTTGTATGGAAGACCTTACCGATCGCCACTTTGTTGGAACGAAGTCGGAGATACTCAACTTCTTGGTCCAAAGATGGTATGAGAAACCAACGAGAAGATTCAAATTGTACGTGAGAAGATAGAGACAACTCAGACTAGACACAAGAGTTATGCTGATAAGCGACGCAAAGACTTAGAGTTTGATGTTGGAGATCGTGTGCTACTAAAAGTTTCGCCTGTTCGAGGCATTGTCAGATTTGGTCAGAAGAGAGGCAAGCTTTTTCCGCGATTCATTGGACCATTCGAGATTATAGAGCATATTGGGAAAGTTGCTTATCACCTTGTGTTGCCGCCGAAGATGTTAGTAGTGCACAACCTTTTCCACATCAGTATGCTGAGGAAGTGTGCTCACAACCTAGTGCATGAGATCAACTTCAAAGATAATGAAGTCAACGATATTGTCACGTTCAACGAAGGAAAGGTTTGTACTTTAGACCGTGGAATCAAGAAGCTCAGGAATAAGGAGATTCCACTAGTCAAGATTCAGTGGAAGCATCATGATGAAGGAGAAGCTTCGTGGGAACTAGAGTTGGAGATGCAAGAGAAGTTTCCATTTTATTTTAGACCTAGTGTGTTTTGATTTCGAGGACGAAATCCTTAATGAGTGGTAGATGATGTAATACCCTGTATTTTCAATAAATATTTATGCAGAGAGATTCTATATACTTTCCTTGTTCATATTTGGAATATATCTT
Organism: Hydrangea macrophylla; assembly: GCA_033977485.1. Classification (NCBI taxonomy): domain Eukaryota; kingdom Viridiplantae; phylum Streptophyta; class Magnoliopsida; order Cornales; family Hydrangeaceae; genus Hydrangea; species Hydrangea macrophylla. The sequence continues at coordinate 52,545,057 of CM066991.1, read as the reverse complement.
CGATCGATCGAGGATCTTTGGAGCGATCGAGCATTCCCAGAGTTCAAGCGATCGAATCATTTTCGAGCGATCAAAACCCTACCAACTTGAATTTAATACGTGGCCCCCACTTCAATTGATCAAACTTTCTTTAATCAATCAAACCTAACTGATCTGCTCTCGAGCAATCGAACTTAGCTCGATTGATCGAACTTGTAATTATCAGAATTCCAGGTTTCACGCAAAAAATAGCCACTCGCACCCTCTCCTTTCTCTATATAGACATTAGTTTGTGTGTGTGTGAGGTTCAAACCACTTGAGAGTTTGAGAGAGAGAATTCATGCTTGTGTTATATAATATGCATACATATATTATACACTACACACATCTATATATATTATATATATATTCTGTGAGAGAGTGGGAGTAATAGGAAGAGAATAAGAAAAAGAATCAGGAGAAGAGAAAGAGGAGAAGAGGCAGAGATGAATAGAGGAACACAGAAGAGAGAGAGAGAGAGAGAGAGAGAGAGAGAGAGAGAGAGAGAGAGAGAGAGAGGCCGCCATTAAAGCTTGGAAACTCAAAGCTTTGCCAAACGCACCCTACGTGAGTTTTTACTCACTTGGTATTTTTATTATAGTGTTTTATAAGGTTTTTTTATACGTTTAGTTGTATTAAACAACCTTAGGACTTCTATTTTTATGATGTTCAGAATCTGCTGGAGAAGACGACTCTTGAGCGATTGAACAGAGTTCAATCGATCGAAGGTTCATTCGATCAAAGAGACTTCGATCGCTCGAACACTATTTTCTCTCAATCGATCAAAATGACTTCAATCGATCGAGAAATGCAGAACATGGTTTAGTTCTTTAGTTTATTTTATATGAGGTTCGAATACTCAATTTATGATTCGGACTTCTATTATGTGATTTTTGGGTTAGTCAGAGAGAATGTGACAACATAGATAAGTATGATTAAAAATAATGGATTGATGTGATGACATTAGATACTATGCGGTTCATGCATGAGTTTGATATCCGTTTATTTTAATCAGAGCAGTCAGGCCACATGGGAATTGTTATGTATCGATAGAAGTACTGAGTTTAAGTAGGTTTAATAAGTTCTGGGAATAGTACGTGGGCGGACGCCTGGTCATGATATGCGTTCACATGCGGTGGATGGGTTATATCCTTAACGAGCAGTGAGCAGGACCATGTAGTCGTAAGGCAACCAGATGATCCATGTTATATCCTTAACGAGCGGTGGATGTGATCTTGTCAGAATCAAGATATAAAAAGTGTTCTTTACTTTTCAAAAGATTTGTAGTGTGAAAGCAAAGGTCGAACCCACAGGGATTGGTTAACTACAGCGACTTAATTTTAAAACCTAACTTTAGTTAATTATGAAAAACGGATTTTGATTTGATTTATAATTAAACTAAGAACAATAAAAGTAAATCTAAACTAGGAAAGCAATTAAAGTTGTTTTAAATAATGTTTAAGGGAACCTAGGATTGCAAATCCACCACTAGCTTCATAATAGGAATATTTATGAATTACTTTAGCTTATTACGTTGGATGATAATGGGGAATTGTAGCTACAAGCCCAATTCCTCCGACAAGAAGATAATCATGGTTCAAGCACCAACATAATCCATCTTCGGTTAGCACGAATTATCCCACACTAAACTAGGGTTGTGATCTAATCCGTCTAACCTAGGCATGGACTATTCGGATACTTGATAGCACAAATCAATAAAGCACCATCACATGTAAACAATCTAAACAAGCACAGCAAGCATAGATCGTTGAGCACATCACAGTCAAAATAGATCTAAGACAAGAATAAATTCTGAAAGTAATGATTTAATCACTAGAAGTACGATTTATTTATAAAAATCCTCTAAACATGTGACTGTCATCCATACACAATAAACTTAAAATAAAAACATAAATAAAACCCTATTACTTGTCTAGGGCTTCATTGAAACTCTAGATCTATGATCTAGCCGTCCATGGAAGTGATGGATGGCAAGTAGTTGATGGAGGAGGCCATGGGAATCCTTGGTCTTCTTCTTCTTCTCCTTGCTTCCCTCCCTTCAATGGCTGGAAGTATGGTTGTAGAATGTGTGTATATTAATTGCCAACAATGTCTAACCCTTTAATTGTAATAAAATAGGGTATATATAGATTTACAACAAGTTTTGGAAGCCTTCCTAACCCGAAATGGACTGAAACTGATGTAATTTACAGTCTAGACGTCGTTCAGCAGTTCCGTTTGCACAGGAGTCTTCAGTATACTGAAATACGTATCATTGGTTTTTACACATATCGCGCGAGCGGACCGCGCGAGCGCGACATTTGGAACTTCGCGCGCGCGGATCGCGCGAGCGATTCTCGATTTCTCGCGCACGCGGCTCGCGCGCGCGACTTGGCTTTTTCAGCTTCTTTCTTTGTGCTTTTTCATCCTGTTTAGCCTGGTTGAAGTGATTTCTTCCAAATCCTGTCAAAAACTAGAAAACGAAGTAAAAATATACAAAAATAGGATAAAAAGGAACTAACAGATGCTCGTTAAGGCGTATAAATAGGATTTGTTCTCTCCCGATCAGGATGGTTTATATCCTTAACGAGCGGTGGAAAGGGGATCACTGGTACACAATGATAAGTCGTGGTAATAAATTTGATGTACTGTTGTTCAAAGCGTTGTATCCCTGACATGCGCTGGATGGTTTATATCCTTAACGAGTAGGGGATGGACTGACGTGGTGTCCATGAATGCAGTGGATGGATTATATCCTTAACGAGCAATAGACAGAATGATGGTATGTCTACATATGTGAAACGATTGAGTCTGTTCTTTCTAGACAGAGTATGTGGATTTTCAGTCTCAGGATAATAAGACGATAAGGGTGGAGTGACAATGATGGAATATAGAGAAGTTATTATTTAGTAGAACTATATCATTGACGCTTGAATAACTTGTTATACGTTATAGCATTGATACCCTGCAAGTTTCTATTCACTCAGCTCTCAGTAAGCTGACGGTCATTATTGCCTGGACATTCCCCGTGTAGATTACCCTACCCCTTTTAATACAGATAATGGAGCTTATGACGATAGCTACTATCCTGAAGGGAATTACGCAGAGGGTGGCCCCACTGATGTCGGTTATGCTGGAGAAGGCTGTTACGCTGATGATTACCCTTACGCCAGTTGAAGATTTGAAGATAGTTTATCTAGTTTATGTTTAAGCTTTATATTACTGTTGAACTTTAGTAGTTAACGGGTACTTGGGCATATGTTGTCTCCAGACCTGTTGTGATCCTGTGGACCACACTCTGATAATTGTAATAGTTAGAACTGTCTTATATTTTAGTTGATGTTATTACTGTTCCTGTTGTTTTAGTTGGACCAGTACTTCGTGGTGTGGATAATTAGTGACTTTCACTTGTCATTCCCTATGGACCCAAAAAGGAAATTTATTTTTCTCTATTTTTGCTGCTCCGGGACGTGACAAATATGATTTCTATATGAGGCAAACTAATGAACATCTTTAATACGCAAGATATAACAAAGAAAATGAAAAACGATACCTTTTTTGGACTTAGATTTTGAATCTCTGATGCAGGGTTGTTTGAGGACACAAGTTTTTGTAATGAAAATGGGTAATACATGCTATAACACGTGACACACACACACACATACACAAACACACACATACACACACATTTGCCCAATATATTTTAGCAATTGTCAATTCACAATTACCATAAACAAAATTTAAAGAAAATTAGGGGTTCTTCTTAAAATGGTTGAAAATCATACAATTTCAGATAAAAAACAAACATGAAATCTAGTTTTAATTCAATGTCCTTAGTTTTCTAACCAGAGAAAGAGGAAATCTTGAGAGAATTTAACTCACCTCTTAAATAATGTTTAGGTATGCCACCCTTGCTTCTAAACTCAAGAACACTGTCTTCCTATAGATCCTGAAAAACAAAATCAAATTAAGAATTTTAAATTAACCAATCCACAATACATACATACAATCACAAACAATGACAACACGTGCATACATTTTTTTGGCTGATTAGTTAAGTTGGTGGTCAGGTGGAGATATATAACCATATCTATGGATGGATATGTATTGGATATCTATGTATCCACTACCTACGCAAACCTATGACCTGTGCAATTCCTTGCTTTTATTTTTATTTTTTGGACTTTTCTACTTTTTGTTTTCTTCCATCTAACAGGAAACAGAGGAGCTTTGGATACATAAAAGAGCATATATATATTTATAGAGAGAAAGATAGGTCTACAGAGGGGGATACCTAAGAAAGAAAGATAGATCTGGAGAGATGAGGATATTCTAGAAAGGGATACCTAAGAGATAAAGATAGATTTGGCCAGTAGAATCATCTAGGAGAGGTGGAGTGATTGTGCTTGGATGTAGCAGTGATTGTGCAGCCATGGTGATTCTTCCGGCTGGTGGTAGTGATGGACAGGTTGAGTGATTGGTGTAGGTAATAGTTGACGACTCATATACTTTGACTATACACATCACCAACGACTCCACGTGTAACAACAGGACTCCACGTGTAACAACGACTCCAAACTGCTAGCCAACTTCAAACGGGCCACCCGCAAAGCCCACTGCAAAACTTTACAACTAAGAAACTCGCCCCGAGACCCACTTAAATAAGCCCACTCCGAAGGCCCACTCCGGAGGAGCCCACTCCAAAACCCTCACCATGGTTAACTACACTCCGAAGCCTTATTCTCCAAAGGCGCAAAGTAGCCCACTCAAAATCTCCCGGTTAACTCCACTCCGAAGCTTTACTCTCCAAAGGCCCAAAGCAGCCCACAAAGGAAGAGCACTCGAAACATGCACACACTCACACTCGGACACCTACCCTTGGTTTGGAAGCAGTACCTAAGGGTGGGCAAGTCTGCTGGGACCTCGGAAACTTATGGCAAGGTGGCTAGAACCGAAGGCATCTCCCTAACCTGCGCCCCATGGGTAAGGTTAGGGTTGGTCCCAAAGAGAGAGAGAGACACGTGACTTTCACACGTGCCTTACCCCAATCAGCCTACAACCAATAAGCGAAGCTCATTACCGCAAAACTCGTCGGAACCTTTGACCGTCTATGCTTAGTCATGTCAAGATTGCTTAACCAACTGCACCAATAGAAAATACCTCGGTTCCCTCCCTCGCTGAAGCCATCTGTACGCCTCGACACTTGCCCTCGCTTAACCTCTCAGAGCCAATAGCAAAAGCCTCGGTACCCCCACTCACTTAAACCTCTGCACCAGTAGCATCCCCTCCCTCCTTGTGACCAACCAATGATATCGGTTCACAACCAAACGACAAACATTTTCTCTCATTTGTCTCCACCAGCTCAGTACATGCTTCGTCTACATCCCATTTAATGTCCTCAACCACCCTAAACAAGAGCATTTAAGCCACTCACCTACCTTAAGCAAACAACCCAGTAAGAGGATGCCAACTCGGCCTCGTTCTATCATGTCAAAAGTTTGCAAATACACCACCGGCTTCAACTATAAATAAGTACCCTCATTTACTACATCCGAGAACCCAACTTGACTTAATCCGGCACTAGAGTAAAGGATTAGCAGTCATTCTTATTCCCGGCCTTTAACAAAACACTCCCATTGTCTCTAGCCTACTTTGACCTCTCGCCTCCTCCGGTACCTTCGTCCCGACATCCTTCGCTCCATTAAACACCCTTGACTCTAGATATCCTTCATCTCTCGGCCTCTCAACCCCTCGTTTTCACCAACCCCCTTCGCCTCAATCTAACCGTCGCCTCATAACACCATTTGTCTCACCAAGACCTTCCGGCTCTATTATACCCTTCGTCTCACTCTATCCTTCGCTCCATTCCAACGCTCCAATACTTACCCATCACTTCGGGATACATACTGCTTTCTCTCTCTCTCACTTGGGATTACTTCGGTTCTCACCCGAACCCGAAGCCTCTCCGGATCCTATTATCCCTGTTATTATTATTATTATTATATTTTATATACTCTTGCCAATATCTCGCATATTGTTCACATATTGTTCCACGTGTACTAATCCAGGCTTGCGTGTTATATCTCTCTATATCTCTCACATACATCACAAAAGAACTCACACATTTGGCGACCACAGTGGGAGATATACTCGCAAGGATGGTTAGAGAACGAGAACAACCACCTCCCAAGAAATCCGAACGCCCCAGGAAGTCCAAAGCCCAGCCTACTGGGTCGAACATCAACCCAGTAAGCCTCAATCCAGCCCACTCACAGACTCATGATTCTCAAGAATCCATCGCAATAGACGTCGAGCTCGACATCTTAAAGCGGTTAGAACAGATAGAAGGACAGCAGAAGCATTTCCAGAGACTGGAAGAGCAGAATTGCCTCATCATCGAAACCCTGACCGCCATGGCTCAGAAAACAACTCCCCCACAGGCACCAAACGGCGCCTCTGGTCTGGACGACGTGGTCAGAACCTCAGTTAACATTTCCGATGTTAACAATCAGCAGAATGTGCAAAAGGGATCAACGCCCACCGGTGTCGTCCCTGGGACAGAGAAACAAACCTCCACAACCGGTTTCGTCACCTTGGCCGAAGTGGAGTCACTACTAAAGGAAAAAGCTCTATCAACCCCGCATATTCCAGCACTGGACACTCGACCTCCTTATCCGGTAAAATTGGCCAGCCTCCCTTATCCAGAGGGATACAGTAACGCGCACTTCGCAAGGTATGACGACAGGCGAGGAAACTCCAAAGAATATGTGGCCCGATTTCTCGATAGTCTCGGTACCTACCGAGAAGATGAAAACTTGCGTCTTCGAGAGTTTTCTAAATCCCTGACCGATCGGGCATACACCTGGTATGCCAACCTAGAGCCTGGTTCCGTCAATTCCTGGGCCCAGCTGGCCTCAATGTTCCACGCAAAATTCTTCAGCGTGACAGAAAAAGTTACCACCATCTCCCTCTCCCGAGAAGTCCAAGGCAAAAATGAACACTTGGTTAAGTATGTGGACAGATTCCGAGATCTCGCCATGGAATGCCACGACAACACCATCGAAGAGGGCCTCGTCCAACTCTGCGTACATGGAATGCTCCGCGACTACAGGATTCACCTCATCAACCACTCGTTCCCAGCATTCTCAGATCTCATGGTTGCTGCACGAAACTTAGCAAAAGATGTGAGAATACCATCAAGGATACACCGAGATACCCGCCCTCCGGCACTGCGTCGTTACCCAATCGCTGCTGTAACCGAGGAAAGAAGAAGTGGACGAGACCGAGAATATAATGATAACAAACGCAGGAGGGACGAAACTGACGCACCAGCTCCATTCCCTTGCAGCATGAAGGAAGTACATGCCGTACTCAAAAAATGGATAAGAGATGAAGTAATCACCCTTCGCCCACCCACAAGACCCCCGACAGAAGGCGACAAGGCCAAATACAATTACTGTGCTTATCACCAAATGGTAAAGCACGCCACCAAGGACTGCTGGGCCCTTTGCGGCATCTTCCATAGGAAAATAGCCAACGGAGAACTGGTGACAACTACTCAGCCAGATGCTGTTGAAGAAATACCTCGCCAACTTCGGGGGCACAATGAAGGAGCTGTTAATATGGTATCTCTTCACATGGCTTCCCACCACTTGGGAAAAATTGCATCTCCTACCAATGATCTCCCCAATGCGTTGTCACCCATGGAAATGACGGCTCCTCTCATCGAACTCATAGAGGAAGAAGAAGAAACGTCACCAACCACTAGAAACCCCTCCACCAGCATGATCATGACAAACCATTCTCGGAGCACCTTAGAGTTCACATCATCAAAAGTCAAGAACCTCACCAAATTCAGATATTTCTTTGATCAGGTGGGGTTCTGTGAGGAAGCATGCCTTGAAGCCACCAAGGCTATCCTGCAAGTGGCGGAAACCTACCAGCAAACGTGCGTAGCCACCGGGGGTTCCGTCCGTCGTGGCGCTTGTGAAGCTAAGTCAGCAATCACCTTCACAGATACAGACATACAGGTCCCACATCCACACAACCGCCCGTTGTACGTCTCAGCCACGGTCCACGGAAGGGAGTTTAAGAGAGCATTGCTCGACGGAGGAGCCTCCCTCAACATCATGTCATTGACTACATTTAGGGCTACTGGTATCTCCTTTGAGAAACTTATCCCACATGCCACGGACATAGCAGGATTTGGCAATGACACACATCGGACAATTGGATTTGTGACTACATCACTTCGCCTCGGGAAATTCCAAGCACCAGCCCGATTCCACGTGATCAATGCGGATACCTCCTACCACCTCCTGATAGGACGCAAATGGATGCACACGTTCGGCATCGTCCCATCTACCTACCATCAGTGTCTGAAAGGAAAAGTGAATACTGGTGAAGGAAAAAAAGTATTCACTATGGCTGGAACCCTAAAACCATTCGGGAACCACGAGGCTCATATGGCGGAAGCAGAGCTGTTCGATGACTTTTGTTCCGAAGGAGAGACCACACCACCGGTTCCACCACGCGGTCTCACCATCCCAAAATGGGAAGACGCCCAGAAAGAAGATTTCTCCCCAAAGGAGAAACAGAAACGTCGCCGTAGCGTTTCCCCAGAATGCATTCGGGTCAAACTCCCCGACGGACGCTTTGTATACCGCTGCTTATGACGGTGCGTGGGGCCGGGACCAGAAACTGCATCTCACGACCTTGAAGCCCCAGAATGTAATACCATAGAAACACCTGAAGCTACCGAACCCAGAGTAGCCCCAGAAACGTTCCAAGATGGACCACGCACCGCAGGACCAGAAATGGAAGAAATCAATCTCGCACCAGAAGGGAGAACTCCTCGTATCACCTTCATCTCCAAAGCGGCAACCTCGGAAGAGCGAGCCACGCTGGTTTCCCTTCTCAAGGAATACATTGACGTATTCGCCTGGACGTACGACCAGATGCCGGGACTAGATACGTCTTTAGTAACACACAGGCTCAACGTTGACCCAAACCACCGGCCGGTGAAACAAGCACCCCGGGTTTTTCGACATGAACTGGAACTCCAGATTAAAACCGAGGTGGAGAAACTCCTTCATGCTGGGTTCATTAAGCCCATCAAGCACCCTACTTGGTTGGCGAATGTGGTACCGGTAAAAAGTAGAATGGACAGATCAGAGTTTGTGTCGACTTCAGGGACCTAAACAAAGCATGCCCAAAAGATGAATTCCCTCTTCCAAATGTCGACACTCTAAGACGCCACATCCGGGCATCAAGACTTCTCCTTCATGGATGGGTTCAGCGGTTACAATCAGATCAAGATGGATCCAGGACACGCAGAAAAGACAGCCTTTCGTACCCCCTTCGGCAATTTTTATTACACCGTCATGCCCTTTGGTCTAAAGAACGCAGGCGCCACTTACCAAAGGGCAATGACGACCATCTTCCATGATATGCTCCACCATAATTTGGAGGATTACGTGGACGATATCGTGGTGAAATCCAGACAAGGAAAAGGCCATGAAAACGATCTCCGTGCCGTTTTTGAACGTTGCAAAAAATTTAAGCTCCGGATGAACCCGCTCAAGTGTGCCTTCAGGGTTACAGCGGGCAAATTCCTCGGATTCATAGTCCACCGCCATGGCATCGACTTAGACCCGATGAAGGTCGAATCAATCATGGACATGCCGCCGCCAAATACTCAGAAGCAATTAAAGCAATTCATGGGAATGATGTCTTATCTCCGTAGATTCATTCCAGCGTTGGCAGAAATAGCTCATCCCCTGGGAGATCTGTTGAAAGGGAAAGCCAAATTCAGATGGGAAAAAGTCCACCAAGTATCTTTCGAAGCCATCAAGAAAACTTTGTCGGCTCCCACCACCATGGTAGCTCCGACACAGGAAAAACCACTGCTCCTCTATCTCACATCCACCCACAAATCTATTGGGGCACTACTTGCCCAGGAGATTGACGGAAAAGAAAAATTGGTATACTACATTAGTCGGGTGATCCGTGATGCCGAGGTAAGATACACTCCCATCGAGCGCCATTGTCTCGTACTCACCTTCGCAGCCCAAAAATTCAGGCATTACTTTCTCAGTCATGTTGTACATTTAGTCACGAGGTGTGACCCATTACGATACCTCCTATCTAAACCTGCTCTCTCGGGACGAATGGCAAGGTGGCTCCTTCTCTTGGCCGAATTCGATATCACTTGCGTAACACCAAAATCAATCAAGAGTCAGGCACTGGCAGATCTACTAGCTCAGTTCCCCAGTGGAGAATTCGAACCACCTCGGGAAACACTTCCAGGAGAAGAATTCGACTGCGTAATGGTGATTGAAGATCTAGGGGAATGGACACTCGGTTTCGACGGATCCTCTACGTCACTCGGGGGAGGAGCAGGAATCAACTTGACATCCCACTTAGATGGTTCCAAGCTCCATTTGTCCTATAAGCTTGACTTCAAATGTTCAAATAATGAGTCGGAGTACGAGGCGCTGATACTAGGACTCCTGGCAGCCACCGATATGGGTGTCAACCGCCTGTGCATCAGGGGTGACTCCAATCTTGTTGTCAGACAAACCTTAGGGGAATTCGCAATCAGAGAGCCGGCGTTGGCAGAATATAGAACCATAGTCCAAAGGTTGCTAGACAAATTTGAGGCCATTCAGATAGAGCATTCACCAAGATCGCACAATCGCTTCCCAGATGCTCTGGCAACCCTTGCTTCAAAAATTGACATACCGGAAGGCTCCACCCGTATCGAAATCATCAAAAGGACTCTCCCATGCACGATCTTGGAATTACTCCCCCTTGAGGAAATCGACAACTAGAGAGCGCCTATCATCGCCCAATTACTGAGTCGTGAAGGAAAAATAACAGTGTCAGACCTAAAGAACTTCACCCTCCTCGGGCGCAATCTTTATTTTCGTGCTCCCACAGGCGTCTTGGCACGGTGTGTGGGGGGAGAAGAGGCAAAACTTCGACTCTACCAGATTCACCAAAATACGTGCGGAGACAAGGATACCAGTCTTTACCGGATGATACAGAGAAAAGGGTACTACTGGCCTGAAATGGCTAAAGAGGCCTCCATGCTCCAACGAACTTGCTCGAAATGCTCAAAAGATCCGAGCAAGGAAGAATGCAATTTCACGACTCAGATATCGGATTGGCGCCATCCATATATGGACTATTTGAACGAGAACTCTCTCCCCCTTGATAGAGCCGACGCAGCCATAGTAAAGAAGCGGGCCTCAAAGTTTTTTATCCACGAGAATCAGCTGTTTCGTCGCAGTTTCAATGGAGAACCACTGCGATGTCTTGCCGGGGGAGAAATTCACCAAGTCTTGAGTGAAGCACATGGGTTCGAGCACCAAGGGGGAACAAAATTATACCGCTATCTCTTGGGATTGGGGTACTACTGGCCAACGATGGAAGAAGATTCAAGAAATCATGTCAAGAGATGCCACCCTTGCCAAATCCACGGAAATCGAATCCATGCATCTGCCGTTGACTTGCGAGCACTATCGACACCATGGCCATTCCACACTTGGGGTCTCGACCTCATAGGGCCAATTTCTCCGGCATCAAAAGGCAATATTTGGATCCTCGCGGCAACAGAACTCTATACCAAATGGGTAGAGGCCATACCAATGCGGAAAGCAGTCGGGCCGGCGGTAGTGGCCTTCATCCGAGAGCACATTGTGTGCCGCTTCGGGATCCCCAAAGTAGTCCTATCTGATAATGGAACACCATTCATCAACAAGCATGTGGGACAGCTCCTCCTAAACTATGACATCACCCACCACAAGTCCACTCCTTATTATCCAAAAGGCAATGGTCAGGCCGAGGCAACAAATAAAACACTACTGAAGATATTAAGCAGGACGATGAAGGACTGTCCCAAGATTTGGGCCGACCAACTCCCTCTAGCCCTTTGGGCCTACAGAACCTCCAAGAGACGACCAACTCAGGCGACTCCTTTCTCTTTGGTCTATGGAGCCGAATCAGTTTTACCTACAGAGTTGGTGGTGGCCTCTGCCCGAATTGCCATGAAAAGCGAGGTTCTACACGACCCTCGCCCGACTATGCTCGAGCAACTGGATGAGCATAGGGACAAGGCGCAATCAAACCTCCAAAAGTACCAAAAGCAAATCGCACGGGCTTACGATGCTATGGTCAGACCCAGAGTTTTTAAGGAAGGAGACTTAATTTTGAAGGCAGCCAAGCACATCATGCGGGGTATTTCGGCGCCCAAATTCACGCCGCAGTGGGAAGGACCCTATGAAGTTAAAGAAGCTAACCCCAGCGGATATTATAGGATCCAGAAGGTTGGTGAAAAATCCATATCTGGACCAATCAACACCCAATGGTTAAAGCTGTATCATGATTAGCCAGCACTTTTGTTTTTTATCTTTTTGTTCTACTGTTTTGCCTGCACTAGAAAAAGTCGTTAGCTGAAAGAGGATATGTACCACAACATTCATGAACAACTTATTATTTTCAATCTTCAAAGGTACTCTCACCACATTACTAAACATAGCAACAAAAAAAAAAAAAAAATCCTGGTCACTCAACAACATTACCCACGTCACTCCACAACAGTGGTTGTCTACTCCACAAACAATCCCGCAATCGCCAAAGTTTCATTAGTAACTTCATCCGTAGTAATCCCTATCCTCGAGCGCTGCTCCACTATTTTCGATTTTGCCAGCCTCTCCTCACACACCCTGCACTCCTCCTCACCACGATCCACGGCCGACTGAAGCCGCAAAGCTCGAGCCTCCTGCTGTGCCGTGCGAGGAACTCCCGACCTCCTCCACTGACCCGCGGTAGTCACTAGTTCCACCCGAGCCCTCCGAAAATTATCGCTGACCGCAACCAATTGCCGCTCATCAAAATGCCTTCGCCGTCTGGCCTCCACAAATTGTCGCAGCAAGACCACCATGTCCAGATGCTCCGTCATCCACAACAGACGCAGCCCTTGTGTGCTTATATCATGTATATCACCTCTTACTCGCTGCATATAATCGTAAGTGGCATCCCCCAGGTTAGTCCTAGACATCTCTAAAAGTACATTGCCCAACATCTTACAAGCTAATAATCTTTCTTGTTGATTCATATATGATAAGCCGATAAAAGTCTGTGGATGGTGTACATACACCCTCTCCAAAAAAGGCACAAGTATTTCCCATACAGGAATACCTCGCCAGCCATCTTGCGTATCCCCAAACGTCTCCGGTAGCCGTGAAAAGCCCGGCCCCGAATTAGATGCCCATGACGAGCCTGCCATACTTTCGCCCACTTAAAACTCAAATACTCAACAAGAATGTTATGCATACTCCTCTTATATACACTACTTAAAAGCAAACCGTACATTAGCACGTTGTAACCACACAAACCTTCCAGCAAAATCTAACCCCACCTCCTTATCTCTGTACGTGCCACGTGTGGACATATAAACACTTTTTATTTATTTTTTTAATTTTTTTTTAATTTTAATTTATTTAAAATTTCAATTTTAACCTTTCTATTCTTTTTTCGCGATAACCATCCTTACATATGTTGCAACTTACCTCACCCAAATTCTCCCCCCCTGTCTCCTACGATACACACATATCACATATATTGCATAAAAAAATAAAAATAAAGCATGCATTAAAAATAAAATTTTCTTTTTATAAGCTACACAAAAGAGGGGATATATATTACAATGGACATACCCGCCATGATCAGGAAGGATTTAAAAAAAAAAAAAAAAAACATAGCACATATCTCTACTCGGACAGAGAAACAACTATCGGAAAGTACCAAGAACATCCATATCCTCGGTGGAAAACAAATCGCCAATCCCGAGACTATCTGCAGGCATCCGGAGGGCACTCGCGTCAAAAGTCCCCAAGGTACTCAAATATTCACGTACCTTAATAACCGTCCTCTCGCGATCCCCAAGAATCGACTCCTCCTCCTTCAATGCCGCTAACCGATGCTCCAATTCGGCCCTTTCCCTCTCTATCTCCACCATCCTAGTGCTCACGCTAGCCATCTCGTCATCTGCACACCTCAGCCCAGTAGCTACCCTAACTAGGGCCACACGAGCCTCCAACCAACACACATCAGAGCCCATAACCTCCCTAAAAGATGCAAGCTCGCTCGCCATATTATTTAGAAGGCTTCTACTCAAATCCGCCACATTAGTGGCAAATAAACTCCAAACCATAGATGCAAGCATACTTAAGAAAAAAGACCTTAAACCAGCAGCAACCTTCATGACCGAAGGAGAAAAGGTCTGCGGATACCGACGATATATCATCCCCAACACAGCTTCCTCAGTAGCAGTAGCAAGAACAGGGAAAGGAACGTCACCAAGTATCTTCCCTAGAATACTGGCCAAACTCGGAACGGGTAACTCGCCCTCAGCAGAGCTTGCATGAGATACAGAAGCCGCAACAGGAAACGACTCGGGAGCTAACACAGAAGTACTAACGCCAACTGTAACTGTCTCGGAAGCCGAATCAGTAGTCCTACCACACGGCAGAGAGTGGACACCATCGGAACTCGACGTCCGCCTATCAATCTCATGCGACCGTAACCCCAAAATAGTACCAAGGCCAGATTGAAAAACACCGAGAGACACAGTTGCCTCACCGTCACCAGTAGCAGACCCAAAGCCAGTATTATCACAAGAAGAGGAGCCCGCAAATCTCCAGAAGCCGGAGTCCGAAAGTGAAAGTTCGGTCCCAACGGGACAAGGACGGCTGACACCACTCAAAGGGCGGCCAAAACCAAAAACACCGGCCATAGATGTAAAAACCGAAGCGCCTACCATCGGTAACTGCATACGCTCCACGACCTCACCAGAGGAATCACTATCCACCCTCTCCAGTCGTTCTCGCCGCCCATCCCCTATAGCAGTTTCACATTCTTGATCTCCCGGCGATTCGTCGATTGCCCCACCTCCAACATCATCGCACATAAACACCTCCTTCATGGGGCGCAAAGCCGGAACTGCACCCGCATCCATCAACAATGCATCCTCCACACCAGTATCATAAAAAGGAATGTCCTGGATGTCATCCGAAGGAATTGATAACCCCGCGTCATCGGTGTCCTCGGGGTCTTCGGTATCTATAATGATTGATTGGCCCCTTTTGCTCTCACTTCTCCTTTTTCTTTTGTTTACCACATGCTGCAACACCTGTACAAACAGAAGACAAAATTTTAACCAACAAAGTCCTTTAAACGAATAATAATAAATAAAATAAATGTGTGATTAAATAAAATTTATAAGAGGGACTCACATGTTTCTTTCTCCGCATGGGACTATCCTCGGAATTATCAAACTCAATTAACAAGAAACCACTATCACATCCATCACCATCGACCAACACAACAGTCCTTTGTAGCCGGTCAAAAAATCTGGACTTACCCCACCTGGCAGCATCATGAGTGCGAATGGCACCGTCTCTCTTACTTATTACTCGTAGCGTGGGGTCCGCATTTTTTACCCGCGGCACCGACACCGGCAATGGAGCATCATCACAATAGGCGTAAAACCTCGCCTGAGCATGTCGCCAAAAGAGAGCATAGTCGCCTACAAAAAAACCAGAAGTCTCCGGCCCAACCAATAACACTGTATCAGGACCCATGCTACTACGCCCCTCATAGCAATCACGCAAACTGACAAGTGGGCACGGCGAGTCTAGAACTACAGCTCCTTGATTAAGGCCGAACTGCCTACATACCCTATCTGGGCGATATATCATCTCACGAGCTCCACGCTCCGTAAACCCAGGCAAATACATACGCATAACAGCATGGACGGCCGCCACCACATCCTCCGCCTCGCCACCTAAAGTACTTCTCACCACACTCCGAGCCTGAAGCCTACGGAACAATAATGAAGGTAGCAGCGTCATACCACCAATCTCCACGTACGGACGAAATATAAAGGCGGATTCATCATCAATAACCCGAGCGAGAGGAAACTCAGGTTGTACATCGGACCCCCACCGTTGTCCCCAAAATCTAGATGTCACCCTTGGCGAACCAGGTCCCGCATAGCCGCGCCATCTCTCGTACAAAAACAACTGTAAGAACAAATATAAAACATGCGTAGCAATGTCATACCGCCCCACCGAACGTCGCATATCCTGTGCCACCATATCCAACCGTAAATACAATGATCCCAAGAACATTTGCGCCAATGGGAGAGCCTGCCCGCGTGATAAAATGGAGGCCAATCCAAATAAATGTGAGCAAGGCCCGTCTTCCGGGGCACCTCCAAATATGTATCTTGAAAGCCAACACACAAGATAAGCAGCAAGACTATAATCCCTACCCTTCCCAACAAAACTCTTCCGATGTCGTCGCTTCGCACCTGGTTGTCGATCTTCCCAGAAATACCGAAGAAAAGCACGGTAATCCGCCTTATCTCCGTTCGGAATAGGACCCCTGGGCCTCTCCTTACCATCATTCAGAAAATGCGAAGTAAACTGACAGGCTAAGGTACCGGCTTCTAACGCCCCAACTACCACCATATCCTCCGCCGAAAGCTGATAAGAGCCAAAATCCAAGCCACCAACAATATTCAATAAAAATAGAGCCGAAACATCCTCCAAAGTAGGGGTAAACTCACCCCATGCAGCAACAAAAGTATGCGTGACCGGGCACCATCGGGATATCAAAGTCAATATCTCTCTCTCCTCCAAAGAACATCTCATATCTCTGAATAAACAAATAGAGTCATAAATTCGCGCCTCCTTCAGGACAGCCTCAAAGTTTGCCAATATGTAATCCGTCCACTCACTCCATGCCTCACACTGGGCAACCCCCGCAGCAGATACAAACCTCAATACAGCATGAGGATATTCACCTTTCTCCACACCCAATCGGATAATAGCATGAGCAGGCGGCAAATCAAATCTCGCCGCACTATCCGTTTCAGAACATATGCCACCTCCGTTTACACTTTCAACAATCGGCTGCCAGAAGTTATCATCTGTAAATATATACGGAGCACGCTGCCAAAACCTTTCATCAATACCTAGAATTGGAGGATCACCTGCCCCACAACCAAGCTCTTGCACCATCCCGAAAAGGGATCAACACCCAATAGGAGAATGCTGCAAAACAATACATCCTGATAAGAATCACAGAGCTTTGCAACCAATGGCAATAAAAACATACTGTTAAAATCAACGGGCAACAACGACAAGGTTAGTCCCCTCCAAAACCAATCTCTCGATTTGTATTAAACGTCGTTATTATTCATTATCAAACAGAGAGGGAGACTCGAACCCCCACATTCCAAAACCCTTTGCAAAAAAAAAATATAAAAAATAAAAAATAATAATAATAATAAATAAATAAAAACAAATAAAAAAGGGGGGCTTTCGGCCCCTAACTCTCGGATCACTTCCCCTAACTATCGGACTCTCTCTCTCTACCCATCGAATTACTCTCTTTCTCCCGGACATACACTCTTCCGCTCGCAAATCATCACCCTCTAAGTAACATGCGAAACACCCGAACCTTTAGAAACTCCCCCACGCTCCGGAAACCTCCCACCGGAACCCCTTACCCGAACACACTCGACGCCCATCCCCGGTTCTCCCCCATCCGGAACCCCCAACACCGGAACCACCACCCCGACACTCGAAAACCTCCCCCCACCCTCGGAACCACCACCCCGATACTCGGAAACCTCCCCCCACCCTCGGAACCACCACCCCGACAACCGAACCCCCCCTCCTTCTTCGGAACTCAGCTTCGGAACACACAAAAAAAGTATATATATATATAGAGAAATACAATCCGAGCCCACCTCCCCGAACCTCCTTCGGAACCTCCACCGGACACCTCCCCCGAACTTCCACACCCTCGGAACACCCAACCCACTCTCGGATAAAACAAAAAAACCACCCGAAGGACCCTCGAATCCGAACACTCTCGGAATCCCCTCCGGAAACCCACACCCACTCGGCCCCTTCATACCGTTCGGAACCCCCTTCAGACCCCCCACTTTTGGAACACCCCACCCTCATCCCCGAACCTTCGGACCTTCGGAACCCATTTCCGAAGCCCCCCCCCCCCCCCCCATCATCGGAAACCCCACCTCCGGAACTTCCCCCCATTCGGAATCAATCACAAAGAAAAAAAAAAGAAAAATCGAAGCACCCGGAACCCTCTCCCCCTCTCGAACCCCTTCTCCGAAACACACCGCTGGAATCCCCCCCCCCCCAACCATTCGGAACTCACCACCAAAAAAAAAAAAAAAAAAAGCTCAGCAACTCCCTCTGCCTTCGGCTCTCCAACCCCCCTCCCCCACCCGAACCACCTCCCCCTTCACCTTCCCCCTCACCCAACTCCACCGCTACCCTAATAAACATAAAGCTTTCCTCCGTCCAAACCCTAACCCCCAAATCCACAAATCCCAAAACTCAAACATAATTACACACACACACATACACATCTTTAGATACATGGAAGTATAAAAAGAGAAGACATACCTTGTAAGATCACCAATGGAGCCCCCACCCAAAGCTTGTCTCCAATCTCCCACCCTTGTTCCCCTCTACACTTCCCCCTCTTCTTCTTTGTTTTTCTTTCCCTCTTCCCTTTCTCCCTTTTCTCCTTAGCCTTCTTAAGAGAGGTATATAAGCTCAAAAATACAAAACACAAAATCCTAACAATTCTATTTCACATGACTCACTCTTATCTGAGATATCTCCTAATCACTAGTCCCCTCACTCACAGTATCAGTACAATCAAATCTTTGCCAGATTTTCTCCAGGAAAGAATCAAAAATATGTTTTCATCCCCTAAATCCTCTGGTCATTACCCACTATACAATACTAAATAACTACATTTTTTTTTTTTACAAAAGCTCAGCAAGACTACGTGCAAACATTAATAATTCCCACACTGTTAGAGGATGCCTGAACCTGAAGTAAGCAGATTAAAAATATATTTATATAAATTCCAAACCAAAACTCCATTACATTCATTCAGTCACTAACAGTGGACAAAACCGCCACTGCTCGGAGCAAAATAAGAATATACATACATTTCCCCTAATATCAGTAACACAAAATAAAATCATATACACCCAGGAATTCAAACACAACTAAAGATCTAGCTAGCCAAACAGACTGGTATCCAACTTGTAATTAATATGCAAGCCCAGTTCACGATTTTGCTGTTCAACTGCGGACACTTCAGCCCTAGCAGCTTCAAAACGTACGTTAGCATCTGCATATTCCTGTTTCAGCTCCAAAAAATGCCTATGCTCAGCTGCATACATTTCAATAAATTCCACCGTGTTCGGATCTAGGGAGCCAACCCGCTTGCCACCGCACACTATACTTTCATAACGCCCCACGGTCCGTGCACACTCAGTCACAGAATTCTCCAACTCCATATAAGTATCAAAAGCGGCCCGCCGTTCCAACATCGGCTCAAATAGGTCATACCTATGCTCCATCTCCTCTACATGGGAATACAACCAGTGGACTGACAGTCTATCCTGTACCAGATTTCATACCTGTTCTAGCAATTCAGCAAAGAAATCATTATCCGCCTCCTCTAACGTCGTCTTACGCAAGCGACGCAGAATTCGGCAGAGACGTCTCAGTAAATCAGATTGAGATCTAGCACCAATTCGGCCAAAACGAACAAAAGTTTCAGGATATCGGTGATAAACTTGCTCCAGACTATCAAAAAATTTCTGATTTATCCTCACACCTCTCCAGCCTTCCTCCACATCTCCAAACGACTCCGGAAGTGGCAAACCCCACGATGAACCTCCAGAAGACCCAACACCAGACATTTCCACAAACAAACTATAACTACACAAAAATCAAGCGCACAGAAGGCAATACATATGAGGGCATCAAGATGCACACAACCCCACAATAAATAGAAAGGCAATAAAGTACATCAAGACAACCATACTCCATCAAGACAAAAGGTCACATGTGCCATATTACATTAACCATGTAGCGACAAAAGACAGGATACTACACCACACAGGATCTGCTCCCCACTAAAAAATAAATAAATATATATATATGCATATGTTTATATCTATCAAGGATGACAGAGTTGAACCCTCCGTTCAAAATAGCCCGGTGTCCAACTCGTAATCCTCATGAAGGCCGTTCTCGTTTACAAACGGACGAAGAGGAAGCTCTTTGGCAACAACATCCGCAAGTTCCCGTTGAATCATTGACAGCTCCCTCTCCAAACCCACCAAGTCCCTCTCATAACCTTCAAAGAGAGCCATTTGGTTACTATCCGGCCTCAAAAGTACTCCCCGCCATGACAGAACATCCTTACATTTCTCCGTCTCTCCCAAAATCTCCTTGCGACGAACAGCAAGACTCTTTCTATGAAGCACAATCTTAAAAACGAAATACTTCTGCTGCATATCTTCCAAATGATGAAGCAACCACTGCACCGGCAGCTCAGCTTCCATCATGATGTGAACCCTTGGGAAACAAACACAATACAAATCTTCATCACTAGTGGACAAAGTAGCCATCGACAGGTAATCCAAAACATACCCCAAATGATTCAGCAAGGTAGATTGTTGCCCCGGATCGCGATCAACAAAATCAACAAAAGTATCAGGCCTATGATTATAAACACGTTCTAAACACGCAGCATACCAGTGATGCACCTTGACACCCCTCCAACCATCTTCCGAGTTACCAAATACGTGGGGAAGAGAACGACGCCCTCTTACAACATGGGACGAAGCGGAGTCAGCCATATGTATATCCACTACAGAGGGTGATAAAAGGGTTACTACACTTATATATAGAGCACTGGAATGGATGCAAACCACACGTATACGTACAAACACGTCAATCAAAGTAAAAGTAGATACACATCTCCTAGGGGCACACTCCCCAACATCACCTCTCCAAATACGGTATACTCCCCGCCCCTCAGCTAGGAAATTTCCTCCCCAAGGGGCACACTCCCCACAAGGGGCACACTCCCCATCCCCATCTCTCCATAGGATACACCCCTCCCACCTCTCTGAGAGGCACAAAAAAAGGGGAAAGCGTCAATATCACCAATCACAAGTGCAAGAAGACTAACAAAAAAAAAATCCATTTCTCATTAGGACACATTACAGACCCAATACATACACTAATACATAACAAGGATATACATGTGTGTCTCGTACAGACCCAATACATA
Organism: Hydrangea macrophylla; assembly: GCA_033977485.1. Lineage (NCBI taxonomy): Eukaryota > Viridiplantae > Streptophyta > Magnoliopsida > Cornales > Hydrangeaceae > Hydrangea > Hydrangea macrophylla. The sequence goes on along the minus strand of CM066991.1, from coordinate 52,523,829 downwards.
CATTAAAAGGTGACACACATGATTTTATTGGAATCAGATTTGGGACGAGGAACAAAGTCTGGATCACCACGTCACTGCCAATGCTTGTTCAGATCAAGATCTCTCAATGAGAACTTGTACAACCATTTCGCATCCAGCCCGGATCTCCTAAGCACAAAAATACCAGGTCACAGTAGCCCAGTACTTTCGTGAAAGAAGAACTCGCGACGAAAAGGCAGAAACATTAGTTATCACCAACTCATCCCAAGGTAGCAATCTTCATCCCTACAGAACGGGGAGAGAAGTAAAAAAGCAGTCACGCATCCCAAGCACCACGGCGACACACAGCACCTGGATAGAACATGCACCGCCTAAATAAGGCATGTGCACTGCTAGAAAGGATCTCTCCCCATTTTTGCACTGATAGAAAAGATCCCTGAAAGTATGCTATGTAAAACTTGTAACTCCACTCCATGCACAAGCTTGGTACAAGTCATGTAGGAGATCCCAAGAAGTTTTGACCCCACACCATCGCCAAAACACTCTGGCCTCACATGGTAATATTCCAGATACGGAGCTCATGTTTACACTGTAAGGAAGCAAGAAAGCAAGTAGGCGTTGAGGAGTTGGATGCATGCAGTCTGCAAAACCCTCTTTCTTATATAGCTACCATCCCAAACGGATACACAATTGTACAAAGGTTATGCACAACGAGTAACACTAATATTTACTGGACCAATCTACTAACCAGATTTGACACCAGAAAGACAGTCCTGCTTGCAAAAGTTGAGACGTCCAACAGACTGTCAACAAAGCGACCAGAACACCAGTATCACCCGCAAAAACGAAATGTCAATTCCTTACCAGAAAAATAAACTGAGAAAGTTACGCAAGGTTTATGCCCGCATCCTAGCCGCTCTACGCCTAGAATACGGACAGGGGGGCTAATGTAGGTAATAGTTGACGACTCATATACTTTGACTATACACATCACCAATGACTCCACGTGTAACAACAGGACTCCACGTGTAACAACGACTCCAAACCGCTAGCCAACTTCAAACGGGCCACCCGCAAAGCCCACTGCAAAACTTTACAACTAAGAAACTCGCCCCGAGACCCACTTAAATAAGCCCACTCCGGAGGAGCCCACTCCAAAACCCTCACCACGGTTAACTACACTCCGAAGCCTTATTCTCCAAAGGCGCAAAGTAGCCCACTCAAAAAAAAAAGTATGAGCAAAAGGGTTGGTTATAAAGCCCTCAAACCTCAAAATCCCGCCAAAAAGGGATCGAATTTATATACATTCTAAAGCTTAAAAAACAAGCTTCATGTCGAGTATCTGCTTGGAGTTCTAAGTGAACGAGCTAAGAAGATTTCTCGGAAGGGAAAATGTCATAGACGCATGAATGCATCAACTACGGATCTTATCACAAAACAAAAAATCACGCTAAGGGCCTGTTTGGAAAAGTCTAAAACAGGACCACTTGGTTTTGGTGTATCTACAGCATAGTGGTTTCGGGTAAGAAACATTTATTTTGGGTGATTTTTATGGGAACAAGTGTTTCTTATCATGCATAAATGTTTCTTATCGGGAACAATCATTCTGATCAAAGATTCAAAACCACTACGTTGTAGGTACACTCAAAACACTTGAGTATACCGAAGAAATCTCTAGAAATTTTTGCTTAATTTTTTTGGAAATTTTAGTCAAAAGCCCTCTAAAATAAATATTTTTAGTACTATTTCTCAATTTAGTGAACAGTCCACATGTTATACAAGTTATGTAAAATTTTACTTAACTTTTGTTAAATTTGGTGTGGGTTCAAATCCTACCGCTAACTTGTCTCCTTGAATTACTTGGTGCGTGAGTTGTGGGCTAAACATAAGCAAATGATCATCTATAGCTAAGATCTAAATCAGACTCCGTTAGACGAACAAATTTGGGTCATTCTCAAAATTCAAGGGCTACTAATTCCCTACCAAACTGACAAGCTCAGGACAGAAAATCATTCACAATGTGGCAAGGAGCAATCATAGAGACATACAGAGAAGAATGTCAAGGTATTTTATTCATATTCGCCAAAGAAACATTCTGATTGCGCTTAAGGGCAGTTCACTAGTCAAAGATACAATTACGACCAACACTTGACATAAATTATCTTGGGCTGAACTAATAAATCCCTTCTCCTCAAGATGTGAAGGGTCAGAGCCTCCATTCCAGATAGCAAAAGGAATGGGAAAAGAATTGGGGCTGTAAACAGTACACCATTAACAGTGCATTTGTGACCAAGTGTCAGATGTAAATTGATGTTTACACTGTCTAGGGTGATCAGATATAGAAGTTTGGGCTGAAATTTGACACTTGTAAGATGTTTGGGACTCTGCTCTGATTCCTAATATGGCATAACCAGTTGTTTATATTTATAAGCACATTCATACACATACAAGTTGCATTAAAATAAATAATTTCCAAAATAAATCTTTTATTTATTTATTTATTTAATCGAGGTCTTATAGTTTCAGTTCTTTTCATATATACTCCTAATAAATCTCTGAAACTTCTTACACTCCTAATCCTCCCGAGATTTGTGAGCCACCGATAGTTCAACTTACATCACCAGCACCAGCAATACAACCTACATCACCACCACCGCCATCAGTTCATCCACCACTGCCACAGATTCCGTTGGTTTTCAATGAGGTTGTTGTTAGAATATATAAGAGAGAGGGAGAGATTGAGACAATACTATGAATTGTGTATTGAATGGTGTGATTAAACCTTACAATGAGTAGCCTTTATATAGGCCAAGAGAGAATCCTAAAAGGGAAAGAAAAGTACCTAGGCTAGTAGTATAACTGGTAGTACAACTGATAGTACAACGTATCTAGACAGTAAGTATAGTAAGATACAATAGGTACAAGAATGTAGACAAATATTCTAACATTATTCTAACAGCCCCCCTCAAACTCAAGGTGGTAGAATGGAAACCAACTTGAGTTTGGAAACTAAATCCTGAAGACGTCCCGGTGGATGAGCTTTGGTGAATACGTCAGCAGTCTGATCGGTGGAGGAGACTGATTTAAGTCGAATGGTACCACAAGAAAGATGATGACGAACAAAATGACAATCGATCTCAATGTGTTTTGTACGTTTATCGAAGACATCATTGTGAGCAATTTGAATGGCACTTTGGTTATCACAACTGATGGTTGTAGCAGTTGGATGATTTACCCCCATGTCCTCAAGTAACCAGCGTAGCCAGAGAAGTTCCTGAGTGGTATCAGCAAGGGCACGATATTCAGCTTCTGTATTAGATCGGGCAACAACAGTTTGCTTCTTACTACGCCAGGAGATGAGAGAGTCACCCAAGAAGAAGCAATACCCAGTGGTGGAACGACGATTAGTAGGATCTCCTGCCCAGTCTGCATCTGAGTAGGCACGTAGCTCAAGAGATGAGTGAGCAGAGAAGTGGAGGCCATGAAATAATGTCCCTTTGATGTACCTGAGAATGCGGAGAACTGCTGCATAATGAGGAGATCGAGGAGCTGATAAAAATTGACTTACAATATGGACAGCATAGGAGATATCAGGTCTAGTAACTGTCAGATAAACAAGACTCCCAACAAGATGACGATATAGAGTAGGATCATCCAAGGGTACACCATCCATAGGAGTGAGCCTACAGTTAGGCTCGAGAGGAGTGGTACTTGTCTTGTTGTCTGTAAGTCCCGCCCGTGTAAGCAAGTCTGAGGCATACTTGGCTTGAGAGAGATAATATCCGTCAGAACTAGAAGTGATCTCAAGGCCCAGAAAATAATTAAGTTTGCCGAGATCTTTCATTTCAACATGTTGGCTGAGATGGGTTTTGAGATCCAAGATTCCAGATGTATCATCTCCTGTAATAATCATGTCATCCACATAGAGGAGAAGTAGAATAATGCCCCGGTCAGTTCTGCGGATGAAAAGAGCTGAATCATAAAAGCTGCCTGTGAACCCAAAGCGCTCAACAATGCTGCTGAACTTTGTAAACCAAGCTCGAGGAGCTTGCTTGAGACCATATAGAGCTCGGCGGAGCTTGCAAACTTGATGAGGATGATGATGATAACCAGGAGGAGGACGCATATAAACTTCTTCAGTGAGGTCACCGTTGAGGAAGGCATTTTTTACATCCATTTGGAATAAGTCCCAACGGTGAACTGCAGCAACTGCAATGAGGCTGCGAACAGAGGTAAGACGGGCAACAGGGGCAAATGTTTCCTTATAATCAATCCCATACTCCTGAGTAAAGCCCTTGGCTACTAGGCAGGCTTTGTAGCGATCAATGGATCCAAGTAATTGAGTTTTGATCTTGTAAACCCACTTGCATCCCATAGCATTCTTGCCACTTGGCAAGTCCACCAAATCCCATGTGTGATTTTGTTCAATTGCTGTCAATTCATCATCCATTGCTTTCTGCCAAAGAGGATTGGAATTGGCCTCATGGTAAGATTGAGGCTCATGGTGAGAGATTGTAGAAAAACAATGGTAATCCCGAAGATGAATCAGAGGAGTTTTTACTTGGTCACTACGTCTAGGAAGAGGGTCAGGGTCTAATGCAGACCCATCAGATGGAGCAGGCAGTTCAGTAGAGACTGTGGTAGACAAATCAGATGAAGAGTCTGTAGATGTGGATGTGGGTAGAGGGGCATTCAAAGATGCTGATTCAGAGTGAGAACTTGTATTAGGGGTGTCACGAAATAGATCTACTGAGGGGTCGGTGAAGTGGAAAGGAGTACTGGCAGGAGATAGATGAAACTGGGACATAGATGAGAACATTTTATGTTCCCAGAAGACAACATGACGAGACACACGAAGACGTTTGGAGTAAGGGTCCCAACATCGATAGCCTTTGTGTTCAATACCATACCCCAAGAAACAACATAAGCGAGCTCGAGATTCTAGTTTTGTGCGCTCATGTGGCTGTAGTAAGACAAAGCAGGTAGAACCAAAGACTTTAAGGGTAGTATAGTCAGGAGGGTGGTTATATAGACGCTCATATGGTGACTGATTTTCAGTAGTGGGAGAAGGGACACGGTTCATGGTATAAATGGCAGTGAGGGTAGCCTCTCCCCAAAATTGTTCAGGACATGAAGCAGATGTAAGAAGAGCTCGAACAGTATTAAGAATATGTCTATGTTTACGCTCGGCTCTCCCATTTTGTTGGGAGGTGCCTGGACAGGAACGATGGGGAAGAGTGCCATGCTGGCGAAGAAAATTTAGAACACCTTTTTCTTTGTATTCTTGGGCATTATCAGCTCGAAACACTTTGATATTGCAAGAAAATTGAGTTTTGATCATGTTAGTAAAATCAAAGTAAATCTGGGGTAATTCAAATCGATTTTTCATTAGATATAACCAAGTGTATCGTGAAAAATCATTGACAAAGATTACATAATATCTAGATCCTCCCATTGTGACAGTTGGAGAGGGACCCCAAACATCAGAGTGAATTAGATCAAAAGGTGCAGAGGAAACAGAGTCACTGTTATTAAATGGTAAAGCTGGTTGTTTAGCAAGTTGACAAGGTAAACAATCAACATTTTTGACTTTAATTGAACCTAACTGACCACTTGACGCTAAGGATTTTAATCGACTTAGCGAAACATGACCTAAACGAGAGTGCCAGAGGTGAAAAGGTGAGGTGGACGATATTGAAGCTGCAGTTTGAGTTGGTGAAATTAAGTGTGATGGAATATGCAGATTGTTAAGTTCAAATAAGCGACCTATTTTACGACCTGTCCCAAGAGTCTGTCCCGTTTTTGGATCCTGTACTAGACATCTAGAATTAGAAAAAGAGACGGTAAGTCCGAGTTCGCACAATTGACCAACAGATATGAGATTTAATGTGAGTTTAGGAATGAGATAAGTGTCAGGGAGAGATGTGTGAGTGGTGGAGACTTGCCCTATGTGACTGATGTTCATACGGGAACCATCAGCTGTGTGTATGGATGGTGCATTAAGAGTAGAATGTTTGGTAGAGAATGTAGTGGGATCAGAGGTCATATGGTTACAGCAACTAGAGTCAAAGAACCAAGAAGATGTACCTAGGGCAACAGATAGAGCAGTAGGAGACGTGTTACCAGAATGATCAAGAACTCTTTTAATGATGTCCACAAGGAGGGAAGCAGAGATGGATGAAGGGTTAGACGACTTAGAAGATGATGACCCCTTGGTAGAAATAGCAGTGGATGATGTTGAACAATCTCGGGACCGATTATCTTGTGAATATCTGGTAGGATTCTCATTGCAATCAGCAAGATAGTGCCCTGGTCCACGCTTGTGACAGAAAGTACACACTCTGATAGGACAATGCAACAGAATATGTCCTGATTTGTGACAATATCTGCAGGAGGGATCTGTGAGAGGCTCCATGATGTGTGACATGAGTTTGAGAGTGGTAGAATTGATCTGGGTGGCAGTGGCTGGGTGATGATCTAACGGAGGGAGCCTGGATGAAGAAGTGGCAGCCAGGCAATGGAGGCAGCTGGGTGGTGGTGACCGGCGACAGAGATGGTAACCGAGCAGCGAAGGCGGTGACAGTGGCAGAACCCAAGTTGAGGCGGCGAGGTGACCGGAAGAAGGACGTCGGGCAGAGTAGATGTGGATGATGGTAGCCGGGCAGGGCTGAGGCAGCGCGATTATGAACTTGAGGCAACTACAAGAAGGATTTCTGATGTAGAGGATCCACTATTGTGGCAACCACAGAGCATACTTTCCTTTTGAAAGGCCACTGGGAGGAAGAAAAGGCCACCAGGAGCTTATAGCTCTGATACCATGTTAGAATATATAAGAGAGAGGGAGAGATTGAGACAATACTATGAATTGTGTATTGAATGGTGTGATTAAACTTTACAATGAGTAGCCTTTATATAGGCCAAGAGAGAATCCTAAAAGGGAAAGAAAAGTACCTAGGCTAGTAGTACAACTGGTAGTACAACTGATAGTACAATGTATCTAGACAGTAAGTATAATAGTAAGATACAATAGGTACAAGAATGTAGACAAATATTCTAACATTATTCTAACAGTTGTTAAGTCTACAATAACACAGAGCTAGAACTTGAAATTTTTGCAATGCTTAGTTTCCATGCTTCCATTCAGTGGAATGATACATAGACTAACAGTTTTTGGTGGGCTAAACTAGAATTTAATTCCCCATTCTTTTATAGCAGTAATTTGGATTACAAAGGCGCATACACACACACGCACTTTAGTAGATACATCAAACTCATCAAAGTATCAATAGCTCGTGCATGTATATACATTCAACAACACATTGCCCATCTTTCTAGCAATAACAACTAACGTTTGGTCAGAGCCTCCATTGCAGATACCACGAAACAGTTTGGTCTAACAATAACAACTAACGTTCACAAGTTATCTTTCTCCAAACCTTTCTTAGAGGACCTTTAGCTTGTTTATTTATATATCTATTAATTTATGTTGGCTTTTATCTATTTAAGTGAGGAAAAGGAAGAGAAAAATGAAAGGGTAAACTCTTTTCTTGTTTAATTGATTACCATGAAAAATAGTGAGAAAAATTAAACATGAAAGAAACAAGAGAACATTTATAAATTGTCCACATCTTTCTTATTTCTTAAGAGTGTTATATTTTAATGATGTCTTAAAATACAAATACAAATTATTAGCTTTTATTAGTTTGTTATAATTGATGCAAGTGTTATACTCCAGTAATTAAGAGTATATTACTGTGTTAGTGAGTTACCAACATCAATTGTTGTTAACGATTGGACTGTTTTACAAATGGCAGGAGGAAAGGAAAAGAAACAAAAAAAAAAAAAAAAACGTTGGTGGAGACTGTCTCCCACTGCTACTTTGTATCATATATATTATAACATGTTTATATATATTGTATTTGTAACATATGGTTTAAGTATGAAGACTTGGTCTTCCACCTAATATCTATCTTTGTAACTGTTGGTGTAATAATAGGATTTGCAATGGCTCTGTTTGTCATAACTTCATAAGGGTCTCAGGGCGTATATATAACACACGCTTTATAATAATAATAATAATAATAATAAAGGATAATTCCCCGCTTGAAAAAAATGAGTTTCTACTTCAGTGAGATTCAAGTTTCTGAAAGAGTGAAAAATATTTGAGTCACTGTTTTCAAAGAGAAAAAATTTTCCAGTTTGTAGTTCCCGAGCAACAAAATACGAAAGATGTTTAGTATACCAGTTTTTCTTGGTGAAAAGAATAAACTGAGACAGAGGTGATTCTGGACTGCTTTATCCTGAGGACGGCGTGACATGCACGAATTGCTTGCACACTTTGGGTAGCCTCGCGAAACGTCTTACAGAGAGCAAGATCAGCGACTCGCCCCAAGATTTGTTAAAGAGGTTACTGATTCGGTAATTATGTTCCAATCTTATTTACATGTGTAGACACCCAATTTTGACCATACTGATAGGATTTAGGGTGGACAACGTCTTGGAGGATTCGATGATGAAAAGTACCCCGTGGAAGGTACTGGATTCTACACAATCAGAAGATCGGACTTCGGAAAGTGACTTCAAGCTCAGAAAAGCCCTTTTCCATGGATAAATCCCGGTTTTGTCAAAATCATCTCTCAGAATTCATATTCTCTCAGGGTTATATGAACATTAAGTGTTCTAAACGCAGTATTCTAGGTATCCAGAGATTCAATTTTAAAGAAAAGTTCGAAATCGACGCACATTTGAAAGCAATTTTGGAAAAGACGTCATTTGATTTCAAAAAGACGACGAAAGTTCCGGAGGACTTCCGGACTTCAATTGGACTTCAATTCTCATTATAAAACCTCTGGAAATATTTTTATACTGAAATTCAACCTGACAGCTTTCCAACGGTACGTAAACGGACGATTTCGGACACCAAAAAGCATTTTTACAAAAATCTGGAAAAGCAGTGCACGTGATTTTTGAAACAGGGTTTGTGGGTGACCAGAGGAGCAAGAATAGTAAGTGGCGGTTTTGGGTATGGGGGTGGCGGGTCCCACCATAACCGCCACTTCCATTTGTGTCCTCCACGGAGCTTTTTGAGTTCCAGACCCTTCTAGAAGCTTCCCACTGCGAGGAAATTGCCTGGAAATTGCGTTTAAGCTCCGAAATGGCCATTTTAACCCTCTTTTAAGCTCTAAAAATCCTGTTTTAACCCTGAAACTTAAGAGCTAAGTCTTCAAAACTCTATATAAGATCTCATACATCTCATATGAGATCACATCCTAACACACTAGACACTTGGAAGAGATACACTTGAATATACTTGGAGATACAAACACACATAGAAGCACATACAAGAGAGATAAGTATACTTTGAATATACTTTCAATTTAGGTGAATTCTAGAGAGAGAAAATTATGAATTGAATTTAGATTAACTTAGGCTAATTAGACCACAATTTGAACATCAATTGCCTCCCTCAACTTCCATGGATGAGTGCTTGAAGAACACTTGAATAACACTTGAAGAAGAAGATCTTCAAATCAATTTTGGTCTTGTAATTGAGAATCCTCCAAGAGGTAAACACTATAGTTCATCTCTAATTCCTACTTTGTATATATAGATCTATAAGATTTGGATCTAACTTAGTTCTATTTCTACTTATTAGAACACTCATCTTCTTCCTCTCATGTTCTTCACACACTCACATAGTTAGATCCAAATCTCTTTGATTTTTATTGATAATTTACAATTAGAGATTGTTTTTCACTTTGATTTTCAATTTTGGTTTCATTCTTCAATTTTAGTTTAGATTCATGCATACATGATTATATATATATACATATATCTATTTTGAATTCCATGATGGTTTGGAAATATGATCTATGAGAAGGATGATTTCTATGTTCATACCTATCTCTTGATTATTCCTATTACCTAGAATTCCTATTGAATTTCATCTCCAACATGATATTTATAAGTCCCTTTGATCCTTGATCTAAAAGTTCTTCATAGAACTTGAGGGCTAAATTGATTGGGAATCATGATAATTAAGTTGATCTATGAGTTTGATCTCTCTAATAAGCTTCAACTATCACTAAAATGTTTTCCTCACACTTTAAAATGAACTAGATAAAAATTCAGCAAAGCAGATTGGTTTTGTCCATTAGATTTGGTCCATCAAAACCCATAGTTTGATGGATTTCAAATTTTCTGGGTAAACTTTGATGAATTAGCTTTCATCCGGTCCGTTTTGAGAGCTTTTAGGATTCATATACTATTTTTAGAAATTGTTGAGAAATCGGTTGACAGATTTGAACATCGTCTCTTTGTGCTTGAATTTCAGAAAATCTATAATAGTTATCGACGTTCCGCTTTTTGGGGATGATTCCTAACTCATATATCTATATGCCGATGTAAAATCGTGAGCATACGATCGAGTTAGGATCGTTTTCTAAGCGTTTAAAGTTGATACAACTATTCTGGAATTTTCTAAGTTTAATTACAAATATGATTATGTATACAAAATGGTCACACCTTGATCACTCAACAACAATTGATGAATAAAACTTGGTTTAGAAATCACCTAGGATAAATGGATGAGAGATCAAAAGCTTAAATCAACTTGGTTAACATGATTCATGAACTTCTATTATACTTCTATTATGTTTTGCATTCATTTGTCAAATGATACCAAATTTCCAGAAAAACAGAGTCTGTTTAAAACACTTTTTCAGAAACCTTGTGATTACAGAATGTCCATGGGTTTATTTTTATCATATACTACAATGAAATAGCTTTCTTTTGACACCAAATAGAGCTTCATATGATTTTTGTAGATTTAATTATGATTTTTACAAGAACAATGGACAGTCCTGATCCACTGTTCCCAAAACATTTATTTCTCAAACAATAAAATTGATATTGAGGTCCCACTTTTTGGAGAAGTTCCCTAAGACATGTATCTAACTTTCTGTAAAAGGGTTTTTATCCAGCTCATGTTTAAGACCTCTTTTGGTAGGATTCATTAGAGGTTGCTGAATCTGGAAATTTGATTGATGACATGTTTTCTTTGTTTATCATGCATATCATTTGTTTGCTCGTATTTTTGCAATGCTTTGGGTATTCTTTGGTGTCTTAGTGCAGAGAATTAAGTGGCTCGGACCCGGACTTCGATTTGTGGTTTGCCTCGTCTACATGTGGCTTAGTGCCCATGTATCATGTACTATCTCTATCCTTTCTCTTAGAATTTTTTTTAGGTTTACAACTTTGATTTCAACGACACATTTCCTTTAGGATAAGTCTCCGTTTATATGATTATTTGTTAGAGACATCTTATCTAGGATTGTTGCATGATTGCATTGCACGTTTACATTCTTTTTGCTTTCGCGACTCCGCTTGAGTCAACCAATGTAAGTCTTCTCGTTCCCTTTACATATCATGACATGTTTACTTTATTTGCATCGGTCCCGGGCGGGACTAGCCACTATGAGTATACTTCTCCCTTGTATTGCATGAGCATCCGCTTTCTACTTGATTTAGTCTCTTGAAATGATTTTCATTAGATGTTTCTTTTTGCCATGTATATATCTATCTAGTATGTTTGAGGAAACAACATCTATTATGAATTAATAACAAGGATATTTGAATCAAGGCCTACCATTCGGTAGGGCGAGGAGGGGGTGCTTTAGTCCTGCTTGGGCTCCTTCCCCTCTCGTACCAAGACCCCCGAACCTTGTTTCTGGTAATGAAGGGCGAGTAACCTTATTCAATTTTGGGCGAGTCAAGCTTGGGTTTCCTAATTCCCGATAAAAATTAGGTGGCGACTCTTTGTCTCTAGGATCGCGTGAGGAAGTCCTAGTTTTCCCTGAAGTGTGCTCCTTGGGATCCGTCCCGGGACACTATCGAGGGAGAGCGTCAGGACCTCCTCCTCCATTCGCGACGGTCCACAATCTGGCGACTCTGCTGGGGATTTCTCATCACACAGAGAGGAATTGAGGTTGACCCCACAAAGATCAAGGCTATTATGGATATGCCGCCTCCGACAAATGAAAAGGAAGTAAGAGGATTTCTGGGAAGAATCCAATTCATCAGCCGCTTCATATCTAAGCTCACTGCTACTTGCGATCCGCTTTTCAGCTTGTTGAGAAAAGGGAAGAAATTCGAATGGGACAATCAATGTCAAGAAGCTTTTGACAAGATCAAGGCTTATTTATCAAACCCACCGGTTCTTTCACCCCCGAAGTCAGGGAAGCCTTTGCTGTTGTACTTATCCGTGTCAGAGAATGCTATGGGATGCATGTTAGCCCAAGAAGGAGATGAAGGGCGTACAGAGAAAGCCATTTACTACTTAAGTAAAAGGATGACTGGATACGAATTGAAGTATTCTCCGTTAGAAAAGACATGTTGGGCTTTGGTTTGGGCCACTCGTCGTCTGAGGCATTATATGTTGGCCTTCCCTGTTGTTTTAATCTCCCGAATGGATCCTTTGAAGTACCTATTTGAAAAACCAGCATTGACCGGAAGAATCTCCCGATGGACATTGATGCTATCTGAGTTTGACTTGATACATGCTACGAGTAAATCTGTTAAAGGAAGGGCTGTCGCAGAACATTTAGCAGAACATCCGATAAATCTGGAAAACGAAGGAGAGTTCATGTTCCCTGACGAAGGATTGATGGAATTAAAAGAAGATGTGTGGAAAATGTATTTTGATGGAGCTGCAAACCAGAAAGGATATGGAGTGGGGATCATCCTTGTATCCCCTGAAGGAGCACATACCCCGTTCTCTATTAAGCTGAAGTACACTTCCACCAACAACACTGCTGAGTATGAAGCTTGTATCTTGGGGCTAGAAGCCGCATTGACTTTGGAGGTAAGGAAACTTGATGTATTCGGGGATTCCAATTTGATCATATCCCAAGTTCGAGGAGATTGGAAAGTCAAGGAAGAGAAGTTAAAACCCTATCATGAGTATCTTGATTCTTTACGAACTCGTTTCTTGCATATCACGTTCTTCTACCTGCCTCGAGAAGAAAATCAGCTAGCAGACTCTTTGGCTACTTTAGCGTCAATGATTGAGATTCCTGTGGGGATAAAGCTAACTCCTTTGATGATTGAACAAAGGGAAAAGCCGTCTTATGAGATGATTGGGGAAATAGAAGAAGCAGAAGAACTTCCGTGGTACACCGACGTGTGGAACTTCATTGAAAATGGGGAATATCCGGAAAGCGCCTCCGAGAAAGACAAGAGAGCCATAAGAAGATTCTCGGCTCAGTTCATGATTTGTGGTGGAAGTCTATTGAAGAGATCTTACAATGGATTCAACTTGACATGTCTATATGGAAACAGTGCGAGAAAGATGATGGAGCAAATTCACGAAGGGGTGTGTGGTCCTCATATGAGTGGACACATGTTAGCTAAGAAGATCATCCGACAAGGATATTATTGGACTACTATGGACAAGGACTGCTATGAATATGTCAGAAAATGTCACAAATGTCAGATCCATGCCAATATGAAGCATGTGCCGCCGTCACTGCTATACAATATGACTACCCCTTGGCCATTCTCAGTTTGGGGAATAGATGTTATTGGAGAAGTAACCCCGAAGGCGTCTAATGGGCATCAATACATCCTGGTAGCAATTGATTATTTCACAAAATGGGTGGAAGCAGAGTCTTATGCGACATTGAAGGCTAAAGATGTGGCCAGATTTATCAGAAGAAATATAATCTGCCGATACGGGGTCCCTCATGAGTTGATATCCGATCATGGCAGTCACTTCCAGAAAGAGGTTTTGGATCTACTAGAAGAATACAAGATCATGCACCACATGTCAGCGCCGTATAGGCCACAAACAAATGGGGCAGTTGAAGCAGCTAATAAGAATTTGAAGACGATCCTAAGAAAGATGACTGATACATACCGAGATTGGCATGAGAAGTTACCATATGCACTGTGGGGATACAGAACATCTATCCGAACATCTACAGGAGCCACTCCTTATTCATTGGCTTACGGAATGGAAGCAGTACTCCCAGTTGAAATAGAACTACCATCTTTGAGAGTTGTGGCAGAATCCGAGATTCCAGAATTTGATTGGCTAAGAGATAGATATGAGGAGCTAATGTTACTTGATGAGAAAAGGTTGGCCGCAATTGATCATGTGCATGTGTATCAGAGAAGAATAGCTCGAGCATTCAACAAGAAGGTCCGTCCAAGAAAACTTGAGGAAGGCGACCTTGTGCTTAAAGCCTTAAAAGCACCCGTTTTCGATCCTAGAGGGAAATTCAAGCCAAATTGGGTTGGCCCATACGTCATCAAGAAGCTTCTCTCTGGAGGAGCGGCATACCTGATGGATCTAGATGGAGTTGAGTTCAATCAGCCAATCAACATTGACCGTCTCAAGAGATACTATGCTTAAAAGCCTTTTCTTTCAAAACCTGTTCTTTCAAAACCTCCAGCATTCGAGGAACTACGCTTGACCTGATTCCCACTTGGGGATACGTAGGCAACCTACTCGGTTCGGTCACTGCTCCTGAAACCCTCAACCATACTTTCTTTCAAGACCTGGCCGAACTACTTTGGATCTGATTCCCACTTGGGGATAAGTAGGCGAGCTTTCCTGGCTCTCGATCCCTGAACCTTGCAAACTAGGGGCAAACTTTCAAGTTTGCCCAAAGCCTCAAGATATCACTGCCACACTAGGGGCAAACTGCGTCCAAACTTCCATTTATCTCTATCAACTAGGGGCAAATTGTCGTTTGCCCATACCTCGCTACCTGTCCTCTCTGGATCACTTGGCTATCAGAATTAAAGCACCTAAGTGAAAAATCTGGTAATTCTTGATATTAAGTTGAAAAGTTTTTTAGCAATCTAAAGATGTGAATCTAATGTCAAGACTGAAACATTATGTGGAAAATTTTCAAAAGCTTCAAGATTACATGCAAAGCCAACACAATATCTTGCTACAAGATAAAATCTCATTTTCAAAACATGCAAATCCTTAGAAAATTCAAATATCCAAGTCAAAAGACATTGTCGAGAAAGAGGAATCGTCAGAAATTTCCTTTCCCTGTAAAATCGAGTCCTGTGTGTCAGTGTGCAAAGTGTCAATCAAATCAGTCTCGTGATAAGGGATGCAAAGCGAAACAGAAGGATAGCATAAAGCAGCATCAAACAAAGTCAAGAGTACAAGCCCATCAAGACAGAATACATCAACATCAGTCTCAGCACAGAAAGCAAGAAAAACAGAAAGATAGTCATGGGTGCATATGATCATCATCAGCGACGACGAGTAGCCCGTGGGTACCGAGCAGGCATATCTGAGGCCGTAGAGCTATCATCATCTTCAATTTGGCGCCTTCGCCTAGACCCACCAGCCCCACCAGAAGGGCCTGCATTCATCCGCTCCAACTGTGATTGAAGCTGCCTAACTTGAGCCACCTGTGGAAGAAAAGAATCAGTATAGGGGTTTGAAAAAGCAATGAGATAAGAAGAAAAGGTCAAGAAATTTACCAGGGCCGCATCACGGTCTATGTAAGTCTGGCACATGCCATCCCACTGCAAAGAGAAGAAAGATATGGTCAGAAAGATCAGAAGAATCAGAGGTAATGAGTTCAGAAATTACTTACATGTCCCTCACGAGCAAGGCTCCAAGCCCTCAGATTCTGTGCATAAGCTCGCTCTTCATTGAAAACGGCTCGGGGAACGGACTCATGTTGTTCTGAAACTAGCTGAGGCTCTACAAGATCACGGGGGATCTCTACAGAAGATATAACTCTGCGCAGCATGGTCGAGGCTCGCCAATCACAAGGAGGAATGAGAGGTAGAGGTCGACCAGGGCCATCCACAAAAGAACTCCCCTGCAAATGATGATGAGAAATAAGATAAAGCAAGCATTCGATCAGAAATGAAGAAGTCGTGAAATACCTGCGGGTCATCCGAGAGCGGGAAATTAGGCATCAGATGAGTAACCCTGAAGACGTCATAGTTCTCCTCAAACAGAGTAAAAGAGGCTGAAGGAATTCCGTTCAAAGCATTAATAAGATCTTCATCTTCCAAATTCTGCACCGACCTCATACAAGAAGGCGGATCCTGTGGCACTAAGAGACGATCCTCCAAATCAGTCTGAGGAGCTACTCTCTCTCCAAGATACCACTCAAGAACAGAGGGACCCTCAAGAAGAATCCTCTCTCCAGTCATCTGTCTAGCTAAGCCAATCTCAGTCACATCTCCATTTGTCACCCAAGGATGCCAGTTAACTTGGGTGAATCTGAGACGGGTAAGAAAATCCCGGCAAGAAATAACATTATGAGCATCATTCTTGGTACCTACGGCTTGGCGACGCCACTTCAGAGCCCGTGGAAAAATATGAATCTCTTCCTCCCGGAATGATGGAGCCGTCATGGAGAAATACTCAAAGGCCCACACCTACAAGAGAAAATAAAGCAGTGGTCAAAACAGCAGAACATCAAATGATAAAAACTGGAAATGAAAATATTTTCAGTACCTCCCAAGCTCTCCAGAATCCGCCGAATCCAGGGGATTTGCCTCGAGAATGCTCCCCCATATGACTATACAGAATGGCTAAACCAGCAGAGCCCCAATCAAAATCTGCAATCTCCTCAAGATTTCGAAGACTATCAAGCATATTCAATGTAATCCGCTCAGCTCGAGTAGAAAGAAGAGAGCAACCAAGCAAATACAAGATGAAAGCACGGGTAAGCTGCATATCGGTAAATTGAGCCGCTCTTTCAGAAGGCCTGAAGTTGTTGATGAACCATGTGATGCCTACGCTCGATCCGTGAAGATCTCTCTGGGATGGGATGATGCCTAGGAGACGCTCAATGATAGTAGGATGTCTATGGATGTTCTTTGCAAAGGCAAGACGATGCCCGCCAAATGAGATGCCGGTTATCATTGCAAAATCAAGAGGGGTCATGGTTATCTCCCCAAAAGGCATGTGAAAAGTATTTGTGGAATCCCACCACCTTTCAGCAAGAGCTTGAATCATGGCCAAATCATTAGTCGATCTCTCCAATAAGGTTACAAACGACCCAAAGCCCGCTTGCTTGATATTGGCTACTACTTGGGGACGCGACTCCGACAATTCATTAAACCATTCAAGGCATTTTCCATGGCTACCATGACCTCTAAGATGACCAACCACATTCTAAAAAGAAAAAGGATGATTTCTAAGGAATCGCAAGAATAAAGAGACACGTATGAAGATGTGAAACAAAGGAGTAATTAAAGAATGGGTTACCTCTTGACGAAAGGCCCTCCTAGAGATATGATTTAGTGGATTTTTCATGGTTGCATACTCCATGGTTTGAGTTGATGAAGCTCCACTAGCTTGAAATTGGCTTCTACGTGTTCTAGAACTTTCACCTTGTCCATGGGAACTCATGGTTGTTGATGCTTGAAGCTTGAAGATAAGAGGTTGAAGATGATGAATAGTAAAATCCCCTAGAATAGGGAGGAGTTGATGAAATCAACAAAGTTTTTGGAGGTTTTAATGCAAGAAATCACTCAAAACATCAAGAAATTGCAAGATTTGAGCACCTTAGAAGGAAGAGGTGATGCATTGAAGAAGAAATGAATGAAGAACAAAGAAGAAAATGGGTTTAAAACCCCAAAGTTGCGGCTGGCGGTTCCCAAGGGGGTGTGGGGAACCGCCATTTACTATTCACTTCCTGCCATTTCCCCATTTTGCTCTATATTCGCGTTTTGACCCCCGGAACTCTTGATTTGATCCCGGATTGGTCCATTTTTGATATATAAGCCTTGAGAGTGCTTAAAACTTGTTGGAATTGGTCTAGAGGACCTCTGGAGATTTGAATCTTGGTAAAAATCCATTCAAGAATTGAAAAAAAGTCCCCCAGATGAGAAGAATCAAAGGCACCGCAGCCTGAAAGTGGCCGAGAAACGGCAAACTCCCGTCGTTTTGGGATTGATTATGAGTTGTCTTAGAAAATGGACATTTGAGTCTACTGTCGCTTGAGAATTACATCCAGAAAGGACTTTCAGAAGATGGGTCAGAATGCGAGATGTTCAGAAAGGGTTAGAGTAAGCCTGACGTGTTGCAAGAATGATTGCGTTGGTCGAAGCACCAATATGAGTCTCAGAAAGAATCAGCAGGGCCTCCAGAATATGTGCTCGCGTCCCAGAAACCTCAGATATCTCCTCAAGCAGAGAATTTCCAGATATTGTCAAGGTATAACAGAATTCGTGCATCTCTCAGAATCATAGGATCTCCCCAGTAGAGAACTTTCAGAATTAAGTTTCTCGCAAGCATCATGTATCCACGGGTTGCCTCCAGATAAAGGGTATCTCTCAGAATTTGAGCATCAAAATCGCCTCCAGAATACAAGGTTTATGCCAAGCATCATGTATCCAGGGTTGCCTCCAGAATGTAGGGTTTCTCTCAGAATCGTGGGTTGCCTCCAGAATGTAGGGTATCTCTCAGAATTTGAGCATCAAAATCGCCTCCAGAATACAAGGTTTATGCCAAGCATCATGTATCCAGGGTTGCCTCCAGAATACAAGGTTTATGCCAAGCATCATGTATCCAGGGTTGCCTCCAGAATGTAGGGTTTCTCTCAGAATCGTGGGTTGCCTCCAGAATGTAGGGTTTTCTCTCAGAATCAGAATCGTGTATCCAGGGTTGCCTCCAGAATGTAGGGTTTCTCTCAGAATCATGTATTTCTCAGCATCGCATATCAGGGTTGCCTCCAGAATGTAGGGTTTCTCTCAAAATCAGAATCGTGTATCCGTGGGTTGCTCTCAGAAGAAGGGTCATCTCTCAGAATTTGTGTATCTCTCAGAATCCGTGCATCAGAACAGAAGATTTGTCCTCAGAAGAAGGGCCTGTTTCAGAAGAACAGAGGATTTGTCTCCGGCAGAGAGACCTGTTTCAGAAGATTTGTTTCTAGACCTGCCACAGAAGATTTGTCCTCGAAAAAAGGGCCTGTTTCAGAAGAACAGAAGATTTGTCTCCGGCAGAGAGACCTGTTTCAGAAGACTTGTTTCCAGACCTGTTACAGAAGATTTGTCTAGAAGAAAGACCTGTTTCAGAAGAGCAGAAGATTTGTCTCCGGTAGAGAGACCTGTTTCAGAAGATTTGTCCCCAGCAAAAGGACTCTACATCAGCAATCGTCCCCAGCAAAAGGACTCTACATCAGCAATCGTCCCCAGCAGAAGGACTCTACATCAGCAATCGTCCCCAGCAAAAGGACTCTACATCAGCAATCGTCCACAGAAGAAGGACCTGTTTCAGCAATCGTCCCCAGCAGAAGGACTCTACATCAGCAATCGTCCCCAGCAGAAGGACTCTACACCAGCAATCGTCCCCAGCAAAAGGACTCTACATCAGCAATCGTCCCCAGCAGAAGGACTCTACATCAGCAATCGTCCACAGAAGAAGGACCTATTTCAGCAATCGTCCCCAGCAGAAGGACTCTACATCAACAATCGTCCCCAGCAGAAGGACTCTACATCAGTAATCGTCCCCAGCAGAAGGACTCTACACCAGCAATCGTCCAGTTGTTTGACATGACTCAGAATTCATCCAAGATACTTCGCTATTTCAAGAGTCGTCCAGGATACAGATGACGCCTACGAGCCTTAAGATCAGAAGAATAACTTTGACAAAAACCTCGAGAATCATCCAAGATACCTTTAGCATATTCGACTGTGAGAGAGAGTCGTTGCATCCTTTGCATTAGATTTTGCATCTAGGGAACCCTTGAGGATGATTCCTCCAGCACTTTCACATTTCATGTTTTCATATTGCACCAGCATCCTAGGATAGGAGCATTTCATCCGCATTGTTGTTGTTTGTTTTCCGTTTTCCCGCGCGCTTGAACTACGCCCTGGTCTGATTCCTGGAAAGGATACGTAGGCAGCTCCAGCGGAGCACGACCAGCATCAGCTTCAACTTAGCCGCCTCTACCCAGCATTGCATTGCATTCTTGCATTCGTAATTTCTTGATTTTCTCTGATTTTTGAATTTCTTGATTTTGCGGATTTTTGTTTTTCCTAAAACCTCTCAGTATGGTTATTTGGGTGCCTTCAAGGCTTTGGCACTCACTTGCAGTTCACGTTGTTCACAACAAGTTCTGCCAAAGAGGGGCAAACTGTAGACACCCAATTTTGACCACACTGATAGGATTTAGGGTGGACAACGTCTTGGAGGATTCGATGATGAAAAGTACCCCGTGGAAGGTACTGGATTCCACACAATCAGAAGATCGGACTTCGGAAAGTGACTTCAAGCTCAGAAAAGCCCTTTTCCATGGATAAATCCCGGTTTTGTCAAAATCATCTCTCAGAATTCATATTCTCTCAGGGTTATATGAACATTAAGTGTTCTAAACGCAGTATTCTAGGTATCCAGAGATTCAATTTTAAAGAAAAGTTCGAAATCGACGCACATTTGAAAGCAATTTTGGAAAAGACGTCATTTGATTTCAAAAAGACGACGAAAGTTCCGGAGGACTTCCGGACTTCAATTGGACTTCAATTCTCATTATAAAACCTCTGGAAATATTTTTATACTGAAATTCAACCTGACAGCTTTCCAACGGTACGTAAACGGACGATTTCGGACACCAAAAAGCATTTTTACAAAAATCTGGAAAAGCAGTGCACGTGATTTTTGAAACAGGGTTTGTGGGTGACCAGAGGAGCAAGAATAGTAAGTGGCGGTTTTGGGTATGGGGGTGGCGGGTCCCACCATAACCGCCACTTCCATTTGTGTCCTCCACGGAGCTTTTTGAGTTCCAGACCCTTCTAGAAGCTTCCCACTGCGAGGAAATTGCCTGGAAATTGCGTTTAAGCTCCGAAATGGCCATTTTAACCCTCTTTTAAGCTCTAAAAATCCTGTTTTAACCCTGAAACTTAAGAGCTAAGTCTTCAAAACTCTATATAAGATCTCATACATCTCATATGAGATCACATCCTAACACACTAGACACTTGGAAGAGATACACTTGAATATACTTGGAGATACAAACACACATAGAAGCACATACAAGAGAGATAAGTATACTTTGAATATACTTTCAATTTAGGTGAATTCTAGAGAGAGAAAATTATGAATTGAATTTAGATTAACTTAGGCTAATTAGACCACAATTTGAACATCAATTGCCTCCCTCAACTTCCATGGATGAGTGCTTGAAGAACACTTGAATAACACTTGAAGAAGAAGATCTTCAAATCAATTTTGGTCTTGTAATTGAGAATCCTCCAAGAGGTAAACACTATAGTTCATCTCTAATTCCTACTTTGTATATATAGATCTATAAGATTTGGATCTAACTTAGTTCTATTTCTACTTATTAGAACACTCATCTTCTTCCTCTCATGTTCTTCACACACTCACATAGTTAGATCCAAATCTCTTTGATTTTTATTGATAATTTACAATTAGAGATTGTTTTTCACTTTGATTTTCAATTTTGGTTTCATTCTTCAATTTTAGTTTAGATTCATGCATACATGATTATATATATATACATATATCTATTTTGAATTCCATGATGGTTTGGAAATATGATCTATGAGAAGGATGATTTCTATGTTCATACCTATCTCTTGATTATTCCTATTACCTAGAATTCCTATTGAATTTCATCTCCAACATGATATTTATAAGTCCCTTTGATCCTTGATCTAAAAGTTCTTCATAGAACTTGAGGGCTAAATTGATTGGGAATCATGATAATTAAGTTGATCTATGAGTTTGATCTCTCTAATAAGCTTCAACTATCACTAAAATGTTTTCCTCACACTTTAAAATGAACTAGATAAAAATTCAGCAAAGCAGATTGGTTTTGTCCATTAGATTTGGTCCATCAAAACCCATAGTTTGATGGATTTCAAATTTTCTGGGTAAACTTTGATGAATTAGCTTTCATCCGGTCCGTTTTGAGAGCTTTTAGGATTCATATACTATTTTTAGAAATTGTTGAGAAATCGGTTGACAGATTTGAACATCGTCTCTTTGTGCTTGAATTTCAGAAAATCTATAATAGTTATCGACGTTCCGCTTTTTGGGGATGATTCCTAACTCATATATCTATATGCCGATGTAAAATCGTGAGCATACGATCGAGTTAGGATCGTTTTCTAAGCGTTTAAAGTTGATACAACTATTCTGGAATTTTCTAAGTTTAATTACAAATATGATTATGTATACAAAATGGTCACACCTTGATCACTCAACAACAATTGATGAATAAAACTTGGTTTAGAAATCACCTAGGATAAATGGATGAGAGATCAAAAGCTTAAATCAACTTGGTTAACATGATTCATGAACTTCTATTATACTTCTATTATGTTTTGCATTCATTTGTCAAATGATACCAAATTTCCAGAAAAACAGAGTCTGTTTAAAACACTTTTTCAGAAACCTTGTGATTACAGAATGTCCATGGGTTTATTTTTATCATATACTACAATGAAATAGCTTTCTTTTGACACCAAATAGAGCTTCATATGATTTTTGTAGATTTAATTATGATTTTTACAAGAACAATGGACAGTCCTGATCCACTGTTCCCAAAACATTTATTTCTCAAACAATAAAATTGATATTGAGGTCCCACTTTTTGGAGAAGTTCCCTAAGACATGTATCTAACTTTCTGTAAAAGGGTTTTTATCCAGCTCATGTTTAAGACCTCTTTTGGTAGGATTCATTAGAGGTTGCTGAATCTGGAAATTTGATTGATGACATGTTTTCTTTGTTTATCATGCATATCATTTGTTTGCTCGTATTTTTGCAATGCTTTGGGTATTCTTTGGTGTCTTAGTGCAGAGAATTAAGTGCCTCGGACCCGGACTTCGATTTGTGGTTTGCCTCGTCTACATGTGGCTTAGTGCCCATGTATCATGTACTATCTCTATCCTTTCTCTTAGAATTTTTTTTAGGTTTACAACTTTGATTTCAACGACACATTTCCTTTAGGATAAGTCTCCGTTTATATGATTATTTGTTAGAGACATCTTATCTAGGATTGTTGCATGATTGCATTGCACGTTTACATTCTTTTTGCTTTCGCGACTCCGCTTGAGTCAACCAATGTAAGTCTTCTCGTTCCCTTTACATATCATGACATGTTTACTTTATTTGCATCGGTCCCGGGCGGGACTAGCCACTGTGAGTATACTTCTCCCTTGTATTGCATGAGCATCCGCTTTCTACTTGATTTAGTCTCTTGAAATGATTTTCATTAGATGTTTCTTTTTGCCATGTATATATCTATCTAGTATGTTTGAGGAAACAACATCTATTATGAATTAATAACAAGGATATTTGAATCAAGGCCTACCATTCGGTAGGGCGAGGAGGGGGTGCTTTAGTCCTGCTTGGGCTCCTTCCCCTCTCGTACCAAGACCCCCGAACCTTGTTTCTGGTAATGAAGGGCGAGTAACCTTATTCAATTTTGGGCGAGTCAAGCTTGGGTTTCCTAATTCCCGATAAAAATTAGGTGGCGACTCTTTGTCTCTAGGATCGCGTGAGGAAGTCCTAGTTTTCCCTGAAGTGTGCTCCTTGGGATCCGTCCCGGGACACTATCGAGGGAGAGCGTCAGGACCTTCTCCTCCATTCGCGACGGTCCACAACATGTTCCAACATTTTTATGACGTTAATTTTCTGCCTTAATTTATTGATCATATTCTTAGTCCCCATAGGCCTACAAGTCCTAAATTTGAGAATTTTTATTTTTTGAAAAACTGATGAACCCAGGAATTTGAGTGTGGGTCATATTAAAGCCATGAAAACTTGGGTAAAAATTATTTTTTTTATGAAAAAAATTATAACTTTTAAAGGCTTGAGTTTAGACCCATGGAGGCTAATCTAGTACTACTTCTCCTCTCTCCGACTATATCTATTATATTATAAGAACGAACAAACAAGCACGTCAAAAAATATGAACTTTCTATTTTGCCCTTATTGGACGTAAAAATTACTCATTTGCCAACGATTTCTATTCTTTCCTACCCAAACAAATCCAGAACTCAATCACCCTACTTTAGTCATTTTACTTGCTGCGGTTAAACGGACACTAAGTGACCTTTGAGTTGTACACGTTTCTGCTTTCGGTGATGTCGCTCTTTGCGTTTGCGGTGCTTCAAAACACTGGACCTTGTACCGCCTCATCGTCTGCAGCCCTCGATCTGCTTGTCGCCTTCAATTCCTCTTGGATGTTGTTACTCTCCACTCTCCAGTCTCTCTCTCTCTCTCTCTCTCTCTCTCTCTCTCTCTCTCTCTCTCTCAGCTTCATCAATTGGATCTTTGTTGCAGCTACTCGACAAACCGCCACGATGACAGACCCACCTCTTGGTGTTCATCAATTTGTTTCCCACCTCCTGCTCTTCATCAATTTGTTGATCGACTAATCTTCTTCTCTCTCTTGCTTCCTTATTATCCTCTATCGATTTGATGAGCTGAAGACACCTCTTGGTGTTCATCAATTTGTTGACTGACTCATCTTCTTCTCTCTCTTTCTTCCTTATTATCCTCTATCGATTCGAGTTTTATTTGGAGACACCCACCTCCTGCTCCTCATCAATTTGTTGATCGACTAATCTTCTTCTCTCTCTTGCTTCCTTATTATCCCCTATCGATTTGATGAGCTGAAGAGCATCTGCCGAGTTAAGGTAATTTCTCACCATTCTTGTACAACTCAAAAGTTAGGGTTTTACAAATTAGTGCTTTCTGAAATGGGGATTTCTGGAATTTAGGCGTTTTATGCGTATGCCTTTTCGTTAAAAAAAATCCCCTTTAATTCCTTTATTTTAGAAGCTGAATTGGGTATAGATATATGATGCCTATTTATGAGTTTGAATGTACTTTTTGGTAGGTGCTGAAAGGATAATTGCACAAATCATAACTGCTCTGTTTTACACAGATTAAAACTTATATTCCTTGAAATACGAGCTTTGCTAAGGGAATTTATCACTCTGCCTCATTTTCCCCTTTAATTTGTATGCTATCCTTTAGTTAAAAGTTGTAATGAAATTTGGTTCAACAACCATTCCATATAACCCTGTATTTAGCTTATTGCTCTTGATCCCAAATTGGCTCAAATTCACTTTTCTATCATCTGGGTCTTTGTTGTTATGATGTTCTGTTAATACCCCATAGATGAATGTCTCATCATGTGACGTAGTCAGTTAGTTTAGTTACTTGTGGTATTTCAGGGGCCTAGGTTACATAAACTCTACAACTATATGCTCCATGTTGAGAAAAAGTGTAATGTTAATGTGTTCATATTTACATATTGGAATTTGGGTAAATATTGGATTTGCAAAAGAAACTAGAAAATTGAGAGTTCATGACAAAAAGGGTGTTTTTTTCCCCTTTTCTTTCCCCTTTCTTGAATCATTTGACTTAGATTTTGAACAAGCAAGCACGTCAAAAAATATAAACTTCCTATTTTGTCCTTATTGGACGTAAAAATTACTCATTTACCAACGATTTCTATTCTTTCCTACCCAAAACAAATACAGAACTCAATCACCCTACTTTAGTCATTTTACTTGCTGCGGTTAAACGGACACTAAGTGACCTTTGAGTTGTACACGTTTCTGCTTTCGGTGCTGTCGCTCTCTCGGTGTCGCTGTTTCTTTGGTGTTTCCAAGTGGCTCTTCTCTCTCTCTGCGGTGCTTAAAAAAAAAAAAAGAAAACCCCTTCAACTGGATCTCTCTCTCTTTCTGGGTCTTATCTCTCTTTTTGCGTTTGCGGTGCTTCAAAACACTGGACCTTGGACCGCCTCATCGTCTGCAGCCCTCGATCTGCTTGTCGCCTGCAACTCCTCTTGGATCTTGTTATTCTAGCAGCTGGTGGGATTTCTCCTTTGGATTTTCTTCCCTACTTCTAGGGTTGTTATGTTCTAAGCTTTTTAATTGGTGAATTGGGGTTTTTCTTGTGGGAAGAGTTCTCTTAAGCTATTGACAAACTCCAACGACTTTCAGCCTTACAAATCGCCAACGTGGATGTCTGAGGTACTATTCCACAAATTGTATCTCTTTTTCCCTTGTATTTTAATGGGCTTCTTCACTTCTTTCAAATGGATTTTCAGCTTCCCCCCCCCCTCTCTCTAAACTCGATTTTTGGGGGCTTCTATCTACCTGCATGGTTAATCGAAATGGTTTTGGTTAAAAATCTATGCTCTTCTTATATATAGGTCTTGTTGTCTGTACGCTGCTGTTGAAGTATCACCAGAATTTTGGATCTCTACTTTAGTTTTTACTATTTATGGGTGGTAATTAGGTTTTATTGCCAGATTTAGCTTCGCTTTTGTGGGTTCTTTCAAATTATTGATTGAAGTTTTTCCTGTGTTCCTCATACTTTTGCCTTTTTACAATTTCACTTTCTAATTTTTTCCCCCTCGGCCTTCTGTCCACCTGTATGTTACTTGCATGGTTTTCCTTTTTGTTAAAAGTTGGAGATCATGGCTTCATTCCATTGTTCCAGTTACAATCAGAATCCCAACTTAAAGCAATTGATAGCATCTCACGCTCAGTCAGAGCAACAATTCATTTGTAAGTTGATTTCTCTCCATCTTCTTTTAAGCTTTATTCTATAAGGGTACTATGGTGGTTGTGTGACGTTTTTCAAAGATATTTGTACGCTATTCTTTCCTAAATCATTACTCTAGAACTTCACTATTTGCACTTAAGTTGTTAGGAAATGTGCTAAAGAATTTATATAATACTCTTAAATAATTAAAACAAAAGGCAGTTCAATACCTTCAATTGAATGAGTTCCTATTTTCCAACCACCAAAAGTCTTTAAAGGCTTTGACTAAATTGTGTGCTTTCTTCTGCCACTTGGTCGTTAATATGAACAATCGTGATCCCAGTTCAAAGTTATGAACTAAGCTTCTACGTTAGAAAATTTAAAATCATTGATTTCCTTGAATCAATCTCTAGGCTACTCATAGAGCTTGCAGCAAAGGTGTCCATTGCTGCTTGTTGCATTAGCGCGTGTAGTCATTGCGTTCTTATAACAAAAAAAGATATTAAAGCTATTCGAAAGATATTAAATTCAGTCTTCTTTGATCTTTGAAAGATATTAAATTCAGTCTCTCTTGTTATAGCAAACAACAAATTATATTATCAAAAAGTTAATATTATTGTGAGGCTTACTTCAGCAATTGGTTCATTATTATAGTAACAAGCCAACTTTCTCTCTTTTTGCTTAGTTCACGCTTTCTTTATTCATGTTAAAGCTATTTGCTCCAAGTTTCATGAAAATGCTCTTATGTGATTTTTAATTTTCCTTCACGGTTTCCAACTATATCAGTACTCAATATTTTAATGCATATCTCAGGTGTATAGTAAGGGTTTGAACAATCTTAGTGTTTTATCCATGGCACTCCATTGTACCACTTTCGCAGCATGTGGTACTATATATGTAAAAAGCAAGCATGTCAAAAAATATAAACTTCCTATTTTGCCCTTATTGGACTTGAAAATTACTCATTTGCCAACGCTTTCTATTCTTTCCTACCCAAACAAATACAGAATTCAATCACCCTACTTTAGTCATTTTACTTGCTGCGATTAAACGGACACTAAGTCACCTTTGAATACGTTTGTTGCTCAGAACTGACTACTACCCATTTTAAGTTAACCATACTTCAGTTTCATTTTTAAAAAATGATGTTTCTTGTACTTGCTGCGCCCCCAACTTCAGCTTATTGTAGAAGGAAATATATGTTGAACTTTATGATGGCTTAGTTGGCTCATACGAAATCTAAATGGCTTTCTCTTTACCTCAAGTATTGATTCTGCTTCTTCGCTTGAGAAATTGTAAGATTGTTCTTGATGATTTGGCTTATACTGTGGTGAAGACATAGATCTAAGTCGGACTGTAATTTTCCTTTTCTGCATAAGTTTTTATAAACCTTAAAAGCTATTGATAATAATGTTGTCATTTGTTGAATGAATAGATAGGAGAATATATTTGTATCACCTTTTCTTCCGTGTTCGTCTCTTCTTTAGTTTAATTTTGTTTATTTACGTGCATTGGGAGTTCGTAACTTTAGATACCTAGTTTGTATTATTGTGCCATAAACATATTTGGTTCAGAAGTTATCCTACGACTTGTATTCTAAAATTAGGAGGACAGCTCTTAAAACATGGAAGTAATTACCAAGGGTATGAAAAACTCCATTTAATTCTTTGAGGAAATGGTGTAATCTGTTTCCAATATTAGAAAGAGAACTTTTATGTCTCTCACAATTGATGATCTATCTATATATATGCTTCTGACATTTCCATGTTCTTACATTATTTTCTGTGGTAATACAAATTAATTTAGTGTTTGGGAAATCTAGATGTGGGAGTTGCTCAATTTAACATGTTACCCTTTGAAATCAATATGTTCATATTTGACTCCTGGCGTATCAGTGATAATTTTTAAGAGTAAGATCATAAATAACTAGCTATTTCTGCATTGCTCTAATGTACTTGGAGGAGATACTTATGCTGAATTTCCCTTGTTTTTTGGAAGGGATAGTCATATTGATTTGCTATTCTAATGCGTATGATTTATTTTTACTTGGTTCATAGGAGCTCTACAAGAATGTTGAATTTCCAAGATATTAACATTGTCCTCCATTTTCATCTGTCTTTTGTATCCTAGATCAAGGGCTTTTGATGCAAATGCTGGAATAGTATTGAAATATTTAGAAGCTTGAATTGTACACTTTTTTTGAGGATAGTGATATTATAAATTTTAAGCATAGTGCGCTAGCCTGTGTACTGTGCATATTCTCTACATGTTTGCTGGGGATGTATGATAGTTGTATGTGTATGTATTCTCTCTATGTTTGTGAGTTGTTAGTTGAATGTGTATCTTGGGTTTAGGAGCTGTATGCAAATTGCTTGGCAGTTGGATTCATCTTTAAATTGTAAACTCTAAACCCAAGTTCTTGATTAACCAAAAGGTTGAAGATTTACATTTTGAACTAAGTTTCCAACGAATATATACTTTTATTCTCATATTATGCATAAGGCCACATCTAAAGTGAGAAATACTAACAAAACAATGCTGAAAAAATGAACTCACACTTTTCGTGGTAACATATAATAAAAAGCTGCATCAACCCAATAAGTTACTTTTGAAACAACTTTGTGTTAGGTTAAATGAAATTACTATGGGTAGTTTTGTAGTTTGATCTACACAATAGCCTTAATTTATTGTAGGGCTGTGAAATATCTCTACACACATATTTTCTAAACTCTTCATAGATATGATATACTTGTAGATACATCTTTTAGCTCCGAACTCTTTACAATCAATGTTAATGTTGGGACTTACACGTAACATTTAGTGTATATGAGCCGACCACACTACATACCCATTAAAAAGTCTAAAAAGCAAAAAAAAAAAAAAAAAACCCAACCAAGATGGACTATTACTAAAACTGTAGGCTATGTTCTTTGATTTGTTTGTAAGCTAATGCTTTTCATGTAAATTTAATCTCACTCTATACATGTACTTTGCTTGGAGGGTAAGGCTAATGTTGTGGTCAAAATTGGTGATAGAAGTCCCTGCTTTTCGATTGTGCAGGGTCATTTCCAAATCAACAAACATGAGGAATATACAAGGCGTTAGGGCGATATTACAAACAAATTACATTAAAGAGTTACTTCAAGAATTACCTCTAGCGAAACTTGCTGATTTTGTATTAATAATTGGCTCCCAAATGATAACTCACTGATTTAAAACTAAATCCCTCCTAAATTCTATGCTCTGGAATAGACAAAAAGCCAATCGTCTACGTTCCTAAAATGGTACAGTACAAATCTCTCTGTTTAGGATTTTTGCTTCCACACTTTTTTCGCAAATTACTGGTTTAGCTTTTTATACTGGCCTTGCTCTATTTTCCCGTGCTTATTCCTATTTTTAACTTTCTTTTATCCGTTATATTGCAGACTATAAAACTTATCAGAATCTCTCACAACAAAAGCTGCTCATCCCATTTGCTTACGGGTAAGTTGAATATGTTGATTCTTGTTATTCAATTAATTTATGCGCTGGAACCCTTTTCCTTCAATCTGCTCAGATTGATCATGAGAAAGGTGAAGTAGGTGGAATAGGTTTGTAGTGTAGTCAGCCTTAATTAATATATATTTGTATATGTGCATGTGTTTTGATCCAAGTTCCGTTTCACTTTAGTTTTGCTACTGAAAATGTATGTAGTTGTTGTATTAACTTAAATTATTGTGATCATGTGTTTAGTTAGCTTATGAATGTTTATTGTTTGCTAGATTTCATAAATATTTTTATATAATTGTTTCTCGATATTTTACGCAATTCATATCATATTAAATCAAGCATTTGATATATGAGACAATTTAAAATACATTTAGGCCGTGCTTGGATTATGGATTTCGTGAGGGAAAAGAAAAGTGAAGGAAAAAGGAAAGAAAAGCGGAAGGAAATGGAGGGAGACAAAATCCTCGCTCTTGTTTGGTTGTGTGGGAAAGCAAAAGGAAATCTTTTCTTTTCCCCCTAAGAATCCACAGTAACAAAACAAGGAATACTGAATCCCTCACCGAATCTTTTCTTTTCCCTCACAAAATCCATGATCCAAACACAACCTTGGCGTCGTCTTAATCCCTTTCAAATGCTATGAGTCTTTGTATATAACTTTTACATATTTAGTATTCCCTCATCCAACTTTTACGTGCTAAATTTAATCAATTCTCTTTTTATTGCTTTCAATTCGGCCTTTCTTTTTTGGAAGCATGTGAGGTCTGGGGATGTGGTTTCTTGCTGTGCTGAACAAGGAATCAAAATTATTGGTGAGGGCAAGTATTGGCTTACTTCTAATGTAAGACATTTCTTTTCTACTTTGCTGTTTTGCTGCTGCTTTTTCTGCTTAATTGTTACATTCACTTAACTCAACTGATAACTTGGGGTACATTTAGCTTATGGATTTAGGGATGAAAAAAGCCTTCAACGCAAACTACAACCATTTCCCTTCGTTTATTAAAATAAGCAAATCAATGACTAAAATACCCAGGAAACCAATTGGTTCATAGATTTATTTACAGCCGCTTATTTATTTCTTTCATTTCCTTCTCACTTTCCTTGATTATTATTACCCTTTTTTATTACTATATATATTTTTTAAATGTGCTCCTTCCTCCAACTTTCTGAAATTGATTCAACATAGTAGGAAAAAAATGCTTTTTGGCGTACACTTTTTTGCAATCACATTCTCAAATATTTTAAATCGTTAAATGTCTTTCTAAATCTTTTATTCTAAGGTCAGTTTTTTCATAAAGTATCAAATCATGCTATCTTTGTATACGAAACTACTGCCAAAATAGAAAACAAAAGAAGTTTCACACACACAAAAAAAAAAAGACTCCTTTTCCTCCTCCTTTTTTTGCTTGCACGTAAATGATCTAAAGCAATGCGGTTACTCTACAACTTGTATCGTTTACATCAATTTGAAAGAGAATAATTACACATTATCATGAACAATTTTATGTTTAGCTAACATGTTTTAACTATATGGACCTTCTCGGATAGAGGTAGAGCAATTTCAAGCACATTACCTTATGGTAACTTTCTAGCTATTTTGGGGAATCAAAGTGCATGTTTGGAGCTGCAATGGCCTTTCGAGCATCCCTTTTTTGGTTCTCCACATTTGAGGAAAGAGAGTATGAGTGAATATGGGTAATTACCCATAAGTAAAGTAAAGAAGAATAATACATATCATATTCATTTGAAGAGAGAGAGGATAGAAATTTTCAACTTTTGTATAAAAATTAATACAATAACGTACACCTCCCTATAATGGAGAACATGGTTGGAGTTGAGGGCTTAAAAATTATTAGCTAAGACGAGCTTTCCAGATATTTTGACTAAAAATTAGAAAAAATTTCGGACTTATATGATAACATTATGACTTTCAGTTTTTAGTTTTGGTTTTCATTTTTGGTATTGTAGCATGCGAGACCTTAGGTAATGTGATCGGTCAATTAAAATAGACAAACTCTCTTACAGTTCTAAGTTCTCTCTCAATGGTTTGGGTTTTCTCGAATCTGAAATAGAGGGGGATTTCCAAATCTAATACTTCTTCGATCAGTTTCTTCAAAAGTTCATAACGTTTTATCTTTGT
Source organism: Hydrangea macrophylla (assembly GCA_033977485.1). Taxonomy (NCBI): domain Eukaryota; kingdom Viridiplantae; phylum Streptophyta; class Magnoliopsida; order Cornales; family Hydrangeaceae; genus Hydrangea; species Hydrangea macrophylla. The sequence goes on along the minus strand of CM066991.1, from coordinate 52,491,699 downwards.
AGGTAAAACTCTACCTTTTTTCCCCCGCCATTTTCAGCCTTAAGTTGTTGTGAAAACTCTATACTTCTGTTCAACAATTGTTTTGCGTATTTAGATATGCCTATCGGTTTAGAGCTTACTTTTACTTTGTGTGCTTTGGCGTTTAATAAAGTTTCCTGCTTTTTGTGATTTGGGGCTTACATAAACTTGTAAATTGGGGAAAATTCTCAATTTAAATTGTGTTTATTACTCTTTTGCATGAGATTCAGTTTAGTCCTGCTATGTTCTAAGATTCATAATTACTAAATTGGGTGTTTTTCCGCCAGGGAAGAGCTTTATTAGGTTACTCAGAAATTCGAGCAAATTTTAGACTTACACTTTAACGTGGATGTCGGAGGTACTATTTGAGAATTTCCACCTCTTTTCCCCTGCCATTTTCAAGCTTCAATTGCTGTGATCTTTGGGCTTATGAAATTAGCATGATTTATAACTGAAATTCGCATATGAGATTTATTGATAATGTATAAACTCTATACTTCTGCTAAACAATTGTTTTCCATATTTAGATATGTGTATCGCACCATCGGTTTAGAGGTTACTTCTGATTTCCTTGATTTGGGGTTTAATACAGAGTTTAAAACAATACAACCACCATCGAAAATCGAAATCTGAACATTATCCTAAGCATGCACCAAAGCTAACCAAATCCTGCCCATTACCCACAAAATCAGGCAGAGCGGGAAGCTTCCAGTCAGTTAGGGTGTGTCTGGACAGAATGCATTCTCACCACGCCATTACATGATGCCTTTTGCCAGTGCTAAAACACAAGTTCAGCTACAAGCTATTGGCAGAGCACAAAGGATAGTGTTTTGAAGACACTGAGATGAATCTTTACATATTGACGATGTTCTTTTTTGATTTGTTGTTTCCCTACAGCAATGAAAAAAATCATAATATTGATTTTCCTAGATCATTTGCCTTCCTATTTTCTTTGGTGCCTTCTAAGCTTTTTAAGCCATGTTATAAGGTGGAAAACATGAGGGAAAACACTGAAGAAATTCACAGTTTTGAACTCCCGGTAATGGAATAAATTAAGCTACAAGTTGTATATCATCAGCAGATTAGAATGGGGCTACCAAGTTTAGTATAGTATTAGAAGTTCATTGGAATAACACAAAAGGAAGTAGAAGGCTTCGATTTAATAGGAAATTGTAAACGCAACTAATTTACCTGAGATTAAGAGGCTATTGAGGCCATTAGTTGATCACATTGTGCAATTTGAAACTCCTATGGTTTGAGCCAAGGAAATCGTTGTAGGTTTTTTTCCCCCTAAGGAAGGTTGATATAAGGTTAAAATTAAAGAAGAATCACTTTCAGCTCATCTAGCAACCCTCAATTCCCAAATTCGAGAAAACAAGATGACCTAATGTGTGCCCTTTAGCAGCCAAACCTAAAGTGAACTTATTTTTAACATTGTGTTGCTGTTCAAAAAAGTAACTCAACTTTAACAAATTCAATCTGACTATTGAAAGGCAGTTTTCCCCTTCTATTAATATAGCCAAGGAAAAACATTTGTCGCACGTACAAAAGCTCTCAAATGTATGGGTCTGCTACAAATTTTATTGGGCTGCCTTTATTCATGAAACTTCCTAATATATGGGAGCTACCTCTATTCCTTGACTTCTTTAGACATGGTAAGACCTTTCTTTTCAGCTATTTAGCAAAAGCTTGAAAACTTCATCTGTACAGACAAAGACATGCAGTGAAAAGTAATCTCCTTATTTTCTTTTCCTTTTTTAACTCTAGCAGCGAAATTATACAGTCATAATAATAAGCAAGATGGAAACCAAATTCCAACTTAACAACGTAAGCTTCAATAAATCATGCAACACTTCGAGGACTACTGCCCGCTGCCGACTGTATCTTTTAGAGTCTATTGACCTGGTCAAAATACAATCTTTTCACTGCATTATTATGGGAAAGTTTAAATGGAAAGTGGGCAGGGGAAAAAAAACCATTACGAGGATTATTAGCTGTATGTATGTCGTATGATGTGAACCTCTTCTCTAATTCTGAACATTGAATTTCCAACAAAGACACCATGAGGTTTTATTAATTCTTTTCTTCATAGTCCTATTGAAACCCAATCATGGTGAGGTAGCAAAGGTGTTTTACAGCAAAACTAACTCAGTCAAAGGTGACAAAATTAGAGTAGGCAAAGAAAAGGGTAAAGAAAACGAGAAGAACTATTTCCATTTTTCCTTGTGGCTTTTTCCCCCGACTTTAAGAAGATTGAAAATGTACAAAGAATACACCGAATAAGTATGTAAATATTCATATATCTCCATCTCTCATTGTTAATAATTTGCCCATATATGATTTATAGCTCAAATTTGCGTACGAGTGTGTTTCTTCTTTAACTCCAACAGATTTTGGTTTGTCAATATCCTAAAATTAGCTCGTCTTCAATTGTAACCAACCTGCACCTTTACAGTTTGGACTCTTCCCGCATTCATTGACGACGAGTATAATTGCTATACTCTGGTATATTCTCTTCTAATAAAACTTGTTGTATACATAAAATTTTATTCTGCTATTTGGGTTGCAGCTTCAACTTGCTGTCCTTGTGATTTTGGTCACTTTCACCTTCACCTTACTACCAGCCGATCAGCGTCTAAGATTTCCAATCAGAAAGTTACTTCGATTTACAGAGGCTTCTGTTCCATTGCATGTTTCGCTTATTTTATTTCATGTTAGTTTAATAATTTCAGTGAAAGGAAAAATCTGAGGTATTTCATATGGTGCCTTTACATATTCAGTCTCCTCTTCTTATTCAAAGTTCTGTAGGTTTCATCTCCTCCAGTTGAAGCGCTTGTGTTGTATTCATCATCGAGAAGACTAAAGGTAAATTAAGTACGCCTACTTTTGGGAATTGGTTCTAAGATGTTATTGTTAACCTAATGGTTGGTCTTTGGGAGTTGTTGATTTAGGCTTTACAAGTTTCTGTAAATTAGGTTAGCTTCTACTTTGTTGTAACCTTAGCATCTCAGTAAACATAAGAACTTCACCACTTCTTTGTATTGTCACATTCACCATAACTTTAGCATTTTCGTATGAAAACAAATTCAAATAAGCTCTCAAGAGCTCAAATGGAGTAATTAGACGTCAAATAACAAGAAGAAAATGTAGCAATTTCACAAATCGTTACAACCTCCTCCCGCCGGACAATTACAACAAATAGGAAAATACTTAACACCTGGAAGTTAGATACAGACTGTCACAAATACTCAAACTTTATAACCCCGGCCCCCTTAACTTTTCTATTAAGATTCAGTACAAAACAAGAGTAAATACACATAAAACATAATTGACTAAAAGAAGGAGAAGACAAACACACTACCAAAAAAAAAAAAACCGCTAACAGATTTGCCTCTTGATGATTTGTTCATTCAGTAACAAATATAAAACCAGCCCCTTCCTTCCAACATCTACTTTTATTTCATGTTATGTAGACACTCTATATTCCCTATTCAAAGTCAGAGAGCCCACTCAATTTTAGAGTACACTTTTCAAAGATGCCTTCAAGATGGACTACTAAAGGTGTACGCGATGTTCTTTGATTTCTTTGTAAGCTAATGCTTTTCGTGTGAATTCAATTTGACTCTACACATGTCCTTTGCTCGGAGAGGTAAGGTTAATGTTGTGGTTAAAATTTCAAAATTGGTGATAGAAGTGGTTAATTTATGATTGCGCAAGGTAATTTCCAAATCAACAAAAACGAGGAAAATCAACTATCCACCTTAGACTGAAATATGGAAATGGTTATGTTATTGGAATAAGTCTTGCAACTTTTTGTTTGCGTCAACCTAAAAGCGCTATTATTTACCATTGTGGTGAATATTATATTTGTGGAATTAATTGTTTGCTTTTGCTTAATGATTTAAACACTTAATTGCCACGTGAGACTATTTAAAAAAAAAATGTTAGTAGTTTCAATCTAATCTACAAAGGTGTCTATGCTTAACTTGAAAATACAAGCTGTTAAGGCGATATTACAAACAATGTACGTCCAAGAGTAACTTCAACAATTAGCTCTATCAAAACTCAAAGAATTCGTAATAATTACCTCCCTAATGATAATCCTATAATTCTACAGGAAACTTCTCCTAAATTTTTGGCTCTGTAATAGACAGAAAGACAATCATGCTATAGCACAAATCTCAATGTTCAGGATTTTCACTTCCACACTGTTTTCACAAATTGCCATTTTAATCTTCTGTACTTGGCTTTCTTATTTGATTGGGTATGTATTAGTTTAGTAAACACACACACACATACCCATCCAATTTCCAGGCCAATGAAGCACCATCTTCACAGTTTCAGGATGATCTGCTCAACAGATTACCTGATTAAAATGCAAATATGTTTGAGAGAATGTGTTGTTCAATAGATTTGACTGGAATTTGTCACTGCAGTTTTATGATTGTTGAATCTTTTAATATTCAGCTCATTTACAAGCATTGAATATAGACATATTGGTGTTTGTTTGTTTTGCGTTTTGAAGGATTTATTTTGATGTCTTGATCTTGATATTTTGATGACCGATTCGATGGTGGATTATGTTTGTTATTAGTGAATTTGAATTATCTTGTTTTCCCGCTTATTTTGGTTCTTAAGCATCTTATCATTACACGCGAATGTGGTGTTTACATGGATTTGACGGGAAATTGTTACTACAGTTTTATGATTCTTGTTTTGGACCTTTCAATATTCAGCTCGTTTTTCATTAGGCTGTTTTTGAATTGACTAAACAATATATTAGGTCCCCCACTCTATTTGTTTTAGTATTAGAATGTAGAATTATTTCTGGGAGACGATGCTAATTATTTGTTTCTTTCATTCTTCATATGCAGAGAAAGGGTGGGTAGAAAGAACAAAGGTGAAAATAAATCCTTGGAAAAGGAACTCTAGCAGCTACAGCTGAGAAAAGCAGTTCTGGGTTGAGTAAGTTGTTGAAGAGTAATCTATTGGAGAGTTTCACTGTGGCCAACTTGACGAATTCCCTTTCACAAATGAGAGCTACTTTTTATCCCAAATTCGAGAACAACAAATCTGACCAAGAGGTTATTAATATTGCTTAACCCTTCTACTTCTCAGTTGCAAGGTCCATATGACATTGTCATTACTATTATATGCATGCTGGTTAGATTCAGTCTATTCGAGCTTCATGCAACCACAAATGAGGATGACTTCAAGGATGAGGGAAGATTAAGGTCAAAATTCAAACTTTCGTGTTCTTCATTCTAATTCAGTTGTTCGGTTAGACAGTATGTACTTTATTACAGATTTCAATTGTTATTCTTTCTGCTTTTTTCGATACACTGCATTGCAATGTCTTTGGACCGATACTTTTGAGTATACAAATTTCCTTCTCACTCCTATGATCACAAGATCGACATGTACTTTCCCCAGCAATTGACTGTGTAGGTACCTATTCATGAAATTACAGATGTGTATGTCAATATGATGGTGTTACTCTGTGCAGTTGATGAAAATCCAACAAATTTGAATTCTATTCTATCTTATCTCTTTGTTTCCCTCAATTTTATGTCCCACTTTATGCTTCAGAGCATGTGGCTCTTCTTGAATAATAGTTTTCGCCGTAAAATTTTGGGATTATCTTTTTAAGTTATCTATAAATTGGGCACTTTCTCTCGTAGGGCGTATCAGATTTTGAGGTCTACATTCTGCTCGTTTGTATCTGTTTGCACGCAAAATTGATGGCATTTTACTGTGAATCACGTGATTTTTGCTTCCTTCTATTTCTTATTCGATGGTCATATGCATCATATTAGCTGATTTAGAAGCATTTTTTGCCTTCCTTCTGCTTAGACATCATTTGACACTTGAACTTTCATGTGACAAGAAAGAACTCATTCTATGTTTTTTCATGATTCAAAACCACTGTTTACATGCATACTTCTGCTTAACTTGTTCACTGGACTATGGTCATCAAGCAGGGAGATTTCTTACTTACATCAAAAGACGTTTGGAAATGTACTTATATGTATTATAACCATTTACATAAGTTCTCCCATTAGCAGCCGCTTGTAGAGGAAAAAGTTCGTAACCTTTATTTTTCTGAATCTTCCCAAGAAATAAATGACCAAATTTTTCGAAGCCAACAAACACTTAAAACTGAGCTTCTACTACTTCAATCAGCTGAGCAGACTTTTCCATAGATTTAGACTCCTTTTTAAGGCTAAAAACCCTTTCCTAAAAGAGGTCAAACTTGCAGCTTTTTAAAAACTATGTTACTCGAAAAGGTGATTATTCAAAATTTGTTCAATGAGAGATGAGTGTATCTTATATTCTTAATTCTCTGTTCACTTTTCTTCATTACTTTTACAAGTACAGGTTGCACATTGGGGTACAAGCATGAGTAAACCTTTTGGCAAAAAGAGATCATTGGAAAAACTACAAATTGGAGGGTTTTTCTTAAAAAAAAAAAAACCTGTAGCTTGAGAAAGAAATCAGATTCTTTAAGAAATCTGAGAATGCTAAGCCAGATGCTCACAGCTGCTTGTACCACCAAAAAAGTATCCTAAATGGGGTTTTAGTCATTTTATTTCACTTGAGCTAAGAAAGTTTATAAAGCTTTTTCTATAATTAGGAATATCATTGTGTCGGCAATCTTATACAATCTGGACAAATGATCATTCATATATTATTTCCTACCAGCAATGTATGTCATTTCCAAGAGTTTTATCTCAATATATACTAATCAATTTAACATGTCTGTATCTTTAGTTTGTATGTTTGTGTAGTAATATATTTTGTAATTTAAACTATGGACTTACAGTAGGTTACATTGTTTGAGTTAAAAGTTGTCGTTACTTACCAGCCTGACTAAATGAACGTAACTCAATTAACTAATTCAACAATTATAGGACTCTGATATGAGTTTCACTTCCCACAGTGACCACATATCCAATTTCTTAAAAATATTAATCAACTTTGGTTTTACTTTTCAGCCTTTCTGTGATTACAAATGGATGAATTACATTCTGCAACTCATACTATTCCTTCTCCTCAGTCCTTAACCATGTTTGATTGTACACATTTCCGCAACACATGTTAAGATTTCAGCTTCTCATTTTTGCCCATTCACAAAATTGTAAGTTGAACTTACAGTTGTATCAACAGAAATGATGCTTGAATAGAAATTTTTGTAAAACAAACTACATCATCGTCGGAGAATTTTTATATCCAATCACTAATAGGTAAAATAGTTGAATGGAAAGTACTGAGGGACTTCTAGAGCTTTAGCTTTTTCCTAATCTTTAAGTTGTGCCAATTTCCTTATGATGCAAAGCATCTTCACATTTAAAAAGCCCATACAATTGTCGAGTCAAAACAGTTATTTCAGACATTATTGAAAGGGATATGCTCCATATCCAGCAAACATCAAGCTCCTACTGAGACAGCCACATACAACCAAAGTAAAAAACACAGAACCATTACTGCGTGCAACGCACGCAGTTCCCCACTAGTATGTAGATATAAGTTCGTATGCTCATGGTCTCTCTCTTTCATAACTATGAATTTGTGAAATTTCTCTTTTCAAGGCTCAACCTATGGTACATATAAATATAAAATGGGTCTTTAATCCGTAAAAGAATTCTACACTTTGGAGTCAGTGTGGTGGGACTACAGATACAGACTGTATATCCTAAATTTGATGTTTCCCCTTTTTATGGCTTTGGCACCAACCTAAACCAAACAGTTTTATACATCCATAAATCTCTCGAATGTGTTATATTTGGCTTTTGTATGTTACTATGGGTCAAAAGATAAAATGATAGGGTATAGCCTTTTTTGATTATTTTCTTTTCCTTTTTTGATGAAGTTGGAATTTGTGTGAATTTCCTCTTCAAGTGTAAGGGTGTGTTTGATAAAACTGAAAATTAAGTGCTGAATTTTAAGTACTGAAAATTTGAAGTGATTGAATTTGTAATACTGAAAACAGTGCTTCAACTATTGAAATAGAATGCATTCAGTGATTATTTTCATTAGAAAATTTTCACTTAAAAGTTTTCAGTGGTTTTTTGGCTGTTTTTTCAATTAAGTGATATGTTATCAAACGCACTGAAAAAGAATAAGTGTTGAATCTTTCCATTTTCATCACTTAATTGGGTTATCAAACATACCATAAGTCTTGATTTATCCTTTTAATTAGTTATCTAAGAATTGGGAGAATTCCAATTTGAACTTGGGTTGCCTATGACAGGTAAAAAATAGATTATTCACCCCTCATATCGTACACGGGCTCACAGAGTCAGCAATTTGCTTTTATCATTACTAGAGATTTTTCCTATAAATCTTTCTGTCACTGGAAGATCAGATTAGTTCTCACAATAGAGAAATCAAATCATTGCCGTGCTTGACCCATTAACTTTGATTCATGATATCTTATTTATTTGTGGTCAAATTGAGATATTAAAATATTTTGGGAACAAGCTTTATTGAACAGTGTATGTTTTGTTTTAATAGGGTATCCCACTCTAAAACAAAAATTACTCTTTTAAATATTGAAAAAAAAATGATATTATTTTTTAATATTGGATTATTTGGTTTATGATCAAATGATTTTCAATCTTAAAGAATTTACTAGTAAAGGCATAGACCATGCCTTATGGGAGATGTAGTTTACAGTAGATTGTTTGGACATAAAAATCTATTTGAGTGTTAAGTCTATTGATAGAATATTAGACATAAAAAATTGATGTGACGACTTTTGAGTTTACTGATGCCAATTTTTATGAGCACTTGTTACTTTTTAAAATTGAGGAATAGTGGGGGGTTCTCAACCTCCTATTTTTTTTGTATCATTTAGCTATGTTGACTCTAGAATACATGAATATGATTGTGACACTTTATTTGAACCACGAAGAGAGTTAGAGAGCTAATCACTCAAAAGACTTTGGAAAGGTGATTTTAATACATTTTCTAGATGAGATCCTAATTGTCCAAAGGATAATGTTACCTTTCAAATGTTAATTTTTTAAAAGAAGTCAATCATGATAAGATGGAATCTATTATGACTTACTATTTGAGAAGATTTACCAAATGAATGACAAACATTGGATAGTAAATTGAGTTATAGAAATATTTTTTGTTGGTTCTACTAGATATATGAAGCTATCTTAGTAGCTAAGGGTGTTTGAATTTCTATTCTCTTATTATGCATCCATAATAATATTATTAGCTGGTATTACTATGCATGATGTGATTATTTATCAAACGGATGTAAACAAATTTTTTAAATGGAGAATCAAAAGATGTAATTTCTTTGGATAATTCTGAAGGGTTTATAAATATGAATAAAAGAACGAAGTGTATACATTTATATACTCTTTATATGGATTAAAACACGAGCTCAATCAGTTGAATGGAAAATTTTTATCAAACAATTTTTCCAAATATTTTTTAAACGAAAGTGACATTTGTTCAAATACAATTTTGGAATACTTGGTATGATATGAAAATATTTTTTTTTGGTTCCGTGCTAGAGTTTTTAAAAGAACCAAAATTTCTTGTCAGTTATTGACTTATTGTTTATTTTTTTTTTTGAAGGATCTTGGGTGAAGTCATGGTAATTTTATTGTTTAAAATTACAAGAGCAATTATTGGCGTTTATCGATCAATATCATTGTAGTAAAAGGTTTTGGCAAAATATTATTTTGATTACAAACCTTTTTGAACTCCTTTTGATCAAGCTTTAGACTATTCACATACGAGTGTGGTGTAATTTATCAAAAGGAATGTGCAAGTATCATTGGTAGTTTAAGGTACTTTACAGACTACATTGAACATGATAATTGCTTATGCAATTAAAAGTTTTGTAGGTTCACTACCAAAGTAGAGATCAATCCGTTTTGAACGGTATTCTAATAAGAACTTCCTTCAAAATAAGTTGTAAAATGTGGTGACTATTCAGGCCCCCTGGCTCCATGTCCTTCTACATTCGCAGGGCATTGAATTCGGAACTTGTCCACTCCGGCCTCAAGACTGAAGCGGATACTTATGGGTGACTACGAGCAGAGGGGGAGGGATTCAGATAGAACCGATTCAACAACAGAGGAAAAAACTTCCTATTCCAAGGAGGTGGGAAGGGTTCCTGCTCCTTGGGAGGTACCAAATAGATGACTACTTGAATCGGGGTTTTGAGCATAAAGATTCCACTGACCTGTAAAAAGTGGGCCTAACCCTTGGGGATGCGGTAATACATCTAATGTACCAATTCTATGTCATGAAGGTTGGTTAATTGGAATGAGTGCCTCTAGGCACATGTATAACAATCACAATTGTTATAAGAGATACTCTCCAATGGAGAATGAAGAAAATGTTTTATTTGGACAGTCACAGAATACCAAGTCTTTGCTATTAGAGATGTGAAATTGAATTTCTTCTCCAAGAAGAAAATATTTCAAAAATGGCTTACATGCCTCAGAGATAAGTAAGGAATTATTGTGTGAATGAATTCCATACTTCAAAAATTCAAACGAATTTAATTTTTGGTTTTCAAAGGCTAAGATTTTAACCAAATTTTTTAGGAGAGAAGTATGTAATTTCAAAATCAATTATGCAATGCATAGAACTTTTGAGATATTTCAAAAAGGACAATCAGTTTGATCTTTTCTTTAAAAGTTTTCCACTGTACTTAAAGGCTACGGTGATGACCAAATGATATTCCTCACAAAAACTCCAAAGCCACGAGTGGCTATATTTTCACTATTGGAGTATTATTGAGAAAGTCATGTTTTATCTTAAAAGGTTCACAAACGTCAGATTATATTAAGAGAAGTTTACCACTATCCTTGAAGGATATGGCGATGTTGATTGGGATGTCGTTCCAGATAGCTCCATGAGCACCAGTGAATACACTTTTTAATATTACTGGTGGCTCAGTTTCATGAAAGTATAAGAAATAGACTATATGGATTAGTTTACGATGGAGTAAGCAATGATACCATTAGCTACTTCTAGTGAGGGAAGCTTGGCTGAGAAGCCTGCTATGAGATACCCCTCTATGGGAGAGATCGATACCAGCTGTTTTATCCACTGCAATGGTACCGCGGCTATTGCAAGAGTATAGAACCATTATAACGATAAGAGGCGACAAATATGTAACAAGACAGCGCTATTAGAGAGTGTATCTCTACTATAGCTGTAAGAGTGGATAATGTATAGTCTGAGGATAATATTGCTGATCCTTTGACAAAAAGACTAGTTCGAAAAAAGGTTTTGAAAAAAACCTAAAAAGGGATAGGATTAAAAGCCCATGACAGTCGAGTCACTTGTGATGGTAACACAACCTATAGACTGGAGATCCCAAGAAATAGGTTCAAAGGGTAATAACAAGTGATGAAGTGATATGAGCGGATTCATGCTATTTTTTTTTTTTTTTTATTATTATTATTATACGGGGTTAACACTCCGAGTCCATCCCTAAGACGCATGACATCCTGAAGTGATATAAGGATGAGCTACTATAACACTTAATGAGATCTAAACTCTATGTTGAGTGAGATACCTAGCTACAGGAGTACCTTGTTAGACTCACCTATGCGAATATGGAAGTGGGGCCGCTTCCTATGGAATTTGGGCAAATTCTCTAGAGCTTTCGCTATACTGGGATATAAGCACATGGCCATAAAAAGAGCTGGCTTTATACTACACCCTAGTAGGGTTGTGTGTGAGGTGTTGTCTGCGATAGAGTTCAAAACTACGGTTACTCTAGTATAATCAGGAGCACTATCAGTCTATCACTACGTAAAGGTTCAAGTTGAAAAACACATTTACTTATGCACAATCTTATGATACGTTGCTCGACGAATATAAAATATTTTTTCAATTACAAGTGGCGGATTGTTGGAGCTGTGCATGTGATTAAAAAAGGTGGTGGAGCAACTTTTATAAATTTGTATTTTAAAATAGTGAGGGATTGTTATATTTTAATGATATCTTAAAATACAAATACAAATCATTAGCTTTTATTAGGGTTAATTACACGGACCTCCCCTGAGGTTTGGCAAAATTACACGGACCTCCCCTCTATATTACAAAATTACACAGACCTCCCCTCTGGCATGAAATTTACTATTTTGCCATTATTTTATTTACTATTTACTAAAATACACCTCTCTCTCTCTAATGTGTGTATATATACATACATAGATATAGATATAGATATAGATATAGATATACAAGTATATACATAATATATGAACATATATATATATACGTATGTATATTTACATGAATTTGTTCAAAAAATAAAAAATTTAAAGCCAAAATCAATTTGTTCCAAAAACTAATATTTTCCTAAGATTTAAACCCAAAATTAATTTGTTCCAAAAACCTAAGATCTAAATTCAAAATACCAAACCCATCTTAAAGATGTATACATGTATATATGTATATAAATTTTTAATAGTTATATTTATACAAGTATGTATGCGTGTGTGTGTGTGTATGTGTGTGTGTGTGTGTGTATGCATATATGCATGGTCCGTTTATATGGTGTGCTTGTATGTATGTATGCATGTATATATGTCTATACAAAAGAGAGAGAGAGAGAGAGAGAGAGAGAGATGATTATATGGTTTTTTTTTAACTAAGGGTATATTCGGCATTAACAAATTAAGAAGGGAGGTCTTTGTAAATTTTGCAATCTAGAGGGGAGGTGTGTGTAATGCAAATCTAAACCTCAAGGGAGGCCTGTGTAATTTTGTAATATAGAGGGGAGGTCCGTGTAATTTCGCCAAACCTCAGGGAGGTCTTAACCCCTTTTATTACTATGTTATAATTGATGCAAGTATTATAGAAATTAAGAGTATATTACTGTGGTAGTGAGTTACCAACATTAATTTTTGTTAACCATTGGACTGTTTAACAAATGTGGTAGTGAGTTACCAACATTAATTTTTGTTAACCATTGGACTGTTTAAGAAATGGCAGGAGGAAAAAGAAAAAAAAAAGTGTTACTTTGTATCATATATATTATGACATGTTTATGTATATATATATTGTATTTGTAACATATGGTGTAACTACGAAGACATAGGGTGCGTTTGATAATATTAAAAATTAAAGTTTTAAATTTTAGGTACTGAAAATTTTAAGTGATCGAATTTGTAATAGGGCTGCACATGGGTCGGGTCGGGTCTCTATAGAACCGGGACCGACCCGATTATGAATGGTTCCATGTTTTGAGACCCAGCCCCGGCCCGATAAGGTTTGGACCCGGACCGACCCGACCCAGTTACTTTGTTTCGGTTCGGGTCGGGTCTGGGTCACAACCCAGTTTTTTTTTTTTTTTTTAAAATTTTTATTTTTTCTTATATTTTATTTTGTTATTATTTTTATTTATATTCATTAGTGAATACCGATATTTCTATGTATAATACATCCATTAAAAAGATTGATGAGGGTGGAGAGTTATGAAAATTAATTCCAACCACTAGAAAGTGAATATAATATTTTATATATTCATGGATATAATGATGTGCAACCTATAAAAGTTAAAATTAATAAGGTGGTTATGTTTTATATATTCATGGATATAATGAAAAGAAAAATGAGTACTTTGTCACAAAAATAAAGAATTAATTAGCAAAAATAGTTTTGTCTATTGATCGACCCAGACCAGACCCGAGCCGACCCAGACCCAACCCGAACCGACCCGAAATATATATCTCTCATCTGGGCCCGAACCCGACCCGACCCGACCCATTTCATTCCAGACCCGACCCAACCCGACCCAATCGGTTCGGGTCGGGTCGGGTCTTCGGGTAACGGGTTTTTTGTGCAGCCCTAATTTGTAATACTGAAAACAGTGTTTCAACTACTGAAATAGAATGCATTCAGTGATTATTTCCAGTACAAATTTTTCAGTTCAGTTTTCAGTGATTTTTTCGTTGCTTTTTCAATTTAGTGGTATGTTATCAAACGCACTAAAAAAGATTAAGTGCTGAAACTTTTCATTTTTAACACTTAATTGGTTATCAAACATGTGATTAGTCTTCCGCCTAATATCTATCTTTTTAACTGTTGGTGTAATAATAGGATTTGCAACGGCTCTGTTTGGCATAAGGGTGTATATATAACACATGTTTTATAATAATAATAAAAAAAAAAGGATAATTCCCCGTGAGTTTCCACTTCAGTGAGATTCAAGTTTCTTGACATAGAGAAAAATATTTGAGTCACTGTTTTCAAAGAAAAAAAGTTTTCCATTTTGTAGTTCCCGAGAAACAAAATACGAATGACCGGCAAAGACTCCTACAGCACATGGCAGATAAGAGATAAGCTAGATTCATTAGATTAACTTGGAAGTCACAGCACATGCTATTCATAGAGATATCAGGACTCATATTGACCATGATCGAACCCCAGCTGACGTTTAGTATACCAGTTTTTCTTGGTGCAAAGAATAAATTGAGACACAGGTGATTCTGGGCTGTTTTATCTTAAAGACGGCGTGACGTGTACGAACTGCTTACATACTTTGAGCAGAGCCGCAAAACATCTTAAAGAGAGCGAGATCCACAACTCGGCCCAAAATTTGTTAAAGAGGTTACTGATTCGGTAATTATGTTCCAATCTTATTTACCTGGTCTATCAAAGAGTGTCTTTCAATTGGTTCTAAGAAATAAGTTTAAGGGAGCAAAACATAAAGGAAGAGGACTTTTCTTACAAAGTTCTCCTTCTTTTCCTCCGCCCACATGAAATCCATGATCCACACACAGCTAATTATAGAGATTTTTATTTTTTGACGGGCGCTTACACAGAATTAAATTCAAGGAAAACTTACAAGTTTTTCTCAACTCAGTACATGTTTATATAAATGAACCATATTTAAAAGAGGAAATTTTTGCTTACCTAATTTTGATTCACCATTGCTCACCTAGGTCTTTACTGGGAGACATGCGTATCATTCCAGTAATTATGTTGATAGTACAGGGGTAAAATGGGAATGAAATAAGACACATGTCACCCAGTAAAGGTCTAGGTGAGCAATGGTGAACCAAAAAAAAAGTTGAAAAAAAATGCTGTCTATTTGAAAGGAGAGTGGGTGTCAAAGGCTAAAAAACATGTGTTCCACAGTTGTGTTTACGAAGATCTTAGAAGTCTTTAAGTTCTTCGATTTTAGGCATCATTAGTGCTCCCGTTGGACTCCTCAGATTTCAAGAACCACCGGTTGAGATGAGCTGAAGTCTTATTGACCTACATGATTAGAAAATAGCTTACAATTCAGCATGAATTGCTTATTTATGATAACTTTTTCGAGACCAACAACCACTTATGAGTGATTGTTTAAGGACACTATTTCAGTACATTTCTTTGGGTGTTGTTTCCCTCACATGATCAGTAAAATGCTGTTTTTACTGTTCATGTGTTGAAGTTTTTCATTGTGTATAAAGTTGTGACCGTTTGAATTATCTCTCTTTTTTTTTTTTTAAGAGCTTTGTAGGAATTAAATTTTTTTTTTTAAATTCTAATTAAAAAAGTGAAAACTTAACCAAAAAAATAACTTAAATGTAGGGGAAAATGATGATCATAACTTTTAAGTCTGGCTCATCTTTTTGAAATCAATTGTGTTCTTCAATTACCTGTTCATCCCAATCTGTTCTCCATGTCATGACGGCAAGGGCAAGTGATTGCATTACCACCCCACATATCATTCCAATCCATAGACCCTGTGTAAAACGCCAGTGAGAATCCTCAATTGTAAAGTTAACAATTTGTTTATGTTTGACAGAAATTACATGTCTTTTCTCAGTAGAATGTTTCTATGAGAAACTGAATCTTGATAGACAATAAGAAAATTCCCAAATTTGGAGTAGAAATGCTTTAGACTTAGTTTGTCTCTGAGTGGTTTCATGGCGTTAACAAGGGAGAGGAAGAAAAACATTGAAGAAAACACTTTTTTTTTTACCCCTTTGATTAATAAGGAAAGCAGTTGGGGAAATAGGAAGTAAAATAAATTAGAGTTAAAAATCGATTAAATTTTTTTTACAATGTTGTGAGCTACTTTCTCTTCCTTATCCTCTTGAGTTCATTTTATGTTTTGAAATTAATACATGATCTCTTTTAGACAATACATGATTTATCAACAAGAATGAGATATATGCGATTGACCGAGATCATTTTGCATATGTTGTCCTGAAGTTGTGCTCCATTATGAAATTATGTGATTTATGTGTTATGTTGAAGAGGGGCTTGTTCTAACTTCACATGGTGATGAACTCCTAGAACTAATGAGAAAGTCGTTAATTAGATGAGTCATGTGAACATGCTTTGGGAGCACGATTGGAAACATGTAGTGGTGAGTTAGATAGAACAAAGCACCTTCGAGACAAATTGGTTGTTGAGCATGTCTATGTATTTGGAATACGTGATATGATATCACTTCATTGATTATTGTTAATTCATTGATCTCCCAAGCTCATGTGGTTTGTATAACATTTCAGGTGATGAGAAAGAGAAAGAGAAATTAGAAAGAGAAGAAGGGAAGCAAATGATAATGTTCATATTGTACATAGTTTAGTTAATGATGTATTATGTAACTCAGAGACATGTGAATTATGTTAGATAGACGTGAATGTGTAGCAGCTAATGTACATGATACCTTGTTAATGTATAAAGTGTGTTTGGTGATCAATAGTGTAGGCTCAATTTTGTTCTTATTGTGCAAAGTATGTTCTTTAGTTGAAAGTTTGTGCATAATTCCTGCTGCTAGGGGAATCAGTCAATCGATCGGGGCTGCAGTCGACTGAAATTGGTCACAATCAACTCAGTAACTTCTTAGCTAAAAGAACAGTCGACCGGAGTTGACCACCAGTCCACTAAATTGTTATATTTTGGGAGTATGCCCAGAAACTTGCACATAATCGACCCGACCTATTTGTAGTCGACTGAATGGATTTTCTGAACATTTTGCCAGATTTAATTGCAAACCAGTCGACCGAACCTTTAGTAGCAGTTGACTGAAATGAAGTGAAATGAGGATTTCTAAATATTGTTTTAGTTTGTTAACAGAAATGTTTTAAAAATGTATTTCAATTACGCTATGCATGTATTTTGACCCACGGTGATCGTAAATGTGATGAATTAGCCTAGATGGCATGTCACATACTCTAATCCACGCGTTTGTGGGGTTGGGGCATGACAGAAGGAGTGAAGATCCGAACACAATGTGTGATTTTTGGTCCATTTTTCAGACTGCTACACCTACAGATTTTTGATGAAATTCTAGCCCTCGTGACCTAGTGTATCGGATGAACTGAACTCCATGTTGCTCGCTGATGTATCTAAAGAAGAAGTCAAAAAGGTCCTGTTTAAAATGCGTCTGAAAAAATTGCAAGGTCCTGACAATATGTGTGCTCTGTTGTTTTTAGAATTATTGGATTACAGTCGATAATGACGTCTATTTTGCTGTGCTGAATTTTTTCCAGTTGGGTGTCTTTCCTAAGGAACTCAACATTACTTACATTGCCTTGATTTCAAAGGTTAAGGACCCCAAGAAAGTAACTGAATACATGGCCTATTGGTTTGTGCACGTGTTCTATTAAAATATTGCCAAAGTTCTCGCCAAGCAGAAGCAAGGGATCTTGTCAAATTTGGTTTCCAAAAACCAAAGTGCATTTGTTCAGGGGGACGCCTAATCGCAGATAACATTTTTAGTGGCTTTAGAGGCAATGCACAAGTCACTAACTTGAGGGGCAACCTCTCACACGGCTCTCAAGCTCGATACGTGCAAAGTATATGACTGAATGGAATGAGATTTTCTTGAGACTGGAATGTTGAAGATGGGATTTCATGATCATTGGGTTTGGTTAATCATGGCTTGTGTGCATATGGTGTCTTACTCGGTTTTGATTAACGAGACAAATGCCAGGGGGACCCTTTCTCACCCAATCTATTCATCCTATGTGCCGAAGCTCTCTCTGCAAAGCTTATCAGATCCACTCAGGAGCTAGGGTGGTATGTATGTCCATTGGCATGGGAGGACCGAAGATTACACATCTCTTCTCTGCTGATGACAGCCTGTTGTTCAGTAAAGCCACGACTTAAGAGTGTAAAGAAATACTGGATATTATGCACCTTTATGAAAGTGCTCAAGGTCATACGATTAATTCTAGTAAGTCCAGTATTTTCATTAGCCCAGATACTGCTGAGACAAATAGGGAGAGTATAAAACAGATTGTTGGGGTTCAAACATTACTCAATATGAGAAGTACCTAGAGATGCCATCCCTAATCGGTCAATCTAGGAAATAAAAAATAAAAAATCTTCCGCTACATTGTGGACTGAGTGAGTAATAAGTTTAAAGGTTGAAAATAGAGACTGCTATCAAAAGGTGCGGCTGTGAAGTATCATCAGAGCAGCGGCTCAGGCAATTTCTACCTATGCTATGTCTTGCTTCAACTTGCCGAAATCTACAATGCGGGATATTACAACTCTTCTCACCTCCGTTTGGTGGGGTGCTTCTGGGAAAAATGAAAGGTTTATTGGTGTCAATAGGAGGACTTGTGTTAGGGTGAAACCAGAGTGGTATGGGGTTCCGAGACCCCGAAGTTTTCAACAAAACCCTCCTTGCAAAGCAAATATGGCAGCTTATGAAGTATAGGGACTCCTTTAAGCCTTGGACTCAACCTTCAAATGACACATGTATCACCGCAGTCGGCTACCTTATAAACCAACCTGCAGGGGATAGGAACAAGGATAGACTTAATAGCGTTTTTCCTCACAAGAGGAGTAGTACATCCTGAAGTTCCCTATTACCGGGTCGGGTGATGAAACCTTAGTTTGGCACTGGGACAAATGGGTAAAGTTTAACATAACTTTGCAAATGAGCCAAGATAGTAGCGGAAGGGCTCCTGTTCCATTGGTAGCCAAAACTTTTGAAGCAAATTTTGGGACCTCCACGTGCCGAGTAAGATAAAAGCTGTCGCATGGCATGTCTTACGAGATACGAGGTTTCCTACCATGTGCTTCCATTCTCGAGCAGAGAAACATTCCCATCGACTCGTCATGTGGTATGTGCGGTAATGAGGAAGAATAGATCTGTCATGCACTTTGGCAATACCCAATGGCTGCAAAAGCATGGAAACTATTTATGGCCGAGTTTGAGTGGACAAAGGGGAGTAATCTGTGTTTCAAAGATTTTTTTGGGACTAACTCTTGATGGCGACGGAAAATTTGATTCCATAAGATTCAGTTTTGATTGCTTGGGGTACTTGCAATAACAGAAATTCAAATGGACATGAGGGTAAGGTGTGTGGAGCGAAGGAAACGGTGGAGTTCATTGCCAAGTACATTAACCAGATCACTAATAGTCGTCTCTATGAGAGGAAGAGTGCCGTGCCCTGTCGGTGTGAGTTCGTTTGCCTGTTAGACAATAGTTAAGGATTTACACTCTCAAAGATTTCTGCCTCTTCCCTTTCCGACACCTATTAGAAACTGCCTCAAGGTAGCTATCTATCTAAATGCGGAAAAGTGTTATTTACCATATTCGTCGCGAGGGCAGTGAGGCTGCTCATACTTTGGCCAGGGCCTCAAAGAACTATAGACATCGTATTGTCTGGTTGAACATTACCCCAAGGAATATATTTGATGTTTTAAATTCTGAATTTTTTCCACCTTGATTTCTTCCTAGTTGTAATTTTTCCCCACTGACTAGTTATCAAAAAAATAAAAAAAAAGGTTATGAAAACATACAAATGGCCATTTAAGAAGAATCATAATTCCTATATATCTGACTGAGTTCATTAATGATAATAGATTTGAACTTAGGATAATGTATGAACTATGGATGAAGTCATTCAAATTCAATTGACAACCAAACATGCTATTAATGAATGAGTAGGGTATGTTTCAACTACACAAAGCCAAAGATTCCAATTAAATATAGAGAAGATCATAGCTAACGGTTACCTTAACTTGGAGATGAGCCACATATGCAAGCAAAAGTCCAATAGGAAGCCCAATCAAATAATAGCAGCATAGATTAACAACTGCAACCATACTTTGCCAACCGGCACCAACCGCCACACCTGCCGGTTAAGGTTTCAAAGGGACAAAAAGTTCAACAAATGTTTACAAATATCACAAGTGAAGTTATAGTGCAAAGAAAAGAATTTTTTTAGGATAAGATGTATGTTGCAATTTAGCCCCTCATCATTTAATCGTAACAATGTGGTCCTTCATCTTTCAGCCTAATTCTAATGTCAACTCTGTGAGAAAAAAATGTGACGGAAAGTCTTCAAGTGGTGCCACGTGGTACAATGTCAAACATCCACATGTTGAGTTTCTGTCACTTTCTTTAGACGAATCTGACATAAGGTCAACATTGCGATTGGCTCAAAAGTTAAATAATCAAATTGCTATAAGTTAAAGATTCGGGGACCAAACTTCAAGTTGGCGTACAGTTTTTATTACCGTCCAATGTTTTACTTGCCTGTGAGTACTGGATAAATGCTATTCAAGAACATGGTGATTGCAAGGGGGACAGAGAGATCTGAGACAGTTTGTGCAACTTGCTTATCGTTTGTAAACAAGTACGGTATGTCGCGACCAAAGACTATACATATAATAAAAAAGATCAGTCCTATTGCAATTGAATTAGTGATCACGACTTTAATGGAAAATTTGGCAGCTTTAGCATTTCCTCTCCCTAATTCATTTGCAACTCGCACGCTGTATACAAAGAAAACAATAAAAGCACAGAAGTTTGTAATCAGTTTCTCCACCATTTGGGCTTTGTTTGGTTCATGTATTTAGGTAGGGTAAAGAAAAGAAAACAGGGAGGAAAACAGTTTAACCTATTTGGTTAATAAGGAAACTAGGAAGGATAACATATGGCCTGCCAAAAAAAAAAATTTTTTGAATTTTGTATGTCACTCCCTTCCTCTTTTCTAGATTTTGGGAATATTTTAAAGAAAAACTTTTATTTATTTATAAATAGTACTTAAGCATGGAGAAAAGCACTTGGGTAAACAGTTTTCCATCCCGTATTCCTTTGATTCTCCTTGTCTAAATCTGCAAATCAGATGGAGCCTAGATGCTCTAATTAATTAAGTGGTAGATGGCATACCATGCAGAACCTAGGAAGCCGAGGAATAGCATAAATTCCCATCCAGTGATATTGAGGCTGCAAAACCATTCAAATTGTGACGAACTTTGTAGGTAGAACAAGTTTTGAAGATGAAAAATAGTGAAGTTAACTATACCAAATGGAAAAGGCAGCTATTTCAACCTCTGCATTTTCCATATATCCAGCGGCAAGTAGTAGAACAGAGTTGTACCAGAACTCTAAGCTATACAATACAAATAAAACAAATTAAGCAAACCATGATGTTAGAAAGAAATAAAAACCTTTCAAGGTTGCATCTAATCTGGAAAATATTCTTCTCACACTAATTAAGCTTACAGTTATACGTACAGTATGTTCGTTTCGACAGAAAACATATTTCAATGTAAAACCATTTTAGAACTCCGTTTGTTTCAAACATAAATTTTTTTTTTTTTTTTTTTCCTGGCTAGCTAGTTGGTAAAAAAGGGCGCAATGTTTGACATTGTTTTAAAGTCTTTTATTGAAATCGTTCTAATATATATGTATATATATATACATGAATGAAGTATTTGACAGGAAAAGAGAACTTAAGGCACCGAATTTTGTCACAAACCCTTGGATAAAATTGGTTGGCAATAGTAGTTCCAGTATTAGTTACCTGAACACAAACCATGCCTATAGACATGAGGTTTTCATTGAGAGATATGACTTGCTTAACCAAATGGGTTTAAGCATAACAGAATGGGAATAAAAATAGAAACTACAATTATTTTCTTGGGCCAATATACATATATTGAAACATTTAAAAAACATTCTCTAAAATTTATCCCCGATACTCAGCTCCATGGTTATTTATTTATTTTTATTTTTTTCACTTTCGTTGTTGCTTGATATTCTGTTGACTTTTTTGCTTCATTAATTGATACTAGTATTTGACTGAAAAAAAGAAGAAGAAGAAGAAGAAATAGTTGAATACTAGTACAACTTGTACTTTATTCTTACAAAATAGAAGGACCAACATTTTGGAATAAAGGAACAAAAGCAGGACCATAGGTCAGCATATCCACAACCACACACAACTGCATGTAATCACAATTTTCGTACTTTATGCTGCTACTGTGTATTACATTTGGAGAGAAAGGAATAACCGTATTTTCAAGCTGGAAATGTTGGATGTTTTTGCTTTGCAGAGACTTATTTACACCCATATTCGCTCTAAACAATTGGGATTAAAAGGGGTGGATAAAGGGCTTGTCTTAGTTGGGATTTGCAAAAGGACTGAATGGGGTTGATGTTTTGAGCTGAGTTTTTGAGTTGGCCTTTCTATGGTTTAGATCAGTTAATGTGAGCTAGTGTTAGTCTTCTTGAGTTTTTTTTGCTCTGTTTTGTTTCCTGGGTTGTAATGGTGTTTTTGAGCTTTGCTCATTGTTGAATAAAATGTTCAATTTTTGAAAAAAAAAAAAACAATCCAAATTTTCATATACCAAAATGAAAAATAGGGAAAACGTCCAACACATTTCTCTATTTTAGTTTCACTTTATTTTATCATTTTTATTGGCGATTGAGATTCATGTTTAATTTTTTTGGGCGATTGAGATTTGGAGAGCTATTTGAAGGTTATGAAAAAAAATTAGCTATCCATATAACCAGCCAGTTCGAGTTGAATTTTACTAGAATGTTGGAGTTGCTCTTCTGAGCTCAATTCCACTATGGAGACTACCATGATGATTAAACAAAACTAGTGAAATAAATTGTGGTCAGGCAGTTAGCAGATACTAACAAAAGATGCTTACCATGAAAATTTGAAATCTCGAATCAATTTACTTAGGCAAAAAATAAAGGCATTTTGATATGCTGCATCAAAAAAATGTAATTCATGCTATAGTAGGTTGTATATGATTAGATGTCATAAGAATGTATACATACCAAATCATGACAGCAGCGGATAGTGAAAGCTTTATGACCGGCCACAAATCATGGAAGGCAGCTACAGTGAATCCTCTCCATGAGTGAGGGCACCAACCTCCAAATACGTATACACACTCTCCAACTATCATTAACCAAGGTGATACTATCAATGCAGCCATTGCACCATTAAGTCCCCAATTCAATTTTGTCACAAAGATCCAAGACAAGACAAGATGAAACAAAAATGAGAGAGTGGATAGCCATCCAACCACCATGTTCTTCAATTGTGCTTGCAAAAACATTTGGATGGTCGTCATGAAGAGATTGTTATATATAAATGGAATGAACCACAGAGACATCTTTCCGGCTTCTGTGGCAATAGCTTCTTGCTCGCCAAGTAGTCTAAAGATGGGCACTGCGAAAATGAATAGTGGAAGCAAGAATGCTGCAGTAATCACTTCAACGACCCATGATCGCTGCAAGTATATACCCATCATATGGTATTGTCCTGCTCCAAATGCTTGCCCACAAAGTGTTTCAGTTGCACTTGCCATTCCCAACTGCGACCACAAAAAAAAAAAAAGAAAAAAGAAAAATGACATGGCATGTTGAATGTGCATTATCAGAAGATAATATAATATTAAAATTGTTATTTATTCCTTTCGCTTGTTTCCACCTAAAGCATCTTTCTCATATATGTTTTCAACATTTTCCGGTGTCTGGTTCGTAAAATGGTTCAGGAAGATTCATTTCAGGATAATGAAAGTAGCTTAAAATGCTAAAAATGATTTACAACAAACATTTTCGTAAGACAGTTTTCCAAAAAAGCACTCAGTTAATAGCAACATATGTAAACGTGCATTTATGCACATATTGTGTACAGATGTATTCTCATATATGCTCCTAAGATCTATTGTAGTACCATTAACACTAGTCACATATTATGTAATAGAATAGTTAAAATCCGTTCAGGTGGGACTAATAGCGACATGACTTGGTGTATGATTGCGAAAAAGCCAAATGAGCATGATTTCTGAAGAGCATGGTAATACAGTGAGGCAGGGAGTTGTATCTTTACTCATTTTGATACTAGTGTGGAGAAATCTTTGAAGTTTTACTTTAAAAATAAAAAATAAAAAAATGGCAACATCACTAATTGTGTCACCTCAGTTTACAACCATTAACGAAAGGAGGTCAATGGGAAAATTTTCAATCGAAGGGAGGTATGAATGTGATGGACAACATCATTGCAGTCAAAGAGAAATATGATAATTGACTATATATGCAAGGACAAAAGAAGATTGATGCATGGAAACAAAAGATATATAACTCACTCACCAGAATCCCATTTACAAACCGCAC
Organism: Hydrangea macrophylla; assembly: GCA_033977485.1. NCBI lineage: Eukaryota > Viridiplantae > Streptophyta > Magnoliopsida > Cornales > Hydrangeaceae > Hydrangea > Hydrangea macrophylla. The sequence continues at coordinate 52,467,308 of CM066991.1, read as the reverse complement.
AGTGAGGGTTTGTACAAGTGCATAGCCAGCAAGATCCAAACTACTTATATGACCAATATATGATTGTGTTACCACCATTATTCCAAAAGCAGTCACTCTTGCTAGCATAGTTGGAAATGCTATTCTCCACATCTTTTTTGTTTCTATCCAATACATTCGTTTCAAATTGCCTACATCTTCTTCTTCTTCTTCTTCAGCTCTTATAAGCCTCTCTTCTAATGTGTTATTCATATCTCTGTGTAACCAAACATCAAAATTTTAGTTAGGATCAGGAAGGTTAATAAAATTTTTACCAAAAATGATTCTCTCAGAACTGTACAAGTATTCATGTGTATGCTTAGTATCCACAAACTTTTCATGAATTTACAAAGTTAGAAACATTTTCTCATAATTGTGATCTATCTAAACCAAAACTATTGTCAGTTTTCAAGAGCCAATTTGAAACTCTGAATTCCATGTCCTTAACCAATATGTAACTTCATTTGAGATGTTTCTAAATTTGTAAATTCATGCACAGTTCACTAGAGATGTTTCTAATTTTGATACTCTGAATTCCATGTACAATTAGGATTACGTTAATAATATATTAGCGAAAATGTTCCCATCAGAACTGTACAAGTATTTCATGTGTGTATGCTTAGTGTTGGAGCTGGGAATGTGTAATTGGAAAAAGGGAGAAAAAACTTTTATAAAATGTTCGAAATAAAAATCTGAACAGAATTTTTATTTTTTATTTTTACTTTTTCCACATGTTTTGTTTCCCAACATTTAGTAATTGTAACTCCCAAACAATCAATTTCCTTTTATAACAGTCAGTCCATTTATGTTGTAATTAAGGCCCAAGCTTAGTTAAATCCTAACGGACTTTTTTTTTTTTTTCTATAAAACCAGTATCTACCTAGCATTTTGATATATACATAGATACATACCAAAAGTTTCTAGAGAGTTTGGTGAGTTCCTGCAAGAATGAAAATAAGGAGTTTCCAATTTCTATTTTGTAAATCAGAGTGTTGGATAATATTCGAAGGAGAGTCTTTCTCAGTTCTTTTAGTTCCGAGCAACAAATTCAGAGAGGTTTTTGTATACCAGTTTCTCGTTGTACAAGAGAAAAAGGTAATTCTGGGCTGATTTATCAATTTTATCCTGGGACAGCGTGACAAATATCTAGAATTGCTTGCACACTTCGGCAGAGCCACTAAACGGCTGAAAGAGAGCAAGCTAGTCCGCGAATCAACCCAAAGTATTGTCTAGAGGCGACTGATCCGGTAATATTGTTCTTATTCTATATTTAGTTTACAACACTTTTAGTATATACAAACTTTCATGAATGTACAAAGTTAGAAACATTTTCTCATAATTGTTCTATCTAAATCTAATTTAACCAAAACTATTGTCACTTTTCAAGAGCCAATTTGATACTCTGAATTCCAAGTACTTAACCAAACTAAAATTTCATTAGAGATGTTTGTGAACTATAGTGGTGTGGTTAAGGCTATGTCAGAAAATCTAAGTTAATTAGGTTAATGTTCAAATATCAACTAGATTGAATGTTGTCGCCTTTTGCCTAAAATTCTTGATTACATAAGATTTTCAGTGAAAAAATTTCCTTTGTGGTAACTTTACTGTTCACAATTAATTTGACTACAAATATTGATATGTAGTACATAGCTAGAAGGTAGGTTGGTGTCATGAACTAAGTGGGAGGGTGATGGGAAGCTGCCCCACATAGCTCAGTTATGAGCTGGGTGATGTGTTAATAAGCTCATGGGCACTCTCTCCTTACAAGCTGATTGTCAGGGACGAGTTCTACCCGTGGGTTTATGACAGTTGGCAATCTGGGATGGAAACAAGAGTAAACTACCGTGTTTGGTGAGAGCAAAGTGCAACACAATTACGCTAAAAACACAAGATCGAGCAAATTGAGGTTACAATTCACTTTATCTGAGATCCAAGTCCTATAGGCTGCAAGACCAGTACATTCCTAAAACTCTGCGAACATAATGACGAAGCTCATTCCCATAGGCGGAGCCACATGTGTTTGCACCTAAAAAATACATTTTTTAAGTTAAAATTTGTATAGGCCGATTTGAATATTTTAATGGGACTCATGAGACCGATTGCAAATCTTAAGGGCAAAGTGACTGATTCAAAGTTAGAAGGGCCCGATGACTTTTTGAACCATCCAGATAAAATCGGGCTACTTCCAATTTGGTAATTCGGTCTGGTAGACCAGCCCGATGTCTTTTGGTCATTCAGTCTGATGTGCGTACAAATGTGACTACTTCAACTTCAATTGACCATTTTATAAATGTGTCCCAAGAGTCAGGTGATCAACCCAGCATCATCAATTTTTGGTCGGGCTCAAACTCCATCGGGCTGCACATCTACCAATCGGACTGCAGCTAGTTAATATGTTCACATGTGACAAGATATGGGTCATTGCATTCAGCCCGTTAGGAAATAGTTGATACAGATTTGGCCATTTTATGGAAAGTTGTCAATCTCTACAAATTCTCAATGTGACAATATTTATATTATCATTTTATGGAAACATTATCAATCAAATTTTGAGAAGATAATATTATCACTTATGGGATAAAATTATTTGATAAGGAAGTATATCTTTTACATGGAGGGGAAGGCAGCCGAATGAAGCTAAGAAGTGGACCAGGTTCAAGATATAAATATGCATACATATATATTTTACAAGATATGAAAGGCTTTAGCAGATTTTGGGAGATAAATCTGGTAATGTTTTACCAAGTTATGTTTAGCAGATTTTACTTGCCTTATCTCAATCCGTCCAGGCCGCTATAAATGCAGGCCAAGCTATCAAATCACCCCGCGTCACTTCGACAAAAGCATCCTAAAGAGCATTCTAAAGCATTCTTAGGATTAGTTTTTCCTAGCATTCTCCTTGTAATTTCTTTTTCCTTGCAATTAAATAAAATCTGTCTATTTCATTTAATTTCTCTTTCATCACTTGTATGACTTGTATGCTTCAATACTGTTATAGGACTTTAAGTGAGGGTACTTTTCGACTCACTTTTCACAATCGCCCGTTAGAAGTAAGATTTTGAAACCTTGTGTATCACTCACACAAATGACTTAGGAAATTTTATTTTTATAAGTTTGAGTCTACCACACAAGGCTCTGGCACGCCCGAACCATAAAATATAGCAAACAACATGATAACCATTGGGGTGCGAAATGAAGCTAGTGGTTGGAAAGGGTAAAGCCAAAGTAAATGAAGCTAGTTCCTCTAAGGTGCCTGATGACACACTAGATCGGTTTCCCGGATGGAGCGTAGTATATTTGCTGCTCTTCCCCAAAATGTCCCAAGGATGATGAACCAGAAGCTCGAGAGACTGCTTGTAACACTCCAAAAAGGGAGGTTGAAGAGAGTGAGGACGATTTTGAAGAAGGATCTCTAGCTCCTGTTAGTTGGAAGCCAAGATGCAGTTCAGTGGAAGCCGTCTTAAGGGTTGCCACAGACGCTGACAATCTATTTAGTGTTTAGGCCTGTCCTTTGATGTGGTATATGTTGCTAGTTTGGGATGGAGCCTATTCTTTGACCTTGTCTCTAGAATAGGCTCCATCCACAGGGCCTAACATGTTTCGTTTGCTCTTTATTGTATATTCTCTGTCCCTTTTACTTTTTGTACTTGCTTCTTGGCATTTCTTTTTATTGATTAACCCTTTTTTCGAAAGAAAAAAAACCATTGGAGGCACGTGCCCCAACTCAAAATTTTAATATTATTTTTAACTCGATGCATTGTATATTATATGTATTTGTGTCCCTCACAACTTTCTAAATTTTGTTTTACACTAAATTTAGTTTTTGCCCCCTCAAATTTTTAAAATTATTTTTTAATCCTATGCATTGTATATTATATGTAGTTTCGTCCCTCTCAACTTTTTAAATTTAGTTTTTACCGTAAATATTCTATAATATACCTACACCACAAAAATTCACTTTGATCTTCCTAATCTTTATCTAGATTAACATCTCACACCAAGGATTCTTTATTTGATAAGTGAAGCTAGTAAAAATAGAAAAGAAAATGCATATGAACAAATTTTTCGTAAGAATTATGGAGAGATTCATTTATCTTTAAGTAATTATGTTTTGTTCCTCAACTCACTATATTTACGAAATCCACAAAACAACCACACAATTTTGAAAACCAGAAATTGTAGTACTTCTTAAAAAAAAAGACTATTGTCAAGTTCAAGCATTGCTTGGACTTGGTGTATGTAGTATTTGAGGTTGAGCAATTTGATGTATCTCTGCAATCATTTTCAATTCTAATGAGACCACTTAAAGTTTAATAGAATTTGTTTTGAATGATGGTCTATAACATTAATTGGGATACGAATTTGAGACAAATAATTAGGAACATCGCATTACTGTTTTCACAAGAATGATTTATTATGCATTTTCATGGACACCAACCATCGAATAAGGGTGGAGCCCTTTGAGGACTGGGGTGGGCTATTGCCCCAATTTTTTGAGGGAAAAAAAAAATTACATAGTAAAAATAGTAATAATTTTATATATTATATGTGTAATTAGCCCCTTCCAAATTTTGAAAAACATAAATTATATATGTACAATAAATTGGTCTAATTATAATTCAACACATCTTAAATATTTGTTCTATCACATTTTCTTATCACTTGGATTTAGTCAAGTCCAAATAATATTTACCATCAATCAAGCTTTACAAATTACAATAACCAATCAACTCTTATTAAATATACAGCCCATGGAAGAAAAGAGACTTTCCACCAATCTGTTTTGAGTTTATTATATAGACATCATGTAAAGTGCAGTATTCCTCATTAACTACAATCCACTCCTTCCATCCCATAAAAGAGTCCTTTTTGGATGCCTCTTAATTGGACAAACAAATAGTGTATTCCAAAATTTTTTTTTATCCATAATATTTAGATTTACATTAGTTTTTGTAGAAAAAGTTGTCAAAATTATTTCAAAATAAATAAATTAAAAAGAAATTGACGATTTTTGAGACATCTGAATAGTGAAAATGGACTCTTTTATGGGATAGAGGGAATAAAAATTTTTCTCTCCGTAGACTGAAAAATTAGTTGCTGGGTTCGCATTTAACTCACTAGTACTCTTCAAGGGTGGGGTTGATTTGTGCGGCCTCGTTTGTTTCGCAGGATTAAGGAGGGGATAGTGTGAGATTGGATTAATAGTCTCATTAAGTGAATAGTCCAATGTTTGGCAATGCCACCTGCTCGGGACTAATTATCCATTTTAACAGAATAGTCCCCCATATGGGGGACTAAGTTATACCATGGGAGAGGTGGTATTATTAGTCCCGGGACTATCAATTAAATAGGACTAATTGCCCAATCTCTCCTCCGCCATCCAAATTGTCATAGAACCACTGGAATGTTTTCAGCTTTTAACCCTTTCGAGTCCCTTGTTAACAAAAATCTATACAATCTCATAGAAGTGATTTCATATTTCATATTAGGGCCCGTTTGGCAATAGTTTTTGGAGTCATAGGTGATTAGGTAATCCTGAAAGCTAAAATGGAACGGATTGGCTAACCAAGTTATGCTATTCAATCTCACGAAAATGTGTCTCAACAACAAAAATTTGGAAGTAATTAATCAAGGGTTGCTTTTTGCCAAAAGCAATTTTTGCGTCGTTGAAGCAGAAATCAGGGCCGACCCTGACCATTTGGGAGTCTCAGGTGAGTCTCCAAGTGAGACCTGTGTAGTGGAGCTACTAGGGATTTCGAGGTCTGTGACATTGATGTATTTGTTTTTTTTTTTTTTTGGTCTATTTATATGCTTTTTTTTTTGGTATATATATATATATATTTTATTTTTTCAATGTGAAGCTTATAGGCATTCGGAAAGTTGTGAAGTTTTGGTGTTTGTAAGAAAAATACTTTTCTTTTTTTGGTGAGTAAGGAAAGTGAAGAAATTACGAAAGATAAATAAATTTGGAATCACAAGAAAAAGCATCTTAGTAGAGATGAAAACACAAAAAAATAAAATAAAAATACAAGAGAATTAATATTTATTTATTTTTTGTTTAATCTTCTTTTATTTCCCTCACTAAATCATTGACCAAACAAAGCTGTTGATTGTTAAGTGTTCCTAGTTGAGAATAAATGGTTCTGGATCAAATATGTTGTAAAAATGCAGGGTCTATATATGCTCTTACAAAATCAACCAGTGGTCAATAAAAGTTCATCCAAACAAAGAATAGAAAAGCTTCATGTAGTAGTGTATCCATATTATGTGGTGATTTAAACTATAGTGTATCCATACAAGTAACAGACTATCGGCTAATAGAGTCCAACAAGAAAACTACATAAAAGTTTGAATTAATAGTTGAAAATCATGAATTTAAATTCAGCTGATAAGGTCAACAATACAAATGATTTTGCTATCTTTAGATGAGAAATAAAGAAGTAAGAAAATACTTGACCTATACTAAGAAAGTTACTCCTAAAAGAGTAATACTATGCTTTTCAAATTTTATATTTTCAGAGTTGTTTCTAATATATGCACTGGCGAACTTGATATTGGGCTCACTGGAATTTTTTTTTATTTGTGTTATAGTAGTACAGCCCACCTAATCCCAACCCAATTTTCACCTAGTCCAGTCCACCCTAGCCCAACCAATTGCTAAAAAAAAAAAAAAAATCAATTTTGTGGAGCTAAAAGGAATCGAACTCTTTACCTCTTGCCTCTTGGGAAGAAGATGAAAATCAAACTTTATAAACAAAACATTCTTTATTTGTTAGACTTTTTTTCTATGAATTATAATAGTGATAGTATCATCTTTTACTCTATTACTGAATGAAATATACATATATATATATATACATATTATTTCTATATATATATATTATTTGGTTCAATTGCAACACAGTATACTAGACCCAAAAAATAACAAGAGTATCCGTGTACCAAATAAACCCAATAAAAAAATAAATAAATTCGAAAGCATTGCTCCCAAACCATGTGAAAATACGATAGAATATACAAGTACGTTCAATGTCTGCCCTTGAACATATGTAATAATGTGATTAGCTTTATGATTGTGGGATAATCTCAACATCCTCTAATGAGAATCAAGTGACTCACTGTCACATGAGTTGGGAACACACTTGAGATGCAAAATTTGAGAAGCATAACATTACTTAGAAAACTATATGCTTATATTTGTAGAGTGAGAGAGAGGGAGATAGAGAGACTTACCTTGACGATGTGGTTGCCCAACTCTTAGGCTACTTGGCAAAGATTTTCTGGGTGAAATGGACAGAATGCTATAGCTGATGCAGAACGCAAGTAGTGGAACGAACTCAAGCTTGCTGAGAAGCAATTCAAGCAAGGAGAGAGAGAGAGAGAGAGAGAGAGAGAGAGAGAGAGAGAGAGAGAGAGTGTTTGAAATGGACTTCTCTGTAGTCTTTTGCGTACCCTATATATAGAGAGAGAGTGTTTGAAATGGACTTCTCTGTAGTCTTTTGCGTACCCTTTATATATAGAAACATTATTTTCGAAAAAATTGAATGGTAGGTAGGAAGGAGGTTGTGATGCCATGCATTCTTATTAATTATATATATATATATATATGGAGTTCCTTTCGAGTTAGCGTATCATTACCTTATCAACTCCTTTATTCTCAGATCAGAAGTGCTAGTAATTTAACAGATTTTTTTTTGTAATATTAATTAAGGGAATTGTTATGTGTACATCCGTGTATTTGCTATGTACACCCAAATTCTTTTATTCTAATCATTTTTCTTTTAAAAATTCTCACTTTTGCAGGGGCGGAACTGTGTTAGGTGGGGGGTGCCATTGCACCCCTCACATATGGTAAATTGTTTATACTGATATACATGTATGTGTATAATGCCTCATATTTTGTTGTCTGTTGGCACCCCAAACAAAAAAATCTAATACTCCTCATATTTTGTTATTTCTAGCACTCCCAAACAAAAAAAAATAAGCTACTCTCTTAGTCAGCTTAAATCATTTCATTGCTTTCTTCCAACTCTAAACTTTAATTACATGTGTTTGAGAATCATTTGGGATACAAGATTTGGGTAGAATAGCATTTTCTGTACAATTAGACCACTCATTATGATAAACTCAAACAACCCCCCTCCCCAACAACTCTCAAACAGTACAAAATAACATCACATAGTAAATTTATAGTTTTATTGATAAGAAAAAAAAGGTATACTCGTGTATAAATAGAACCAAAAAAATCGTCTCGGGCAAACCCCCGTGTGTCATTGTTAGATAGCCTATGTAATAACTCGGCACCCCCAAAAGCAAATTCCTGGTTCCGCCCCTGCACTTTTGTAAAATTGAGTGGTATACATAACAAAATTAGCGATGCACATAGTAATTCCCTTAATTAATTGTTCAGTATCATTATTGCTTTCTTGGTGTTACAATGTAAAAAGCATTAAATATAAGCTTGTACAGCAATCAGCTTATGAATAAATACTCAACTTTCCTACATCAGTATTTTAGAGTATTTGATTACCATATAACAATAGGTTTTTAAATTTTTCATACAAAATGATATCATGTACTCTAGTTCTCTACGTAAGATTTTCACATGATCATTAAGTATTTCATTCATTTCATGTTATTTCTGGGTGAAAAAAGTAGCAATATTTTCACATCATTGAATATGTGTTGGGTTTACCTAAAAAGAAAAAAGAAAAAGAACATGCGTTGGAAAGTTTGAAACTTGACGGGTGGGTGCAAAATGGAATATTCTCTCATCATCAAAAATGTTTGGTGGCACTGGTTGATACAAATACAACTCGTTATTAACAACGGATGCTAATTTAAAAGGTCACTAAAAATGGAATGTATTTTTGCTAGGGGTGGCAAATGGGTCGTGTCGTGTCTAATCGTGTCGTGTCAAGGGCCGAGTATAACGCTAAATGTGTCAACCCGAACACGACACGATTAATTAATCGTGTCAAGAACCTCAACCCTAACCTGACTTATTTATTAAACGGGTTGACACGACACGACACCGTTAACCCGTTTAATAAACAGGTCGTGTTGGGTCAACACAATTAACCCATAAACCTGATAACATAAAACACACATAACTTGTAACACATAACATGTGACATATATATAACATGTAAGACAAAACACATATAACCCGTTTAACCTGTCACACATATAACCTTGTAACATATATAACACAAAACACACACATACACACACACACACACACACATATATATATATATATATATAGCAAGACACATCAAAATTTGATCATGAGTAATTTCATATTCATACATACTAGTCTAAGATTCTAAAACAGTAAAACCATATACTAATCAAAATGCTGAAATGAAGTGGGCACCTAGGGTTTTTTCAACATAGTGTATTTGTTCAATTTGTTAATAGGTAAATAAATGGGTAAAACGGGTTCGTGTTTAAACGGGTTGACCCGCCTAATTATACGAGTCAATTCGTGTTATACGGGTTGACACGATTATAACACGAACACGACCCATTTATTAATCGTGCTAAACGGGTCAACCCGTTTACGACCTAATACCTATTAAGGTCAAACCCAAACCTGCTTAAACCGTGTTGGGTTCGTGTCGAGTTATCGTGTCGTGTCAAAAATTGCCACCCCTAATTTTTGCTCACCAACCAACACCATTTTTGGGTAATACTTGGGGCACAACCAAAGCTATGACACAACCTTTTTTGCACAACCTCCATTTTGTATCTATCTCTCTCCTAGTGGGCACTGTGGGGTCAATTCTAGGAGAGAGATAGACACAAAATAGAGGTTGTACAAAAAAGGTTGTGGCTTTGGTTGTGCCCCAATTAAGTATTACTCTTTTTATATTTGTCCTACTTATATCACATATTTAGTAATTGTGTTGATAAAAAAAAGGATAAAATAGGGATGACATAATATACTTGTTAAAATGATGATGGTGAGTGAGCAATGAGTGAGCAAAATTGAACTCCTAAAAAAGGGTTTCTAGGAAACACATTTTGAACAATAAAGGATACTAGAAAAGTTCTAACCCTAGAAGGTGTACTAACCCATCAACATAAATTTATTTTACAACATTTTGTTTTTCTCATAAGTATTACTTAAAATAGAGAAATTTCACTACAACAAAAGTGGGGAATTAGCGATAAACTTTTAACTGCGAAATGAATTTCGTCGACAATAGTATATTATTTATGACGATATTATCTTTGGTCGGCAAAGGGGTTTTCCATTCCCGTTGAAAACAGTTTTGCGAGTAAAACATTTGCAAACGAATTTTTTTATCGCTAAATTTCATCACCAATAGTTGGCAAGAAAATTTTCATACCACAATTCTGGAGGAAAAAGTTGAGGCAATGAAATGGTATCAATTTGTAATGAAATAATAACGTCGGTAAATGTAATACTTTTGGCGACGAAATTATTACATCACAAATTGGTATGCAAAATAAAATGAGTAAACACACAACATGTAGATTAATTAAAATGGCTTAATAACATGAATATTGTTAATTATATGTTGTGATTTGCATCCACACTTAGAACCTTGGGAAACTTTTGAGAAAAGCTGAACTCGAGCGCTCGAGTAGTCACTTAAGCGTCTCTAGCGCTCGAGCCAACGAGAGCGCTTGCGTGGCCCTGTTATTTTGCCTATAAATACTTTCAATGCTCCAACATTTGTGCACGAACTTCTTATTCAGTTTTAGAGACAGAGAGAGTGCAGAGAAATATTGTTTTGAGAGAGAGAGAGAGAGAGAGAGAGAGAGAGTGTGTGTGTGTGTAGAGAAACATAGTTTTGAGAGTGAGAGAGAGAGAGAGAGTGATCACCTTCCATACATATACCACTACACACCTCAATCCACACATGCAAGCATGAATCTTTCATCCACACTACTTCCTCTACACACTTACATACTCACATTGTGTTGAAAGAAGAAGATCAAAGAAGAAATAGAGGATCATATGCAAATCTTTAGAAGATGAGATCAAGAAGAAGAGGAAGAACACTTCATTCAAGCTCATTGTAGCAACCTGAATTTCCCCAGAAATTCCACGTAGGATTAGAAGTGATGACGTCACCATGCTGACAATTACAGAAGGTCCATTAGTATTTTCCTAATCAGAAAACCCTTATAAGATCCTATAGCAATGTCTTGATGACTATGATATCATTTCTAACCTAGTAATTATTAGAATAGTCGTAACCTTGACATTATGATTTCATTAAGGATTTATAGACGGACTGTTATATATATATAGGCACGTGCACCGCCCTATAAGTATATACTTTTGCTAATATATTCATTTTCACAGTTTTTGCACCTAGCCAGAATGTTGGCATACATCCTAATGCACTTAACCCGTGAGTGGGACCCACACTGTACTTAGGAACCATGTGGACCCCACCCTGATGATCTACCCTTAGACACCACACACACCCCCATCCAATCCTCTATAAATACACACCATAACCCTCATTTAAGTCCCACATAATCCTCTTAGACCCCCCCCCCCCCCCCACACACACACACAATCTGTCCAATAGATTGTTGTTTAGCAGAAAACCTGAGAGAGAGCTTGAGAGATCATCCCCCACACTTACACCCGTAAACACCACACACCCATACTTTGTGTACAACCACACACCCCTCTCTTCACCATATTTGTTCTCTCTCTTTCTCATACCCAGTACACCCATGTGGACCAGAGAGAAAGCGGAAGAAGAAGAAGAAGATCGGAGGAGAAAGAGAGAGATCGGAGAAGATTTAAACTACCAAAGGTAAAACCTAACCCCCATTGTCATTTTCTGGACCCTTGCATGTTAGTTAGGCATCCCTAGGACCACATGCATGTTGCCCAAGCTGAGCTTAGGGCTATGTATGAACTCCGGCGGCCATTAGAGCTCCACTGTGAGAGCTTGATTTTCCAACCTCAACCAAAACACCCCAAATCTAGACCAGTTGTAACAACCTTATTTAAAAAAAAAAGATATTGCTATTTTATATTTATTTCACCATTTTATTTAATTTATTGTTTAAAATTGAATGTGTAGGGTGTGGGGCCATGTGTGTGTGTGTGTGTGTGTGTGTGTAATAGTAGCCGTGTGCGGGTGTGTGTGTGTAGTATAGTTATATTGTGTGTGTGTGTGTGCATCATACATATAAACATATAATAAAATATTAGGTTAACATTACACACAAAACTAAGGACACACTGTTCAGCCGCAAGAGCGAGAGAGAGAGAGAGAGAGAGAGAGAGAGAGAGAGAGAGAGAGAGAGAGAGAGAGAGAGAGAGAGAGAAAAGAAGGAAGAAGAAGAAGAAAAGGGAGAAGAAGGAGAACGGTCCCGGGTTCGTGGTCACGCGTGGATCGTGGGTATTCGTGATTGCCATTTTTTTTTATCAACTTGGTGAGTTAAACTTTGTGTATTCATATATATATACACGTATGTATATGTGTATACGGGAGTAATTAAATTAGTACGTACACATTTAATTTAATTGTTAGGGTAAATCTTTGTAATGGATACACGCTCTTGTTGAAGTAATTTAGATAGTTTATTTTCCCCTTCGTATGACTTTGCGATCATGACATTAGGGTATTCGAAAGGGTTAGGTGAATCGTTAGTTTGATCAAAACCATAGGTGAAATATTCACGTTTGTTAGAAAATATATGTGAAATTCGTTTTATGTGTAATTCACACAGTTGCAGAAACTTTAGAAAATTATTAGAAAATCGTGGCTTTGAATTTGAACATTCTGTCCGCATGTCTCATGTAAAACGTGATTCTGCACGTTTTTCGTCTAATGGTATATTTCCTGATTCTGCACCGTTTGGGCAGAAATTGAAGATTTCAGTAGCAGTTTTTAGTATATTGAAATGTACGAAATTGGGGAAGTATGTTTCGTTGTGTTTTTTTTTATTGTTCGTATGAGTTAACGAAGATTACTTGGGGATACATGAATTCTCCTATAATGTTGAGCTATGAAAAGAAATAGGTGATAGTCATTAACGTTGAGTCCGATTAAATTGTATAATTAAAAAAAAAATAGTTTCAAGTTCCTTAGTGTTCACCGCTCCCAGTTGTGATATTGTTTTTGGTAGCTCGACTTGCTGAGTGTACCTTTTTGCCAGTGGCTTCGTAATCAAGCTGGCCTAAGCCTTATGCCCGACTTATTTGTTAGACGTCTAGGCATATTGACTAGCCTTCTGTGTGTATACCTGGTTTGGTTGATACCCCAACCAAACTGGCACCAGAGTGGATGTTGGTAGTATGTCCGGGCACACATGGGATATATGTGTGGGTGTACCATGGAGGGTAGCCAAGTGGTGAACCTAGGAAATTGAATAATGAATCGTACATAAAAGTAAGAGAATTATTGTTAATAAAATTTCTATGGGTTAAATGATATAAAATGTTGATTTCCTCGTCTGTTGTTCTTTTCTTATACATTGTATTGGGACGTGTAGTGAGTAAATTGTGATAATGATCCTTCCTATATCTTAGTACAAGTAGTTTTGCATATTCTTGTAGTATTTTGCTGTTATTAATCTTGTGGTTGTAGGATGGTGTGTCCACTAACATTTTGCAGGTATTGACTCACCATGGGACGTTAGGTAAGTATTACTTTATTTAAATTCGGGCGAGAACTGCATGGCCACCACATAAAGGGAAACTACCGCTCGTCCCAATATGTGAAGTGGAACTACTCTCTTGCCCGAGTTAATATTTTGTGTGGTAGTTAAAGGGTCAACGGGTGATCCTGAAACTGGGTGTGTGTGGTTTAACTCATACCAGTCATGTGACTGACCCGTTGAGTTTTTCTCGCGGGTGCGTTCTTGTTGGAGCGTAGCCGATCATAATTTGCAGGGTTAGTAGGGAGGTCGCGGCACCTGGCAGCAGGAGGCATGCAGAGTCTTGTGCTGTTTTCCTTATTCGTTTTTTTTATTAAATCCTATAGAGTTTAGAAATAATTTCTGGCATTGTGGGCCCTTTTAACAATTTAAGATTTTGTTTAGTGAAGTGTTCTTTTTAGATTTTTATTATGTTTTGGAGTTGGATTTAAGGTTTGACTTTTTGGTTGGATGTTGACCATTGCTTTAGCTCATGTGAGTAATGATTTATTTTGGTACAAACTATGTGATGTTATTATATTGCAAGCACCTTGATGATTGGACAGCTGGATATTAGTTGAGGGTTCTCCCTTGACTAATAATTGGTTGTCTAAAAATTGGGGTGTGACAGTTTGGTATCAGAGCTCATGGTTGCCCTAGACTAGAGAGTGTCTAGGTGATCTTCGGAATGTGGTGAATGGGTTGTTAATTACAATGAACGAGTTTGTTTCAGACATTTATGTATGTGTGGTTGTCTTATGAAGGTTATGGCTGGAGGCTACAATACCCGTCATGGAGCTCAGACTGAAGGTGGTGAGAGTTCTGGAGGAGATGGGGCAGGAAATCCCAACTTAGTTCAGGTTGACGTGGGGGCTATGATGAACCAGATTCTCCAAGCTGTGCAGAATAATCAGCAGGGAAACCAGGGTGACCCGTTTGCTAAAAGGAACAAGGATTTTGTTTCTATTGGTGGCCGAACATTCGATGGGGAAAAGGGTCCGTTAGTAGGAGATGCTTGGATACGAAAGTGTGAGTTCGTGTTCGAGAGGATGCAGGTCACAGAGGTGCAGAAACAGGAGTTGGCATCTCAACAGCTTGAGGGTGCAGCTTTGCTTTGGTGGGAATCATTGAGGGCTACTTATGACGTGACGGAGATGACGTGGGAGGAGTTCAAAGTATTATTTGAGGAGAATTTTATTCCCAGTGCAGTGAAGTCACAATTGGCTAGGAAATTCCAAGACCTCACTCAGGGTACTATGACTGTGTGGGAGTATGTGAAGAAGTTCAACGAGCTATCTCAGTATGCTCCTCATCTGATTGATACGGAGGAGAAGAAGAACGAAAAATTTATTGACGGATTGGGACATCACTTGTCCAAGGCAGTGCTATCTGCAGAGAGTGAGCCTTTCAACAAAGTGGTGGATTTGGCTTTGAAGTTCGAGCGAAAGGAGCAGAAATTTCAGGCTGAGAGGTCAGCAAGGGCGAAGACCAATGAAAATTCTAGAGACACTCGGCCTCAAACTCAGCAAAAAGATACAGGACGTAGTGGGAACAGATTTAAGCCTTATGATCAGGGGGGTGGAGAGGTCAACAGTATCAAAGACAAGGATATGGCGGTCAGCGGTTCCCAGGAAATCAGGGGAACTTCAGGCAGCAGAACCAGCAGTGGAATGGTCAGGGTGGTCAGCGTAATCAGGGTTTCCAGGGTCAACGTCAGCAGGCCCCGCAGCCACAGATTGGTTTCCGTCCACTAGTGCCTCAGATTGGAGCACCACTGATAAGGGGAGAGATGGTTGTAGCTCCTAAAGTGTCACGCCCCGGAACGGCAAAAATAGAGAAAAATAAATTTCCTTTTTGGGTCCAAAGGCAGCGACGGGTGAAGTCACATGATTGTCCACACCACGCAGTACTAAGCAACAAGAAGTAATAGTGTAACACGAATGAAGTCTAGGTTCTGATCACAACGTAACATAAAGTCAACAGAAGTTACTAACTATTACACATCAGAGTCTTGAATCAAATATAAGACAGCGGAAGTACAAATGCCAAGGCAACATATGCCTGACTACACAAAGGATTCTATAACGGTAAAGACAATTAGCTACAATTCTAGTCTAGTCTTCAGTTGGCGTAAAGGTAGTCCTCGGCGTAGTAGTCTTCTTCGGTCTGACCTCCGTCGGGGAAATCCTCCACAGGGACTCCGTCACCGGCATAGTAGTCTTCTCCTGCAGGCCCTTCACCTGTATAGTCATAACCAGGGTGCGCTGGAACGTAGAAATGTCCAGCGGCATAAACGCCGTCAGCTTAATGAAAGCTGAGTGAGTTAGATACTAACAGGGTATCAACTATTGAAGTTATTACAAGTTATAAACCGTAACCAAATTAGAGTTCAGTGAGGGTAACTCCTTTAAATCAAACCGATTATCCGATTACTAATGTCTTACTCATTTTAAGACCGATAACACGTCTTGAGGGGAAACAGACTCGACAATAGTTCAACTCTATAAATACACCATTGCTCATCCACCGATTTTAAGAACATATGCACAGTTCACCGCATGTCATGGATACCACGTTAGTCCATCCCCCGCTTTTAAGAACATATGCACAGTTCACCGCATGTCAGGGATATAACGCTTTAAACAATAGTACATCATTCTATGCCACGACTTAGCGACGTCTACCAGTGATCACGGTCCACCGCATGTCATAGACACCTTCGTCTGTCTACCGCTTTTAAGAACATATGATTAGATCATCTGGCTATCTTAGGGAAAATGGTCCGGTCCACCGCAAGTCATAGACACCTTCGTCTGTCTACTGCTTTTAAGAACATATGATCGACCAAAGCCCGCCCACGCAAATTTCCCGAATCTTAGCAAACCTACTTAAGTTCAACTCTATTACCGATACATGACAATCCCAATGTGGCCCAACTACTCTGAATGAAATGAACGTTAACTCCAAAGGATTCACGACTATTCCGTTATCTAACATTATAAACATTATCCGTTAATCTTGTTGATACTACGACCCTACGCTGCATTAACTCGTTATCATGTCTGTATTACAATAATAAAGCATGCTGGGAAATACTGAACAGTAAATAAACAACTAAACAGTTATAACATCAACTAAACAAGTAAAACAGTAAACTGTAACTGCCAATCGATTGGTATAGAGGTTCAATCGATTGGTATAAAAGTAGCATCAATCAATTGGAAAAAGATTCAATCGATTGGCATAGAAGTAGTGTCAATCGATTGATAAAAGGTTCAATCGATTGGGTCACAATCCATGCCAATCGATTGCACAAAATGTCAATCGATTGGGACCTGAAAGATGTCAATCGATTGGTATAGAGTACCAATCGATTGATACTTCGTCTTCTTCACAGAGAAGACTGTCCAGCAAAATATAAACGAGAATACATGATTTCTTCTTCATTTCTTCATTCAAACATACTGTAACCTCAACATAGAGCTACCAAGTGAGTTTAAAACTCACCTTAGGCGTTAAGGGCGTGTTTGGTTGTGTGTTTGAGCTTTGGAAGCTCCAATGGTGGTCCTCCTCTCTCCTCTGCTCTGTCTTCTTCTTTCTTCTTCTCTTCTTTCTTCTTCTTGATCTTCTTCTCTTCTTTCTTCTTTCTTCTTTCTCAGTCCATCTGTGTGTGTGTGTATGAATATATGTATATATATGTGTATATATATATGAGTGTTTATATATATATATAAACACACACAAACACTCCCTCTCACTCTCTCTGATTTCTTGGAACCCCAAAAATGCAGGAATGAGCTGATATATATAGGGAGAAAGTGTTCACGTGGCGTCTCCCCAGCCAGAGCAAAAGAATCTGCCTAGCTGCCTCCAATCGATTGGCATAAGTGTCAATCGATTGATAAAATCAATCGATTGATATAAAGTTCAATCGATTGATATCCAAAATAAGCCAATCGATTGGAAAACTTGTCAATCGATTGGTATCCAAATTATACCAAGGGTAAGGCCAGGCTCATACAAGTATTAAAGAAGCATACAGGGTCTTATTCACATAATATATTACAAAAATACAGGGTATTACATCATCCACCACTCATTAAAGATTTCGTCCTCGAAATCCGAAACGAACAGGGTTAAAACAAAAATGGAAACTTCTCTCGCATTTCTGACTCCAGCTCCCATGAAGCTTCTCCTTCGTCGTGGTGCTTCCACTGAACCTTCACTAGCGGGATCTCCTTGTTTCTGAGCTTCTTCACTCCTCGGTCTAGAATACGCACTGGTCCTTTGTTGTATGTCAAATTCTCGTTCACCTCGATATCTTCAAAACTGATCTCGTGCGTTGGGTTGTGGGCACATTTCCTCAACATGTTGATGTGGAAAACGTTGTGCACTCCTGACATCTTTGGCGGTAATGCAAGTCGATAAGCAACCTTCCCAACACGTTCTAGGATCTCAAACGGTCCAATGAATCGCGGCGACAACTTGCCTCTTTTCTGTCCGAATCTGACGATACCTCGAACTGGCGAGACTTTGAGTAGCACATGATCTCCAACTGCAAACTCTAGATCTTTCCGTCGTTTGTCGGCATAGCTCTTGTGTCTGGATTGCGCTGTTTTCATCTTTTCTCGTACAATCTGGATCTTCTCGCTGGTTTCTCGAATCATCTCAGGCCCAAGTAATTGAGTATCTCCGACTTCGGCCCAACATAGCGGCGATCGGCAAGGTCTTCCATACAAAGCTTCAAACGGCGCCATCCCTATGCTCGCGTGGTAGCTGTTGTTGTAGGCAAACTCGATCAAAGGTAGATGCGTCTCCCATGAATTCTCGAATTCAACGACACAGGCTCGCAACATATCCTCCATCACTTGATTGACTCGTTCGGTCTGACCGTCTGTCTGTGGATGAAAGGCTGAACTCAAATTCAATGAAGTTCCCATTGCTGTCTGAAGGCTTTTCCAAAATTCTGCGGTGAAGCGTGAATCTCGATCTGAAACTATTGAGACAGGTACACCGTGCAGTCGCACTACTTGCTCTAGATACATCCGGCTCAATCTTTCAACACGGTACATCATGCTGTAGGCGATAAAATGTGCTGACTTGGTGAGTCGATCCACTATTACCCAAATAGCGTCGTGGTTTTGCTGAGACTTTGGCAATCCAACCACAAAATCCATGGTGATGTGCTCCCATTTCCATTGTGGAATCGGTAGTGGTTGTAGGAGTCCAGGTGGTTTCTGATGCTCTGCCTTCACTTGTTTGCAAATAAGACATTGCGATACATACTCGGCCACTTCTCGCTTCATTCCTTCCCACCAGAAGTTTCTCTTCAAGTCCTTATACATCTTGTTTTCTCCTGGGTGGATAGTCATCCTTGACTTGTATGCTTCGTCCAGAATGTTCTTCCTGAGACCATCGTCATTTGGCACACAGAGTCTACCTTTGCATCTCAGTGCTCCGTCCGTACTAATACTCCATATCTCTGGTTCCTTTGCGGACATCTTAGCAAACCATAACTTGAAATCCTCGTTCGACTGTTGAGCTTCCAAGATGCGGCTGATGAGAGTCGGTTGCACGACAAGACATCCAAGGTGTTGTCCTTCCCCTGATTCCACTGGTCGAAGGTCGAATTCGGCTAACGTCTCCATTGCTCGCCATTCTCTAATCAAAATCGAAGCAACCAAAAGACGTGGCCTCCGGCTCAGAGCGTCGGCTACAACATTTGCTTTACCCGGGTGGTATTGCAAAGAGAAGTCGTAGTCCTTGAGTAGCTCCATCCATCTCTGTTGTCACATGTTCAACTCCTTCTGAGAGAACAGGTACCTTAAACTCTTGTGATCTGATAACAAGTCAAACTTTTCTCCATATAAATAGTGTCTCCAAATCTTCAGGGCGAACACGATTGCAGCTAGTTCCAAGTCGTGCCTCGGATAGTTCTTCTCATGCGGCTTCAATTGTCTTGATCCATATGCGATGACATTCCCCTCTTACATTAGCACACAACCAAGTCCTTGGTGTGATGCATCACTATAGATTATGAATTGTTCACCACTCTTAGGTATCGCAAGCACGGGTGCTGAGGTTAGTCTCTCTTTCAATTCCCGAAATGCATTCTCATGTTTATCAGTCCATTCGTACTTCGTCTCCTTCCTAGTCAGGCTTGTCAATGGTCCTGCGATTCTAGAGAATCCTTCCACAAATCTCCGGTAATACCCCGCCAATCCAAGGAAACTCCTAACTTCGGTCGCGTTGGTTGGTCTGTTCCAGCTCAAGACTGCATCGATCTTAGATGAGTCTACGGAAATCCCATCCTGTGATATCACATGTCCCAGGAATTTAACTTCCTAAAGCCAGAATTCACATTTGTTGAATTTCGCATACAGACTATTGTCTCTGAGAGCCTGTAGAGCAATTTGTAGATGCTTCTTATGTTCCTCTTCCGTCCTTGAATAAATTAGAATGTCGTCGATGAATACTATAATGAATTGATCCAGATAGGGTCTGAATACTCTATTCATTAGGTCCATGAATACTGCCGGGGCATTAGTCAATCCAAAAGACATCACTAAAAACTCGTAGTGTCCATATCTCGTCCTGAAGGCAGTTTTTGGTATGTCTTTCGGTCGAACTAGCAATTGATGGTATCCTGAACGCAAATCAATTTTTGAGAATATCCTTGATCCTTGCAGTTGATCGAACAGGTCGTCTATCCGGGGAAGTGGGTATCTATTCTTGATCGTGACTTTATTCAGCTCCCTGTAGTCGATACAGAGTCGTAGCTCTCCGTCTTTCTTTTTCACAAATAGAACTGGTGCTCCCCAAGGCGATGTACTGGGGCGAACAAAACCTAAGTCTTCAAGTTCCTGAACTTGCTTCTTCGATTCCAACATTTCTGTTGGCGCCATCCGATACGGGGCCTTGGAAATCGGCAACGTTCCGGGTGCTAACTCAATGCAAAAGTCTATCTCTCTCTTCGGTGGAAGTCCTGAGATACTTCGGAACACATCTTCAAAGTCTTGAATAACGGGGATCTGGTTGATAGTAAGCTCCGTGCTTGAAGTCTTAATCGTGGCTAGGCAGCTCGTGATAAACATGTCTCTCAACGGTTGGCACTGAAATCTGATCTGCGGGCAACCAGTCGTCGAAAAGACAATGGTCCGACTAACACAATCCAGGTTAGCGCCATACTTAGTAAGCCAATCCATTCCTAGGATCACGTCGAACTCATACATTGACAAGACTATCAAGTCTGCCGGAAGATTTCTATCCTCTAGTGTCAAGGGATAATCCTTGCACACCTTACCTAACCTAACGGATACTCCCAAGGGCGAAACGACATTAAGGGTCGGCTCAAGTGCTAGGGGTAGCAATCCCAAATCACGTACCATCTTAATAGCTATGAAAGAACGGGCGGCACCGGTATCAAACAAAGTTCTAACTTGACAGTGAAATAAAATAAGTGTACCTTCCAAGTTCTGCTATTCCTCAGCATTATACCCTGCATTGTTAGGGATGATGGCATTCACCCTAACCTGTCCTTGCTGTCCTTGAGCAGGCGCCCCATAGTAGCCTCCACGTGGTGCTCAACAATCCTTGCTTATGTGACCAGGCTTGTTACAGTTGCGGCAGACGAGGTCATTACAACGGTTGATCTTGGGGGCTGTGCAATACCT
Source organism: Hydrangea macrophylla (assembly GCA_033977485.1). Classification (NCBI taxonomy): domain Eukaryota; kingdom Viridiplantae; phylum Streptophyta; class Magnoliopsida; order Cornales; family Hydrangeaceae; genus Hydrangea; species Hydrangea macrophylla. The sequence continues at coordinate 52,445,973 of CM066991.1, read as the reverse complement.
TGCAATATGTCCGGGCATTCCACAGTTGAAACATCCATCAGTGTTCTGTCACTGGGCGGCGGGCTGTGCTTGAGGTGGTCCTCGCTGTTGATTCTGTTGTCGAGGATAATTAGCTTGGGGCTTTCTTGTCCCATCCCATGTGTGCTTGGTTCCCTGATAGTTGTTGGTCTGGGGTTTCCATCCTTGATTGTTCCTCGATGATTGCGCGGAAAAGTTCCTTGGTTGGAAGGTCCTGGGTGGAGGTCGATTCGCTTGTGGTCCTTGCACAGGGTAAGCATCCTTTTCCAAACTTGAAGCAAGACGGACAATCCCTTCAAATGACTGGCCCAGATGGCCTATCATCATGTGCCGGAGGTGTGGGTTGAGTCCTTGGTGGAATCGCTTGACCTTCTTGATGGAGGTGTCTATCATATGCGGAGCGAAACGAGAAAGTCGCTCGAATTGTGTGGTATACTCCCTGACTGTCCAGTTTCCTTGGGTTAGACTCAGGAAATTCCTCTCTTGTTGGTCTCTTTCGTCCTCAGGGAAATACTTCACGAGAAATCGAGTCTTGAATGCTTTCCAAGGCATTCTCCTTACAGTGTCGATCCCAATTGTGGCTCTCTCGGCCTCCCACCAGTCCGCAGCGGAGTAAGTCAGTTAAAATGCGGCTAGACGTCTCTTGTCAAGCTCACTGCACTCCAGGGATTCAAAGATTAGCTCCAACTCTCGTATCCATTGCTCTGCTTTCTAGGGCTCTGCCATGCCGTCGAACTTCTCGGGTCGCAGGCCACGAAATTGTTCCAACAGCTTATCGCCTGCCTGTCTTGGAGGGACAACGTGGTTGTTGCCGTTGTTGGTGGTATGATTGTAGGTATCGCCGATGTGCTCCATCCGTTGCATGAAGGCTTCGAAGACTCCAGTTGGGTCCATACCCTTGGGAATGGGTGCTCCCAGTCGTGCTTGGTTCCTTGTGGGTCCCACCATAGTGATCTGTATGAGGTGTACCTATGAAGGACCTAACGATTAGCGGACAATCTTCACGGGGAAATGACCATAATTAAATAACAGACAGCATAACATGAATCAAAATCACAACCATAACATAATAATGAGACGATAACAGAAATAATCAAGAGAAACGATCTGCCATATATATATATACCCAAAAGATGTACAGCGGAATACACAACAGATCATCTGTGTACCGCGTAGTACATGGTCCTATACAAGATCTAAGCAAAAGGAAAGATATACACAAGACCATTACTGGTGGCTACCTATACAAAAAGGCTATGGTCCATAGCTGTCTATATAAGCGTCAAAAGTAAGTGGACAACATGTCCTAAAGTCAAACATAAAAGTCTAAGTCCTAAAGATACAGGACTCAAAAGTTGTCCACATCGGATCCATAGATGGAAGCCTCATCCTCTGGGGCAACTTCAGATAAAACATCATCCTCATCCATATCATCGTCATCCATCATGTCCTCATCCTCTATCACAACATCCTCAATCAGCTCGGGTCCATCATGCTCCACAACAGCTCCCAAATCCCCTGCATCAGCGGCCATGTCAGCCTGGGCTGCATCAAATGCGGCTGCAAGTGCCTCAGCCTGTACCATAGCCTGTGCCAACTCTGGTGCTCCAATCTCAAATCCATAGGGATGTGCAGCCATCTCTGCAGCCCACTCAACTGCCAGCTGTGCTATAACTCCTCCTGGTAAGACTGGTACTACTGCATCATCACCTGCGTCATCATCGGCGGCTACCTCCTCCTCCCCTATCGGATAACCCTCTGCAACTGTAATATCCACGCCAACTGGCACATCCATACCGGCTGGGTCCTCGGGGTCCTCCTCCTCCGGATCATACTCCGACTCCTCATCATTGGTGTCCTCGTCCTCCTCATCCTCCATCTCCTCATCGTCATCCTCTAGCTCATCGTCGCCATCGCTCTCATCATCATCCTCTGGATCCTCATCTGTTGGGGGTGCATCAACCATGTCCTCCTCCGGTGGGGGTGGAGGTGTCTGGGGTGGTGGCTCTGTCGAGGGTGGTGGAGGCGCTGTTCTAACTTCTGCAAGTAGGACCTGGTACGAAGAACGGTCTCGTAACATCAGTAGAGAATCCTCCTCGATGCGTTTGAAGGTCTCCTTGCGGTAGATCATCTCCCGACGTATCACTTCTGGGTCCTGGGTCCCAAATCTCTGCTGCTCAATCCGCATGTCCCGCTCTGTCTCTGCAATAGCTCTCTGCCTAACCTTCCAGGCGTAGTACTGTGGATCTGCTGGCACAATACTCCTCTCATACACATAGTGTCCTCCAAACTCGTCTGGAACGAACAGCGGCGGTGCCATGCTACCTGAAAAGGGACTACCTTAAGTCAGAACTATTCTTAATACTCATCTATAGAATCTCAAGGTTCTAGGACCAGATGGTGTGGGACAATCTGTGAGCGAAAAGGTATACAACCTAGGCTCTGATACCAAAAATCCCGTCACACCCCGGAACGGCAAAAATAGAGAAAAATAAATTTCCTTTTTGGGTCCAAAGGCAGCGACGGGTGAAGTCACATGATTGTCCACACCACGCAGTACTAAGCAACAAGAAGTAATAGTGTAACACGAATGAAGTCTGGGTTCTGATCACAACATAACATAAAGTCAACATAAGTTACTAACTATTACACATCAGAGTCTTGAATCAAATATAAGACAGCGGAAGTACAAATGCCAAGGCAACATATGCCTGACTACAAAAAGGGTTCTAAAACGGTAAAGACAATTAGCTACAATTCTAGTCTAGTCTTCAGTTGGCGTAAAGGTAGTCCTCGGCGTAGTAGTCTTCTTCGGTCTGACCTCCGTCGGGGAAATCCTCCACAGGGACTCCGTCACTGGCATAGTAGTCTTCTCCTGCAGGCCCTTCACCTGTATAGTCATAAATAGGGTGCGCTGGAACGTAGAAATGTCCAGCGGCATAAAAGCCGTCAGCTTAATGAAAGCTGAGTGAGTTAGATACTAACAGGGTATCAACTATTGAAGTTATTACAAGTTATAAACCGTAACCAAATTAGAGTTCAGTGAGGGTAACTGCTTTAAATCAAACCGATTATCCGATTACTAACATCTTACTCATTTTAAGACCGATAACACGTCTTGAGGGGAAACAGACTCGATAATAGTTCAACTCTATAAATACACCATTGCTCATCCACCATTTTAAAGAACATATGCACAGTTCACCGCATGTCATGGATACCACGTTAGTCCATCCCCCGCTTTTAAGAACATATGCACAGTTCACCGCATGTCAGGGATATAACGCTTTAAACAACAGTACATCATTCTATGCCACGACTTAGCGACGTCTACCAGTGATCACGGTCCACCGCATGTCATAGACACCTTCGTCTGTCTACCGCTTTTAAGAACATATGATTAGATCATCTGGCTATCTTAGGGAAAATGGTCCGGTCCACCGCAAGTCATAGACACCTTCGTCTGTCTACTGCTTTTAAGAACATATGATCGACCAAAGCCCGCCCACGCAAATTTCCCGAATCTTAGCAAACCTACTTAAGTTCAACTCTATTACCGATACATGACAATCCCAATGTGGCCCAACTACTCTGAATGAAATGAACGTTAACTCCAAAGGATTCACGACTATTCCGTTATCTAACATTATAAACATTATTCGTTAATCTTGTTGTTACTATGACCCTACGCTGCATTAACTCGTTATCATGTCTGTATTACAATAATAAAGCATGCTGGGAAATACTGAATAGTAAATAAATAACTAAATAGTTATAACATCAACTAAACAAGTAAAATAGTAAACTGTAACTGCCAATCGATTGGTATAGAGGTTCAATCGATTGGTATAAAAGTAGCATCAATCGATTGGAAAAAGATTCAATCGATTGGCATAGAAGTAGTGTCAATCGATTGATAAAAGGTTCAATCGATTGGGTCACAATCCATGCCAATCGATTGCACAAAATGTCAATCGATTGGGACCTAAAAGATGTCAATCGATTGGTATAGAGTACCAATCGATTGATACTTCGTCTTCTTCACAGAGAAGATTGTCTAGCAAAATATAAACGAGAATACATGATTTCTTCTCCATTTCTTCATTCAAACATACTGTAACCTCAACATAGAGCTACCAACTGAGTTTAAAACTCACCTTAGGCGTTAAGGGCGTGTTTGGTTGTGTGTTTGAGCTTTAGAAGCTCCAATGGTGGTCCTCCTCTCTCCTCTGCTCTGTCTTCTTCTTTCTTCTTCTCTTCTTTCTTCTTCTTGATCTTCTTCTCTTCTTTCTTCTTTCTTCTTTCTCAGTTCATCTGTATGTGTGTGTATGAATATATGTATATATATGTGTATATATATGAGTGTTTATATATATATAAACACACACAAACACTCCCTCTCACTCTCTCTGATTTCTTGGAACCCCAAAAACGCAAGAATGAGCTGATATATATAGGGAGAAAGTGTTCACGTGGCCTCTCCCCAGCCAGAGCAAAAGAATCTGCCCAGCTGCCTCTAATCGATTGGCATAAGTGTCAATCGATTGATAAAATCAATCGATTGGTATAAAGTTCAATCGATTGATATCCAAAATAAGGCAATCGATTGGAAAACTTGTCAATCGATTGGTATCCAAATTATACCAAGGGTAAGGCCAGGCTCATACAAGTATAAAAAGAAGCATACAGGGTCTTATTCACATAATATATTACAAAAATACAGGGTATTACATAAAGTGTGTTTCAATTTCCAGTTACCAGGACATATTGCTAGGGAATGTCCTCACCCTCCTAGGAATAAGCAGGCCGTGAGACAGGGTCAAGCAGCACCAGCCAGGGCATTTGCAGTGATGCCAGGCAATGAGAATGTACAAGGTAGCCTCAAACTTTTTCATTCCGATGTTCGTGTTTTGTTTGATTCGGGTGCATCCCACTCTTTTATTTCTCATCAGTTTGTTTTGGGAGAGAGTATTCCTGTTACGCCTTTACTTGTTCCTGTGAACGTAGGAACACCTCTAGGGGGTTCAGTTACTCTATATGAGCATTGTAAAGATTTTGTGATAGACTTTGGGGATAGGACTTTCTTCGTTAATTTGATTGTATTGGGGTTTGAAGGGTTTTCCATTAATTTGGGGATGGATTGGCTTAGGGAAAACCATGTTATCCTTGATTGTGCTAAGATGACCATTCATATAGATACCCCAGGATTACCTCGTTTCTCTTATACGTATCCAGATAGTGGAAAATTGGTTATGTCTAGTTTCCTATATTCGGTGGAGATACCGAAGAAGGATATTAGTGATGTGGAAGTGGTATGCGACTTTGAGGATGTTTCGGATTGATCTTGTACCGGGGTCCACACCAATTTCTAAGGCAGCATATCATATGGCGCCCAAGGAGTTGGGAGAGATGAAGAAGCAATTGGATGAAATGCTTCAGAAAGGGTGCGTTAATTATTTCTTTCTGGTAGATTCATTTTTCTTCTTAGTTGATCTTTATTTATAGTAGTGTAATTCTTTTGAGGTGTGTATGAATCAGGTTCATACGTCCTAGTAACTCGCCGTGGGGAGCTCCGGCGATATTTGTATCTAAGAAGGACGGTAGTCTTCGTATGTGTATAGACTACAGGGAGTTGAATAAGGTGACAATCAAGAACAAGTATCCTTTGCCCAGGATTGACGACCTTCTTGACCAATTGAAGGGAGCGGCGGTCTTTTCACAGCTTGATTTGAGGACCGGGTATCACCAGATGGGAGTGGTGGAAGAGAGCATTCCCCGTACAGCTTTTCGTACTCGGTATGGGTTGTATGAATTTCCAGTGATGCCATTTGGTTTGACCAACGCTCCAACGTTCTTTATGGATTTGATGAATAGGGTGTTCAGGCCGTATTTGGACCGTTTTGTCATTGTCTTCATAGATGACATTTTGGTTTATTCACGGACTCAAGAGAAGCATAGAGAGCATTTGAAAGTGGTGTTGCATATACTTCGGGAGCATCAGTTGTATGCCAAGTTCAGTAAGTGTCATTTTTGGGAGACCGCAGTAAGATTTCTAGGTCATGTTATTTCAGCTGAGGGAATATCAGTAGATCCTGAAAAAGTCGCAGCAGTGCAGGACTGGGCACAACCTTCTAACCCAACAGAGGTGAGGAGTTTCTTGGGATTAGCAGGTTATTACAGGCGGTTCATTGAGAAGTTTTCTCTCATAGCAGCTCCAATGACGAAGTTGACTCGTAAAAATGTGAAGTTTGTGTGGACAGATGAGTGTGAGCAAGCATTTCAGGAGTTGAAGCAGCGGTTGACCACTGCGCCAGTGTTGACTATCCCGACGGAAGGAGGGAAGCTTGTAGTGTTCACAAATGCTAGTGGGACTGGTTTGGGTTGTGTCTTGATGCAAGAAGGGAAGGTTGTTTCGTATGCTTCTAGACAGTTGAGGCTAGATGAGAGGAGGTATCCCACTCATGACTTAGAGTTGGCAGCTGTTGTGTTTGCCTTGAAAGTGTGGAGGCACTATTTGTTTGGGGAGAGATTTGAGTTGTATACAGATCATAAGAGTCTCAAGTACTTGTTTTCACAAAAGGAACTTAATATGAGACAACAGAGATGGGTTGAGTTCATTAGTAGTTACGATTTTGAGATTCTTTACCATCCGGGTAAGGGTAATGTAGTGGCCGATGCCCTGAGTCGGAAACACAGTGTGATAGCTTCTTTGATGGTTAGGGAGTGAAAGTCTCTTGAAGTGTTAGCATCTCATGATATTCAGCCAGGGCGTGAAGGTGAGAAAGCATATATTGGGAGTTTGGTTGTCCAACCGACTTTAATAGGGAAAGTTCGACAGATGCAGAGGTTAGATGCAATTTTAGTTAACCGTCTCAATGACTTGGTAGTGGATTTGCTTGATGAGTGTCCGACGAATTGGTCCGTGGATACAGAAGGAAGTTTATGTTTTCAAGGAAGACTCTGTGTACCGGATAGTGAAGAGTTGAAGAGGGAAGTACTTGATGAGGCACATCGGTCTCGATACATTATACATCCTGGCGGGACTAAGATGTATCATGACCTGAAACGAACCTTTTGGTGGGAAGGTATGAAGAGAGATGTTGGAGAATATGTTTCTAAGTGTATGGTGTGTTAGCAGGTTAAGGCGGAACATCAGAGACCGTCTGGCTTGTTGAAACCTATAGAAATACCTGTGTGGAAATGGGAGTGTATCTCTATGGATTTTGTGGATGGTTTGCTGAGATCCAAGAAGGGAAATGAGTCAATTTGGGTGATTGTGGATAGGCTAACTAAGTCGGCGCACTTTATTCCAGTTGTTGGGTTTGTGCCCTCAAACCATTACTTTATGTATGAGACATTGACATTTTAATATATGGATATCAGCTTTACATTTCATTGTGTATGTTCTTTTCATGAGATGATTGTTAATCCTTAAGTATTATAGTAAGTAATTCGTGTGTGTATGAGATGCACACAAGTGAGATACGAATTACTATTCTTTAATACTTAGAATGTGTCACAGTGGATGATGAGACTGGATATCTCATCAAGTCTACACTGTAGCATAATTAACTACCATTGGATGGAGTGATTAATCTCAATCACTAGAGTGTAGCTCTTAGTTGATATGCTAGTGCTTATAGTGCATTGACGGACCTGAGTTTCCTATTGACGCTTAAGACTGTCAAACAGTCAATAGGAACTCATAACTTGTATAAGGTACGTGTTCTCAATCTTGAGACGATTATGAACACAGACTGTGGATATGACTGCTTTGACTTACCAATCAGTGAGGTCTATAAAAGATCAACACTTGGGTATCTTGGGTATGTCATGTTCATAGGGTTGTGAACATATATTGTCAAGATAGAATCTACCCTCTGTTTCAGAGTAAGCATTCCCTTGAGAATGTCACCAAGTCGATTACTGAGTACTGCAGTCTTGTTGATAAGAGTTATCAACATGTTTGGTAATCATGAGAGGTGAATGGGACTCAAGGAATACAAGAAGTAATCATGATTCAGGTTGACAGTAACAGTTATCCGATTACCTGAATATGATTACGAATGCTGACGGTAGAGGGACATTAGTACACCATACAAGTCTAGTTATCGCTTCGGATATGTTCTTTTGCGTTGGAGTTCAGTTATCGTTTTATAGTGGAGTAAACTTTAACTGACCAGTTAGTTAGTTTGCTGATCAAAGAGTTTGGTCATGGTAATTAACAAACTGGTCTGAGCCAACAATAAAGAGCCTAGGAGGTCCCACTCTTAGCTCCGCCAGGATGCTTGGAAAGATGCTTGAGGATGATGTCCAGACAGGTTCGATCGATCGAAGATGTCTCGATCGATTGAAGTCTGCAGGTTCGATCGATCGAAGATGGTTCGATCGATCGAATGTTCAATCGATCGAAGGCACTTCGATCGCTCGAAGTCTAGGTCGGTTCTGGGAATCTATAAATAGGGCAGCTGCGTTCTGGAAAAGGTTGTTCGTCGTTTTAAACGTCAGAAGCTGCAGAAACTGTTTTGGAGTCCCAAAACCTTCTCTATCCTCTCCATTAGGGTTCCCACCAACCCTAGTCTTTCTGGCAGGCATCCGCAGGAGTCATAAGGGTGAAGATCATCTAGTGGAGGCTGCTGGAAGTTGAAGATCAGAATTGGGTTCAAGACACTAACGTATAACTCGTGTCCCCTCTTGTGCGCATCTGTAGAATTGACGAGTAGTAGATCCGGGCATGCCAATAAAGTTTCATAACTTAATTTTTCCGCTGCGCGTTTAAACTTTCCATTTAAACCTATTTTCCAACAATTGGTATCAGAGCCACGCTCGTTTGGATCTATAGATGCGTTTTTGGAACACTATTTTGATTTGCATGTTGATTTTAGAACTGCTTTCGAAACTGCATCGTCACAGATCTGTTTCTGCAGTGTTATCGCAGCAGTATACAAATCTGTGATTGCATTGGATGCAAGATGGGTTCGATCGATCGAAGTAGTCTCGATCGATCGAAAACTCTGTACTCGAGCGATCGAAGAGGTTTCGATCGATCGAAACCTTCTGTTGTTCGAGCGATCGAATAGAGTTCGATCGATCGAGACAGACTCTTTGTCAGGATCTTTGTTTCACAGTTTTAAAAGTATTTTGAAATTAAAAGTTTAATTTTAACGTATTCTGCAAAATTTTTAATCATTCTGTGAAATAGAATGTTCAAGCGATTGAACAGTGTTCAATCGATCGAAGGTTCGAGCGATCGAACGGTATTCGATCGATCGAACTATGACAGAGAAGTTAGATGCTGTTTTGAGTTCTAATTCAGTATGTAAAGAGTTTATATACTGTGTGAATCAATTAAGGTTTCCAATAGTTATATTTTGTTATATATATATATGCGTGGATGTGTGTTCAACTAACCTTTTGCAGCAAAAGTTAGTCGCTATCTCCCATGGCGCCAAGAGCATTTAATTTTGTGTTTGAATGTTTTAGATTGGTGTGTTGTTTTAAGTTTGGTTTGGTTTTAAGGCATATGTAAAGGGCGCTGCGACTTCAATCCTACGAAAAGGAAAGTCGCACCGGTTTCCCTAGCCTTTTATTTTGTTGTTGCTATTTCTATTTCTAGATAAATTGTAAGCTTCAAAAGAGGCATAGGTTCAATGTAATAGAATTAGAATATCCATGAAGATGGAGCAAGGAGCCGTTGTCCATGAAGATGGAGCTGGAGGCGATCAAACCAAAAGCAGGTTCTATGGAGATAGAGCCATGGGAGATAGAGGCATTGTTTGAATGTCTATATTTCATTTTAGTTTTTTGTTTTATGTGCTTGTTTTGTGATTGGCGTATAATACATTGTTGCATGCACTTAAAACAAGTTTTCTAAAATAAAATTCAAAAACCATTTTTCAACACATTAGTAAACATTGGATGTTTATGGGTAGTGTGTGGAAACATTTTTCAAAAGCAAAATCCTTAATTTACTAAATCTAGTGGGAGAGGGTCTTATCAAATTACACCCACGATCTTCCATTAACGGTTCACTGTAAGATGAGCAATGCATTCTGTGTCACCTCGCCAGGGGTGATCATTCCATACGGAGGATGCATTACTCATTGGTTACTAGATGTGAACTTCTTTTGATAAGGATCAATCAGACGTGTTAGAGGGTGACCACCATACGGAGGCGCTACTTGAGACGGTTGTGATTGGATCCTAGTTAATGGTACACACTAGCTAAGCTATGGATAAGGGATCCCACACGGGGCATTATTCAGAAACTTAGAGATCAAATAGGTTCGGAAGTCATAACTTGTTTTGCAAGAGTTGCATAGCGGATAAGTTATGATAAATCGAAAGATCGAACATTGACCACCACACGGAGGCTTTATTCTTTCGTTTCGATATTCCGGCGACTTTGTTTTAAAATAAGAGTTTTAAAAGGATTCTTTTATTTCAAACTGTCAAATTCTGATATCCATATTTATTTTGTTTTGATTTTTCAGTAAATCATAATGTCTGGATCTGCATTTAGTCCACTTGCCACCATACTCACTCAAAACAAGTTAACTGGAAACAACTACACTGAATGGAAACGTAACCTTGACATCGTGTTAACTGCAGAGGATCACATATATGTCCTCACCACCCCATGCCCCGAAGAACCCGCTGCAAATGCTTCGGCTGCTGCTAGACGCGAGTTCGATAAATGGAAAAAGTCGAATGGGATGGCTCGTTGTTACATATTGGCTTCTATGGCTAATGTGTTACAACACCAATACCAGTCGAACAATTCCGCCAGTGACATTATCGAATCCCTGAAAAAGATGTTTGGGGAGCATGGCAGGCCTGCCAGACAGGTAGCTATGCAGAAGATAATGAGTGCTAAGATGTCGGAAGGGACTCCAGTCAAAGAACATGTTTTGAAAATGATTGGTTATTTAAACGAGCTGGAGACCCTAGGTGCCAACATCGATGCACAGACCCAAGTTGATATGATCCTCAATACGCTGTCACCATCATTCGCTCAATTTAAACTGAATTATAATATGAATAAAATGGATTTTTCAATGAGCGAATTGATGAGCTCTTTATTGGCAGCGGAAGGGGTGATCAAGCCTGGGGGCAGCGTTTTAAACGTTGAGAAAAGCGCTTCCTCTTCCCGATCTATGCCGAAAGGAAAGAAAGGGAAGAAGAAGGCTAGCACTGGTGGTTCAAGTGTTGGACCGGTCCCTAAGATTGCAAAATCTAAGGGAAAAGGTAAGGGCAAAGGGAAGGTGGGTGGCCAAGGCAAAGGAAAGTGTTTCCAATGCGGTGAGAAGGGCCACTGGAAGAGGAACTGTCCAGAATTCTTAGCTACAAGAGTTCAAGGTATGATTGAATCACATGTGATTGAAGTAAGTTTTATAACGGATACTTCAAACACTTGGTGCATTGATTCTGGTGCGACTAACCATATCTGTAATTCATTGCAGGGGTTCAGATCAACCAGGAAGTGCAGTGATGGGGAAATCGTACTTACTCTAGGTTTCAGCGCAACCGTTTCTGCGGTTGCTATAAGAGTCGTAGTTTTAGAATTTCTAGACAATAAAGTTTTGATTTTATCAGATGTACTTTACGTCCCTTCAATGAGACGTAATTTAATTTCAGTTTCTAATTTATCGAATAATGGTTATTCTTTTCATTTTGGAACTGAAGTTGTGATTAAAAGAAATAGTTCTTTTATATGTTCTGGTGTAAAATCAAATGGTTTGTATGTGATTACTCCCAATATTTCTAAAGATTCTTGCATGGAACTGAATAACTCAATGGTAACTGTACCATCTAAAAGAAAGAGACCTTCCACTAATCCAACAAAGCTTTGGCATATGAGGCTTGGTCATATCAATCTAAATAGGATTGGCAGACTAGTCAAAGAAGGGGTCTTAGGCGTTTTGGTTCTCGAACCAATAGAAGTCTGCGAGTCTTGTTTAGAGGGTAAGATGACCAAAAGGCCCTTTCCTGCAAAGGGCAATAGAACCAATGCATTGTTGGAATTAGTTCATACTGATGTGTGTGGACCAATAAATATTAGAGCAAGGGGTGGTTATGAGTATTTCATAACATTTACTGATGACCACTCTAGGTATGGATATGTGTACCTAATGCAGCACAAGTCTGAAGCTTTTGAAAAGTTCAAAGAGTTTAGGGCTGAAGTGGAGAAGCAATTGGGCACACATATCAAGGCCATTCGATCTGATCGAGGTGGCGAGTATCTCTCTAATGAATTTATTGATCACCTCGTACAGAATGGGATTCTGTCACAGTTGACTGCACCTGGTACGCCTCAGCAAAACGGTGTAGCGGAGAGAAGGAATCGGACTCTTTTAGACATGACTAGGTCAATGATGAGTTATTCTGAGTTACCTTTATTTCTTTGGGGTTATGCTTTGGAAACCGCTGCTTACATACTAAATCTAGTACCAAGCAAATCTGTTCCCAGGACACCACGAGAGATGTGGATTGGGCGCAAGCCTTCTTTGCAACATCTCCGGATATGGGGATGTCCGGCACATGTGCTAAAAGGAAAGATGAGCAAGTTGGATTCTAGATCGGAAGTATGTTACTTCGTGGGGTATCCAAAGGGTACTTATGGATGGTATTTTTATGATCCAAGAGAACAGAAGGTGTTCGTCAGTACGAATGCTATTTTCTTGGAGGATGATTATATCATGAACCATAAACCTAAGGGAAGGATAGATCTTAGAGAGATAGAAGGAGAGCCCTCAGTCCAACCCGTAGTTAATAACGATGTAAATCAGGAAAACACCACTTCTTCACCTATTTCCGCACCAGTACCTCGTCGTAGTGGGAGGATTATCAGCCAGCCTGATAGATACATGTTCTTAGGAGAAGTTTTTGAAGCTGTCTCCATAGAATCTGAATCTGATCCTACCACATACGAAGAGGCAATGGCTGATGTTGATTCAGCTCATTGGGTTAAAGCTATGAAGGCTGAATTGGAATCTATGGATTCTAATCAGGTCTGGGATCTTGTAGAACTTCCAGCCAATATTAAACCCATTGGCTGTAAGTGGGTCTACAAGAGGAAAAGAGGATCTGATGGAAAGGTTGAGACCTTTAAGGCAAGGCTTGTTGCGAAAGGTTATACTCAGAGGGAGGGCATTGACTATGAGGAAACCTTCTCGCCGGTGGCCATGCTCAAGTCCATCAGAATACTCTTATCCGTTGCTGCATGCCTAGATTTTGAGATCTGGCAGATGGACGTCAAGACTGCATTCTTGAATGGCAATCTTGAGGAGGACATCTATATGCAACAACCAGAAGGGTTCATAGCTGGTCGGAAAGGTAACTTGGTATGCAAGTTGCAAAAGTCCATTTATGGGCTTAAGCAGGCATCCAGAAGTTGGAACATACGATTTGACCAAGCGGTCAAATCGTTTGGTTTCATACAGAATCTGGATGAACCTTGTGTATACAAGAAGAGTGAAGGGAAAGTGGTGGCTTTTCTTGTGCTTTACGTTGACGACATTCTACTCATTGGAAATGATGTAGCGGCATTGTCAACGGTCAAGGTTTGGCTAGCTAGTACTTTCGATATGAAGGATCTAGGAGAGGCGAGCTATATTCTTGGGATAAAGCTCTTTCGGGATCGCAAGCGAAAGATAATGGGATTATCTCAAGCTGGTTATATCGATAAGGTGCTAACTAGGTTTTCAATGGATAATTCGAAGAAAAGTTTCTTACCTTTCAGGCATGGTTTAGCGTTCTCCAAGGACCAGTGTCCAAAGACACAGGAGGAGAGGAATCGCATGACAGGAGTTCCCTATGCTTTTGCAGTGGGAAGTCTCATGTATGCGATGTTATGCACTAGACCAGATATCTGCTTTGCCGTTGGCATGGTTAGCAGATATCAGTCGAATCCGGGTCCAGAGCACTGGACAGCCGTTAAGCACATTCTTAAGTACTTGAGAAGAACTAAAGATTACATGCTTATGTACGGTGGTAGTGAGTTAATTCCAGTGGGGTACACTGACTCGGACTTTATGTCGGATAAAGATTCGAGAAAGTCGACATCCGGACATCTCTTTACCTTGGGAGGTGGTGCTGTCAGTTGGAGGAGCATTAAGCAGAAATGCATTGCAGACTCAACTACAGAAGCTGAGTATGTGGCTGCTTGTGAAGCCGCAAAGGAAGCTGTTTGGCTCAAGAAGTTCCTTATGGAACTCGAGGTGGTACCAGCGTCGCTGTCGCCTATTACGCTTCATTGAGATAATAGTGGGGCAGTGGCTCAGTCCAAGGAGCCAAGGAACCACGGAAAGGGAAAGCACGTAGAGCGGAAATATCATCTTATCCGAGATATTGTTCAACGTGGAGATGTGACTGTCACCAAGATTGCCACAGCTGACAATCTTGCTGATCCGTTTACAAAGGCCTTGCCACAGAAGGTCTTTGATCGTCATCTAGATAGTCTAGGTCTTAGATGTAGTTCTGAATGGTTATGAGTGCAAGTGGGAGTTTGTTGGGTTTGTGCCCTCAAACCATTACTTTATGTATGAGACATTGACATTTTAATATATGGATATCAGCTTTACATTTCATTGTGTATGTTCTTTTCATGAGATGATTGTTAATCCTTAAGTATTATAGTAAGTAATTCGTGTGTGTATGAGATGCACACAAGTGAGATACGAATTACTATTCTTTAATACTTAGAATGTGTCACAGTGGATGATGAGACTGGATATCTCATCAAGTCTACACTGTAGCATAATTAACTACCATTGGATGGAGTGATTAATCTCAATCACTAGAGTGTAGCTCTTAGTTGATATGCTAGTGCTTATAGTGCATTGACGGACCTGAGTTTCCTATTGACGCTTAAGACTGTCAAACAGTCAATAGGAACTCATAACTTGTATAAGGTACGTGTTCTCAATCTTGAGACGATTATGAACACAGACTGTGGATATGACTGCTTTGACTTACCAATCAGTGAGGTCTATAAAAGATCAACACCTGGGTATCTTGGGTATGTCATGTTCATAGGGTTGTGAACATATATTGTCAAGATAGAATCTACCCTCTGTTTCAGAGTAAGCATTCCCTTGAGAATGTCACCAAGTCGATTACTGAGTACTGCAGTCTTGTTGATAAGAGTTATCAACATGTTTGGTAATCATGAGAGGTGAATGGGACTCAAGGAATACAAGAAGTAATCATGATTCAGGTTGACAGTAACAGTTATCCGATTACCTGAATATGATTACGAATGCTGACGGTAGAGGGACATTAGTACACCATACAAGTCTAGTTATCGCTTCGGATATGTTCTTTTGCGTTGGAGTTCAGTTATCGTTTTATAGTGGAGTAAACTTTAACTGACCAGTTAGTTAGTTTGCTGATCAAAGAGTTTGGTCATGGTAATTAACAAACTGGTCTGAGCCAACAATAAAGAGCCTAGGAGGTCCCACTCTTAGCTCCGCCAGGATGCTTGGAAAGATGCTTGAGGATGATGTCCAGACAGGTTCGATCGATCGAAGATGTCTCGATCGATTGAAGTCTGCAGGTTCGATCGATCGAAGATGGTTCGATCGATCGAATGTTCGATCGATCGAAGGCACTTCGATCGCTCGAAGTCTAGGTCGGTTCTGGGAATCTATAAATAGGGCAGCTGCGTTCTGGAAAAGGTTGTTCGTCGTTTTAAACGTCAGAAGCTGCAGAAACTGTTTTGGAGTCCCAAAACCTTCTCTATCCTCTCCATTAGGGTTCCCACCAACCCTAGTCTTTCTGGCAGGCATCCGCAGGAGTCATAAGGGTGAAGATCATCTAGTGGAGGCTGCTGGAAGTTGAAGATCAGAATTGGGTTCAAGACACTAAGGTATAACTCGTGTCCCCTCTTGTGCGCATCTGTAGAATTGACGAGTAGTAGATCCGGGCATGCCAATAAAGTTTCATAACTTAATTTTTCCGCTGCGCGTTTAAACTTTCCATTTAAACCTGTTTTTCCAACACCAGTGAGTATGCATTGGACGACAGACAAGTTGGCACAGTTGTATATTCGGGAGATAGTACGTTTGCATGGGACTCTGGTCTCGATTGTGTCGGATCGAGATTCGTTGTTTGTGGCAGAGTTTTGGGAGAGCTTTCAGAGGGCAATGGGGACCCGGTTAGACCTTAGTACTGCTTATCACCCTCAGACCGATGGGCAGACTGAGAGGGTTAACCAGATTCTTGAGGATATGTTGAGGGCTTGTGTTCTCGATCTCGGTGGTAGTTGGGAAGAACACTTGTCATTAGTGGAGTTTGCTTATAATAACAGTTACCATTCTAGCATAGGAATGGCACCTTTCGAAGCGTTGTATGGGAGGCCGTGTAGATCTCCAGTGTGTTGGGCAGAAGTAGGGGAAGTACCAATTTTGGGTCCAGATATGGTTGGGGAGACTACTGAGAAGGTGAGTGTTATTCGAGAGAGGATTAAGACTGCTCAGAGTCGGCAAAAGAGTTATACTGATAGGAAGCGCAAGGGTGTAGAACTCAAAGTGGGAGATTTCGTGTTCTTGAAAGTATCTCCGATGAAGGGTGTGATGCGATTTGGTAAGAAAGGGAAGCTTGCTCCAAGGTTTGTAGGACCTTATGAGATCATAGGAAAGGTTGGAGAGTTGGCCTTTAGAGTATTGTTGCCACCGGCATTGGCGACAATCCATAACGTGTTCCATGTATCGATGTTGAGAAAGTGTGTGAAGGACCCTACACAGATTGTTCGTCCGACAGAACTTGAGATTAACGATGACCTCACGTATGTTGTTTGACCTATCACTATTGTCGATCGTGATGTGAAGTATTTGCTGAGGAAGGTAGTGAATCTTGTGAAGGTGCAATGGAGTGAGAGAATTAACGATGTTACGTGGGAACTTGAGGAGAAGATTCGGAAGTCAGATCCCGAGCTATTCGAATAGTGTTCGCGCGTGTTGCAAATCTCGGGACGAGATTTTCTTTGAGGTGTGTATAATGTAACAACCTTATTTAAAAAAAAAAAAGATATTGCTATTTTATATTTATTTCACCATTTTATTTAATTCATTGTTTAAAATTGAATGTGTAGGGTGTGGGGCCATGTGTGTGTGTGTGTGTAATAGTAGCCGTGTGCGGGTGTGTGTGTGTGTAGTATAGTTATATTGTGTGTGTGTGTGTGTGCATCATACATATAAACATATAATAAAATATTAGGTTAACATTACACACAAAACTAAGGACACACTGTTCAGCCGCAAGAGAGAGAGAGAGAGAGAGAGAGAGAGAGAGAGAGAGAGAGAAAAGAAGGAAGAAGAAGAAAAGGGAGAAGAAGGAGAACGGTCCCGGGTTCGTGGTCACGCGTGGATCGTGGGTATTCGTGATTGCCATTTTTTTTATCAACTTGGTGAGTTAAACTTTGTGTATTCATATATATATATACACGTATGTATATGTGTATACGGGAGTAATTAAATTAGTACGTACACATTTAATTTAATTGTTAGGGTAAAGCTTTGTAATGGATACACGCTCTTGTTGAAGTAATTTAGATAGTTTATTTTCCCCTTCGTATAACTTTGCGATCATGACATTAGGGTATTCGAAAGGGTTAGGTGAATCGTTAGTTTGATCAAAACCATAGGTGAAATATTCACGTTTGTTAGAAAATATATGTGAAATTCGTTTTATGAGTAATTCACACAGTCGCAGAAACTTTAGAAAATTATTAGAAAATCGTGGCTTTGAATTTGAACATTCTGTCCTCGTGTCTCATGTAAAACGTGATTCTGCACGTTTTTCGTCTAATGGTATTTTTCCTGATTCTGCACCGTTTGGGCAGAAATTGAAGATTTCAGTAGCAGTTTTTAGTATATTGAAATGTACAAAATTGGGGAAGTATGATTCGTTGTGTTTTTTTTTATTGTTCGTATGAGTTAACGAAGATTACTTGGAGATACATGAATTCTCCTATAATGTTGAGCTATGAAAAGAAATAGGTGATAGTCATTAACGTTGAGTCCGATTAAATTGTATAATTCAAAAAAAAAAAAATGCAAAATAGTTTCAAGTTCCTTAGTGTTCACCGCTCCCAGTTGTGATATTGTTTTTGGTAGCTTGACTTGCTGAGTGTACCTTTTTTCCAGTGGCTTCGTGATCAAGCTGGCCTAAGCCTTATGCCCGACTTATTTGTTAGACGTCTAGGCATATTGACTAGCCTTCTGTGTGTATACATGGTTTGGTTGATACCCCAACCAAACTGGTATCAGAGTGGATGTTGGTAGTATGTCCGGGCACACATGGGATATATGTGTGGGTGTACCATGGAGGGTAGCCAAGTGGTGAACCTAGGAAATTGAATAATGAATCGTACATAAAAGTAAGAGAATTATTGTTAATAAAATTTCTATGGGTTAAATGATATAAAATGTTGATTTCCTCGTCTGTTGTTCTTTTCTTATACATTGTATTGGGACATGTAGTGAGTAAATTGTGATAATGATCCTTCCTATATCTTAGTACAAGTAGTTTTGCATATTCTTGTAGTATTTTGCTGTTATTAATCTTGTGGTTGCAGGATGGTGGGTCCACTAACATTTTGCAGGTATTGACTCACCATGGGACGTTAGGTAAGTATTACTTTATTTAAATTCGGGCGAGAACTGCATGGCCACCACATAAAGGGAAACTACCGCTCGTCCCAATATGTGAAGTGGAACTACTCTCTTGCCCGAGTTAATATTTTGTGTGGTAGTTAAAGGGTCAACGGGTGATCCTGAAACTGGGTGTGTGTGGTTTAACTCATACCAGTCATGTGACTGACCCGTTGAGTTTTTCTCGCAGGTGCGTTCTTGTTGGAGCGTAGCCGATCATAATTTGCAGGGTTAGTAGGGAGGTCGCGGCACCTGGCAGCAGGAGGCATGCGGAGTCTTGTGCTGTTTTCCTTATTCGTTTTTTTTTTATTAAATCCTAGAGAGTTTAGAAATAATTTCTGGCATTGTGGGCCCTTTTAACAATTTAGGATTTTGTTTAGTGAAGTGTTCTTTTTAGATTTTTATTATGTTTTGGAGTTGGATTTAAGGTTTGACTTTTTGGTTGGATGTTGACCGTTGCTTTAGCTCATGTGAGTAATGATTTATTTTGGTACAGACTATGTGATGTTATTATATTGCAAGCACCTTGATGATTGGACAGCTGGATATTAGTTGAGGGTTCTCCCTTGACTAATAATTGGTTGTCTAAAAATTGGGGTGTGACACCAGTGTGACCCCCTTGGTCCCAGATAAACCCCCTTGTAGCAAGTTTGATTTGGTGTACGTTTGAATGGCCATGCAGGCCATTATTCTTGTTCTTGGTCAAAACGATAATGGCCTGGTAGGAGACCCAAACGAATGAACCAGACATTGGGCTTATACTATGTTATAGATGGGAGAAATCCGGTCCTTTTACGGTAATTTGGGCGATTTCCATGGAGAGGAGAGAGAGATATATGCCTGGGAAGTTTACCGGCGAGCTCAGACGGCGCCGGCGGCGTCGGGATCGCCGGAGAAGAAAAGAAGATCCATTTGGATCTTCGGGTTATAAGACCCGGGTTCGGGTCAGGCTAGGGTGGGTTAGTCTGTGTGTGAATGTGGGAGTGGGTAGTGGGTCTGGTTTGTTTTAAATAACCCACATGTCGTTTTAATTAGAACGTCATGGTTTTGATGTCGGGGCGGGTTTGGGTGAATGGTTCGGGTCGGCGTGTGAGTAGAGATGGATTCAGGGTTTGGATCGGGTTTAATTCGGATCTGGCTAGGTTTGGGTAAATGGGTTGGTTAGTTTATTAGTATAAACAGACTACCCGTATTAGGCTCGGGTCAGGTCGGGTCTGACCCAACGGGTCGCGCCTTTGGGTTTCCTTGTGAGTAGAATTGGGTTACCCATTTAAGATCGGGTCTGTTCGGTTTGACCCGAACGGGTTTCTAGTTTGGGTTCAGTTGAGTGAGTAAGTGGGTAGCCCATTTGGGTTAGGGCCGGTTCGGGTTGATCCGCGGGTCTGAAGATTATTATTATTATTAGTTTTAATTAGTTTAAAATGTTTTAATTGGTTTTAATAATTATAAATGGTTTATAATTATACCATTAATGTTTTATATTATAGAATATTATTCTTAATAATATGTATATCATTATTATATTATATATTATATATTTATTTTTTGTATGGTTAATATAAATAATAAATATCAGTTTGAAATAGTATTTAAATAGTTAATAAATACCTATATGTATTTATAAATTCTGAAAAATTAGGGATAAGTTCCTAGGACTATTTTATTATATAATGTAAGTTATAAAGCTATAATATTATAGTCTAAATATTTTGATAATTAATAATGAGCTATTTTATGAGTATATTAATTATTAAAAATACCAAACGAGCTCCGAAAATTATTAAAAACATACCTATAGTGTTTTTTAACGTTTACCATTTATTAAAAATGTTTCAAAGTACTGATTTCACAGTATAGGTATATTAATGTATTTAAAACCCCCTTTTGAGTATTTTCTGATATATAATATCTTCAATAATTCATAATTAATAATCTAGGACTCCGAAAATTACGCGGTCAGTTCCCAGAGTCTTAGAAAAATGTCTAGATCGTTTGGTGATCTTTCGACTCGGTCAAAAATATAGCCTGTCTTTTAGGGATGCATTAGTGTAGTAAGCCCTACATATTACCTCGTAAAACACGACAGACTCCGATTTGAGTCTAGTCAATGGCGTTGGACTTAGAATGACACGTAGATCACTACCTCGAGGTTTATAACCTCATTTGGTAAAATTATCATTTTGCCCTTATAGTTGTACTCATACATTATTGCTGTTTATTCCGTTTATTGTTGTAGAACTTGACGATTATCTGCTTTTTGAGGATCGGTGACTCGAGGTGAGTTTTCTAACCTCACTCTAATCCTAATAAGATTAATATAAGATGTTTTAAAGCTACCTGTATGAGGTTTTGTATAAGTAATATATTGATTTATGATGCTACATGTATTCCAATAATTGTAAGACTATGCAAAGCATGTTATGGTAGTGCTATCGCATACGTGAGCATGTTAAGGGTTTTATCTATATGATTATTGGTATCAAATCCATGTTTTATATGTTATATTTCTGCTTCTAACTATTAAATGCACATTTTACGATGGTTGTTAACCGGATAAGATAATGCATGCTATGTTAGTAATAAAGAGAAATGAAAGTGGTTTTTGCATATGAGTATCGGTAGTGGACTCACTTGCATTTCATGACATGTGTTAGCATGCATTGTATGAGAAAGAGAGGTGTTTGATGAAAAAGTGAATAAGATGAGATATGTGAATGTGAAAGAGATGTGATTTCTAGATCCGATGGATCAACGACTGACGTGTCGGGTGGACATGAACGGTTAGGGTTCCTAGCGCGCCTTTCGCCGTTGAAGACGCTCGGTGATGCGCATACGTGGTTGAAGATGTCCCATATATCGTTGAAGACGTCCGGCTAGTGCTCTAATATACTTCTCAGCCGTGTAGACAATCGGTGAGAGTATACACATGGTTGAAGACGTCCCATGTGCCAGTTTCATTGTTTATAGGTAGTGTGCGCCGTGAAGACGTCCAGCGGCCTATCAAGGGAATAAGTATGAATCGGCTGTTATAGCATGTTATCATCCTTGATATACCACGTGTTGTCAAGTGGATGAGAAAGAGAAAGTGAATGATGAGATTGAATTGGTGAATAAAAGGGTTTGGTTCAAAATGATTTGGTTTTGGAAAGTTTTGGTTTTAAAATGAAATGGTTTTGAAAAGTGTCTGTTTTAAAAGTAAGAGTTGGGAGTGAGTCGCATTGGTCATGCATTTGCACGCATGAGGATATATTAAGGAAAATGTATTCTATGATGTTATGTTTATCTGTCTACCTGCCTTGTTAATTGAGACCTCTGCTATGTCCGTGGTGAGAATGCGTCTTTTGATAAGAGATTAACCATATCTTAAGATACTAAACTATGACATGAGTCGAGAGATGTTTTGTATTTATTTATTATTGTGCGGTTGAGACTTTCACTCAGCCTTGTTCCAAGGCTGACGGCATGTTACGCCCTGGGCATTCGTATGCCCAGAGTGTTGCAGGTTTAGAGATAGATAGAAGAGTTCAGGATGCAGTGCCGTGGAGCCAAGGAGAATAAAGCCTTGCCGAAGATCTGATAGATAGTTTCTTAAGTTTTTAAGCTTATGTAAATTGTTTAGTATGGCCTCTTGTATTAGGATTGAAGTTATTGTAACTCTTGTTTAATTTTTGCTACTGTATTTATACTCTGATAAGTTTAGGTTATGCTTATGCTAGCATTTCCCTTATGCTTATGCTCTCCTATATATATATAGAAAATAGTTTTGATCACTCTAAGCTCATATGTATTAATAACTCGAGAAATTGAGCAGTGATTTATTATCAAATTTCAGAACTCTAGTGAAAATTTAGGATTTTCCAGAATAAATTTGAATTTTTAGTCACAGGGGTATTTTGGTAATTTTTACATGAGATGTAAGTCTCGACTAGAAAATTTGAAAATGAGATTTTTGGACTGAAAATTTGAAAATGAGATTTCTTGCCTTTAGGGGAAAATCGAGAAGAAGTTCCCTTTTCAACGTTCAAAACGTTTCCCCCAAGATCGATCACCCCCTCTGCTGCCTGAAGAGAGCTTATCAGTTCGCTCATAGAGAAATTCATATTATAATTAAGTTTGAACTGAGCGAACGATGGTGACAGCGAATTAAGGATCATGTCAACTTGGATTTGTGCATCAATGTTGGCACCCATAGTCTCTAGTTCATTTAAATAATTGATCATTTTTAAAATGTGCTCTTTGACTGGAGTTCCTTCTAATATTTTCACACTCATGATTTTCTGCATGGCGATCTGCCTAGTAGGTGTGCCATGCTCCCCAAACATTTCTTTCAGTGAAGTCATGATGGCACTTACAGAATCATTCGATTGGAATTGGTGCTGCAACACACCAGCCATAGAGGCCAATATATTGTAACGAGCCATCCCATTCGACTTCTTCCATTTGTCGAACTCGCGTCTGGCAGTTGCCATACCGTTTGCCGCGGGTTCGACAGGGCAAGGGTAGTGAGGACACATATGTGATCCTTCGTGGTTAAAATAATGTCCAAGTTTTGTTTCCATTCAATAAAGTTGTTTCCAGTAAATTTGTTTTGAGTGAGTATAGTAACAAGTGGACTGAATGCAGAAGATATGATGAATACTGGAAACAAAACAGACAAAATAAATATGGATATCAGAAATTAGACAGTACAAAATAAATGAATCCTCAAAACTCTTATTAAATAGCAAAGTAGCTGGAATATCAAGATGAAAGAATAAAGCCTCAGTGTGGTGGTCAATTTTTGATCTCTCGATTAATCATGACTTGTTCGCTATGCAACTCTTGTAAAATAAGTCATGACTCCCGAACCATTTTGATCTCTAAGTTTCTGAATAATGCCTCGTGTGGGACCTCTTATTCATAGTTTATCTAGTATGTACCATTAACTAGGATCCAATCACAACCGCCTCAAGTAGTGCCTCCATGTGGTGGTCACCCTCTAACATGTTTGATTGATCCTATCCGTAGGTAGTTCACATCTAGTATCCATATGGAATAATCATCCCTGACGAGGTGACACAGAATGCACTACTCATCATACAATGAACCATATATTGAAGATTGTGGGAGTTATAATAATAAGTCCCTCTCCCACTGGATTTAGTAGTTAAGGATTTTACTTTTAGCAAAACATTGTCTCTTCACATTACCCATAAACATCCAATGTTTATTAATGTGATGAAGACGGTTTTTGAATTTTATTTTAGAAGACTTGTTTTGTATGCATGTAGCAACAATATAATGAAATTCCAATCACAAACAAGCATATAAAACAAAAAAAACTAAAATGAAATAAAGACATATGAAATGCCTCTATCTCCCATGGCTCTATCTTCATAGATCCAACTCTTGGTTTGATCGCCTTTGGCTCCATCTTCATGGACAGCAGCTTCTTGCTCCATCTTCATGGACTATCCTAGAGATTACATTTGTACTATACCTCTTTTGAGGTTTACAATTGATCTAGGAAAGTGATAATAATAAACAAAATGCTAGGGAAACCGGTGTGACTCTCTTTTTTGTAGGAATGAAGTCGCGGCGCCCTTTACATATGCCTTAAAACCAAACCATAAATAAAACACTAATTACAAATATTAAATACAAAAAATTAAAACAGATCTTGGTGCCATGGGAGACAACGGTTTAAAGCTAGCTGCAAAAGGTTAGACATACATACATCCATGCAAATATGTACAACGATATACTAGCTACAAGTCCTAGATGACATGCATAATTCACAAACTAGATTCATGAATGTTTTAGTCCCATAAAACAATAATCCATGTTCTATGTTTGACCCAATTGATTGGCATTAATGCCAATCGATTGCTTATCCCAATCGATTGGCTCTTATTCCCAATTGATTGGATTAAGACAGTAAAGAAAAACTTTTCAAATTTTTAGAAACTGTTTATAAAACTTGATTAAACTTATAAAATTTTTAGAGAACATATCCTGGATAAAAATAGTGGCAATCGATTGGATCAAGACACCAATCAATTGCATCCCCCAGATCAATGCCAATCGATTGCATATAACAGTAATCGATTGTCATATCTAGATCTATGGAAATTGATTAGATAAAGACCCAATCAATTGCCTTCGATCCCAATTGATTGGATGCAAAAGCCAATGGATTGGCAACATTTTAATCTAGAATCTCACAAATTTGTTATTGTAGACACCCCAATTTTGACCACACGTCGAATTAAGGGGAGTATTACCTCTAAGATCCGATGATGACAAGCGTCCGACTAATCCAAGACTTCCAAAGGTGATTCAAGCTCTTCCGAAGGGTCTTTTAATTTAAAACAAAACGAAAAAGAGAGGAAACGAGAAAACAGAGGAAAATGGCATAGGATAAGTTCTACGGCAGTCACGGGATGCCGTACGACACTATGCGAAGTGCCAGAACGGCACTTGGTGAATGCCGCAAATTTCACTAAGTGCCACAAAATTTAAAGTTTCATGAAAAAAATGGCAGTCCAAGGAGTTGTTTGCGGCACTCCGTGAGTGCCGATGCGGCATTCTTTGAATTCCGTTCCGGCAAACAGTGAGTGCCGCAATAGCATTCATTGAGTGCCAAGGATATTTCCTGAGTGCCGCATTTTTGTGATAGCCTGTCCTAAAATAGGTCGGTTTGTAGCTTCAAAAGGCGGCCATAATTAGGGTTTTGGCTGTAAATTTTCCAAAATAACCCTCCAAAGATTGCCTATATATAGAGGATGTGTATCCCATTAATAGGGACTTGAAAAATTAGAATGTTAGGCTCCCAATATTGATTCTCTTCTAAGAACTTTCTAAATTAAGAAAAGTAGTAAAGAGAATTGGCAAGAAAGAGCAAGAAGAAGAGCTTGATTACTCCTTGAAGAGTCTTAAAGCAACCAAAAGTTGATGATAATTAGAGGTAAACTCTAAACTACTTAGTTTTAACATTCAAGTTCAATCACAATATATAGATACTTAGGATCTTTTGCACATTTTCAAAACCTCTCTTCCTACCTCATTTCATTACACACCACATATATTGTGATTGATCTCTCATCTCATTAGTTTGGATCAAATAGCCTTGGGATTAAAGTTTAAATAAATCTTAGAGTTTGATGTTGTTTGAACTTTGATTTCTTTTCTTTTGACTATGTCTATTTTTTTGAGATTCATAAGACTTTCAATGTCTTACTTGAATCCTTGTGTTTAGAATCCCTCAATATTCTTATGAATTCATGATTCATGAGACGATTGAGGTTGGTATTTGAGTATTGAGTCAATGAGTTCAAGCTTTTACCATAGTTTGAATTCATTACCTTGGGATTTTATGAAGTTTCTTCATACTTCATTAAAATCCATAAGTTTAAGTGTCCTTAGTCTCCAATGACCAACAAATGGTAGGAGGAATGATTTGAATCTAAGCCTATCTTCATGGTTTAAGTTCATTATGTTGAGGTTTTATGAAGTTTCTTCATACTTCATTAAAATTCATAAGTTTAAGTGTCCTTAGTCTCCAATGACCATCAAATGGTAGGAGGGATGATTTGAATCTAAGCCTATCTTCATGGTTTAAGTTCATTATGTTGAGGTTTTATGAAGTTTCTTCATACTTCATTAAAATCCATAAGTTTAAGTGTCCTTAGTCTTCAATGACCATCAAATGGTAGGAGAAGTGGTTTGGTTTAAGCTTATCTTCTTGGTTTAGTAGTTGGGATTAGCAACAAAGATGACCTTGAACAAAAGATGACCCCAAATAATTTTTTCTATGACATTTAATGTGTTAATAAGATCTCCTAGAAAGATTAGAGCCTTTTTGAATTTTTTACTATTTTTAAAAAATCATACCAATTCGCTGGACCGAGAGTTGGAAATTCCTGAGTGACGTCTGGTATTTGCTTGATTCCCAGAGATCTAACTGTTGGAACTTTGATTTTCTTTTTGGATTGAAGACTAGACTCACAGAGGCATCTTGTGTCCTAAACTCATCAAGATGAAACCACGGGAACCATGCCTTTTATTTCTTTGAAATTCTGACCTCCTCTCAACAATTTTCAGAATTCTATCACAATTTTGATCAAACCTTATAAATAATGGTTCAAATGATATTTTCATGAGCTAGGGTTCATCCCATGCTTCAACAATGATTAGTTAATGCTTAAATCCAGAGGCTAAATAATCCAAATCAATGAATAGTTCATAGCTTTATCTCGTTGATATACATATATCCATATGCATTCATCTATATAGACTGATACTTGTAATTAGAATTCATTTTAGGTTAGGATTTATTACTTGGGAATTCAATAAATGTATCTTGTGTATCATGTGTATTAACCCCTGTTTTGTAGCATCGATGAGGTATGATCCTTTGACTCTTCCTTAGTTTAATCACTTCTTTAATTTTATTGATTTTTGACTACTTGTACGACACCTTAGAATTAAGTTTTGACTTATGTGTATATATGTGATTAGAGACCCCTTTTGCTTAGGATTTCTACTTTGCATGCATTGCACGTTTCCAATTTTGCGCCTGGATCCCGGGTAAGTTCTCTTGTTCTTATTGCATATCACTTTGCTTTTGCTAATTGAAATTATGTGGTTTATGAATGATATTTTGTTGTTAGCAATTTTGCACCCTTTTTAACATGCTTGTGTAATGTATTATTTATATACATATGTATTAATTGAGGGCATGCTTAGATTAATAATTCGATTAAAATGATATTGAGTAGAGGCCTATCGTGAGATAGGGTGAGAAAGGGTGTTTTAGTCCGCCAGGCTCCTTCCTCTCTCATTCCATAATCTCCGAACCTAGTCAATCTCTGATTTCTAAAAAGATCAGTTTGCTTTAAAAATGGTTTCTTAATTTTCCTTTTAAAAAAAATAAGTGGCGACTCTTTATGTTTTTGAATTTGAATTTGAAATTTTTTTTGAAGATAGCTGTGGGTAAGTTAAACTGCAGTATCCATAATCTGGCGACTCTGCTGGGGATCGAACCCAGAATCTCTGGTTTCGCAGACCAGAATTTCTGATTTTGGGTTCACTCGAGCATTAGACTTGAAAGCCTCCTTTTAATCGAATTAATTAATTTTTGTGTGCCCATTGCATTGCACTTGCATGTCTTTCCAGTCGATTGCATGGAACTACGACCTTGGAGACTCTGGGCAACTCGATCAGTCAAGTTATCATGGGACTGTGTGATCACCCTTGATCTCGTACCATGATTTGGTATTTTATGCATCCTATCAGATGTGTGTCAATGGTCCCTTATTTGACCAAAACCCAGCCTTTGTATAGTAGTTTCTATAGAACTTTTCAAGAAACTTAGGAAATAAATTCTTGATTAGGGTTATATGCTAGGGAGTTTTGTACGATTACTTGAGATGATGATGATGCTCACTTAAAACGAGACATGTAAACTCTTAATCGCTTTCAAGCAATTCCTCTTCATGTCCCATGTTAGATTTTGATTACAAGATTACATCTTTTAGATCATGTTTAGCTAAGCATCATTGACCTTGTATGTATCCGAATTCATGGAAAGTACGGTGATAATCCGATCATGTGATCCTTCTACCCAAAGAATTTTAAATCCATCTTTGAAAGCAAATAAATTTTTGCCAAAGTTTTCAATCGGTTTTTCAAAAATCTTTGGAGTTCACTTTTTGATTAAAGTTCCAAATTAACCCCTATTAAGGTATACTTTCACATGATCATCTCCTAAGGAAAAATCCAAAAATTTTAGGAATTATTTTTGGAAGAAATGCTCTTCAAATGAATTT
The DNA here is from genome assembly GCA_033977485.1 of Hydrangea macrophylla. Taxonomy (NCBI): domain Eukaryota; kingdom Viridiplantae; phylum Streptophyta; class Magnoliopsida; order Cornales; family Hydrangeaceae; genus Hydrangea; species Hydrangea macrophylla. Next base: position 52,417,493 of record CM066991.1, on the reverse strand, counting down.
CAAAGCAAAATTTACTGAGAAATATTTTCACACTCTCATTTTTAAAAGATTCAAAATCCTTGAGAATCGTTTTTGAAAGATCTCATCATTTAAAATGAATTTCAAAAAATTTTAAAATCCAACCTTTGAGAGGGTAGTGAAGGTTGCAATGAAACGAGAAATCAGCACATTTGACATGAATAAAGGATTTTTTTATATGCTTATGTGTCTACTTGCTAGGATTAGAATTTTCCTTTCTTTTTCATATAGAATAGGCACACACGCATAGATGCATTGCATCCGTGTGACATATGAACCATTTAATCTCACCAAAAATCTTCCAAAAAAATATTTAATAAGAGATTTTGATAAAAATAAAGAAAACGAAAAATCTTTTGAAAAATATTTCCTTTTGTAGGGTAAATATAGCATCCAATTTGGGCATGATTTAGTTTAGAGGTCCCACTGTAAGGTTAGTAAGAAGAGAAAAAGACAGATAGATGGCAAATGAAAGGAACGACGGGGAAGTGGCAGAGTTAAGGACACTGGTAGAAAAACAAGTGGAGCAGATGAGGTGACATGCTGAGAATATGAACCGAATGATGGTCATGATGGAAGCAATAGCGCGCCCACCACCAGTTGTGAATCCACCAAACAATGATCCGCCGGTTAGGGAAGAAGGGTGGTATGATGACCCTGTAGACACCCCATTTTTGTCGGCTGTCAGATTTAGGAGACCCATAGCTTGGTGGTTTACAATGATCGGAAAAGACTCAAAAGGACTCCTAGAAGCCAGTTTTATCTCTCACAATTCTCAGAATGACCAAAATGCCCCTGAAGGCCCAAAAGCTCCTCCCAGATTTGGACCAAAAGTTCTGGAAACATGCTACGTCGTAAGAAAAGTGATAAAATGAGTTTTTAAGTAAAATCGGATGAAATCATCAGCTCCCAGAGACCCCCGGAAGTTCCCGGAAAGTCCCCGTTGACCGGTTTGACCAAGGTTTGACCAAGTTTGACCGAAATCGTCCGAATTCACCGTAATCATTTTAGATCATATAAAAAGTATTAAAATGAGTTTTAAAAGAAAATCGAGCGAAAATGTCAGCTCCTGGGAACTCCCGGAGGTTTCTAGAACTTCCCGGGAATCCCAAGTTTGACCAGAATTTGACTTTAGAACCAGAGCGTCATAACAGTTTTCAAATATTTTTCATGGATACTAGAGGTCAATAGCTTTCCAACTGTAAATTTTACATAATTTTCGGATTTAAAACGAGTTTATTATGAATTTCCGAAGGCGGAAAAGGCGATCAAATCGGCTTTTATCGCAAATACCACAAAACTTTTCAAAGTGACCTATCCCCGGTTTATTTATTTTTTATTATGTAAAATAGACTCCATTACCTTTCCAACGATATATCACAACCTCAATTTGGAGTTCGTATGCATTTTCTGTGAATTTCGGACGAAATAGGGCCTTTTCGCGAATACCGGAACCTCTGGGGGCCTAAACAGGATTATCCAGACGATTAAGGAGCAGTGCCACCACGGCACTGGCCCATTGCTGCCGCGGCACAGGCCCAGTGCCGCCGCGGCACAGGCCCAGTGCTGCCGCGACACTCTCCTCCAGAATAGTGTATTTTTGTAATTTTTCATGGGGGTTCATTTTGATTAATTGAAAACCAAAACGATGTAGTTCTATGTTCACAGATGTTTGGAGCCAATGGGAACACTTCTAAAACCCCAAAACTACCCCAAATTGGCCTATATAAACCCCCCATTGCTCTTCATTTTGGGGGTGTCAAATAGAAGCTTTGAAAAGTTTGGGAGAGAAAGTTGTAGAGATAAGGTTAGAATAGAGAGAAAAGAAGCTTTCTTCTTTGATTTTCAAAACAAAAGTGAGTTCTAAACTTTGTTTTTACTTCATTACTCCTATTTACTTCAACATTCAATACACCCAACCACCATTATAGTGAGCATTTAAGAGAGTGGAAGCTTCTTCCATGTCCAATGTCATCACATATGAGTGAAACACCAAAATACAAGTTCAATACATCATGAATATCATCTATTGATTGCTATCTATTTGCTTGCTTGTTTATATGATGTCCATCTCTTCTCACCTCATTTCTTTTTGATTTTCTTTATTTACTTACTAGTTCATCATCATCTAAATGATGACATGAAGTTTGAGGTGAGTGAATCCTTATGGATAGTAGCTCTTGACCTCAAAAACATGTTTGATAGATGATGATTATAACTTCAATATCTCCAAGGTATCCTTGAAGTTATGTTCAAATGAAAATAAATCTCTCCAACAATCTTGGAGGGTTCTTGATGATGAGTTTGATGTTGACATTTTAAGTGGCTATAATCTTTATTGAGTATTGAAAATATGCTTTCAAAACCTCTATTTCAAAACCCCTCTTAAATCCCCTCATTTTGATCTCAAGAAAGAAAACTCTAGTTTTTTTCCAATATCTTCAAAACAGTGAGTCAAAACAGTGAGTGATCTGAGTTCAAAGATTTCTCTAGAACTCAATACTCAATGTATGGATGCAAGGCCACTTGGAAAGTCTTCCTAACTCATTAGAGAACACCCATGATTTTTGGTTTGATTTGGAAATACTTGAAAATGGTCCATTTGGACCCAAACATTCCTTCCGGACATTCTGCCTCTGCTGTCACAGCAGCTTGGTTGACTTCCAACTTCTTTTTCAGAACACCTTTCCAAAAGGGGTGGTCCTAACTTATTTGTCCATTAAACTTCAATGTCTTAGGGAACTTTCGATATAAAATGGGTCTCTAGATAATTTGTTTCCATTTTCTAAGATATTTCAACATTTCAGTCGACAGTACGGACTCTGTTTCTGAGTGACCTCTATTGTTTATATGATTTCTCTCAATCTGTGATAGTTATTGAAGATTGGATTTTTGTGTTGTGTTCTAGACACAATAAGGAAGATCTCGATAATATATCATGCATTGCAAACATTTCTAACCCCTCTTTTCAATTTCCAAAAGATCATGTTACTGTTCTGTCCACTATTCACAGCAAGCACATTTTAACTTTCATTCTTTGATTTGATGCTTACATGCATTCCAAATTAGCTCATGTTTTTAATGATTTCATTCATTCATTCATACACGTTATAGACTTCTAAGTCATTTTAGGAATCCATGAACACAAAGCACACTACAACCTTGGCACATTCTAGATACATACATTGCATCCATGCAAAGATTTGGGGCTTTGGTGACTCCTAATCTAAGAAGATTATAAGGAATGAACATGATCACACGTCCATGCTTTCCCTCAATCTAATCATCCTTTCTCATCCATCCTGGGCTTTGGGAGGTCTTCTTTTATCAAAGATTAACATGCATCATACTAGCTTGTTAAGCATATTTTGATTTCTTTGATCATTTTGTTTCAAGAACAATTCATGTCCCCTTTAGATTAGGGAAACTTAATTACTTGATACATGATTAGACGATTTTTACTAGGTTTATTTGTGTGATTTTTCACTTTACATTGTGTGATATTTGGCTTAGATCTTATGAATGATATCTTATCTTTAGATCTTCTATTTCAAATTTTCTTATGTAATGTAATATACTATCATAGTATTAATTGTCGAACCATACATAGTATGGGATGATTATTTGGATGCTAATTGAGGCCCGTCGAAAGATGGGGTTAGTTGAGGGTGTTTTAGTCGCGACAAAGGTTCCTTCCTCTCTCGTACCAAAACCCCGAACCAAGTTCTTTGGTTATGAAGGGCCGGTGCCCTTTATCCATTTGGGTGAGTCAAAATTAGGTTTCTTGGTTCCTTAAAGACCAAGTGGCGACTCTGTATCTGTTTTTAATAGACCTTTTTCTTTTCCTTTTTCAAAAAAAAAAAAAACAATCTCAAATAAGAGAAGTGGTCCAATCCCGCGTGTCCACAATCTGGCGACTCTGCTGGGGAATTTTATTTTAAAACAAAATAATACAGAGGTTTGACTCATAAGAAGCATCCTTAAAATCATCTTTTTACTGTGTCTGGTTAACTGCATTGCACTTTGCATTTTCCCCCTCCGACTGTGTCTGAAACGCGACGCTGACATTGTTCAGGTCTTGCTGTGTCAGGGCACAAGTCACCGTTGATACTGTACCTTCCAAGGTATATAAAAAAGAGTAAAAACCTCCGTACTGTCTCCCTGACGGTGTATTGGAACTCTCGTCAACGGACCCTCTTTGACTAAACCCAGCCTTTGCATATAGATTCCTGTAGAACCTTTCGTAGGACTGTTCATTTATCTTTTCAGATAGGACAATGTGATATAACTGCTGTATGCCCTGATGGGATTACCTGAGCGGTGTAGACGCTTATATGGCATAGAACAGAACCTCTTTCTTATGATTCCCAAGGCAATCACTCACATGTGATCACATTGAGTTGACCTGCCTAGGCACCATGACAAGGATGTCTGCTCCATGCTCACAAAGATATACACCGTAAACCTTGTTTCTCAGTCCTAAGACATAGGAGTATGAAAACCTGCTTGACAGTATGATCACTATCACCACAAATTAACCCGTTTCCCCCAGAAACTCTATCCAGATACCCCAGATATAACCATATTAACCAGTTTCTCCCAGAAATTCTGTCCAGATATCCCAGATATAACCATATTAACCAGTTTTTCCTAGAAACTCTGTCTAAATCTTCCAGATTTCCCAGATATACCAGTTTCTCCCAGAAACTCTGTCCTATCTTCCCATATATACTAGTTTCACCTAGAAACTCTATCCAAATTTCCTAGAAATACCCAAACTACCTATTTTCCCAGAAACTCTGTCCAGATATCCCAGATATAACCATATTAACCAGTTTTTTCCAGAAACTCTGTCTCAATCTCCCAGATTTCCCAGATATACCAGTTTTTCCCAGAAACTCTTTCCTATCTTCCCATATATACTAGTTTCACCCAGAAACTCTATCCAAATTTCCTAGAAATACTCAAACTACCTGTTTTCCCAGAAGCTCTGCCCAAATCTCCCAGATTCTCCAAAAATCTCAGCATCTCTGCCCAATTCACCTAGAAATGTCCAGATATACTTGTTTCTCCTAGAAACTCTATCCAAATTTCCCAAAAATACCCATAGTACTTGTTTCTCCCAAAAACTCTGCCCAAATCACCCAGAAATGCCCAGATATACTTGTTTCTCCTAGAAACTCTATCCATATTTCCCAGAAATACCCAAAATACCAGTTTCTCCTAGAAACTCAGTCCAAATCAACCAGAAATCCCTATTTCTCCTAGAAACTCAAATGACTTCTAGAAATTTCTCTGAATCTTCCAAATCCCTGCTTCTCCCAGAAACTCTGTCCAAAATTCCCGAAGTATCCCGGAAATCCCTATTATCCCTTGGTGATCATACTGGAAAGTAAGGTTAGCACACTCTGTATGGCTAGGACCTTATTTGTTTAGCTGCTATCTGTTAGAAGTAGGGGCATCATATCTATTAGGGCTTGCATCCGCATGCTTGTCTCATATGCATACACGATTCATGTTAGTCTACATGCACGCACATCTTGTCAGTCTCACATATGTCAGTCTCTACACATCAAGCGCGTACATGTCATCATCCTCACCCATCTCAATCATTGTATAGAAGTCGTATACATACCGCAATCATCATCAGTTCACATCGATAAATTCTTTGAGACTCTGATCAGCTCTCTCCACTAGGAGTCCAAAAGAAGTATTTCGTGCCTCTGTTAATTTGGGCTTTTACTTCTATTTGCAGAAAACATAGCCCCGGGTAAGGACACCTCTGTACCTTCCCAAATTCATTGTCTCAATCGTGGGCTAGCCCAGGCTATCATAATGGCCTACCAAGCTCTGGAAGGGAAAGTGGACAAACTACAAACCACTGTTGAACAACTAAGTTTAAGGATAAGCCGATTTGAGAAAATGGTGCAGAGCATCAATAAATGAAAGTATGGGTTGCCTGACGCCGTCTATCCAAGTCCATTTTCACATCTGAATCTCTACTTGTATCCAAGCCCACACCCTAGCCTTGGTAATCCTAGACCATATCCAAATCCAAGAGCCACTCCAAGGACCCACTTGAACTCAAAGTTTAACAAAACCCGTAACCCAAGAATCTTCACCAACCTGGGTATGCCATTGTCCGTTATCCTTGATAATCTCATCAAAAAGGGGCACCTCCGACTCCTTCAGCCTCGTGCTGACATCCCTCCGCCTAGTTGTGACCTGTCCAAAATTTGTGCCTACCACCGAGGCCCAGGCCATGACACCGATAGCTGCATGCGCCTTCGCCATGATATCCAGGACCTCCTCGATCAGAAAATCATTGAGCCATCGCCCATCCAACCCTATGTCAACCAAAGTGTTAGCTTCATCAAACCTAAAGCCCCTGGCTTACCTATTCAAATGATCCCCTTTGCTGAGGCCAATGATTATTGAAGCTACACGATGAACTGATAGTGTTTGGAACTTTTGCTGAAAAAAAATAATAATAATAATAAATGGGTCACAAAGACACTCCATTTGAGACCAAGATGAGTCTGTCCTATGTTTTGAATATATTTCAAGTTTAGTCTTGTGGTCGAGTCTGTCTACCATCGAGTAGTTATGGGTCTGTGTCGAGTAATGTAATCCCTCTCTCTTGCTAATGGAATGAAATCTCATTTTGGTTAATCTTATGTGCCTAGTCATAGATGCATGAATCGTTGAACTGAAGTGTCACTTTTCAAATTACCATGGATATTACTGTGCTAAAAATTTTCTTTTACTCAAACAAAAAAATCCTGAAAGGTCAAAGTCAATTTTGCGCTGACACCGATGAAGAGCTGAGAATTGAATAGTCTTACTTTAAGAATTTAAAGATTCTCTTGCCTCAATCTTGAAAAGACATGCTTGGAACTGACTTGGGGCTTGCCCAACACCCTTTTCCCACCATTTTAAGGCCCTGGGCCCAACCCAATTGAGAGCCATATGAACTTGTGTAGACTTAGTACTTGATGGTAGCCAAACATTTCAGTGAGTTTCATCTCCACTTTAAAAAAAAAAAAGAAAAGAAAAGAAAAGCTCGCTAGGTTGAAAACCCGAAAGGGCACCTAGGCAAAAGTTAGAGCTGAAAAAGGTGTTGATTTCCAAGATCTGACCTTAGCCAGTCAAAATGACGGGGAAAATTAAAGGAAGAAAATTTTGGTGATACAGAGAATTGTACACTTCAAGGTACGTCATGAGAACATGTCTAGATCACATTTCAAAAGGCTCGGAACGACCATAAATAAATTCTGAGAACTGATATGCACATTCTGGAATTCTGAAATCGTAATCAAAAGATCTCACAAGAATCAACTATGTGCAAAAAGGAAAATTGACTGGCTAGGCGAAAGTGAAAAGGATCAATCCTCAAAACAAAAGAAAAAGAAAAAGAAAAAGAAAAAAAAAAGAAAAATAAAAAGAAAAGAAAAGAAAGGGAGATGGAAACTGAATCCTCCTCTTCAAGGCTACCATAAGTAACCCAAGTTTGAACTTCTCTGACGATTGGTTTGAAAAACCCTCATACCTCAAACCCCTTCTTTCAAGCCTTGCCTTGAACTACGCTCGACCTGATTCCCATTCGGGGATATGTAGGCAACCACAGCGGTTCGGTCGACACCATCATAATCAAACCAACTTCTTTCAAGCCTTGCCTTGAACTTCGCTCGACCTGATTCCCATTCGGGGATACGTAGGCAACCACATCGGTTCAGTCGACACCATCATAATAAAACCAATTTCTTTCAAGACCTTGCCTTGAACTACGCTCGACCTGATTCCCATTCGGGGATATGTAGGCAACCACATCGGTTCGGTCGACACCATCATAATTACCCCCCCTTCCTTTCAAAACTTTGGCCCGAACTACGTTGGACCTGATCCCCGCTCGGGGGTACATAGGCAGACTTTCAAAAAGAAAAGTAGGATGGCTTGCTAGGTTGAAAATCCGAAAGGACGCCTAGCAAAAATTAGAGCTAAATCCAAGGTGAGCAATAACAAAAGAGAGAAAAGAGCTCGCTAGGTCACCTCACTGGTGCCTAGGCAAAAGTTATGAGTATTTGAGAGATTAAAGTCACGGTCCTTACCTCAAGCCAGAAATCACCTTCCACACTAGGGGTAAACTTTGGCTACTCGCCTCGTTTGATTGAATTTTACTATCTACCCTTCATACAAGGGGCAAACTTCGGTCACCTACCTCGTTTGCCCAAAACCTCCAATGAACCTTCCTCCAAACTAGGGGCAAACTTCGGTCATTTACCTCGTTTACCTACCGATCCCACTTCATGCCCTTCAAACTAGGGGCAAACTTCGTTTGCCACCCGATCCCTATACACCAATGGTGAGCCTTCAAGTCACAAACATTGTCTTGAACAGATGGAAATGGAGCATCTTTTATTCTATAAGCTAAGGCACTAATTCAATGCACACCTTGGGAGAAGCAAAGAAATTGATTAGATAAGTAGGGAGGAATTTTCAAAAATAAGATTCACCATCAAAGTGATGCCACGTTAAGGTGAGAAGTAAACACAAAAGAGAAATGGTACATCATTTATGACAAGAGCACATTAAGTTTTGGCAAGTCGAGCTTGTTTCATTTCAGTGTCGAATGTGTCGTCCTCATGTGTCGATGTCTGTTAGTCATCAAGTCTGTCGTAGTCTCAAATAAGTGAGTTGACAGTGACTAATAATGAATTTTCCAAATAAAGCTATAAATTTTTTTAAGAGTGTTCCAAGGATAATACAAGCAGGAGTACCAAACACTATTACTGCACCAGTCAAGGCGTCAGCATGAGAAGAGTCCAAACTTGGGGAAAATTTCATCCCTTTCCAAGCCGTCGAAAGTTGACCATCTTTCTTCCTTCATGCCACATAAGTCCATGAGTGGCTGTTGATGATCTTTCTTCCTTCATGCAACATAAGTCCATGAGTGGCTGTTGATGATCTTCCTTTTTCCTAGCAACATAAGTCCATGAGTGGTTGTTGATCTTTCATTTTTCTTCATGCAACATAAGTCCATGAGTGGCTGTTGATGATCTTCCTATCTCCTAGCAACATAAGTCCATGAGTGGCTGTTGATCTTTCATTTTTCTTCATGCAACATAAGTCCATGAGTGGCTATTGATGGTCTTCTTTCATCCTAGCAACATAAGTCCATGAGTGGTTGTTGATCTTTCGTCTTTCGTCATGCAACATAAGGCCATGAGTGGCCGTTGATGACCTTTTTTCATCCTAAAGCAACATAAGTCCATGAGTAAATGTTGATCACCCTCCTCTTTTAATATCAAAATCTTAACTGCCGCAGACCATCTCCGTATCCCTCATCACAAATAGAATGATGCCTTGACTCCCATTCAATGGGCGTATTTCCTTCTCCCTAGCAAAGTCGCTTCACCCCCAGCAGATTCAATTTAATCCCCAGTAGGCATATCAATTTGTCAGTTCTTCTAAATCAAGGTTAGTCCAACCGTCAGTTCAATCCATGACAGTCACAGTAGTTCACTATCATCGACAGTTCAATCCTGATAGTCACAGTAGTTCACTGTCGACTCATCAGCTCAATTCGAACATCGCCAGTTAAATCCTGACAGTTACAGTAGTTCACTATCGACTCATCATCTCGATTCGTACATCGCCAGTTTAATCCTGACAGTCACAGTAGTTCACTGTCGACTCGTCATCTCGATTTGTACATCGGCAGCTCAATCCTGACAGTCAGAGTAGTTCACTGTCGACTCGTCATCTCGATTCGTACATCGTCAGTTCAATCGTGACAGTCACAGTAGTTCACTGTCGACTTGTTATCTCGATTCGTACATCGTCAGTTCAATCCTGACAGTCACAATAGTTCACTGTCGACTCGTCATCTTGATTCGTACATCGCCAGTTCAATCCTGACAGTCAGAGTAGTTCACTGTCGACTCGTCATCTGGATTCGTACATTGACAGTTCAATCCTGACAGTCACAGTAGTTCACTGTCGACTTGTTATCTCGATTCGTACATCGTTAGTTCAATCCTGACAGTCACAGTAGTTCATTGTCGACTCATCATCTCGATTCGTACATCATCAGTTAAATCCTGACAGTCACAGTAGTTCACTGTCGACTCGTCATCTCGATTAGTACATCGTCAGTTCAATCCATGACAGTTACAGTAGTTCACTGTCGACTCGTCATCTCGATTCGTACATTGTCAGTTCAATCCGTGACAGTTACAGTAGTTCACTGTCGACTCGTCATCTCGATTCGTACATCGTCAGTTCAATCCCGACAGTCACAGTGAGTTCACTGTCGACTTGTCATCTCGATTAGTACATCGTCAGTTCTTTTAATCAAGGTTAGTCCAACCATTGATTCAACCTGACAGTCACAGTAGTTCACTGTCGACTCGTCATCTCGATTCGTACATCATCATTTCTTTTGATCACGGTTAGTTCAACCGTTGGTCCAATCCATGACAGTCACCGTAGTTCACTGTTGACTCATCATCTCAAGTCATTCATCACCAGCCCTCTAGATTGAGGCAAATCCTTCATCATCAGTCCTCTAGATTGAGGCAAATCCTTCATCATCAGCCCTCTAGATTGAGGCAAATCCTTCATCATCAGCCCTCTAGATTGAGGCAAATCCTTCATTGCCAGCCCTCTAGATTGAGGCAAATCCTTCATCATCAGCCCTCTAGATTGAGGCAAAGCTTTCATTGTTAGCCCTCTAGATTGAGGCAAATCCTTCATCACCAGCCCTCTAGATTGAGGCAAATCCTTCATCATCAGCCCTCTAGATTGAGGCAAATCCTTCATCATCAGCCCACTAGATTGAGGCAAATCATTCACCATCAGCCCTCTTGATTGAGGCAAATCCTTCATCACCAGCCCTCTAGATTGAGGCAAATCCTTCATCATCAGCCCTCTAGATTGAGGCAAATCCTTCATCATTAGCCCTCTAGATTGAGGCAAATCCTTCATTGTCAGCCCTCTAGATTGAGGCAAATCCTTCATCATCAGCCCTCTAGATTGAGGCAAATCCTTCATCATTAGCCCTCTAGATTGAGGCAAATCCTTCATTGTCAGCCCTCCAGATTGAGGCAAATCCTTCATCACCAGCCCTCCAGATTGAGGTAAATCTTTCATTGTAAACCCTTTAGGTTAGGGTAGAACTTCCGCATCTATCAATCATTTTAAAGAGATTCTCAGAGAGTCCATCAGCTCTCGAAGGCCCTAATCGGTTCTTTTGGATTGAGCATTACAAAATTTGATCAACCAGGAGAGATTCAGAGATAGATCCTAGTTCTCGGTCATTTCGATCAACCGTGAGAGGTTTGGAGACGAATCCTGGTTCTAGTGCGAAAGTTAAGAGAGATTCCCGAAGAATTCCCTACTATGCCCAGCAGAAGATAATGATAATCAGAACTAACTCTCCGGATTAGTCATCCTAAAACACCGCCTGTAGTCAAAAGAACCCCAACGCCCGGGGCAAGCATTATCTATTCACAGTCAAAGGCTCCGTGTCTGCCGATAATCATGAGCTTCCTCACACCTTTGTCCAAAATCATGAGCTTTCTCACTTATTATGAGCTTCCTCACACCTTTATCCAAATCGTGAGCTTTCTCATCGTGAGCTTCCTCACTCCCTCATCCAAAAATTATGAGCTTCCTCACACCTTTGACCAAATCATGAGCCTTCTCACTTATTATGAGCTTCCTCACACCTTCGTCCAAAATTGTGAGTTTTATCACTTATCGTAAGCTTCCTCACTCCTTTGTCTGAATTCGTGAGCTTCTTCACTTTTCATGAGCTTCCTTACTCCTTCATCCAAAATTGTGAGCTTTTTCACTTTTCGTAAGCTTGCTCACTCCTTCATCCAAAATTGTGAGCTTTCTCACTTATCGTGAGCTTCCTCACTCCTTTTTCCAAACTTGTGAGCTTTTTACTAATTGTGAGCTTTCTCACTTATCATGAGCTTTTTCACTTATCATGAGCTTCCTCACTCCTTTTTCTACAATTATGAGCCCCCTCACCTACCCATCGATTATCATGAGCTTCCTCAAATAAAGATTATGAGCTTCCTCAGTAAATAAAAATCGTGAGCTTCTCTCTTATCGTGAGCTTCCTCACTCCCTTGTCAAAAATTGTGAGCCCCTCACCTACCCATCGGTTATCATGAGCTTCCTCAAATAAAGATTATGAGCTTCCTCAGTAAATAAAAATCATGAGCTTCTCCCTTATCGTGAGCTTCCTCACTCCCTTGTCAAAAATTATGAGCCCCCTCACCTACCCATCAGCTATTGTGAGCTTTCTCGCTTAACGGTTATCGCGAAACCCTTCTCCGATTGGCTATCTTGAACTTCCTCATTTATCGTTTGGTATCCAGGACTTCTGTGTCCGCCAATTATCTTTAATTGTTGTCCTCTGGGACCCCACGTTTGATTACATTTGTTTGCAAAGCACACTTCCCAAATTCCAGAAGTTTTCCCCTAGACCTAGAGTCTTCTTAACCTTGATGTCCTTATCCGAGTCATCCACCACATCACAGTCGCAAACACTAGCACAACACCAGCCCACTCAGAGTGGCACAACCCACTGCACCTGTTCATACTAAGATCAGAACACTAAATATGATAGGACTCAGGACACAATTCATATCACATCCATGCATTGCATATCACTCTTATAGCATAGCATCTACCTGATTATTGTGTACATGCATGTGTGATTTATTCCTTTGTGCCCTGAACTACGTCTTGGTCTGATTCCCCTTGGGATACGTAGGCAGCTCACGCAGAGCACGACCAGCACTAGGCCTCAGCATCATGGCATCTTTTGCAATGCTTTTCTATCCTAAATCTATAGCCTCCAAAAAGTCCTGTCTCTTCAGAAGCTTTGGCACTCGCTTGCAACATGCGTTGCCTCGCAAGTTCATGCCAAAGTGGGGCAAACTGTAGACACCCCATTTTTGTCGGCTGTCAGATTTAGGAGACCCATAGCTTGGTGGTTTACAATGATCGTAAAAGACTTAAAAGGACTCCTGGAAGCCAGTTTTATCTCTCACAATGTTCAGAATGACCAAAATGACCCTGAAGGCCCAAAAGCTCCCAGATTTGGATCAAAAGTTCTGGAAACATGCTACGTCGTAAGAAAAGTGATAAAATGAGTTTTGAAGTAAAATTGTATGAAATCGTCAGCTCCCAGAGACCCCCGGAAGTCCCGAAAGTTCCCGGAAAGCCCCCGTTGACCGGTTTGACCAAGTTTGACCAAGTTTGACCAAAATTGTCTGAATTTGGCGAAATCATTCTAGATCATGTAAAAAGTATTAAAATAAGTTTTAAAAGAAAATCGAGCAAAAACGTCAGCTCCTGGGAACTCCCGGAGGTTTCCAGAACTTCCCGGGAATCCCAGGTTTGACCAGAATTTGACTTTAGAACCGAAGCGCCATAACAATTTTCAAATACTTTTCATGGATACCAAAGGTCAATAGCTTTCCAACGGTATATTGCACATAATTTTCGGATTTAAAACGAGTTTATTATGAATTTCCGAAGGTAAAAAAGGCGATCAAATCGGCTTTTATCGCAAATACCACAAAACTTTTCAAAGTGACCTATCCCCGGTTTATTTTTTATGTAAAGTAGACTCCATTACCTTTCCAACAGTATATCACAACCTCAATTTGGAGTTTGTATGCATTTTCTGTGAATTTAAGACGAAATAGGGCCTTTTCGCGAATACCGGAACCTCTGGGGGCCTAAACAGGATTATCCAGACGATTAAGGAGCAGTGCCACCACGGCACTGGCCCATTGCTGCCGTGGCACAGGCCCAGTGCCGCCGCGGCACAGGCCCAGTGCTGCCGCGACACTCTCCTCCAGAATAGTGTATTTTTGTAATTTTTCTTGGGGGTTCATTTTGATTAATTGAAAACCAAAACGATGTAGTTCTATGTTCACAGATGTTTGGAGCCAATGGGAACACTTCTAAAACCCCAAAACCACCCCAAATTGGCCTATATAAACCCCCCATTGCTCTTCATTTTGGGGGTGTCAAATAGAAGCTTTGAAAAGTTTGGGAGAGAAAGTTGTAGAGATAAGGTTAGAATAGAGAGAAAAGAAGCTTTCTTCTTTGATTTTCAAAACAAAAGTGAGTTCTAAACTTTATTTTTACTTCATCACTCCTATTTACTTCAACATTCAATACACCCAACCACCATTTTAGTGAGCATTTAAGAGAGTGGAAGCTTCTTCCATGTCCAATGTCATCACATATGAGTGAAACACCAAACTACAAGTTCAATACATCATGAATATCATCTATTGATTGCTATCTATTTGCTTGCTTGTTTATATGATGTCCATCTCTTCTCACCTCATTTCTTTTTGATTTTCTTTATTTACTTACTAGTTCATCATCATCTAAATGATGACATGAAGTTTGAGGTGAGTGAATCCTTATGGATAGTAGCTCTTGACCTCAAAAACATGTTTGATAGATGATGATTATAACTTCAATACCTCCAAGGTATCCTTGAAGTTATGTTCAAATGAAAATAAATCTCTCCAACAACCTTGGAGGTTCTTGATGATGAGTTTGATGTTGACATTTTAAGTAGCTATAATCTTTATTGAATATTGAAAATATGCTTTCAAAACCTCTATTTCAAAACCCCTCTTAAAACCCCTCATTTTGATCTCAGGAAAGAAAACTCTAGTTTTTTTTCCAAAATCTTCAAAACAGTGAGTCAAAACAGTGAATGATCCGAGTTCAAAGATTTCTATAGAACTCAATACTCAATGTATGGATACAAGGCCACTTGGAAAGTCTTCCTAACTCATTAGAGAACACCCATGATTTTTGGTTTGATTTGGAAATACTTGAAAATGGTCCATTTGGACCCAAACATTCCTTTCGGACATTCTGCCTCTGCTGTCACAGCAGCTTGGTTGACTTCCAATGTCTTTTTCAGACAACCTTTTCAAAAGGGGTGGTCCTAACTTATTTTTCGCTTAAACTTCAATGTCTTAGGGAACCTTATGTATAAAATGGTCCTCTAGATCATTTGTTTCCATTTTCTAAGAGTTTTCAACATTTCAGTCGATAGTACGGACTCTATTTCTGAGTGACCTCTATTGTTTATATGATTTCTCTCAATCTGTGATAGTTATTGAAGATTTTCTTTTTGTGTTGTGTTCTAGGAACAATAAGGACGATCTCCATAAAATAGCATGCATTGAAAACATTTCTAACCCCTCTTTTCAATTTCCAAAAGATCATGTTACTGTTCTGTCCACTATTCACAGCAAGCACATTTTATCTTTCATTCTTTGATTTGATGCTTACATGCATTCCAAATTAGCTCATGTTTTAGGAAGTAGTTCATACTACATTTGTACATATCTTATAATGATTTCATTCATTCATTCATACATGTTATAGACTTCTAAGTCATTTTAGGAATCCATGAACACAAAGCACACTACAACCTTGGCACATTCTAGATACATACATTGCATCCATGCAAAGATTTGGGGCTTTGGTGACTCCTAATCTAAGTAGATTATAAGGAATGAACATGATCACACATCCATGCTTTCCCTCGATCTAATCATCATTTCTCATCCGTTCCGGGGATTAGGAGGTCTTCTTTTCTCAAAGATTAACATGCATCATACTAGCTTGCTAAGCATATTTTGATTTCTTTGATTATTTTGTTTCAAGAACAATTCATGTCCCCTTTAGAATAGGGAAACTTAATTACTTGATACATGATTAGACGATTTTTCCTTGGTTTATTTGTGTGATTTTTCACTTTACATTGTGTGATATTTGGCTTAGATCTTATGAATGATATCTTATCTTCAGATCTTCCATTTCAAATTTTCTTATGTAATGTAATATACTATCATAGTATTAATTGTCGAACCATACATTGTATGGGATGATTATTTGGATGCTAATTGAGGCCCGTCGAAAGACGGGGCGAGTTGAGGGTGTTTTAGTCGCGACAAAGGCTCTTTCCTCTCTCGTACCAAAACCCCGAACCAAGTTCTTTGGTTATGAAGGGCCGGTGCCCTTTATCCATTTGGGTGTGTCAAAATTAGGTTTCTTGGTTCCTTAAAGACCAAGTGGCGACTCTGTATCTGTTTTCAATAGACCTTTTTCTTTTCCTTTTTTAAAAAAAAAACAATCTCAAACAAGAGAAGTGGTCCAATCCCGCGTGTCCACAGACCCAGAGATGCCAAGGGCTGAGGTTACCAGGATAGAAAGGGAAAGGGTGGAAAGAGAAAAAGAAAGGATAATGACCGAAAAGATAGAGAAGCTTAAAAGGGTAATGCGCAAGGCTCAAGGGGTCGATACTTACCTGATGGAGCTGGAAGGTCTGTATGATAGGGTTCGTGAAACGCTACCTGCCGGTTTTAAAATGCCGGTTTTTGATAAGTTTGACGGGACAGGTAATCTGCGTAGTCATGTGAGGATGTGCATCGGGGCTTTCCAACCGATTGGGCTGAGCACTACCATGATGGCTGTCCTATTTCAGTAGACTTTAACCGAAGCCGCTCTATCCTATTACCTCACTCTTGAACCAAGCAAAACCCAGGTCTCGGAAGAAGTGATCAAAGCACTCGTGGCACAATATGAATACAATCAGGACCTGGATGTCATAGTCCGAGATTTGGAGACTACTAGGCAGGGAAATAAGGAATCATTTGCTGAGTATTTGAGTAGGTGGAGAGGAAAAGCAGCTTAGATGGTAAAGAGGACGTCTGAGAAGGATCAGATCTGAATGTTGATGAAGAACCTTCAACCTATCTACCAAGGGAAGATGAGATTCCAGTCGATCAACACTTTCGCCGAGGTTTTTGATGTAGGAACGAGGATAGAGGATGCAATCCAAGAAGGGGTAATTAAGAAAGAAGAACAGCCGAACAGATATAGGAGGCTGAATTATGGATCGAGTGGAGGACATTCGGGAGGTCACTTTGGCCTCACCGATGTCAATGCATTAAGCGGACTAGAGAGAAAGTTCGACATAGCACCAAGAAGAGGAATGGACAAACAGCCAAGGAAGTTTTCAGATTAAGGTATCATTGTCAACCACCCTTGATAGGCTAATAGCAAAGGGGCATCTCCGTCCGTTGGAGCCTCGACCTTTACCAAGTCCACTTCCACCAACCTTCTGAGAAGATCTCTATTGTAAATTTCGCCAACAAAAGGGTCATTCTACGGATCTGTGCACAAGGCTAAGGCACGAAATCCAGAACCTCATTGATAATAAGGTGATATTAGAGCCGCATGTCAAGACTCCTAATGTTACTAGGAATCTGCTACCGAACCATCATGCTGTACCACCACCATAGGGCCTCTATTGCTTGGGGATGGGAGATGCGACCTTCGATCCATCTAGGCTGATCACTAAAGTCGGGATACCAAGGAAGCCTTATCAGATGCCGGGGGATCCGATAATCTACACTCTAGGGGATCAATTGGATTGGTTGGGCCGAGAAACTGGCAACACTAATGTGGGTCAGGTGGAAGATGACCTGTGGTACGAGAGCGATAGAGAAAGAACAGAGAAAGAAAGTTTGAAAGTTGTTTCTGAAGTTGATAATCTATGGGCAAAGGAAGAAGTCAGTCATCTAACCCAGTCAGGGAGACATTTCAAGCCTCATGAGCGGGAGGAAGATCACCTAGAGAGAGAGTTGGATAAAGGAAAAGAAAAAAATGAATGACGAAGAAGAAGAGGATAGGGTTCTAAAGCAAATGATAAAGACTCAGGCCAACATTACCATCTGGGGATTGTTGATTCCTTCCAAACGTCACCGACAGACAGTTCTGCCTTGAACCAATCTAATGTTTCTATCGACACAACGCCAGAAGATCTCATGGGAATGATCTATAGGATTCCAACTCTTACTATTACCTTCTCATCTGATGACCTGCCTCCGGGAGGACCTGTTCACAATGAATTGATATATGTCACTATTGAATGCGTGGGAAAGACTGTGCCTTCTAGTCTTGTAGACAACGGGTCCACTCTAAACGTGGGTCCATTTCGAACAGCTAAGCGCATGGGTTTAGATGAATCAACATTCATACCATCTGAGCAGAGGGTGAGAGCATATGACAACACCCAGAGGACGGTCATGGGGATAATTCTCCTTCATCTCGCTGTAGGGTTTGTGGAAAAGGAAGCCGAATTTCAGGTCATTGACATTCCCACTTCTTTCAATTTGCTACTAGAGAGGCCATGGTTAGATAGTCTGGGTGCCATACCATCTACAGTTTATCAGAAAGTCAAGTGTGTCTAGAAGAGCAAGGTCTGTGATATTCTCGGGGACAGTTGGGTTCGTCCGTCTGAAGCTTCATTAAGCGCGCCAGTTTTGGAAGTATAATTTCAGGAGGAAGAGACAAGTCTGAGAGGGTTCAAATTTATTAACATGTTGGAAGGAGAGAAGCCGAGAGAATTCCTGCCGCTATATTTTGATCAGTACGCGAGTCTATTGGTCGTCGGGATTATGAAAAAGATGGGTTTCTTCCCGGGTATGGGATTGGGTAAGAATCATCAAGGTCTGCTGGAATTTCCAAATATCCCCACTCAGACTCACACTCATGGCTTGGGTTATCAACCATCGAAGAAAGAGCTGAGAGATAAGAAGAAGGCAACTGACAGACCATTGGACCCTTACTTGAAGACGCTCAATGAATACTTTGTGAAGGAGGGAGAGGATTTCCCCTTTTGTGGCTTCCCAGAACCATGGGTGGATCAGAAAGACAATTGTTTGAAGCCAGGGTTTGAGATCTTCTTCCCCCATGAATTCTTTGAGTATCAAGATCCATATATGCAGGTGCCCGTGAAGTTAGCTACTGCTAAAGATTGGATTGGTGCGCTGGATGGCTCAGTCATGAAGAGCCTATTGGGCGAAGAAAGTGCAAAAGTCGAGGGAATGGGCCGAGAAGAGGTCATAAGGGACAAGGTCGAAAAAGAACAAGCTGAGGGTTTGGTTGAAGGGGTACAGAGAGAAGACAATGAGGAGGACGTGGAAGAACCGAAAAAGAAGAGATGGAAGAGATTACCAAGACAGGGGATATGGAAGAATGCTTCATCACCAAACTGGGAGGAGAAAGCAAGAAAGAGTGGGTTTTTGAGTCTAGTGATAGGTATCCCCCACACCCAGAGTTTGTAATGGCCCAAATGAGGCATCTTTCAATTTCCATGTCTGTTGTAATTGCTCTAAAGAAAATCAATGAAAGTATGACTAATTCTGCCTACTCGAATGCGCTTAATGAATGTGATAAATGTGATGATCATGAAATACCAGATGAAATGCAAAAATTAATCAAAAAAGAAAAAGAATCCACATATAAAATCATTAAGAACACTCTAACGATTAATCTAGGAAATGAAGATAATCCTCAAAATGTTTTTATTGGCTCTACACTTAGCAAGGAAGAAAGCAAAGAATTAATCAATCTATTAAATGAATTCAAAGATGTTTTTGCATGGTCTTACAATGATATGCCAGGTATCGATCCAGAAATTGTCCAACATCATATCCCCCTCTTACCCAACTCAAAACCTGTAAAACAAAAATTGAGGCGAATGAGGCCTGAATGGGCACTCAGAGTCAAAGAGGAAGTTGAAAAGCAATTGAGAGCAAGATTCTTGATGGTCATTGAGTAACTGGAGTGGATCGCCAATATTTTTCCTATCCCGAAAAAGGACGGTCGTGTTAGGGTCTGTGTCGACTTTCGAGATCTGAACAAAGCCAGCCCTAAGGACAATTTTCCTCTACCTCACATTGATGTGTAGTAGACAATACAACGGGACATGAACTCCTATCTTTTATGGATGGGTTCTCAGGGTATAACCAGATTCTAATGGCGCTCGAGGATAGAGAGAAAACCACTTTCATCACACCACGGGGCACATATTGCTATAGGGTGATGCCGTTTGGGCTAAAAAATGAGGGTGCAACTTACCAGCGGGCCGCTACAACGTTGTTGTACCATATGATCCACAAGCAATTAGAAGTGTATGTGGACGATATGATTGTGAAATCTAAAGAGAGGAAGGGACACTTGGATGAATTGAGAAAGTTCTTTAGAAGGTTAAGGGAATTTAGAATGAGGTTAAACCCTCAGAAGTGCACCTTCAGGGTCACTACTAGAAAGCTATTGGGGTTTCTCACCACTCAGAGAAGGATAGAAGTAGACCCGAATAAAATAAAGGCCATAGTCCAAATGCATCTGCCCAAGAACGAGAAAGAGTTAAGGGGATTTCTGGGTAGAGTACAGTTCATAAGCCGCTTCATCTAAAAAATCACCTTAACCTGTGACCCGTTGTTTAGGTTACTCAGAAAAGGAGAGAAGTTTGAGTGGGATCCCCTTTGCCAACAAGCCTTCGATAAGATCAAAACCTATCTCCAAAACCCACCTGTCCTATCACCACCGTCACCCGAAAAGCCCTTGTTGCTATACCTTTCTGTGTCCAAAGATTCAATAGGGTGTATGTTGGCCCAAGAAGGAGAAGAAGGGCACGCAGAAAGAGCCATTTATTACTTGAGCAAAAGGATGACCGGATACGAGTTGAAATACTCACCCTTAGAAAAAGCCTATTGGGCTTTGGTCTGGTGCACCCGTTGTTAGGAAACTGCGTTCCCAGAATCCATTGACAGCGCGTATAAGTTGGTACTGCAAAAAAAATTACGTGAAAACTACAATAACCCTACAAGGGCGGAACTAGGGTTACCTTGAACTGCAAAAACGGATTGCTGTAGTAGACGAATCGAGAACACGAGCTCGATAACAGCTCACGATCTTCTACCATATTCCTCCACTGCCAAAATATCGAACTGAGTGTGGGCTCTTTCGAAATCCTTTCTGTTTTCTGCTCTCCCTCTTTTACGCTCTCTTTTCTATTCTGAGTTATAATTCTCTATATAGAAAAACGCAAACTGAGAAGAGAGCCAAAGCAGCATATATACAGGCTACGATAGGGACCATAAGAAGTCAATAAGGAATAGGCTTCCTTATGGAATTAGGAAACCCTAATTCGAGCTGAATCAGATTCCTATTTCCATAAATTATAATTCATACCACTAAAGAATTATAATTGCACTCCTACCCTTATCTTAAAAATATATTTTGAGCTCCATGTTATTAAATGCTTATTATCTCCCTACATTAAGATTACATATATCCATTAATTAAATATAATTACTGACAATCATATTTAATTAATTTCTTAAAATTCCTTGGGATCCTCTGCTTAACTTATCTGATATGTCGGATATAAAATCCACCTGCAGGGTTTGACATAATCAAAACTTATAAGCTTTCTCAAGGGGTTATCATCAATCCCAAAATTGAGACATGGACTCCATCATTAATTAATATCCACCACACAATTAATATTGCCACCCAATCCAATAAGATATTGACCCATTTAAGGATCTCACCATTTTAGGGATCAAAGTGTAAATATCAAATGTACGTGTCTACAAATTAACTTAGGATTTAGAGCATAAGCACTCATAATAGCCATGAGGTATTAATTATCTTATAAGTCAGCATAAAGATAATTACCCCATGTCAGTCCCGTTTAATACACAAAGTGTACCAGCATAGTGAGTTGAAACTATACCGTTTTTCGTAGGCAAGACAAACCTACTACAACACCATGCTGCAGTCCTACCGATGGTGTGTCCAATCCCATCTAAGACTGTAAACTAAAATCTTGCATTTTATAATATCTGATGGCCTGATCTTCTGTGTGTAAGCCGAACTCTACACACCAAACCATTTACTATATAGAATGAGAGACACACATGCATAATATTAAATAAATAATATAATACAAACATTGCCCACACAGATTCTCATAAAAAAAATGGATCAACTGATTTTATTAAATGAATAATAAATCAACTACATAAAGCATGGCTTTTAGTATATATCCCTAACAATCTCCCACTTAGACTCAAAGCCATGATGCGACACACCTCACTCCTATCCCTTCTACATGACTGTCAAAAGTTTTGGCCGGTAAGCTCTCGGTGAAAGGATCTGCCAGGTTATTTGCTGATGCTATCTTGGTGACTTCAACATCACCTCTTTGCACGATCTCTCGTATCAGGTGATACTTACGCTCAATGTGTTTTCCCTTCTTATGGGCCCTTGGTTCCTTTGAGTTAGCGACCGCTCTGCTATTATCGCAATAAAGGGTAATAGCCGATTGTACCACAGGTACTACTCTTAGATCCATAAGGAAGTTTCTGAGCCAAACGGCCTCCTTAGCTGCTTCCAAAGCAGCCACATACTCGGCTTCCATGGTGGAATCAACAATACATGACTGCTTGATACTCCTCCAAGTAATGACTCCACCACCTAGGGTAAACACATATCCTGAGGTAGACTTTCTGGAATCCCTATTTGACATGAAATCAGAATCTGTGCACCCAATGGGTACAAGACTGTCTGCTTGGTAAACTAAAATATAGTCTCGAGTCCTTTTCAGGTACTTGAGAATATTTTTCACCGCAGTCCAATGTTCTTGCCCTGGATTAGACTGATATCTACTAACCATGCCAACAGCAAAGCAGATGTCAGGTCTAGTACATAGCATAGCATACATTAGGCTTCCTACTGTCGAGGCATAAGGAACTGCCTTCATCTTCTCTATCTCATCAGGTGTCTTAGGACACTGATCCTTAGATAGAGTAATTCCGTGTCTGAAGGGAAGAAATCCCTTCTTGGAATCTTGCATGCTAAACCTTGCAAGAATATTGTCAATATAAGTGCCTTGTGACAAGCCCAACATCTTATTCTTGCGATCTCGCATAAGCTTGATCCCTAGGATGTGACCGGCTTCTCCCAAGTCCTTCATATCGAATTAACTGGACAACCATACCCTTATAGAAGATAATACCCCCACATCATTTTCGATTAGCAAGATATCATCCACATATAGTACTAAGAACACCACCACACTTCCATCATGTTTCTTGTACACACAGGATTCATCCGCGCATTGATCAAAACCAAAAGACTTTATTGCTTGATCAAAGCGGATATTCCAAGACCTAGATGCCTGCTTAAGTCCATAAATGGACTTTTTAAGCTTGCACAACATGTGTTCTTGGCCCTTTGCGATGAACCTGTCTGGTTACACCATATAGATGCACTCGTCAAGTTCCCATTAAGAAATGCTGTCTTGACATCCATTTGCCAAATTTCATAATCAAAATGTGCAGCAATGGACAAGAGAATCCGGATAGACTTCAGCATTGCCACCGGCGAAAAAGTTTCCTCATAATCGATTCCTTCTTTTTGAGTGAACCCTTTCGCAACAAGCCTAGCTTTAAAGGTTTCCACCTTACCATCTGCTCCTCTCTTTTTCTTATAGATCCACTTGCATCTAATGGGATTTATTTCATTGGGTAGTTCTACAAGATCCTAGACTTGATTGGAGTACATAGACTCCATTTCAGATTTCATAGCCTTTTGCCAAAGATTTGCATCTTTATCTTGGAGTGCTTCATTGTAGTTACAGGGGTCGGTACCTTGTTCATCAGGGAGCCGGTCATAAGACTCTCCCAAGAACATATACCGGTCAGGTTAAATAATAACCCTCCCACTACGACGAGGCACAACCCGTTTCTGTGTATCACTGATATTTCGTTGTGAAGATTTTGAACTTAATACACCATTATCTACACGTTGTACTGGTTCAGGAACCTGCGTGTTAATGGTTGGTTTGGGATCTACACGAGTTTCGATAATCCTCCCACTACGACGTGGTAATGGAATATCGATAACTCTTTCTTGTGGTGTTTCTTCTCGTACCATTGGTATCGAAGAAGTAAGTCTCGGTGTCTCTCCTCTCATTTCTTCTAGAACAATACGACTTTTGGGCTTGTGGTCCATAACATAGTCCTCTTCTAAGAATGTGGCATTGGTGCTAACAATAACCTTCTGATCCTTCGGACTATAAAATAGACCACCTTTAGTTCCTCTTGGATACCCAACAAAGAAACATATTTCTGTTCTCGATTCCAACTTTTCTGCATTCCCTTTCAGCACATGTGCTGGACTACCCCAGATCCGAACATGCCACAGACTAGGCTTTCGCCCAGTCTACAATTTCGTAGGAGTAGTAGGTACTGACTTAGATGGTACCAAGTTTAGAATGTATACGGCTGTCTCTAATGCGTGTCCCCAAAAGGAAATTGGTAAATCCGAATAACTCATCATAGATCTTACCATATCCATAAGAGTCCTATTCCTTCTTTTTGCTACACCGTTCTGCTGAGGCATACGGGGTGCAGACAATTGGGATGTAATCCCTTGCTCCAATAAGTATTCCCTAAACTCTCCCAAGAGGTACTCTCCACCACGATCAGATCATAGTGTCTTGATACATTTACTTAGACGCTTCTCTGTTTCAGCCTTGAAGTCTTTGAATTTCTCAAAGCATTCAGACTTACGCCGCATCAAATAAATGTACCCATACCTTGAGTAATCATCGATGAAAGTGACAAAGTACTCAAATCCCCCTCTTGCTTGGATAGTCATAGGACCACACAAATTAGAGTGAACCAGTTCTAACGGCTCTTTTGCTCTATAGCCCTTGGCCGAGAATGGCCTCTTGGTCATTTTACCTTCCAAGCAGGATTCATAAACTGGAAGTGCCTCCACTTCCAATGAGCTTAATGGCCCATTTTGAACTAGTCTTTGAATCCTTTTCAAATTAATATGACCAAGGCGTAAGTGCCAAAGATGCGTTTGGTTCATCCTCGAAGGTTCTTTTCTCTTAAATGGAAAACTATTTGTGTTATTCAATTCATTAAGTTGCAGTATAGGAGAGATATGATTTATAATATAAAGATCATCCACCAATTGACCAGAACAAATAAAACGTTTATTTTCTTTAATAACTACTACTTTATTAAAATGAACTGAATATTCATTCTTTACTAAACTAAAAACTAAAACTAAATTCCTTCTAATAGAAGGTACATAAAGGCAATTTCTTAATATTAAAATCCTATCTCTACCAAAACTAAGATGTAGATCTCCTACTACAACTGCTGCTACTCTCGTAGCATTTCCCATATATGGATAAATCTCTCCATCACTGAGCTGTCTGGTTCCCTGGAACCCCTGCAAAGAATTGCATACATGATCAGTGGCTTCCGTATCTACACACCAAGTACCGGTAGATCGGACCGCTAAACACGATTCAACAACTAGTAAATGAGATTTACCTTGATTGTTCTGTCTGGCGGGATAAACTGGACATTGCTTCTTCCAGTGTCCTAGCTGCTTGCAAACAAAACATTTGCCATTAGGCTTTTCCGGTTGTCCTCGTGGCCTTTGGATTTGCGGAGGACCCGCGACCTTCTTTTGAGCCTTTTTCATTTTCTTCTTGCCTTTTGGCTTTGAAGCAGAACCTTTCTCAAACACAAGAGCACTCCCTGACTTTCTGTTGAGTCCCTCAGCTGCCTGGAGTTCTTTAAGCAGTTCTGCCAAAGTATATTTAAATTTATTCATGTTGTAATTGAGGCAGAATTGCTTAAAAGACTCTGGCAGTGACTGGAGTACGATATCGACCTGGGTTTCCCCGTCGATTTCAGCTCCAAGGATCTCTAGTTCATTAAGAAGAGATATTATCTTAAGAACATGATCCCTTACAGGCGTCCCCTCATCCATGGTTGTGTTCATCAAGTCTTTCATGGCAACCTGCCTAGCAGCACGACTTTGATCCCCGAACATCTCTCGGAGGCTCTCCATCATGTCATAGGCACTGGTCATTAACTGATGCTGATGTTGCAGAACATTTGACATGGATGCCAAAATGTAACACCGCGCCATCTCATCAGCCTTGACCCATTGCTTGTGAGCCTGGGTTTCCTCAGCGGTTGCCCCCTCACCAGGTTGCTCAGGACATTCTTGAGTAAGCACAAACTTGTACTCTTCAGCAGTTAACACAATATCCAAATTCCTTTTCCAATCTATATAGTTTGGTCCAGTAAGTTTGTTTTCTTTAAGTATAACAGCAAGTGGATTGAAAGTGCCCATTTAAAAGCCTGAGAATCACATAACATAAATAATTACGTTTGGGCAAAAATTACTATGGATTCAAGTTAAAAATATTGGTTCCCTCTACCATATTTGAAAGGAATCACCCAGCAACCTGATACACCGCGAATAGTATGACTCGATGGGAAGTCATATACTATCCATCATTTGTTCAGATAGACAATTGCCTTTTAATTTTACTATCCAGGCAATGTACTTTGCCTAATAAAATTAAACTGCTGACTTGCGTTGGTCCTATAAATAATAACAGTGACTCAGATGGAGAGGATATTATTATTTATAGCTAAGTGTATACCATCACTTAATTCTAGGTCAAGAGTTCCATGAGGAACACCTCTGATGGAGAGGTGACCCACACCAATAATCACACAAAACATTCTTTTAAAGAAGTTTGTACTGATGATTCCATGATCAACTACATCCGATGGGGAGGATGACACTAGAGCCATCACACAAAATTAATCATATCATCTACAAACCAGTGATGGAGACCATGGGATTTATACTTGATAAATTCCCTCTCCAACTTAGAATTTTAAAAAAATTTGAGGGTTATAATTTTTTAGAAAAACTTTTAATTTAATTAATAAAAGATAATGGAATACTTGACAAGGATTAATTCATCCTTACTTGTGAAACCCACATGTGCAGATAATAAAATTATTCTATTCTCATGATTTTAGAAAATAAGTACTTATGTTTTCAAATTATGGAATTAGTTTTATTTCTAAATACACATGTAATTGTCCATCATTTTAAATTAATATAAATTAAACATGCAGCTAGACATCTGAAATAGGTCTAGGAACAATTATCCATGTTGTCCTATTCATTAAACATAAAACAATAATAATCATTCAATCACACATACATAAGGAAACCACAATAAAATAGGAATCTCACTATTATGGTCAAGCTGCAACTCTTGTGAAGAAATCTTCATTGAACCCGATTAGCTCTATATCGCCACTACGCACGGGGGTCGAGCTGCCCGGTCAGCTCGCGGGGATCGAGCTACCCGGTAAGTTTGCGGGGGTCGAGGGGGCAGCGCCCCCCGTGGGGTTTCCGGGGCAGCCCCCCGGAAGCTAAATCCGATTTACCATCAGCAACTGCCTTACAGAACTGTTTTCTGAAACAGCCTTCAGAAATTGCCTCCAGATTGCTTTCTGAAACTGCTTGTAAACTGTCTTCACGAACTGTCTTCACGGATTTACTTGAGATATATTACACAAACCCTATGCCTCCATAAAGGAGTTCACATGCTATTTCTTTGCAGTAAATTAACCACACATCAATCAAGCATGGGATCCAATACACACAAATTAACCACGGACAAAACCATCGTGGGATCCAATCACACAAAATCAGTGACCATAATAGTGGAATAAGAACGCTGCAAAACAAGGGTTAGCACAGTTCTACGTTCTATCCATCCATCATAACATGCATAAGATCTATTTTATTGGACAACATGGTTGCGTCCAACCCATACGCAGAATCAATGTTGCAGAATCAATGGTACTGCAAAAAAAATTACGTGAAAACTACAATAACCCTACAAGGGCGGAACTAGGGTTACCTTGAAGTGCAAAAACGGATTGCTGTAGTAGACGAATCGAGAACACGGGCTCGATAACAGCTCACGATCTTCTACCGTATTCCTCTGCTGCCAGATTATCGAACTGAGTGTGGGCTCTTTCGAAATCCTTTCTGTTTTCTGCTCTCCCTCTTTTACGCTCTCTTTTCTATTCCGAGTTATAATTCTCTATATAGAAAAATGCAAACTGAGAAGAGAGCCAAAGCAGCATATATATAGCCTACGATAGGGACCATAAGAAGTCAATAAGGAATAGGCTTCCTTATGGAATTAGGAAACCCTAATTCGAACTGAATCAGATTCCTATTTCCATAAATTATAATTCATACCACTAAAGAATTATAATTGCACTCCTACCCTTATCTCAAAAATATATTTCGAGCTCCATGTTATTAAATGCTTATTATCTCCCCACGTTAAGATTACAGATATCCATTAATTAAATATAATTACTGACAATCATATTTAATTAATTTCTTAAAATTCCTTGAGATCCTCTGCTTAACTTATCTGATATGTTGGATACAAAATCCACCTGCAGGGTTTGACATAATCAAAACTTATAAGCTTTCTCAAGGGGATATCATCAATCCCAAAATTGAGACATGGACTCCATCATTAATTAATAACCACCACACAATTAATATTGCCACCCAATCCAATAAGATATTGACCCATTTAAGGATCTCACCCTTTTAGGGATCAAAGTGTAAATATCAAATGTACGTGTCTACAAATTAACTTAGGATTTAGAGCATAAGCACTCATAATAGCCATGAGGTATTAATTATCTTATAAGTCAGTATAAAGATAATTACCCCAGGTCAGTCCCATTTAATACACAAAGTGTACCAGCATAGTGAGTTGAAACTATACCGTTTTCCGTAGGCAAGACAAACCTACTACAACACCATGCTGCAGTCCTACCGATGGTGTGTCCAATCCCATCTAAGACTGTAAACCAAAATCTTACATTCTATAATATCTGATGGCCTGATCTTCCGTGTGTAAGCCGAACTCTACACACCAAACCACCTACTATATAGAATGAGAGAAACACATGCATAATATTAAATAAATAATATAATACAAACATTGCCCACACAGATTCTCAAAAAAAAATGGATCAACTGATTTTATTAAATGAATAATAAATCAACTACATAAAGCATGACTTTTAGTATATATCCCTAACACTCGTCGCCTTAGGCACTACGTGTTAGCATTCCTTGTAACCCTGATATCCCGGATAGACCCACTCAAATACCTATTTGAAAAACCCGTGTTGACCAGTAGGATTTCCAGGTGGACCATGATGCAAGCTGAGTTCGATATTAAGTATGTTACCGCCAAATCCGTGAAAGGAAGAGTTATTGCTGAGTACTTGGCTGACATTGCAATAGAATTAGAAGAAAAGGGTGAATTTCAGTTTCTAGACGAAGGAGTAATGGAGGTAAAGAAGGACTTGTTGAAAATGTACTTTGATGGAGCGGCCAACCAAACGGGCTACGGGGTTGGAATCATTCTCATAGCACCCGATGGGGCCCCTACCCTATTGGCCGTCAAACTCAGGTATGACTCAACCGATAACACCACGGAGTACGAATCGTGCATAATTGGGATGGAAGCAGCCTTAGCCCTGAAAGTTGGAAGGATTGACATTTTCAGAGATTCTAACCTGATCATATCCCAAGTACGAGGTGATTGGAGGATAAAGTATGGGAAGTTGAGACCTTACCATGACTACCTAGAGAGCCTAAAAGTGCAGTTTGAAAAGATTTCCTTTTATACCTTCCCCATGAGAAGAACCAGCTAGCCAATTCCTTAGCAACCCTAGCCTCAATGATCCAAATCCCCTTAAGAACTACCATGATCCAGCTATCCATAGAAATAAGAAACTAGCCTTCGTTTGAAATGATCGCAGCCATAGAAGAGGAAAGTGAGCTACCTTGGTAAAAAGGGAGAGTACCCCGATGGAGCCTTGAAAAAGGACAAAAAGGCTGTGCGATAATTTTCCACCTAGTTTGTGATCTAGGCAGATAAGCTATGGAAGAAATCCCACACCGAGTATAATTTGGATTGCTTATACGGGAGGGAGGCCAAGAGAATGATAGAAGAAATACATGAAGGAGTATTTGGGCCCCACATAAACGGGCACATGTTGGCAAAGAAGATAATCCGACAAGGGTATTATTGGACGACCTTGGACAAAGACTGTTGCGAATATGTTCGGAGGTGCCATAAATGCCAAATCCATGTGAACTTGATGCACACCCCGCCATCTTAGCTCTATAGCATGATTACGCCTTGGCCATTTTCCGTCTGGGGTATTGATATTATTGGTGAGGTAGTTCCAAAAGCCTCAAATGGGCACCGATACATAATTGTAGCCATCCATTATTTCACTAAGTGGGTGGAAGCCGCATCGTATGCAACTTTGAAGGCTAAGGATGTGGTGAGCTTCATTGAAAAGAACATAATTTGCAGATACAGGGTCCCAAATGAGTTCATTTCTGATCACGGCAATCATTTCTAAGGGGAAGTTATCCTGCTGTTAGAAAAATATAAGATCACCCGTCACCAGTCATCTCCGTATAGACCGCAAATGAATGGGGCGGTAGAGGCGGCAAATAAGAACGTCAAAGCAATCTTAGGGAAAATGATGGACACATATAAGGATTGGCATGAGAAGCTACCATTTGCACTATAGGGATACCGGACTTTTATGAGAACTTCTACAGGAGCTACACCGTATTCGCTGGTTTATGGGATGTAAGTTGTCCTTCCCGTTGAGGTAGAGATACCCTCTCTAAGGTTTTTGGCCGAATGTGAGATAATTGAGTTAGAATGGACACGGGGAAGGTATGGAGAATTGATGTTACTAGATGAGAAAAGGTTAGCTATAATAAATCATACTCGGGGATATCAGAAGAGGATAGCTCGCGCTTTCAACAAAAAGGTCCACCCAAGGAAACTTGCTGAGGGTGACTTGGTCGTCAAAGAACTGAAAGTGCCTGTTTATGACCCTAGATGAAAATTCAAACCCAACTGGGTCAGGCCATACATCATCAAGGCTCTCCTCTCTGGAGGAGTGGCCTATGTTATGGACCTAGATGGGGTTTTAAACAACCAATTAACCTCGATCGCCTCAAGAAATACTTTGCTTGAAACCCCTTTTGTTTTGAAACCTCCTACATCGATGAACTACGCTTGATCTGATTCCTGCTAGGGGATACGTAGGCAACCTACTCAGTTCGGTCACTAATAATTGCCTAAATGGCACTTTTCGTCAATCCGTAAATCAAACTACTGCGGACTTGATACCCATTTAGGGATAAGTAGGCGGGCTCTTGAAAGCCTTGGGTCCATGAAAATAAAAAAAAAAAACCCTGTGCTAAACTAGGGGCAAAATTGCGTTTGCCCGAAACCACCTCAAAGCCCCAAAACCAGGGGCAAACTTCGTTTGCTATCTTAAGAACCCAGATATTTACTTTGAAACCTGTCTCTAGATCTCTTGGCTATTAAAATAAGTACTATAAAGAAATAAATAAGGATTCATGGTATAGAGTGATTAAGATTCCAAAAGCAATTTTCAAAGAAGTAGTGATAAAAGCCAAGAAAAGACATTAAAAGGGAGAATCTTCATAACTTAAAGACGAATTGGAAGAATGAACACTTTGATTGAACATGTTAGGACATTTACTAAAACTTGAAAGCATTCTTTAAAATAAAGACAAAATCACATCTCAAAAAGCGCAGTAAGAGTAGGCAGGGTCTGTTAGAAAGTTTTGTAAATAGCAAACTTTTCCATATTTTTGTCTATTTTATTTCATTATGCCTATATCCATCAAGCCTGTCTCGCAACCAAGGTCTGGATCTCTAGAAGATACTCAGCAGTAGGCACAGTCAAAGCAAGAGTCCTCAGGCATGGAGCAGCCATCCTGCCATGCCAAGCCTTAATGAAAGCCATCACAATAGAAGGACGCAAAGTAGACCCCCTCGTGAAATTAGTAGTAACGGCCTCGGTAGTATCCTGCAAAAGACCAAACTAGCGGACCACCCAATGAGGAATGTAGAAAGTAGTAACATGCAAGCCCAGCAGCCAGATACCAGGCCGCCCAGGGAACCGTAGTACGACAGAGTGATGAACCCATTGCATGTAGATCCAACAAATGTCATCAGAAGAAATACCTCAAAGCCAGTCGAGCCAGGTATCAACAACATAGAATATGTGGTGGATCTCTATACGATCATAAGGAAGTGATCCGCATAGGAGCGAAGGGTGGATAAAGAGGTTCAAGCGCTCTATGAGCCAAATCTGTAAAACAAAAGGTGCCCTGGCAGATAACACGGCCCCGGTAGAATGGGCACGATCTAATCCAATCAAAGTCTCACCAAGAACCAGCATAACAGCACTCTTCATTTTCCTCAAACCACAGACAATGGGTATGAGAATGTCGGAAGATAACTGGAAGAGGAAATAAGAAAGCATAGCAGTCGATAAAGTACTACGCCGTGTAACCTGATGCCCGCTGTCATAAGGATCCCCGATGAGGGCGTAGACCAAAGAGAGATGCTCAAAATCAACCTGCCTGTTATGTATAAAAGTGCATGCAACACTACGGGATATATGGAGAAGAGCTGCCAAATCCTGAACATTCCTAGCTTGCACTGGAAGAATAGTCAGATCCGCAGAAGGATTAGTATGAAGAATAGTGCTGAACTCCTCGAACAGAGGACAAATCTCTTGGTAACCGAAATAGAAGACATGAAGTGAGGGATCCCAAAACTAAGTAGCAGCTTGAAGTAGGCTTTCATTTAGGGTCATCCGTCGGAAGGAGAAGAGGTCGTTTAGTCTAGAGCACTCAAAATCAAGCTCATCAATACCAGAGAGAGTATCCATCCAAGGGAAAAGGATTTGGGGACCAATGGGGGCCATTTGAAAAAGAAGAGAATGAAAGAAGAGAGTGTTTTGCGGAGTTTTGAAGAAAAATGGGGTATAAATAGAAGTGGGTCTGCCCAAAGCACAAGGCGGCACTTGAAAAAGCGGAACAACACTCTATCATGTGCCGTACGGCAGTCTGTAAATGTCGTTCGACATTCTCTGACTGCCGCAACGGCTCTCACCGAGTGCCACATAGGCCAAATCGAGTGCCACAAAAGCCTATCTTTTGGCCATAATCTATTTGTACTGTTTTCTGCCCCCCTGTAAACAAAAAACTGAAAAAAAAAAGCAATAAAGCGTGTGCATCATGCAGCACATGTAACAAGATCAAGCTATGGTCGCATTCATTCATCCATTCATTCATATAAAGAGATAATAAAAGCAATGACATTCGCAGAGGTCATAAAGAGTAATAATAAAAAGACCAAGCCATGGTCACACATATGATGAGCAATAATAAGAAATAGAAAAAGAAGCAATCGCAATAAAGTGATGAAGATACCTATCCTATCTGAACTATCCAGAAACCATCCTAATTATAATAAGCGAGCATATATGCATACAGTCATCCAAAGTATGTGCATCCTCCCCAAAATACTCATAAATACATAAAAGAGAGATAAGGTGAGGTCAGCCTTGGCCCCGGCCTCAAGTCTGGTGGGTCATGCGACTGAGGGGCTTCTCCTCTGACTCTGTCCCGCTCCCTCTACCTCTGCCTCTGCCTCTGCCCCTGCCATCACTAGTACCCCCACCGCTGCTGCTACCTCAGCCAATGCCGTTGCCTCCAGGGGCATCACTAAAGCTAATGCCGAACTGCTGAAACTGCTGCTGAAGCACCCCCACCTATTGGGCCAGCGCCCTGTTCTCCTCCACCTAAAAGGAGAAAGGAGGTAAAACTCGGGAGTTCTTAAGATAAAATAAAATTTTGAAAGTAGAGTGGAGATTTTACTTGGGCCCTCAACTGGGCCGCGGCCGTCGCCCGAGCTCCCTCATGCTGAAACCAAGAGTCGAAAATAAAGATTAGTAAACAAGAGGCAGCCAAAATCAATGAGAGAGACGAGAATAATGTCTTACCATCCACTCTCGCTCGAGGACCCATTGCCGCACGTCAAGCCCTCCTTCGCATAAGCATACGGGACATCATCATACTGAAGAGGAATGATAGGGGCACCCTGAGAGAGTCGGGGAATCATCGTCGAGAACTACTCGTCGAAGGAGACAGTCGACATGGCCCAATTCCACTCGGGTAAAGCAGGAGGACGAATAGCGGCAGGGACGGGCTATAAACAATAAGGATTAAATGTAAATAAAGAATAAGAGAGAACTTAGGAATGGATACAGAAATCATATACTCATCCAGGTCACTTCTATCAGAGGGAAGTTCAGCATCAGCTTGGCAGCACGAAAAGCTGCATATCCCGTGGAGGGGTCCACGAAGTCATGGATGCCCAAGCCCATTAGAGCAGTTGTAAGCGCACTACCCTGAAGCGTGTCCGTGACTCTTATAGAATCTGGAGGAGGGTATGGCACAAAGAATCTGGGAACCGCTAGAGACTTCCTAGTCACCCTTTCTCCTAAATACAACACCCAAGCTTCTGGCACATCTAGTAGCCGTCTCATCGGGTCATACCCACCTGATGCCTATATCCTCGCGGAAGTAGTAGGAAACACCCTAAGCCATGGCTGCCAGCGAACATACAGCTCTCTCAAGTTTGTTAGGAAATTCCTGAATGCCGTAAAATCGTGAGCCCCGGTCTTCCGCCCGACCCTGTCGTTTGCCCATTTCAGTCCCTGGGGCATAATGAGGGCATCAGCATCACGTGTCTCAGGGGACATCATGTGAAAATACTCGTGGGACCAAATTTACAATATAGATAAGGAAAAGAAAAGAAGGTGTGAGTCTCACAGTTTAAATAATTTCTGGAAGTGTGATAAAAATGAAATATAATAAAAATCAAGAAGAGGGCGTACCTCCCATGCCCTCCAGAAACCACCTGTAGAAGCTGGCCGATCCCAGGAAATGTCCCCCATATGCTTGTATAGGATGGCTAATCCTACACTGGCCCAGTCATACTGCTAAATTGCTCCCATGACCTTCAAGGACCCTACCAGTGCTACAGAAACCTGATCCCCCTTGGTGCTCAGCAGAGAGCACCCAAGCACATACATGAGGAAGCCTCCAGCCATCTGCTCATTTGTAAAGACCTCCTGGCCCCTAAAAGTATCCATAAACCTCTTGGCCGTGACCAAGGGCTCCTCGGGGATGACTCCTAGCAAAGGCAGTACCCGGTCCCACTTGGTGACGGTATCTAGGTACCATAGGCACTCCCCCCAAAAGGGATCCTAGTAATCATAGAGAAGTCCAGCGGGGTGATGGTCATCTCCCTGAAGTCAAAGTGGAACGTGCTGGTAGTGTCCCACCAACGCTCTGCTAGGGCATGTATCTGACGAAGATCGTTTGAGCTCTTTATCAAGAGCTTGACAAAATCTCTGAAGCCAGTAGCAATAATCAGACCCTTCACGGTCTCGCTCAACTCCTCGTACCAGGCAAAGCCGTGAGCTAGGCTGTCGTGTCCTTTCAGCACGTTAGGAGGAAGCTGTAAAAGAAAATTGTAAGGTTCAAATGTCAGCAAGTGAGTGAAAGAATGGAAAGAAATAAAGAAACAAAGAGTGATAAACAAAAATAACAAAAAATATACATAATAACAATAAATGAAAGAGCAGTGATAATAAAAAAGGAATGAATAAGGAAAAGAGTGAAGACGAAAGCGTCTAAGTGCTTGGGGAGATTTCACGGGTTAATTTCTTGAGAAAATGCATGTAGTCCTGATGATATGACTAACGCCCACGAATCTTGTGTGAAAAGGTTTGAAAGGAGCATAGTTTCAAAAGAAATTCACAAGCATAAGGGTCATTATTCATAAGGAGTGTTTGGAAATTTTGATTAACGTGCATAGCATTTAAAAGTTCCTTGAGAAGAGTTGAAAATAATAATAATAATAATAATAATAATAAATAATAATAATAACAAAATTGATACAGGTGAAAGATTGTAGCACCCAGAAATTTGCCTAGAAATTCCACGTAAGAATTTAGAATAGAGTCGTCACCCCAGAATACGGTTACAGAAGATCCATTAGGATGACCATAGTTTGGAGTCCTTATTAGGATCCTTAGTAATCGTCTTGACGACGACTACGTTGATTCGAATCTAGTACCTATTAGAATAGACGTAAACCCGACGCAAGTAGTTTCTAAGTTGGAAACTATAGTCGTACTTGAACTTAGACTTGCTCACAACCCCGTTAATAGCTACATCTATGCCTGTCTTCACTTTCACTGCTGTATACACAACTGAGACACTGGCACTTGCCTTACGTACACATCCCAAGAATTGGACCCACACTATTCCTTGATGGTCACGTGGACCCCACACTTATCTACCCTTGGACACACACCCACTTACACATATGGGTACACATTGTGTACCCACCATACACAACCAAACCCCCCCTCACCATTCCTCTATAAAAGTATCACACTACAACCTCATCCACCCTCCCAAATCTGTCCATGGCAGATTTGTATAGAGAGAGAAACCAAGTGGAAGCTTGGAGCTCCACCTAATACACACCGGTTGTATACACCACCCAACTACACCACCCCCACACTCCCTCTTTCCATTCCTCTCTGTACCCACACCCACATTGCTGCCTAGACCCTCGAAGAGAGAAGGACAGACACAGAGGAGAGAGAGAGAGAAGAGTTGATCAAAGAAAAGGAAGGAAGAATAAGAAGATCTGAGGCTCCTTGAGGTAAACCCATACCCTGCATTGTTCCTGCACCCTTGCATGTCATTCA
Source organism: Hydrangea macrophylla (assembly GCA_033977485.1). Taxonomy (NCBI): domain Eukaryota; kingdom Viridiplantae; phylum Streptophyta; class Magnoliopsida; order Cornales; family Hydrangeaceae; genus Hydrangea; species Hydrangea macrophylla. Next base: position 52,380,960 of record CM066991.1, on the reverse strand, counting down.
GAAGCTCTTAGGACCCACATGCAAGCAGCCAAACAGAGCTCAAGGCTCTGCATGAGCTCCGGTAGCCATGGAAGCTCCACCTTTGAAGCTTGATTAAGAAATTATGACCAAAACCCCTTTTGATCACACCAAACAGATCCTTATGGTCCCAGGAAGACCCCCTATGAACAGTTTTTAGTTTAGAGGATGTTTGGGGAGCCATGCAGGTCATTATTCTCTCAAATGACCGAAAGAATAATCGGCTAGTAGGACCACCAAACGAATGAACCCTCGATCCAGCTTCTAGTATGTGAAAGAGGGGCAAATTCCGGTCACAATGCCGTTGGTTTCATGGATTTTGGGATAGAGATGAGAGAGAACGGGTAGTTTGAAGATTTTCCGGCGAGCCACGACTTTCCGGCGACGCCAACTCGCCGGAGAAGATGAAGAAACCCGTTTGGTTTTGGGTTATAAGAACCGGGTACGGGTCGGGTGTGGTTAGGGTTGGTCTGAGTGTGTAAGTGGGTAGGGTCGCGGTTCGGGTTGTTTTAATATAACCCGTGGATCTTTTAAGTGGGACGACGCCGTTTTGGGCGTCGGGTTAGAGTTCGGGTCGGGTTTGAGTTTGGATGGGTTTAGTTGTGTGAGGATGTGGGTGCGGGTAACGATTAGGGTCGGGTTTAATTTAAACCCGAGAAGCCTCTAGTGGGACGACGTCGTTTGGAGTTCGGGTTGGGTTCGGGTAGTTGGGTTGGGTCGTGTTGAGTCTATAGTTGGGCTTAGGGTTTGGGTCGAGTTCGGTTCGGGTTAGTCTAGGTTCGGGTTTATGGGTAGGATTAGTTTGTTAGAGTAAGTGGGTTTCGGATTCGAGTTAGGTCCAACCCGAATGGGTTTTAGGGTAGGTTTCTCTTGTGTGTGTATATGGGTAGTCCGTTTGGGTTTTGGTTGGGTCGGGTCTGACCCATCGGGTCACGAGTTTGGGTTTTCTTGTGAGTGTATTTGGATGATCCGTTTAGGTCGGGTCGGTTCGGGTTTGACCCGTCAGGTCTGAAGATTATTAATATTATTAATATTATTATGATTATTAATATTATTATTAGTATTAATTAGTTTAAAAGGTTTTAATTAGTTTTAATAATTATAAATAAATATAAATTTATAATTATACCATTAAGGTTTTTAATATTATAGAATATTATTTTAATATTCTCTATATCATTATTATATAATATATATTATATATTTATTATTTATATGGCTAAAATAAATAATAAATATCAGTTTTAAATAGTTTTAAATAATTAATAAATACCTAGATGTATTTATAAATTCTAGAAAATTAGGGTAATAACCCTGGGACTATTTTATTTCATTATGTAAGTTATAAAACTATAATATTATAGTCCAATATTTTTAATAATTAATAAGGAGATATTTTATGAGTATGTTAATTATTAAAAACACCAAACGAGCTCCTAAAATTATGAGATAAATACTGGTAGTGTATTTTAATATCTAGTATTTAATAAAAATACTTCTAGTACTGATTTCTTTGTGTAATTATGATTACATATTTAAATCCCGTTTCGGGTATTTTCTGGTATATATTATCTTCAATAATTCATAATAAATAATCTAGGACTCCGAAAATTACGCGGTCAGTTCCCAGAGTCTTAGAATAATGTCTAGAATATTCCCTTAAAGTTTGGTGACTTTTTGACTCGGTCGAAAATACAGCCTGTCTTTTAGGACTCGCATTAGTATAGTAAGCCCTACCCTTTACCTCGTAAAATGCGACGGACTCCGATTATTATTGTAGAACTTGACGGTTATCTGTTTTTCGAGGATCGATGACTCGAGGTGAGTTTCCTAACCTCACTCTAATCCTAATAAGATTAATATAAGATGTTTAAAAGCTACCTGTATGATATCTTGTATAAGTGATATGTTGATTTATGATGTCACGTGCATTTCCAATAATTGTAAGACTATGCAAAGCATGTTATGGTAGTGCTATCGCATACGTGAGCATGTCAAGGGTTTTTATCTATATGGTTATCGGTATCAAATCCATGTTATGTGATCCATGCTCTATATGTTACGTTTCTGCTACTAATTGTTAAATACACGTTTTACGATGTTGTTGACTGGAATATATAACGCATGCTACGATAAAAAAAAAGGAGAATGAAAGTGGTTTAGCATATGGGTATTGGTAGTGGACTCACTTGCATTTCGTGACATGTGTCAGTATACGTTGTGTGAGAAAGATAAGTGTTTGATGAGAATGTGAATGAGATGAGATATGTGAATGTGAACGAGATGTGATTTCTGGATCCGATGGATCAACGGCTGACGAGCCGGGTGAAGATGAATGGTTAGGGTTCCTAGCGCGCCTCTCGCCGTTGAAGACGTCTGGTGATGTGCATACGTGGTTGAAGACGTCCCATGTATCGTTGAAGATGTCCAGCTAGTGCTCTAATATACTTCTCAGCCGTGTAGACTACCGGTGAGAGTATACACAGGGTTGAAGACGTCCCATGTACCAGTTTCATTGTCTACAGATAGTGTGCGTCGTGAAGACGTCCGGTGGCCTATCAAGGGAATGAGTATGAATTGATTGTGATAGTATGTTGTCATCCTTGATATACCGCGTGTTGTCAAGTGGATGAGAAAGAGAAAGCGAATGATGAGATTGAGTTGATGAGTAAAAATGATTTGGTTCGAAGTGATTTGGTTTGGAAAGTTTTGATTTTAAAATGAAATGAGTACCTGTTTAGCAAGGGTCTTTAAAAAAAAGTTGGGAGTGAGTAACATTGGTCATGCATTTGCACGCACGAGAATAAAATAAGGAGAATGTATTCTATGATGTTATGTTTATCTGTTTACCTGTCTTGTTGAGACCTCTGCTATGCCCGTGGTGAGAATGCGTCTTTTGATAAGAGATTAACCACACCTTAAAGTACTAAACTATGACGTGAGTTGAGAGATGTTATGTGTTTACTTATTATTGTGCGGTTGAGACTCTCACTCAGCCTTGTTCCAAGGCTGACGACATGTTACGCCCTGGGCATTCGTATGCCCAGAGTGTTGCATGTTTGGAGATAGATAGAAGAGTTCAGGATGCAGTACCATGGAGCCAAGGAGAATAAAGCCCTGCCCAAGATCTGATAGACAGTTTCTCAAGTTTAAGATTATGTAAATTGTTTAGTATGGCCCTTGTATTAGAATTTGAAGTTAATGTAACCCTTGTTTAAATTTTTCGTTGCTGTATTCATACTCTGATAACTTTAGGTCATGCTTATGCTCTAGTTTTTCCCTTATGATTGGGCGGTGCAGAGTTAGAAGGACAGGACGGTTTGCAATCTAGTTACGTGTCTACGGACCCATAAAGGAAAATTTTTATTTTCCCTATTTTTGGCTTACTCCGGGGCGTGACAGGGTTTTTAGTGGTATCAGAGCGTAGGTTTAGGCATTTACCGTTTGTCCTATACACTTTAAGTTATAAACTATTAGATCTTTTCCCCACTTATGAAGATACTAACCTTATGATAGTTTATATTGGACAGGTTAGCATGGAACCCTTCTATGTCCAAGACGGGTTTGGAGGACATTGGGTTTACCCAGATCGTATAGAGCCTGAGATGATAGAGGACCCTGATTGGCCCCTAGAGCCAGCCTGGGATGCATTTATAGGTATAACCCTTACTAGCGTACACCATGGTTAAGAGGAAACAGAATACTCAGAATTCACCCAACAGACCAACAAATGTGATACCTCCAGTAGTGGATCCAATAGGATTGATAGGAGCCCTTGTCCGACGTGTGGAGCAAGCAAGTGACCACCTGGACGGCGTCATCAACAACGGAAATGCTCGTCAGATCAGAGATAAACTGCTTGAGAGATTTCGTGCACTTAAACCAGGGACTTTCACTGGAATGACGGAAGCATGGGAAGCTGACCAATGGCTTCATGATATGGAACGACTGTTTCAAGCCCTTGAATGCTACGAGACTGAGAAAAGACGCTTGGCTGTTTTCCAATTGACGTATTCAGCATCCGATTGGTGGGAATCTGTCGAAGCTACAATGGGCAAAGATGTTACAAGGAGAATGACATGGGAAGCATTCAAAACAAAATTCCTAGCAAAGTACTTCCCAAGAACAGAAAGAAACAAGAAGAAAAAGGAATTCATAGAGCTAGTTCAAGGCAACATGACAGTACAAGAATACACGGCAAATTTTGAGAGATTAACGCGATTTGCTCCCTACATGGTAGATACTTAGCGAAATAAGACACTGCAATATTACGAAGGACTTAATCTAGACATTCAAAAGACATCAGCAGTATACCTTGACCAACCATTCGAAGAAATGGTCGAATTAGCCACGCAACTAGAGAACATAGCTTTGAACAGCAAGAAACTAGAGATCCACCAACAAGGAGGAAAGGATCACTGGTTCCAGGCAACTAACCCAGGAGGAAGTCGAAGAGGCAATCAGGTGTCACAAGCAACCGCTCGAATGCAGTCTGTAATCACCGGAGGAAACTCTGAACACACTCAGAATCATAACCAGAGACAGCGATTCAGTGACAGAAAAGTTAGTCAGACAGCCGTTCAGACACAGACAAAGCAAAGTGATATCTGCTATAACTGCAGAATACCTGGACACCACTCCAAAGAATGCACAGCACCGAAACGACTCACAGGACAACAGGTGCAGTGTTTCAATTGTGGAAAGACTGTCCATGTACGAAAAGTTTGTCCCGAACAAGAAGTTCAGAACAATGCTCCACCACCACAGAGATCTAGAAAGAGAGCTCGTAGATCAGTAAATCAATCCCAGCACTGAACAGAATGGAAGACCGAAGGTACCATGCCTACTGCCAGAACTTGGAATCTTATATGGGGATGGTATTACAAGATGTTTAGGATACTCGAGAGAAATTATGAGGAGGAGCTGAGGTATTTCCAGGAAATTAGACCCCGGAATAGTTGACAACAACTTATGGTCCGATAGACCATTTAGATTGATAAGAGCGCCTGAGTTGGTGTAGAAAGACTAACCTAATGGGTAGGAATTTGTACATTTTAAGACCTAGCAAACTCTAGATTTCGAGGACGAAATCCTCAAATAAGGTGGGAAGAGATGTAGCACCCAGAAATTTCCCTAGAAATTCCACGTAAGAATTTAGAATAGAGTCGTCACCCCAGAATACGGTTACAAAAGATCCATTAGGATGACCATAGTTTGGAGTCCTTATTAGGATCCTTAGTAATCGTCTTGATGACGACTACGTTGATTCGAATCTAGTACCTATTAGAATAGACGTAAACCCGATGCACGTAGTTTCTAAGTTGGAAACTATAGTCGTACTTGAACTTAGACTTGCTCACAACCCCGATAATAGCTACATCTATGCCTGTCTTCACATTCACTGTTGTATACACAATTGAGACACTGGCACTTGCCTTACGTACACATCCCAAGAATTGGACCCAGACTATTCCTTGATGGTCACGTGGACCCCACACTTATCTACCCTTGGACACACACCCACTTACACATATGGGTACACATTGTGCACCCACCATACACAACCAAACCCCCCTCACCATTCCTCTATAAAAGTATACTCCCTTACCCACACTACAACCTCATCCACCCTCCTAAATCTGTCTATGGCAGATTTGTATAAAGAGAGAAACCAAGTAGAAGCTTGGAGCTCCACCTAATACACACCGGTTGTATACACCACCCAACTACACCACCCCCACACTCCCTCTTTCCATTCCTCTCTGTACCCACACCCACATTGCTGCCTAGACCCTAGAAGAGAGAAGGACAGACGTAGAGGAGAGAGAGAGAAGAGTTCATCGGAGAAAAGGAAGAAAGAATAAGAAGATCTGAGGCTCCTTGAGGTAAACCCCTACCCTGCATTGTTCCTGCACCCTTGCATGTCATTCAGAAGCTCTTAGGACCCACATGCAAGCAGCCAAACAGAGCTCAAGGCTCTGCATGAGCTCCGGCAGCCATGGAAGCTCCACCTTTGAAGCTTGATTTAGAAATTATGACCAAACCCCTTTTGATCACACCAAACGGACCCTTATGGTCCCAGGAAGACCACCTATGAACAGTTTTTAGTTTAGAGGATGTTTGGGGAGCCATGCAGGTCATTATTCTCTCAAATGACCCAAAGAATAATCGGCTAGTTGGACCAACAAACGAATGAACCCTCGATCCAGCTTCTAGTATGTGAAAGAGGGGCAAATTCCGGTCACAATGCCGTTGGTTTCATGGATTTTGGGATAGAGATGAGAGAGAACGGGTAGTTTGATGATTTTCCGGCGAGCCGCGACTTTTCGGCGACGCCAACTCGCCGGAGAAGATGAAGAAACCCGTTTGGTTTTGTGTTATAAGAACCGGGTACGGGTCGGATCTGGTTAGGGTTGGTCTGAGTGTGTAAGTGGGTAGGGTCGCAGTTCGGGTTATTTTAATATAACCCGTGGATCTTTTAAGTGGGACGACGCCGTTTTGGGCGTCGGGTTTGAGTTTGGATGGGTTTAGTTGTGTGAGGATGTGGGTGCGGGTAACGGTTAGGGTCGGGTTTAATTTAAACCCGAGAAGCCTCTAGTGGGACGACATCGTTTGGAGTTCGGGTTGGGTTCGAGTAGTTGGGTTGGGTCGTGTTGAGTCTATAGTTGTGCTTAGGGTTTGGGTCGAGTTCGGTTCGGGTTAGTCTAGGTTCGGGTTTATGGGTAGGATTAGTTTGTTAGAGTAAGTGGGTTTCGGATTCGGGTTAGGTCCAACCCGAATGGGTTTTAGGGTAGGTTTCTCTTGTGTGTGTATATGGGTAGTCCGTTTGGGTTTTGGTTGGGTCGGGTCTGACCCATCGGGTCACGAGTTTGGGTTTTCTTGTGAGTGTATTTGGATGATCCGTTTAGGTCAGGTCGGGTCGGTTCGGGTTTGACCCGTCGGGTCTGAAGATTATTAATATTATTAATATTATTATTATTATTATTATTATTAGTATTAATTAGTTTAAAAGGTTTTAATTGGTTTTAATAATTATAAATAAATTTATAATTATACCATTTAGGTTTTTAATATTATAGAATATTATTTTAATATTCTGTATATCATTATTATATTATATATATATATTATATATTTATTATTTATATGGCTAAAATAAATAATAAATATCAATTTTAAATAGTTTTAAATAACTAATAAATACCTAGATGTATTTATAAATTCTAGAAAATTAGGGTAATAACCCTGGGACTATTTTATTTCATAATGTAAGTTATAAAGCTATAATATTATAGTCCAATATTTTTAATAATTAATAAGGAGCTATTTTATGAGTATATTAATTATTAAAAACACCAAACGAGCTCCGAAAATTATGAGATAAATACTGGTAGTGTATTTTAATATCTAGTATTTAATAAAAATACTTCTAGTACTGATTTCTTTGTGTAATTATGATTACATATTTAAATCCCGTTTCGGGTATTTTCTGGTATATATTATCTTCAATAATTCATAATAAATAATCTAGGACTCTGAAAATTACGCGGTCAGTTCCCAGAGTCTTAGAATAATGTCTAGAACATTCCCTTAAAGTTTGGTGACTTTTTGACTCGGTCGAAAATACAGCCTGTCTTTTAGGACTCGCATTAGTATAGTAAGCCCTACCCTTTACCTCGTAAAATGCGACGGACTCTGATTTGAGTCTAGTCAATGGCGTTGGACTTAGAATGACACGTAGATCACTACCTTGAGGTTTATGACTTCATTTGGTAAAATTACCATTTTGCCCCTATAGTTGTACTCATACATTATTACTGTTTATTCCGTTTATTATTATAGAACTTGACGGTTATCTGCTTTTCGAGGATCGGTGACTCGAGGTGAGTTTCCTAACCTCACTCTAATCCTAATAAGATTTATATAAGATGTTTAAAAGCTACCTGTATGATATCTTGTATAAGTGATATGTTGATTTATGATGTCACGTGTATTTCCAATAATTGTAAGACTATGCAAAGCATGTTATGGTAGTGCTATCGCATACGTGAGCATGTCAAGGGTTTTATCTATATGGTTATCGGTATCAAATCCATGTTATGTGATCCATGCTCTATATGATACGTTTCTGCTACTAATTGTTAAATACACGTTTTACGATGTTGTTGACTGGAATATATAACGCATGCTATGATAAAAAAATAAGGAAAATGAAAGTGGTTTTGCATATGGGTATTGTTAGTGGACTCACTTGCATTTCGTGACATGTGTCAGTGTACGTTGTGTGAGAAAGATAAGTGTTTGATGAGAATGTGAATGAGATGAGATATGTGAATGTGAACGAGATGTGATTTCTGGATCCGATGGATCAACGGCTGACGAGCCGGGTGGACATGAACGGTTAGGGTTCCTAGCGCGCCTCTCGCCGTTGAAGACGTCCGGTGATGCGAATACGTGGTTGAAGACGTCCCATGTATCGTTGAAGATTTCCGGCTAGTGCTCTAATATACTTCTCAGCCTTGTAGACGATCGGTGAGAGTATACACATGGTTGAAGACGTCCCATGTGCCAGTTTTATTGTTTACAGATAGTGTGCGCCTTGAAGACGTCCGTTGGCCTATCAAGGGAATGAGTATGAATTGATTGTGATAGTATGTTGTCATCCTTGATATACCGCGTGTTGTCAAGTGGATGAGAAAGAGAAAGCGAATGATGAGATTGAGTTGATGAGTAAAAATGATTTTGTTCGAAGTGATTTGGTTTGGAAAGTTTTGATTTTAAAATGAAATGGTTTTGAAAAGTACCTGTTTTAAAAAAGCAAGGGTCTTTAAAAAAAAAGTTGGGAGTGAGTCACATTGGTCATGCATTTGCACGCACGAGGATAAAATAAGGAGAATGTATTCTATGATGTTATGTTTATCTGTTTACCTGTCTTGTTGAGACCTCTGCTATGCCTGTGGTGAGAATGCGTCTTTTGATAAGAGATTAACCATACCTTAAAGTACTAAACTGTGACGTGAGTTGAGAGATGTTATGTATTTACTGATTATTGTGCGGTTGAGACTCTCACTCAGCCTTGTTCTAAGGCTGACGACATGTTACGCCCTGGGCATTCGTTTGCCCAGAGTGTTGCAGGTTTGGAGATAGATAGAAGAGTTCAGGATGTAGTACCATGGAGCCAAGGAGAATAAAGCCCTGCCCAAGATCTGATAGACAGTTTCTCAAGTTTAAGATTATGTAAATTGTTTAGTATGGCCCTTGTATTAGAATTTGAAGTTATTGTAACCCTTTTTTTTATTTTTTGTTGCAGTATTCATACTCTGATAAGTTTAGGTCATGCTTATGCTCTAGTTTTTCCCTTATGATTGGGCGGTGCAGAGTTAGAAGGACAGGACGGTTTACAATCTAGTCACGTGTCTACGGACCCATAAAGGAAAATTTTTATTTTCCCTATTTTTGGCTTACTCCGGGGCGTGACAGGGTTTTTAGTGGTATCAGAGCGTAGGTTTAGGCATTTACCGTTTGTCCTATACACTTTAAGTTATAAACTATTAGATCTTTTCCCCACTTACGAAGATACTAACCTTATGATAGTTTATATTGGACAGGTTAGCATGGAACCCTTCTATGTCCAAGACGGGTTTGGAGGACATTGGGTTTACCCAGATCGTATAGAGCCTGAGATGATAGAGGACCCTGATTGGCCCCTAGAGCCAGCCTGGGATGCATTTATAGGTATAACCCTTACTAGCGTACACCATGGTTAAGAGGAAACGGAATACTCAGAATTCACCCAACAGACCAACAAATGTGATACCTCCAGTAGTGGATCCAATAGGATTGATAGGAGCCCTTGTCCGACGTGTGGAGCAAGCAAGTGACCACCTGGACGGCGTCATCAACAACGAAAATGCTCGTCAGATCAGAGATAAACTGCTTGAGAGATTTCGTGCACTTAAACCAGGGACTTTCACTGGAATGACGGAAGCAAGGGAAGCTGAGCAATGGCTTCATGATATGGAACGACTGTTTCAAGCCCTTGAATGCTACAAGACTGAGAAAAGACGCTTGGCTGTTTTCCAATTGACGTATTTAGCAGCCGACTGGTGGGAATCTGTCGAAGCTACAATGGGCAAAGATGTTCCAAGGAGAATGACATGGGAAGCATTCAAAACGAAATTCCTAGAAAAGTACTTCCCAAGAACAGAAAGAAACAAGAAGAAAAAGGAATTCATAGAGCCAGTTCAAGGCAACATGACAGTACAAGAATACACGGCAAAATTTGAGAGATTATCGCGATTTGCTCCCTACATGGTAGATACTTAGCAAAATAAGACACTACAATATTACGAAGGACTTAATCTAGACATTCAAAAGACAGCAGCAGTATACCTTGACCAACCATTCGAAGAAATGGTCGAATTAGCCACGCAACTAGAGAACATAGCTCTGAACAGCAAGAAACTAGAGATCCACCAACAAGGAGGAAAGGAACACTGGTTCCAGGCAACTAACCCAGGAGGAAGTCGAAGAGGCAATCAGGTGTCACAGGCAACCGCTCGAATGCAGTCTGTAATCACCGGAGGAAACTCTGAACACACTCAGAATCATAACTAGAGACAGCGAATCAATGACAGAAAAGTTAGTCAGACAGCCGTTCAGACACAGACAAAGCAACGTGATATCTGCTACAACTGCAGAATACCTGTACACCACTCCAAAGAATGCACAGCACCGAAACGACTCACAGGACAACCGGTGCAGTGTTTCAATTGTGGAAAGACTGGCCATGTACGCAAAGTTTGTCCCGAACAAGAAGTTCAGAACAATGCTCCATCACCACAGAGATCCAGAAAGAGAGCTCGCAGATCAGTAAATCAATCCCAGCACTGAACAGAATGGAAGACCGAAGGTGCAATGCCTACTGCCAGAACTTGGAATCTTATATGGGGATGGTATTACAAGATGTTTGGGACACTCGAGAGAAATTATGAGGAGGAGCTGAGGTATTTCCAGGAAATTAGACCCCGGAATAGTTGACAACAACTTATGGTCCGATAGACCATTTAGATTGATAAGAGTGCCTGAGTTGGTGTAGAAAGACTAACCTAATGGGTAGGAATTTGTACATTTTAAGACCTAGCAAACTCTAGATTTCAAGGAAGAAATCCTCAAATAAGGTGGGAAGAGATGTAGCACCCAGAAATTTCCCTAAAATTTCCACGTAAGAATTTAGAATAGAGTCATCACCCCAGAATACGGTTACAGAAGATCCATTAGGATGACCATAGTTTGGAGTCCTTATTAGTATCCTTAGTAATCGTCTTGATGACGACTACATTGATTCAAATCTAGTACCTATTAGAATAGACGTAAACCCGATGCACGTAGTTTCTAAGTTGGAAACTATAGTCGTACTTGAACTTAGACTTGCTCACAACCTTGTTAATAGCTACATCTATGCCTGTCTTCACTTTCACTGCTGTATACACAATTGAGACACTGGCACTTGCCTTACGTACACATCCCAAGAATTGGACCCACACTATTCCTTGATGGTCACGTGGACCCCACACTTATCTACCCTTGGACACACACCCACTTACACATATGGGTACACATTGTGCAACCACCATACACAGCCAAACCCCCCTCACCATTCCTCTATAAACGTATACTCCCTTACCCACACTACTGTTAGGGATATATACTAAAAGCCATGCTTTATGTAGTTGATTTATTATTTATTTAATAAAATCAGTTAATCCATTTTTTATGAGAATCTGTGTGGGCAATGTTTGTATTATATTATTTATTTAATATTATGCATGTGTGTCTCTCATTCTATATAGTAGGTGGTTTGGTGTGTAGAGTTCGGCTTACACACGGAAGATCAGGCCATCAGATATTATAGAATGTAAGATTTTGGTTTACAGTCTTAGATGGGATTGGACACACCATCGGTAGGACTGCAGCATGGTGTTGTAGTAGGTTTGTCTTGACTGCGGGAAACGGTATAGTTTCAACTCACCATGCTGGTACATTTTGTGTATTAAACGGGACCGACTTGGGGTAATTATCTTTATACTGACTTATAAGATAATTAATACCTCATGGCTATTATGAGTGCTTATGCTCTAAATCCTAAGTTAATTTGTAGACACATACATTTGTTATTTACACTTTGATCCCTAAAAGGGTGAGATCCTTAAATGGGTCAATATCTCATTGGATTGGGTGACAATATTAATTGTATGGTGGATATTAATTAATGATGGAATCCATGTCTCAATTTTGGGATTGATGATATCCCCTTGAGAAAGCTTATAAGTTTTGATTATGTCAAACCCTGCAGGTGGATTTTGTATCCGACATATCAGATAAGTTAAGCAGAGGATCTCAAGGAATTTTAAGAAATTAATTAAATATGATTGTCAGTAATTATATTTAATTAATGGATATCTGTAATCTTAACATGGGGAGATAATAAGCATTTAATAACATGGAGCTCGAAATATATTTTGAGATAAGGGTAGGAGTGCAATTATAATTCCTTAGTGGTATGAATTATAATTTATGGAAATAGGAATCTGATTCAGTTCGAATTAGGGTTTCCTAATTCCATAAGGAAGCCTATTCCTTATTGACTTCTTATGGTCCCTATCGTAGCCTATATATATGCTGTCTTGGCTCTTCTCTAAGGTTGCATGATTTCATATTCTAAGCTTCCCTTGACCTCCTAGCTTTCTTCTAGAAGGGTTTCCACCAAACCCTAGTCTCTGTGAGTATTCAAGAGACATAGGAGTGTAGATCGCTAGCGTCGGACAACGCTCACTAAAAGAGCTTCGGACTGCTCGATACTGATCGAAAGTTGCTGAATTTTTTACACAACGTTCCTGACGTCGAGACGGAGCTGCTGTTAAAAATTCAAGTAAATCGGAGATCGTTTGATCCTCCTGACGAACACATCTTTGTCGGATCAATGTGATCAGGATTGAATCGTCATAGCAATCAAAGAGAGTGTTATAACTGGGAATAGAAAATAGAACGTAAAGAGGGAAGAGCAGAAAACTAAAAGGATTTCGAAAGAGCCCACACTCAGTTCGATATTCTGGCAGCAAAGGAATACGGTAGAAGATCGTGAGCTGTTATCGAGCCCGTGTTCTCGATTCGTCTACTACAGCAATCCAATTTTGCAGTTCAAGGTAACCCTAGTTCCACCCTTGTAGGGTTATTATAGTTTTCACGTAAAATTTTTGCAGTACCAACTTATACGCGCTGTCAATGGATTCTGGGAACGCAGTTTCCTAACAGTGGTATCAGAGCAACGTTGATTTTGCGTATGGGTTGGACGTAACCATGTTGTCCAATAAAACAGATCTTATGCGTGTTTTTGATGGATGGATAGAACGTAGAACTGTGCTAACCCTTGTTTTGCAGCGTTCTTATTCCACTATTATGGTCACGGATTTTGTGTGATTGGATCCCACGATGGTTTTATCCGTGGTTAATTTGCTGTTTTAATATAGCATGTGAACTCCTTTATGGAGGCATAGGATTTGTGTGTATTGGATCCCATGCTTGATTGATGTGTGGTTAATTTACTGCAAAGAAATAGCATGTGAACTCCTTTATGGAGGCATAGGGTTTATGTAATATATCTCAAGTAAATTCGTGAAGACAATTTACAAGCAGTTTCAGAAAGCAATTTGGAGGCAATTTCAAAAGGCTGTTTCAGAAAACAGTTCTGGAAGGCAGTTGCGTAGTGGCGATATAGAGCTAATCGGGTTCTATGAAGATTTCTTCACAAGAGTTGCAGCTTGACCATAATAGTGGGATTCCTATTTTATTGTGGTTTCCTTATTTATGTGTGATTGAATAATTATTATTGTTTCATGTTTAATGAATAGGACAACATGGATAATTGTTCCTAGACCTATTTTAGATGTCTAGCTGCATGTTTAATTTATATTAATTTAAAATGATGGACAACTACATGTGTATTTAGAAATAAAACTAATTCCATAATTTGAAAACATAAGTACTTATTTTCTAAAATCATGAGAATAGAATAATTTTATTATCTACACATGTGGGTTTCACAAGTAAGGATGAATTAATCCTTGTGAAGTATTCTATTATTTTTTATTAATTAAATTAAAAGTTTTTCTAAAAAATTATAACCCTCAAATTTTTTTTAAAATTCTAAGTGGGAGAGGGAATTTATCAAGTATAAATCCCATGGTCTCCATCACTGGTTTGTAGATGATATGATTAATTTTGTGTGATGGCTCTAGTGTCATCCTCCCTATCGGATGAAGTTGATCATGGAATCATCAGTACAAACTTCTTTAAAAGAATGTTTTGGGTGATTGTTGGTGTGGGTCACCTCTCCATCAGAGGTGTTCCTCATGGAACTCTTGACCTAGAATTAAGTGATGGTATACACTTAGCTATAAATAATAATATCCTCTCCATCTGAGTCACTGTTTTTATTTATAGGACCAAAGCAAGTCAGCAGTTTAATTTTATTAGGCAAAGTACATTGCCTGGATAGTAAAATTAAAAGGCAATTGTCTATCTGAACAAATGATGGATAGTATATGGCTTCCCATCGAGTCATACTATTCGCGGTGTATCAGGTTGCTGGCGGATTCCTTTCAAATATGGTAGAGGGAACCAATATTTTCAACTCGAATCCATAGTAATTTTTGCCCAAACATAATTATTTATGTTATGTGATTCTCAGGCTTTTAAATGGGTACTTTCAATCCACTTGCTGTTATACTTAAAGAAAACAAACTTACTGGACCAAACTATATAGACTGGAAAAGGAATTTGGATATTGTGTTAACTGCTGAAGAGTACAAGTTTGTGCTTACTCAAGAATGTCCTGAGCAACCTGGTGAGGGGGCAACCGCTGAGGAAACCCAGGCTCACAAGAAATGGGTCAAGGCTGATGAGATGGCGCGGTGTTACATTTTGGCATCCATGTCAAATGTTCTGCAACATCAGTATCAGTCAATGACCAGTGCCTATGACATGATGGAGAGCCTCCGAGAGATGTTCGGGGATCAAAGTCGTGCTGCTAGGCAGGTTGCTATGAAAGACTTGATAAACACAACCATGGCTGAGGGGACGCCTGTAAGGGATCATGTTCTTAAGATGATATCTCTTCTTAATGAACTAGAGATCCTTGGAGCTGAAATCGACAGGGAAACCCAGGTCGATATCGTACTCCAGTCTCTGCCAGAGTCTTTTAAGCAATTCCGCCTCAATTACAACATGAATAAATTTAAATATACCTTGGCGGAGCTGTTTAAAGAACTTCAGGCAGCTGAGGGTCTCAACAGAAAGTCAGGGAGTGCTCTTGTGTTTGAGAAAGGTTCTACTTCAAAGCCGAAAGGCAAGAAGAAAATGAAAAAGGCTCAAAAGAAGGCCGCGGGTCCTCCGGCAATCCAAAGGCCATGAGGACAACCGGGAAAGCCTAAAGGCAAATGTTTTGTTTGCAAGCAGCCAGGACACTGGAAGAAGCAATGTCCAGTTTATCTCGTCAAACAGAACAATCAAGGTAGATCTCATTTACTAGTTGTTGAATCGTGTTTAGCGGTCCGATCTACCGGTACCTGGTGTGTAGATACGGGAGCCACTGATCATGTATGCAATTCTTTGCAGGGGTTCCAGGGAACCAGGCAGCTCAGTGATGGAGAGATTTATCTATATATAGGAAATGCTACGAGAGTAGCAGCAGTTGCAGTAGGAGATCTACATCTTAGTTTTGGTAGAGATAGGAATTTAATATTAAGAAATTGCTTTTATGTACCTTCAATTGGAAGGAATTTAGTTTCAGTTTCTAGTTTAGTAAAGAATGGATATTCAGTTCATTTTAATAAAGTAGTAGTTATTAAAGAAAATAAACGTTTTATTTGTTTTGGTCAATTGGTGGATGATCTTTATATTATAAATCATATCTCTCCTATGCTGCAACTTAATGAATTGAATAACACAAATAGTTTGCCGTTTAAGAGAAAAGAACCTTCGAGGATGAACCAAACGCATCTTTGGCACTTACGCCTTGGTCATATTAATTTGAAAAGGATTCAAAGACTGGTTCAAAATGGGCCATTAGGCTTATTAGAAGTGGAGGCACTTCCAGTCTGTGAATCCTGCTTGGAAGGTAAAATGACCAAGAGGTCGTTCTCAGCCAAGGGCTATAGAGCTAAAGAGCCGTTGGAATTGGTTCACTCTGATTTGTGTGGTCCTATGACTGTCCAAGCAAGAGGGGATTTGAGTACTTTGTCACTTTCATCGATGATTACTCAAGGTATGGGTACATTTACTTGATGCGGCGTAAGTCTGAATGCTTTGAGAAATTCAAAGACTTCAAGGCTGAAACGGAGAAGCGTCTAGGTAAATGTATCAAGACACTACGATCTGATCGTGGTGGAGAGTACCTCTTGGGAGAGTTTAGGGAATACTTATTGGAGCAAGGGATTACATCCCAATTGTCTGCACCCCGTATGCCTCAGCAGAACGGTGTGGCAGAAAGAAGGAACAGGACTCTTATGGACATGGTAAGATCTATAAATGAGTTATTCGGATTTACCAATTTCCTTTTGGGGACACGCATTAGAGACAGCCGCATACATTCTAAACTTGGTACCATCTAAGTCAGTACCTACTACTCCCACAGAATTGTGGACTGGGCGAAAGCCTAGTCTGCGGCATGTTCGGATCTGGGGTAGTCCAGCACATGTGCTGAAAGGGAACGCAGAAAAGTTAGAATCAAGAACAGAAGTATGTTTCTTTGTTGGGTATCCAAGAGGAACTAAAGGTGGTCTGTTTTATAGTCCTAAGGATCAGAAGGTTATTGTTAGCACCAATGCCACATTCTTAGAAGAGGACTATGTTATGGACCACAAGCCCAGAAGCCGTATTGTTCTAGAGGAAATGAGAGGAAAGACACCGACATATACTTCTTCAATACCAACGGTACACGAAGAAACACCACAAGAAAGAGTTATCGATATTCCATTACCACGTCGTAGTGGGAGGATTATCGAAACTCGTGTAGATCCCGAACCAACCATTAACACGCAGGTTCCTGAACCAGTACAACGTGTAGATAATGGTGTATTAGGTTCAGAATCTTCACAATAAAATATCAGTGATACACAGACACGGGTTGTGCCTCGTCGTAGTGGGAGGGTTATTATTCAACCTGACCGGTATATGTTCTTGGGAGGGTCTTATGATCGGGTCCCTGATGAACAAGGTACCGACCCCTATAACTACAATGAAGCACTCCAAAATAAAGATGCAGATCTTTGGCAAAAGGCTATGAAGTCTGAAATGGAGTCCATGTACTCAAATAAAGTCTGGGATCTTGTAGAACCACCCAATGAAATAAAACCCATTGGATGTTAGTGGATCTATAAGAAGAAGAGAGGAGCAGACGGTAAGGTGGAAACCTTTAAAGCAAGGCTTGTTGCGAAAGGGTTCACTCAAAAAGAAGGAATCGATTATGAGGAAACTTTTTCGCCGGTGGCAATGCTGAAGTCTATCCGGATTCTCTTATCCATTGCTGCACATTTCGATTATGAAATTTGGCAAATGGATGTCAAGACAACATTTCTAAATGGGAATCTTGACGAGTGCATCTATATGATGCAACCAGACGGGTTCATTGCGAAGGGCCAAGAACACATGTTGTGCAAGCTTAAGAAGTCCATTTATGGACTTAAGCAGGCATCTAGGTCTTAGAATATCCTTTTTGATCAAGCAATCAAGTCTTTTGGTTTTGATCAATGTGCGGATGAATCTTGTGTGTACAAGAAACATGATAGAAGAGTGGTGGTGTTCTTAGTACTATATGTGGATGATATCTTGCTAATCGGAAACGATGTGGGGGTATTATCTTTTGTAAGGGTATGGTTATCCAATCAATTCGATATGAAGGACTTGGGAGAAGCCGGTCACATCCTAGGGATCAAGCTTATGCGAGATCGCAAGAATGGGATGTTGGGCTTGTCACAAGGCACTTATATTGACAATATTCTTGCAAGGTTTAGCATGCAAGATTCCAAGAAGGGATTCCTTCCCTTCAGACATGGAATTACTCTATCTAAGGATCAGTGTCCTAAGACACCTGATGAGATAGAGAAGATGAAGGCAGTTCCTTATGCCTCGGCAATAGGAAGCCTAATGTATGCTATGTTATGTACTAGACCTAACATCTGCTTTGCTGTTGGCATGGTTAGTAGATATCAGTCTAATCCAGGGCAAGAACATTGGACTGCGGTGAAAAATATTCTCAAGTACTTGAAAAGGACTCGAGACTATATGTTAGTTTACCAAGCAGACAGTCTTGTACCCATTGGGTACACAGATTCTGATTTTATGTCAGATAGGGATTCCAGAAAGTCTACCTCAGGGTATGTGTTTACCCTAGGAGGTAGAGCCATTGGTTGGAGTAAGTGTGTCACTTCATGGCTTTGAGTCTAAGTGGGAGATTGTTAGGGATATATACTAAAAGCCATGCTTTATGTAGTTGATTTATTATTCATTTAATAAAATCAGTTAATCCATTTTTTATGAGAATCTGTGTGGGCAATGTTTGTATTATATTATTTATTTAATATTATGCATGTGTGTCTCTCATTCTATATAGTAGGTGGTTTGGTGTGTAGAGTTCGGCTTACACACGGAAGATCAGGCCATCAGATATTATAGAATGTAAGATTTTGGTTTACAGTCTTAGATGGGATTGGACACACCATCGGTAGGACTGCAGCATGGTGTTGTAGTAGGTTTGTCTTGACTGCGGGAAACGGTATAGTTTCAACTCACCATGCTGGTACATTTTGTGTATTAAACGGGACCGACTTGGGGTAATTATCTTTATACTGACTTATAAGATAATTAATACCTCATGGCTATTATGAGTGCTTATGCTCTAAATCCTAAGTTAATTTGTAGACACATACATTTGTTATTTACACTTTGATCCCTAAAAGGGTGAGATCCTTAAATGGGTCAATATCTCATTGGATTGGGTGACAATATTAATTGTATGGTGGATATTAATTAATGATGGAATCCATGTCTCAATTTTGGGATTGATGATATCCCCTTGAGAAAGCTTATAAGTTTTGATTATGTCAAACCCTGCAGGTGGATTTTGTATCCGACATATCAGATAAGTTAAGCAGAGGATCTCAAGGAATTTTAAGAAATTAATTAAATATGATTGTCAGTAATTATATTTTATTAATGGATATCTGTAATCTTAACATGGGGAGATAATAAGCATTTAATAACATGGAGCTCGAAATATATTTTGAGATAAGGGTAGGAGTGCAATTATAATTCTTTAGTGGTATGAATTATAATTTATGGAAATAGGAATCTGATTCAGTTCGAATTAGGGTTTCCTAATTCCATAAGGAAGCCTATTCCTTATTGACTTCTTATGGTCCCTATCGTAGCCTATATATATGTTGTCTTGGCTCTTCTCTCAGGTTGCATGATTTCATATTCTAAGCTTCCCTTGACCTCCTAGCTTTCTTCTAGAAGGGTTTCCACCAAACCCTAGTCTCTGTGAGTATTCAAGAGACATAGGAGTGTAGATCGCTAGCGTCGGACAACGCTCACTAAAAGAGCTTCGGACTGCTCGATACTGATCGAAAGTTGCTGAATTTTTTACACAACGTTCCTGACGTCGAGACGGAGCTGCTGTTAAAAATTCAAGTAAATCGGAGATCGTTTGATCCTCCTGACGAACACATCTTTGTCGGATCAATGTGATCAGGATTGAATCGTCATAGCAATCAAAGAGAGTGTTATAACTGGGAATAGAAAATAGAACGTAAAGAGGGAAGAGCAGAAAACTAAAAGGATTTCGAAAGAGCCCACACTCAGTTCGATATTCTGGCAGCAAAGGAATACGGTAGAAGATCGTGAGCTGTTATCGAGCCAGTGTTCTCGATTCGTCTACTACAGCAATCCAATTTTGCAATTCAAGGTAAGCCTAGTTCCGCCCTTGTAGGGTTATTATAGTTTTCACGTAAAATTTTTGCAGTACCAACTTATACGCGCTGTCAATGGATTCTGGGAACGCAGTTTCCTAACAACTACAACCTCATCCACCCTCCCAAATCTGTCTATGGCAGATTTGTATAGAGAGAGAAACCAAGTGGAAGCTTGGAGCTCCACCTAATACACCGCGGTTGTATACACCACCCAACTACACCACCCCCACACTCCCTCTTTCCATTCCTCTCTATACCCACACCCACATTGCTGCCTAGACCCTAGAAGAGAGAAGGACAGACGCAGAGGAGAGAGAGAGAAGAGTTGATCGGAGAATAGGAAGGAAGAATAAGAAGATCTGAGGCTCCTTGAGGTAAACCCATACCCTGCATTGTTCCTGCACCCTTGCATGTCATTCAGAAGCTCTTAGGACCCACTTGCAAGCAGCCAAACAGAGCTCAAGGCTCTACATGAGCTCCGGCAGCCATGGAAGCTCCACCTTTGAAGCTTGATTTAGAAATTATGACCAAAACCCCTTTTGATCACACCAAACAGACCCTTATGGTCCCAGGAAGACCCCCTATGAACAGTTTTTAGTTTAGAGGATGTTTGGGGAGCCATGCAAGTCATTATTCTCTCAAATGACCGAAAGAATAATCGGCTAGTAGGACCAACAAACGAATGAACACTCGATCCAGCTTCTAGTATGTGAAAGAGGGGCAAATTCCGGTCACAATGCCGTTGGTTTCATGGATTTTGGGATAGAGATGAGAGAGAACGGGTGGTTTGAAGATTTTCCGGCGAGCCGCGACTTTCCGGTGACGCCAACTCGCCGGAGAAGATGAAGAAACCCGTTTGGTTTCGGGTTATAAGAACCGGGTACGGGTCAGGTCTGGTTAGGGTTGGTCTGAGTGTATAAGTGGGTAGGGTCGCGGTTCGGGTTGTTTTAATATAACCCGTGGATCTTTTAAGTGGGACGACGCCGTTTTGGGCGTCGGGTTAGAGTTCGGGTCGGGTTTGAGTTTGGATGGGTTTAGTTGTGTGAGGATATGGGTGCGGGTAACGGTTAGGGTCGGGTTTAATTTAAACCCGAGAAGCCTCTAGTGGGACGACGTCGTTTGGAGTTCGGGTTGGGTTCGGGTAGTTGGGTTGGGTCGTGTTGAGTCTATAGTTGGGCTTAGGGTTTGGGTCGAGTTCGGTTCGGGTTAGTCTAGGTTCGGGTTTATGGGTAGGATTAGTTTGTTAGAGTAAGTGGGTTTCGGATTCGGGTTAGGTTCAACCCGAATGGGTTTTAGGGTAGGTTTCTCTTGTGTGTGTATATGGGTAGTCCGTTTGGGTTTTGGTTGGGTCGGGTCTGACCCATCGGGTCACGAGTTTGGGTTTTCTTGTGAGTGTATTTGGATGATCCGTTTAGGTCGGGTCGGTTCGGGTTTGACCCGTCGGGTCTGAAGATTATTAATATTATTATTATTAATATTATTATTATTATTATTATTAGTATTATTAGTATTAATTAGTTTAAAAGGTTTTAATTGGTTTTAATAATTATAAATAAATTAATAATTATACCATTAAGGTTTTTAATATTATAGAATATTATTTTATTATTCTGTATATCATTATTATATTATATATGTTATATATTTATTATTTATATGGCTAAAATAAATAATAAATATCAATTTTAAATAGTTTTAAATAATTAATAAATACCTATATGTATTTATAAATTCTAGAAAATTAGGGTAATAACCCTAGGACTATTTTATTTCATAATGTAAGTTATAAAGCTATAATATTATAGTCCAATATTTTTAATAATTAATAAGGAGCTATTTTATGAGTATATTAATTATTAAAAACACCAAACGAGCTCCGAAAATTACGAGATAAATACTGGTAGTGTATTTTAATATCTAGTATTTAATAAAAATACTTCTAGTACTGATTTCTTTGAGTAATTATGATTACATATTTAAATCCCATTTCAGGTATTTTCTGATATATATTATCTTCAATAATTCATAATAAATAATCTAGGACTCTGAAAATTACGCGGTCAGTTCCCAGAGTCTTAGAATAATGTCTAGAACATTTCCTTAAAGTTTGGTGACTTATTGACTCGGTCGAAAATATAGCCTGTCTTTTAGGACTCGCATTAGTATAGTAAGCCCTACCCTTTACCTCGTAAAATGCGACGGACTCCGATTTGAGTCTAGTCAATGGCGTTGGACTTAGAATGACACGTAGATCACTACCTTGAGGTTTATGACTTCATTTGGTAAAATTACCATTTTGCCCCTATAGTTGTACTCATACATTATTACTGTTTATTCCGTTTATTATTGTAGAACTTGACGGTTATCTGCTTTTCGAGGATCGATGACTCGAGGTGAGTTTCCTAACCTCACTCTAATCCTAATAAGATTAATATAAGATGTTTAAAAGCTACCTGTATGATATCTTGTATAAGTGATATGTTGATTTATGATGTCACGTGTATTTCCAATAATTGTAAGACTATGCAAAGCATGTTATGGTAGTACTATCGCATACGTGAGCATGTCAAGGGTTTTATCTATATGGTCATCGGTATCAAATCCATGTTATGTGATCCATGCTCTATATGTTACGTTTCTGCTACTAATTGTTAAATACACGTTTTACGATGTTGTTGACTGGAATATATAACGCATGCTACGATAAAAAAATAAGGAGAATGAAAGTGGTTTTGCATATGGGTATTGGTAGTGGACTCACTTGCATTTCCTGACATGTGTCAGTATACGTTGTGTGAGAAAGATAAGTGTTTGATGAGAATGTGAATGAGATGAGATATGTGAATGTGAACGAGATGTGATTTCTGGATCCGATGGATCAACGGCTGACGAGCCGGGAGGACATGAACGGTTAGGGTTCCTAGCGCGCCTCTCGCCGTTGAAGACGTCCGGTGATGCGCATACGTGGTTGAAGACGTCCCATGTATCGTTGAAGATTTCCGGCTAGTGCTCTAATATACTTCTCAGCCGTGTAGACGATCGGTGAGAGTATACACATGGTTGAAGACGTCCCATGTGCCAGTTTTATTATTTACAGATAGTGTGCGCCTTGAAGACGTCCGGTGGCCTATCAAGGGAATGAGTACGAATTGATTGTGATAGCATGTTGTCATCCTTGATATACCGCGTGTTGTCAAGTGGATGAGAAAGAGAAAGCGAATGATGAGATTGAGTTGATGAGTAAAAATGATTTGGTTCGAAGTGATTTGGTTTGGAAAGTTTTGATTTTAAAATGAAATGGTTTTGAAAAGTAGCTGTTTTAAAAAGCAAGGGTCTTTAAAAAAAAAAGTTGGGAGTGAGTCACATTGGTCATGCATTTGCACGCACGAGGATAAAATAAGGAGAATGTATTCTATGATGTTATGTTTATCTGTTTACCTGTCTTGTTGAGACCTCTGCTATGCCTGTGGTGAGAATGCGTCTTTTGATAAGAGATTAACCATACCTTAAAGTACTAAACTATGACGTGAGTTGAGAGATGTTATGTATTTACTGATTATTGTGCGGTTGAGACTCTCACTCAGCCTTGTTCCAAGGCTGACGACATGTTACGCCCTGGGCATTCGTTTGCCCAGAGTGTTGTAGGTTTGGAGATAGATAGAAGAGTTCAGGATGTAGTACCATGGAGCCAAGGAGAATAAAGCCCTGCCCAAGATCTGATAGACAGTTTCTCAAGTTTAAGATTATGTAAATTGTTTAGTATGGCCCTTGTATTAGAATTTGAAGTTATTGTAACCCTTTTTTAAATTTTTCGTTGCAGTATTCATACTCTGATAAGTTTAGGTCATGCTTATGCTCTAGTTTTTCCCTTATGATTGGGCGGTACAGAGTTAGAAGGACAGGACGGTTTACAATCTAGTCACGTGTCTACGGACCCATAAAGGAAAATTTTTATTTTCCCTATTTTTGGCTTACTCCGGGGCGTGACAGGGTTTTTAGTGGTATCAGAGCCTAGGTTTAGGCATTTACCGTTTGTCCTATACACTTTAAGTTATAAACTATTAGATCTTTTCCCCACTTACGAAGATACTAACCTTATGATAGTTTATATTGGACAGGTTAGCATGGAACCCTTCTATGTCCAAGACGGGTTTGGAGGACATTGGGTTTACCCAGATCGTATAGAGCCTGAGATGATAGAGGACCCTGATTGGCCCCTAGAGCCAATCTAGCAAAGTACTTCCCAAGAACAGAAAGAAACAAGAAGAAAAAGGAATTCATAGAGCTAGTTCAAGGCAACATGACAGTACAAGAATACACGGCAAAATTTGAGAGATTATCGCGATTTGCTCCCTACATGGTAGATACTTAGCGAAATAAGACACTGCAATATTACGAAGGACTTAATCTAGACATTCAAAAGACAGCAGCAGTATACCTTGACCAACCATTCAAAGAAATGGTCGAATTAGCCACGCAACTAGAGAACATAGCTCTGAACAACAAGAAACTAGAGATCCACCAACAAGGAGGAAAGGATCACTGGTTCCAGGCAACTAACCCAGGAGGAAGTCGAAGAGGCAATCAGGTGTCACAGGCAACCGCTCGAATGCAGTCTGTAATCACCGGAGGATACTCTGAACACACCCAGAATCATAACCAGAGACAGCGAATCTGTGACAGAAAAGTTAGTCAGACAGCCGTTCAGATTGTGGATACCGGAATTCCACCGCTTCGTTTTGTTTGAAATTTGATTTGAAATTGATCAAAGGAAGAAAATGAAAGGTCTGTTGAAAACAGATACAGAGTCGCCACTTGGTCTTTAAGGAACCAAGAAACCTAATTTTGACTCACCCAAATGGATAAAGGGCACCGGCCCTTCATAACCAAAGAACTTGGTTCGGGGTTTTGGTACGAGAGAGGAAGGAGCCTTTGTCGCGACTAAAACACCCTCAACTCGCCCCATCTTTCGACGGGCCTCAATTAGCATCCAAATAATCATCTTATACTATGTATGGTTCGGCAATTAATACTATGATAGTATATTACATTACATAAGAAACTTGAAAATGGAAGATCTAAAGATAAGAAATCATTCATAAGATCTAAGCCAAATATCACACAATGCAAAGTGAAAGATCACACAAATAAACCTAGGAAAAATCGTCTAATCATGTATCAGGTAATAAAGTTTTCCTAATCTAAAGGGACATGAATTGTTCTTGAAACAAATAAATCAAAGAAAGTAAAATATGCTTAGCAAACTAGTATGATGCATGTTATTCTTTGATAAAAGAAGACCTCTCAATCCCCGGGACGGATGAGAAAGGATGATTAGATCAAGGGGAAGCATGAACGGGTGATCGAGTTCATTCCTTATAATCTCCTTAGATTAAGAGTTACAAAAACCCCAAATCTTGCATGAATGCAATGTATGTATCTAAAATGTGCAAAGGTTGTAGTGTGTTTTGTGTACATGGATTTCTAGAATGACTTAGAAGTCTAAAATGTGTATGAATGAATGAATGAAATTAACATGGGATGTGTAAAAATGTAGTATGAACTACTTCCTAAGATATGAACTAATTTGGAATGCATATGAGCATCAAATCAAAGAATGAAAGTTGAAATGTACTTGCTGTGAATAGTGGACAGAACAGTAGCATGATCTTTTGGAATTTGAAAAGAGGGGTTAGGAATGTTTTCAATGCATGATTTTTTATGGAGATGTTCATTATTGTGTCTAGAACACAACCCAAAAGGCCAATCTTGAATAGCTATCACAGATTGAGAGAAATCATATAAACAACACAGGTCACTCAGAAACAGAGTCCGTACTGTCGACTGAAATGTTAGAAAATATTAGAAAATGAAAAAGAATGATCTAAGGGCCCATTTTATACAGAACGTTCCCTACGACATTGAATTTTAAGGGAAAAATAAGTTAGGACCACCCCTTTTGGAAAAGGTTTCTGTAAAAGAGGTTTGAAGTGGACCTAGCTGCTGTGACAGAAAAATCAGAATGTTTGGAAGGAATATTGGGATCCAAATGGACCATTTCCAAGTACTTCCAAGTCAAACCAAAAATCATGGGTGTTCTCCAATGAGTTAGGAAGACTTTCCAAGTGGCCTTGCATCCATATGTTGAGTATTGAGTTCTAGAGAAATCTTTGAACTCAACTCACTAACTGTTTTGACTCGTTGTTTTGAAGATTTTGGAGAAAACAAAGTTTTGTTTCTTGAAACCAAATGAGAGGGATTGAGAGGGGTTTTGAAATAGATGTTTTGAAAGCACATTTTCAATACTCAATAAGGATCATAGCCACTTAGAATACCTACATCAAACTCATCATTTAAGAACCTCCAAGATTGTTGGAAAGATTTATTTTATTTTTGGGCATAACTTCAATACATTCCAAGAATACCTTGGAAGTATTGAGGTTATGATCATCATCTATCAAACATGTTTTTGAGGTCAAGAGCTACTATCCATAAGGATTCACTCACCCCAAACTTCATGTCATCACTTAGATGATGATGAACTAGTAAGTAAATAAAGAAAAGAAAAAGAAATGAGATAAGGAGAGATGAACATATATATAATCAAAGTAAGTAAATAGCAATCAATAGATGATAATCAATGTGATTTTGGACTTGTAGCTTGGTGTTTCACTCATAGATTTTGACATTTGGACATGGAAGTAGCTTCCTATCTCATGAATGCTCAAGAATGAGGGTTGGAGTGGACTTTGAATGTGAAGTATATAGAAGGATGATGGAAGAAAAGAAGAATAAAACTCACTTTCTTATGGAAAATCAATGGGAGAATCTCCCTTTCTCTCTTCTAAACCTATCTCTATCTCTCTTCTTCTCTACAACTTTTTAAGCTTTGCACTTGGCCCCCCCAAAATGAAGAGCAATGGGGGGTTTAAATAGGCCAATTTGGGGTAGTTTTGGGGTTTTAGAAGTACTCCCATTGGTCCCAAACAACTGTGAACATAAAACTATGTCGTTTTGGCTTTCAATTAATCAAATTGGACCCCCAAAAAAATTACAAAAATGGACTCTGCGAGGGATGAGTGCCGCGGTGGCACTGGGCTAGTGCCGCGGCGGCAGTGCTCCTCTGAAGCCCAGAAAATTACGTTTAGGCCCCCAGAGGTTCCGGTATTCGCGAAAAGGCCCTATTTCGTCCGAAATTCACAGAAAATGCATACGAACTTCAAATTGAGGTTGTGATATACCGTTGGAAAGGTAATGGAGTCTACTCTACATTAAAAATAGTTCAGGGATAGGTCACTTTGAAAAGTTTTACGGTATTCGCGATAAAAGCCAATTTGATCGCCTTTTTCGCCTTTGGAAATTCATCATAAACTCGTTTTAAATCCAAAAATTATGTGCGATATACCGTCGGAAAGCTGTTGACCTCTAGTATCCATGAAAAATATTTGAAAATTGTTTCAGTGCCCCGATTCCAAAGTCAAATTTGGTCAAACCTGGTCAAACCTTGGTCAAACCTAGTCAAACCTTGGTCAAACCGGTCAACGGGGACTTTCGGGGAACTTCCGGGACTTCCGGGGGTCTCTGGGAGCTGACGATTTCATCCGGTTTTACTTAAAAACTCATTTTATCATTTTTCTTACGACATAGCATGTTTTCAGAACTTCGGGACCAAATCTGGGAGTCTTCGGGCTTTTAGGGGCATTTTGGTCAATCTGAGCATTCTGAGAGATAGAGCTGACTTCCAGGAGTCCTTTTGAGTCTTTTACGATCATTGTGAACCACCAAGCTATGGGTCTCCTAAATATGATAGCCGAAAAAATGGGGTGTCTACAGTTTGCCCCTCTTTGGCAGGAACTTGCGAGGCAACGCATGTCGCAAGCGAGTGCCAAAGTTTTGAAGAGACAGGTCTTTTGGAGGCTATAGATTTAGGATAAAAAGCGTTGCAAAAGATGCAATGATGCTGAGGCTAGTGCTGGTCGTGCTCTGCGGGAGCTGCCTACGTATCCCAAGGGGAATCAGACCAGGACGTAGTTCAGGGCACAAAGGAATAAATCACACATGCACATACACAACAATCAGGCAGATGCTATGTTATAAGAGTGATATGCTATGCGTGGATGTGATATGAATTTTGTCCTAAGTCCTATCATGTCTAGTGTTCTGATCCTAGCATGAATTGGTGCTGTGGGGTGTACCACTCCGAGTGGACTTGTGTCGTGCCTGTATTGTGTTCTAAAACGCTTGTGGTCCTAGTACATGTGTTCAGTGCATTTGCCACTCTCAGTGGGCTTGGTGATCTATGCTTCACTATGACTAATAGACTTGTGAGGGAGCTCGACCTGGAGGTCTTTTTCAAGGAAGAGCGTGGTGCTCAAAGTGATACTGTGGTGCTCAAAAGAATGCTTATGGTGTGTTTGCCACTCCAGTGGGCTTTGTGATTTGTGTGTGCCGCAACCGATGGGCTATGTGTCATGTTGGGTGAAGTGATTCTTGACTCGTGCTCCTCTTAGTCGTGACACTATGGACTCGGTGACTCCCAAAGTCTCAACGGTGCTTCTCAATCCTCAATTCTCAATGGTGCTTACGTTGTTCCTCGAATCTTTGACGGTGCTTTCTCAAGGCTTCTTGATTGTCAACGGTGTTCTTCAAATCTTAACGATGCTTCTCGATTTTTCCATGATGCTTCTCAACAAATCTGATGTTCCTCAACCCATCCGATATTCCTCAACTCTTCAAAGACGCTTCTCAAGAAATCTGATGTTCCTCAACCCATTCGATATTCCTCAACTCTTCAACGACGCTTCTCAACAAATCTGATGTTCCTCAACTCATCCGATATTCCTCAACTCTTCAATGACGCTTCTCAACAAATCTGATGTTCCTCAACCCATCCGATATTCCTCAACTCTTCAACGACGCTTCTCAACAAATCTGATGTTCCTCAACGACGCTTCTCAACAAATCTGATGTTCCTTAACACATCCGATGTTCTCTTCAACTCTTCAACGACGCTTCTCAACAAATCTGATGTTCCTCAACTCATCCGATATTCCTCAACTCTTCAACGACGCTTCTCAACAAATATGATGTTCCTCAATACATCCGATGTTCTCTTCAACTCTTCAACGACGCTTCTCAACAAATCTGATGTTCCTCAACTCATCCGATATTCTTCAACTCTTCAACGACGCTTCTCAACAAATCTGATGTTCCTCAACACATCCGATGTTCTCTTCAACAATACTCTCTTCTGATGTTCCTCGACACATCTGATGCTCTTCCTCAACAACACACTTGGACTTTGGGCACTAAAACACATCTTATCAACACTCCTCATCAACACATCTAGACTTTGGGCCCTAAAACACCTTAACAACACGTCTCATCGACACACCTTATCAGCAATAGTTTCTCGGTGTTGGCGATATTTCCTCCGATCGGATGCCTTGAGAAACAACTGTCGGTTTGTAGTTTGCAACCATTTACGAGTTTATGCCACTCGTACCTGGGACATTCTCATGTTGCGACCTTGACTGGTGTAGTAATAATGTTTGACACTTCTGCTTATATCCAAAGTTTTTTTTTTTATAATTGGGAATCACCTTTAACCCACACATTTGAGACCATCAGGACAAATGGACTTAACAGGAACGATAAGGAAAGTTGGGTTAGTTTGTATGAAACCTTGGTCTCTGACACACTTGTGATCAGATTACTACTGACTCAAATAAAGAAGGATTGACTTGGACATGAAATTCTCAAATTGCCACGATCCAAAGTGCCTTTACCATGAATGATGTACCGCTCATCTTTTATGTTCACTCCTCATCTTGATATGTCAGCACTTTGCAAATAAATCTGGTTTTTTTGAAAATTCTTCCTTACTGATCTAATTAATTTCTTTGCTTCTTCCAAGATGTGCTTTGAATTAGTGCCTTAGCTTATAGAATAAAAGATGCTCCATTTCCATCTGTTCAAGACAATGTTTGTGACTTGAAGGCTTACCATTGGTGTATAGGGATCGGGTGGCAAACGAAGTTTGCCCCTAGTTTGAAGGGCATGAAGTGGGATCGGTAGGCAAACGAGGTAAATGACCGAAGTTTGCCCCTAGTTTGGAGGAAGGTTGATTGGAGGTTTTGGGCAAACGAGGTAGGTGACCGAAGTTTGCCCCTTGTGTGAAGGGTAGATAGTAAAAGTCAGGCAAACGAGGCGGGTAGCCGAAGTTTGCCCCTAGTGTGGAAGGTGATTTTCTGGTTTGAGGCATGGACCGTGACTTTAATCTCTCAAATGCTCATAACTTTTTGCCTAGGCACCAGTGAGGTAACCTAGCGAGCTCTTTTCTCTCTTTTGTTATTGCTCACCTTAGATTTAGCTCTAACTTTTGCCTAGGCGTCCTTTCGGATTTTCGATCTAGAGAGCCATCCTTCTTTTCTTTTTGAAAGTCTGCCTACGTACCCCCAAGTGGGGATCAGGTCCAACGTAGTTCGGGCCATGGTTGAAAAGAAGCGAGTTGATTTTTAGGTAGGTGGGGTGACCGAACCGTTGTGGTTGCCTACGTATCCCCGAGTGGGAATCAGGTCGAGCGTAGTTCAAGCCAGGGTCTTGAAAGAAATTGGTTTGATGTATGAGGGTTTTTCAAGCCAATCGTCAAAGAAGTTCAAACTTGAGCCACTTGTGGTAGCTTTGAATAAAAGGATTCAGTTCCAATCCCCCTTTCTTTTCTCTTTCTTGTTCTTTTTATTTTGAGGATTGATCCTTTTTCACTTTCGCCTAGCCAGTCAATTTTGCTTTTCATGGAATTGATTCTTACAAGATCTTTCAATCGCAATCTTAGAATTCCAAAATGTGCATATCAGCTCTCGAAATTTTGTGGTTGTTCCGTGCCTTTGGAAATGTGATCTAGGCATGTTCTTATGATGTACCTTAAAGCATACAATTTTCTCATTTATTTCATCAAAATTTTCTTCAACCTTTTGACTGGCTAGGGTCAGATTTTGGAAATCAACACCTTTTTAGCTCTCACTTTTGCCTAGGTGCCCTTTCGGGTTTTCAACCTAGCGAGCTCTTTTTTGTTCTTTTTCTTTGTTTTTTTTTTTTTTTTGAAAGTGGAGATGAAACTCACTGAAATTTTTGGCTACCATCAAGGACCAAGTCCGCATTGGACAGGTTTGTATGGCTCTCAAGGCTTTAAAATGGTAGAAAAAGGTGTTGGGCAAGCCCTAAATCAGTCTCAAGTGTCTTTTCGAGATTTGAGCAAAAGCATCTTTAAATTCTTAAAGTAAGACTATTCAATTCTCAGCTCTTCTTTGGGGTCAGCGCGAAATCGACTTTGGCCTGTTTGGGATTCTCTCTTTTTTTTTTGTTTGATGCAAAAATTTATTAGCAGAGTAATGTCCATGGTAATTTGAAAAATGACATTTTTAGTTCAGCGATTCATGCACTTATGAATATACACATCAGATTAGGCAAAATGAGACTTCATTCCATTAGAAGAGAACGATTACATTACTCGATACAGACTCACAACGACTCGATGATAGACAGACTCAACCACAAGATCAAACTTGAAATAGACTCAAAACATAGAGCAGACTCGACTTGGTCTCAAATGGAGTGTCTTTGTGACCCATTTATTATCATTGTTTTTTTTTTTTAAGCAGAAGTTCCAAACACTATCGCTCCACTGCACGGATTCAACATTCATGGGTGTCAATAAAAGGGACCATTTGAAAGGATAGGCCATGGGCTTAGGTGAGATGGGGTTGAATGGGTGGTGGCTCGATGATTCCTCGATCAATGAGGTCTTGGATATCATGGCGGAGACGTATGCACCGGTCGGTGTCATGGCCTGGGCCTTGGTGGTAGGCACATCGTTTGGACACGTCACAGTTAGGTGGTGGGGGATCGGCACGAGGCTGAAGGAGTTGGAGGTGTCCCTTTCTTAGCAGGCGGCCTAAGGCTACAGAGGGAGAGATATCTAGCTTGGAAAATTCACGGGGTACCCTATTTTGGTAAGGGCGGCTAGGCGAGCTGGTTTGGTTTGTGAGCCGGTATGATTGGGGAGAATAGGCCATGGGTTGGTTACTAAGGACGTTGACATCCGAAGAGTTTCGAGAGTAGTCTGGCCTCTTGGACTGGCTTTGTGATCCTTCATTCTTGATTTTCCCTTCCCTGATTGCATCCTCAATTCTAGTCCCAATCTCAAACAGTTCTTCAAATGTTGAGATGGACTGGTAGAATAGTTTCTCATGGTACAGCGGCTGTAGATTCTTGATCAAGATCCGGACTTGTTCTTTTTCGACTGGTCGGTGGGTCATTTGGGCCACTTTGTTCCTCCATCTGCTCAAGAACGCAGCGAAGGACTCATTGAAGTTCTGCCGGGTAGTCTCTAGATCCCGGATGGTGACATCGAGCTCTTGGTTGTAGGAGTAATGATCAACGAAGACCTGGACTATATCTTCCCAAGTCCGCGTCTTAGAAACCTCCAAGGTCAGAAACCAGGATAGAGCGGCCTTGGCGAGGGTTTGAGGGAACAACATTGCGATGTACTCATGGCTGCAGCCCATTGATTGGAAAACACTCATGCAGAACTTTACATGGCTCTTCGGATTCCCAGTTCCATCAAAACGATCAATTTCAGGCATCTTGAAGTTTTCCGGCAGTTTCAGCTTAACAGGCTCAAAAAGGCCTTCCAGATCTAGCATGTAGTCATCGATCCCTTTGCTTTTCCTCAGTACGCTTTCTAGCTTGTCAACCCTGTCCATTTTTTCTTGGAATTTCTTCTCATACGCAGGCGGCGGGCCCCCTTGAAACCATACTTCTTCTTCGCCGTTCTCATGTAGGGGTGGTTCAAATCCAGGTGGAGGTTGCGGCCGCTACTGCTTCAATTCCTCCATGAAGGATAAAACTTGGGCCAACCGGTCAGACTGTTGGTTGATCATTTCTGTCATTCTTGCTTCCAAACCTTCTGGATCCATAAAGCTGACTTTCGGCTGAGTGATTCTGACAAGGTGACTCCCTAATCCTCTGACTCACAAATGCAGATCCTGGGTGCTCAAAACTTGTACTGACATATAGGTGTGAAAAGACTGTGTTAGACTTGTAACAGTGATGATTGAGATGACAACTATAGTGACGTTAATAGATGTAGACTGACTCGTGTACAGCCTGACTGAAACAATGCGTGCAGATCGATAGGAATGGTGCATGCAAATGAGGCAAACATGCGGATGTAGGCCCTAATCTATATGATGCTCCTATTTCTAACAGATAGCAGTTAAACAAATAAGGTCCTAACCATATAGAGTGTGCCAACTTTACCTTCTAGTATGATCACCAAGGGATAACAGGGGTTTCCAGGGTTTTATGAAGGCTTCTAGGAGAGACTGGGCATTTCTGGTTGGTTTGGACAGAGTTTCAAGGAGAAACTAATATATCTGGGCATTTCTGGTTGGTTTGGATAGAGTCTCTGGGAGAAACTGGTTAATATGGTTATATCTGGGATATCTGGATAAAGTTTCTGGGAGAAAACAGGTGTATATGGGAAATCTGGGAGATTCAGACAGAGCTACCGAAAAAAAAGCTGGTTAATATGGTTATATCTGGGATATCTGGACAGAGTTTCAGGGAGAAACTGGTTAATATGTGGTGATAGTGATCATACTGTCTAGCAGGTTTTCATACTCCTATGTCTTAGGACCGACAAACAAGGCTTGCGGTGTATATCTTTGTGAGCATGGAGCAGACATCCTTATCATGGTGCCTAGGCAAGTCAACTCAATGTGATCACATGTGAGTGATTGCCTTGGGGATCATAAGAAAGAGGTTCTGTTCTATGCCACATAAGCGTCTACACCGCGCAGGTAATCCCGTCAGGGCATACAGCAGTTATATCACATTTTCCTATCTGAAAAGATAAAAGAACAGTCCTATGAAAGGTTCTACAGAAATCTATATGCAAAGGCTGGGTTTAGTCAAAGAGGGTCCGTTGACGAGAGTTCCAATATACCGTCAGAGAGACAGTACGGAAGTTGTTACTCTTTTTGATATACCTTGGAAGGTACAGTATCAACGGTGACTTGTGCCCTGGCACAGCAAGACCTGAACAATGTCAGCGCCGCGTTTCAGACACAGTCGGAGGAGGGAAATGCAAGAGTGCAATGCAGTGAACCAGACACAGTAAAAAGATGATTTTAAGGATGCTTCTTATGAGTCAAACCTCTGTATTATTTTGTTTTGAAATAAAAAATCCCCAGCAGAGTCGCCAGATTGTGGATACCGGAATTCCACCGCTTCGTTTTGTTTGAAATTTGATTTGAAATTGATCAAAGGAAGAAAATGAAAGGTCTGTTGAAAACAGATACAGAGTCGCCACTTGGTCTTTAAGGAACCAAGAAACCTAATTTTGACTCACCCAAATGGATAAAGGGCACCGGCCCTTCATAACCAAAGAACTTGGTTCGGGGTTTTGGTACGAGAGAGGAAGGAGCCTTTGTCGCGACTAAAACACCCTCAACTCACCCCATCTTTCGACGGGCTTCAATTAGCATCCAAATAATCATCTTATACTATGTATGATTCGGCAATTAATACTATGATAGTATATTACATTACATAAGAAACTTGAAAATGGAAGATCTAAAGATAAGAAATCATTCATAAGATCTAAGCCAAATATCACACAATGCAAAGTGAAAGATCACACAAATAAACCTAGGAAAAATCGTCTAATCATGTATCAGGTAATAAAGTTTTCCTAATCTAAAGGGACATGAATTGTTCTTGAAACAAATAAATCAAAGAAAGTAAAATATGCTTAGCAAACTAGTATGATGCATGTTATTCTTTGATAAAAGAAGACCTCTCAATCCCCGGGACGGATGAGAAAGGATGATTAGATCAAGGGGAAGCATGAAGGAGTGATCGAGTTCATTCCTTATAATCTCCTTAGATTAAGAGTTACAAAAACCCCAAATCTTGCATGAATGCAATGTATGTATCTAAAATGTGCAAAGGTTGTAGTGTGTTTTGTGTACATGGATTTCTAGAATGACTTAGAAGTCTAAAATGTGTATGAATGAATGAATGAAATTAACATGGGATGTGTAAAAATGTAGTATGAACTACTTCCTAAGATATGAACTAATTTGGAATGCATATGAGCATCAAATCAAAGAATGAAAGTTGAAATGTACTTGCTGTGAATAGTGGACAGAACAGTAGCATGATCTTTTGGAATTTGAAAAGAGGGGTTAGGAATGTTTTCAATGCATGATGTTTTATGGAGATGTTCCTTATTGTGTCTAGAACACAACCCAAAAGGCCAATCTTGAATAGCTATCACAGATTGAGAGAAATCATATAAACAACACAGGTCACTCAGAAACAGAGTCCGTACTGTCGACTGAAATGTTAGAAAATATTAGAAAATGAAAAAGAATGATCTAAGGGCCCATTTTATACAGAACGTTCCCTACGACATTGAATTTTAAGGGAAAAATAAGTTAGGACCACCCCTTTTGGAAAAGGTTTCTGTAAAAGAGGTTTGAAGTGGACCTAGCTGCTGTGACAGAAAAATCAGAATGTTTGGAAGGAATATTGGGATCCAAATGGACCATTTCCAAGTACTTCCAAGTCAAACCAAAAATCATGGGTGTTCTCCAATGAGTTAGGAAGACTTTCCAAGTGGCCTTGCATCCATATGTTGAGTATTGAGTTCTAGAGAAATCTTTGAACTCAACTCACTCACTGTTTTGACTCGTTGTTTTGAAGATTTTGGAGAAAACAAAGTTTTGTTTCTTGAAACCAAATGAGAGGGATTGAGAGGGGTTTTGAAATAGATGTTTTGAAAGCACATTTTCAATACTCAATAAGGATCATAGCCACTTAGAATACCTACATCAAACTCATCATTTAAGAACCTCCAAGATTGTTGGAAAGATTTATTTTATTTTTGGGCATAACTTCAATACATTCCAAGAATACCTTGGAAGTATTGAGGTTATGATCATCATCTATCAAACATGTTTTTGAGGTCAAGAGCTACTATCCATAAGGATTCACTCACCCCAAACTTCATGTCATCACTTAGATGATGATGAACTAGTAAGTAAATAAAGAAAAGAAAAAGAAATGAGATAAGGAGAGATGAACATATATATAATCAAAGTAAGTAAATAGCAATCAATAGATGATAATCAATGTGATTTTGGACTTGTAGCTTGGTGTTTCACTCTTAGATTTTGACATTTGGACATGGAAGTAGCTTCCTATCTCATGAATGCTCAAGAATGAGGGTTGGAGTGGACTTTGAATGTGAAGTATATAGAAGGATGATGGAAGAAAAGAAGAATAAAACTCACTTTCTTATGGAAAATCAATGGGAGAAGCTCCCTTTCTCTCTTCTAAACCTATCTCTATCTCTCTTCTTCTCTACAACTTTTTAAGCTTTGCACTTGGCCCCCCCAAAATGAAGAGCAATGGGGGGTTTAAATAGGCCAATTTGGGGTAGTTTTGGGGTTTTAGAAGTACTCCCATTGGTCCCAAACAACTGTGAACATAAAACTATGTCGTTTTGGCTTTCAATTAATCAAATTGGACCCCCAAAAAAATTACAAAAATGGACTCTGCGAGGGATGAGTGTCGCGGCGGCACTGGGCCAGTGCCACGGCGGCAGTGCTCCTCTGAAGCTCAGAAAATTATGTTTAGGCCCCCAGAGGTTCCGGTATTCGCAAAAAGGCCCTATTTCGTCCGAAATTCACAGAAAATGCATACGAACTCCAAATTGAGGTTGTGATATACCGTTGGAAAGGTAATGGAGTCTACTCTACATAAACAATAGTTCAGGGATAGGTCACTTTGAAAAGTTTTACGGTATTCGCTATAAAAGCCGATTTGATCGCCTTTTTCGCCTTTGGAAATTCATAATAAACTCGTTTTAAATCCGAAAATTATGTGCGATATACCGTCGGAAAGCTGTTGACCTCTAGTATCCATGAAAAATATTTGAAAATTGTTTCGGTGCCCCGATTCCAAAGTCAAATTTGGTCAAACTTGGTCAAACCTTGGTCAAACCTAGTCAAACCTTGGTCAAACCGGTCAACGGGGACTTTCGGGGAACTTCCGGGACTTCCGGGGGTCTCTGGGAGCTGACGATTTCATCCAGTTTTACTTAAAAACTCATTTTATCATTTTTCTTACGACATAGCATGTTTTCAGAACTTCGGGACCAAATCTGGGAGTCTTCGGGCTTTCAGGGGCATTTTGGTCAATCTGAGCATTCTGAGAGATAGAGCTGACTTCCAGGAGTCCTTTTGAGTCTTTTACAATCATTGTGAACCACCAAGCTATGGGTCTCCTAAATATGATAGCCGACAAAATGGGGTGTCTACACAGACACAGACAAAGCAACGTGATATCTGCTACAACTGCAGAATACATGGACACCACTCCAAAGAATGCACAGCACCGAAACGACTCACAGGACAACAGGTGCAGTGTTTCAATTGTGGAAAGACTGGCCATGTACGCAAAGTTTGTCCCAAACAAGAAGTTCAGAACAATGCTCAACCACCACAGAGATCCAGAAAGAGAGCTCGCAGATCAGTAAATCAATCCCAGCATTGAACAGAATGGAAGACCGAAGGTGCAATGCCTACTGCCAGAACTTGGAATCTTATATGGGGATGGTATGACAAGATGTTTGGGACACTCGAGAGAAATTATGAGGAGGAGCTGAGGTATTTCCAGGAAATTAGACCCCGGAATAGTTGACAACAACTTATGGTCCGATAGACCATTTAGATTGATAAGAGCGCCTGAGTTGGTGTAGAAAGACTAACCTAATGGGTAGGAATTTGTACATCTTAAGACCTACCAAACTCTAGATTTCGAGGACGAAATCCTCAAATAAGGTGGGAAGAGATGTAGCACCCATAAATTTCCCTAGAAATTCCACGTAAGAATTTAGAATAGAGTCGTCACCCCAGAATACGGTTACAGAAGATCCATTAGGATGACCATAGTTTGGAGTCCTTATTAGGATCCTTAGTAATCGTCTTGATGACGACTACGTTGATTCGAATCTAGTACCTATTAGAATAGACGTAAACCCGATGCACGTAGTTTCTAAGTTGGAAACTATAGTCGTACTTGAACTTAGACTTGCTCAAAACCCCGTTAATAGCTACATCTATGCCTGTCTTCACTTTCACTGCTGTATACACAATTGAGACACTGGCACTTGCCTTACGTACACATCCCAAGAATTGGACCCACACTATTCCTTGATGGTCACGTGGACCCCATACTTATCTACCCTTGGACACACACCCACTTACGCATATAGGTACACATTGTGCACCCACCATACACAACCAAACCCCCCTCACCATTCCTCTATAAACGTATACTCCCTTACCCACACTACAACCTCATCCACCCTCCCAAATTTGTCTATGGCAGATTTGTATAGAGAGAGAAACCAAGTGGAAGCTTGGAGCTCCACCTAATACACCGCGGTTGTATACACCACCCAACTACACCACCCCCACACTCCCTCTTTCCATTCCTCTCGTTACCCACACCTACATTGCTGCCTAGACCCTAGAAGAGAGAAGGACAGACGCAGAGGAGAGAGAGAAGAGTTGATAGGAGAAAAGGAAGGAAGAATAAGAAGATCTGAGGCTCCTTGAGGTAAACCCATACGCTGCATTGTTCCTGCACCCTTGGATGTCATTCAGAAGCTCTTAGGACCCACATGCAAGCAGCCAAACAGAGCTCAAGGCTCTGCATGAGCTCCGACAGCCATGGAAGCTCCACCTTTGAAGCTTGATTTAGAAATTATGACCAAAACCCCTTTTGATCACACCAAAAGGACCCTTATGGTCCCAGGAAGGCCCCGTATGAATAGTTTTTAGTTTAGAGGATGTTTGGGGAGCCATGCAAGTCATTATTCTCTCAAATGACCAAAAGAATAATCGGCTAGTAGGACCAACAAACAAATGAACCCTCGATCCAGCTTCTAGTATGTGAAAGAGGGGCAAATTCCGGTCACAATGCCGTTGGTTTCATGGATTTTGGGATAGAGATGAGAGAGAACACGTTTGAAGATTTTCCGGCGATCCGCGACTTTCCGGCGACGCCTACTCGCCGGAGAAGATGAAGAAACCTGTTTGGTTTGGGTTATAAGAACCCGGTGCGGGTCGGGTCCGGTTAGGGTTGGTCTGAGTGTGTAAGTGGGTAGGGTCGCTGTTCGGGTTGTTTTAATATAACCCGTGGATCTTTTAAGTGGGACGACGCCGTTTTGGGCGTCGGGTTAGAGTTCGGGTCGGGTTTGAGTTTGGATGGGTTTAGTTGTGTGAGGATGTGGGTGCGGGTAACGGTTAGGGTCGGGTTTAATTTAAACCCGAGAAGCCTCTAGTGGGACGACGTCGTTTGGAGTTCGGGTTGGGTTCGGGTAGTTGGGTTGGGTCGTGTTGAGTCTATAGTTGGGCTTAGGGTTTGGGTCGAGTTCGGTTCGGGTTAGTCTAGGTTCGGGTTTATGGGTAGGATTAGTTTGTTAGAGTAAGTGGGTTTCGGATTCGGGTTAGGTCCAACCCGAATGGGTTTTAGGGTAGGTTTCTCTTGTGTGTGTATATGGGTAGTCCGTTTGGGTTTTGGTTGGGTCGGGTCTGACCCATCGGGTCACGAGTTTGGGTTTTCTTGTGAGTGTATTTGGATGATCTGTTTAGGTCGGGTCGGTTCGGGTTTGACCCGTCGGGTCTGAAGATTATTAATTTTTTTAATAATAATAATAATATTATTATTATTATTATTAGTATTATTAGTATTAATTAGTTTAAAAGGTTTTAATTGGTTTTAATAATTATAAATAAATTTATAATTATGCCATTTAGGTTTTTAATATTATAGAATATTATTTTAATATTCTGTATATCATTATTATATTATATATATTATATAATTATTATTTATATGGCTAAAATAAATAATAAATATCAATTTTAAATAGTTTTAAATAATTAATAAATACCTAGATGTATTTATAAATTCTAGAAAATTAGGGTAATAACCCTGAGACTCTTTTATTTCATAATGTAAGTTATAAAGCTATAATATTATAGTCCAATATTTTTAATAATTAATAAGGAGCTATTTTATGAGTATATTAATTATTAAAAACACCAAACGAGCTCCGAAAATTATGAGATAAATACTGGTAGTGTATTTTAATATCTAGTATTTAATAAAAATACTTCTAGTACTGATTTCTTTGTGTAATTATGATTACATATTTAAATCCCATTTCGGGTATTTTCTAGTATATATTATCTTCAATAATTCATAATAAATAATCTAGGACTCCGAAAATTACGCGGTCAGTTCCCAGAGTCTTAGAAAAATATCTAGAATATTCCCTTAAAGTTTGGTGACTTTTTGACTCGGTCGAAAATACAGCCTGCCTTTTAGGACTCGCATTAGTATAGTAAGACCTACCCTTACCTCGTAAAATGCGACGGACTCCGATTTGAGTCTAGTCAATGGCGTTAGACTTACAATGACATGTAGATCACTACCTTGAGGTATATGACTTCATTTGGTAAAATTACCATTTTGCCCCTATAGTTGTACTCATACATTATTACTGTTTATTCCGTTTATTATTATAGAACTTGACGGTTATCTGCTTTTCGAGGATCGGTGACTCGAGGTGAGTTTCCTAACCTCACTCTAATCCTAATAAGATTAATATAAGATGTTTAAAAGCTACCTGTATGATATCTTGTATAAGTGATATGTTGATTTATGATGTCACGTGTATTTCCAATAATTGTAAGACTATGCAAAGCATGTTATGGTAGTGCTATCGCATACGTGAGCATGTCAAGGGTTTTATCTATATGGTTATCGGTATCAAATCCATGTTATGTGATCCATGCTCTATATGTTATGTTTCTGCTACTAATTGTTAAATACACGTTTTACGATGTTGTTGACTGGAATATATAATGCATGCTACGATAAAAAAATAAGGAGAATGAAAGTGGTTTTGCATATGGGTATTGGTAGTGGACTCACTTGTATTTCGTGACATGTGTTAGCATACGTTGTGTGAGAAAGATAAGTGTTTGATGAGAATGTGAATGAGATGAGATATGTGAATGTGAACGAGATGTGATTTCTGTATCCGATGGATAAACGGCTGACGAGCCGGGTGGACATGAACGGTTAGGGTTCCTAGCGCGCCTTTCGCCATTGAAGACGTTCGGTGATGCGCATACGTGGTTGAAGACGTCCCATGTATCATTGAAGACGTCCGGCTAGTGCTCTAATATACTTCTCAGCCGTTTAGACGACCGGTGAGAGTATACACATGGTTGAAGACGTCCCATGTGCCAGTTTCATTGTTTACAGATAGTGTGCGCCGTGAAGACGTCCGGTGGCCTATCAAGGGAATGAGTATGAATTGGTTGTGATAGAATGTTGTCATCCTTGATATACCGCATGTTGTCAAGTGGATGAGAAAGAGAAAGCGAATGATGAGATTGAGTTGATGAGTAAAAATGATTTGGTTCGAAGTGATTTGGTTTGGAAAGTTTTGATTTTAAAATGAAATGGTTTTGAAAAGTACCTGTTTTAAAAAGCAAGGGTCTTTAAAAAAAAAGTTGGGAGCGAGTCACATTGGTCATGCATTTGCACGCACGAGGATAAAATAAGGAGAATGTATTCTATGATGTTATGTTTATCTGTTTACCTGTATTGTTGAGACCTCTGCTATGCCCGTGGTGAGAATGCGTCTTTTGATAAGAGATTACCTGTCTTGTTGAGACCTCTGCTATGCCCTGGGCATTCGTATGCCCAGAGTGTTGCAGGTTTGGAGATAGATAGAAGAGTTCAGGATGCAGTACCATGGAGCCAAGGAGAATAAAGCCCTGCCCAAGATCTGATAGACAGTTTCTCAAGTTTAAGATTATGTAAATTGTTTAGTATGGCCCTTGTATTAGAATTTGAAGTTATTGTAACCCTTGTTTAAATTTATCGTTGCTGTATTCATACTCTGATAAGTTTAGGTCATGCTTATGCTCTAGTTTTTCCCTTATGATTGGGCGGTGCAGAGTTAGAAGGACAGGACGGTTTACAAACTAGTCACGTGTCTACAGACCCATAAAGGAAAATTTTTATTTTCCCTATTTTTGGCTTACTCTGGGGCGTGACAAAGATTCGAAATTTTTTTACAGGCATAGCATTCATTTTCATGTGAAGTTTTGTCCCTACATTCATAAAGTTCATAGGAGATAAGATAAAGAAAACAAAAAAAAAAATTTGAACGAGCATTAAGTAAAGCATTGGAAGCGCTCGAGAGCACAATAAGCACAGCATTTGCATATACAAAGAGGCATTTTGAAGTTGTGTTGATCACGCACTGCATTCATAAAGTTTATAATGAAGAGGAATCGCAAAAGGGAACTGGAGGAGGCATGTATACCTGTTGCCGGAATGCCCGTGCAGATAGATGCTCGCCCGAGTCCCGGAGCAAGATAGTAGGATCGGAGTAGGGAGTGACCGTGTACTTGGCCTTCTTCTTCCTCCTCGAGCCACTAGCCATAACCTGTTAAAAGGAGAAAGAATGGAATGTCGATTCTTTTGGAAAAATCAATAAAATAACTAAAATGAAGGAAATAATGGAGTTCTAATCGACAGAAACTTACCTATGGATCCCTTGGATCAATGTGAGGAAAAAAGAAAAAATCTCCAAAGAGGATCCGAGAGTGAGAGGTTTTGAAAAGTGAATGAAATGAGTTGAAAATCCGAAGTTTAAGCAATCTGCCGCTCCGAACGACACTCGGGAAATCGTGCCCGACAGTCAGTAGAGTGCCGTACGGCACTCACTAAGTGCCGCAGCAGTACTCCGTGAGTGCCGCATGGCATTCACGGACTGCCGCATTTTAAAGCCTGTGCCGCAAGTATGGCGGTTTAAGTGCCGCCGATTTTCACCCCAAAATTCAAAGTAAACCCCAAAATTTGAATTCAAACCCCCTGAATTTGCCCACTTTTGGCACTCTTGTCCCCAAATAATATCTTTCAGAGTCTTTCGGTCACTGGTTTCAAATTTAAAGTGAATTTGGGTCTGATTGACCCCTCATTTTGAAAATTGAAATGAATTTGGGTCTGATTGACCCCTGATTTTGAAAATTGAAATTGAATTAGGTATGATTGACCCCTGATTTTGAAAATTGAAGTGAATTTGGGTTTGATTGACCCCTTATTTTGAAAATTAAAATGAATTTGGGTCTGATTGACCCCCAATTTTGAAAATTGAAATTGATTGGGTCTAATTGACCCCTGATTTTGAAAATTAAAATGAATTTGGGTCTGATTGACCCCCGATTTTGAAAATTAAAATGAATTTGGGTCTAATTGACTCCCAATTTTGAAGATTGAAATGAATTTGGGTCTGATTGTCTACTGATTCTTAAAATTTTGAGCAAATATGTCCGACGGGGCCGAAGGGGCTGCGGATTTTCAGAGCAAACATATCCGACTGGGTCGAAGGGCTGCGGATTTTTTAGAGCAAACATATCCAACGGGGTCGAAGGGCTACGGATTTTCAGAGCAAATATATCTAATGGGGCCGAAGGGCTACGGATTTTTTAGAGCAAACATATCCGACAAGGCTGAAGGACTGCTGATTTTCAGAGTAAACACGCATTGACACTGGGGTCTAAGTCGCGAAGCACAACCCAGCCAATTGCATCCATCTAACTGGTCAGGATAGTCACAGATCTTGGAAAAAATCAACCCAATAATCACAAACTCTGAACTTTGAAGATAACTCGTCTCTAATTCGGAGTGACCGAGAGCATTGAAGAGCATGAGGTTTAGATTGCATCTGGATACGTCGTGATAGCACGATTTTTGAATGACATCATTTGTAGAGCATGAAATTGTATTGACAACCGTCATGGCGTGAGCACGTGCATCACGACAGGATAGGTGCATCCATCCGTATGATTACTTGTGCTTGTGTGTGTTTACCCTTGGCCCGAACTACGTCTTATCTGATTCCCAAAAGGATACGTTGGCAGCTCACCATTGAGCATGACTGACATGAACTGTTTTCATAGCTAGTTTTTTGCAATATAGTTTGTTTTTACCTGAATTCGACGGTCTGGTCAAAGGCTTGTCTTCACACAGGCTTCGACATTCACTTATGACACGCGTTGCTCCATAAGCTCTGTCGAAGGGGGGCAAACTGTAGACACCCTAAGGGGAGTATTACCTCTAAGATCTGATGATGCCACGCGTCCGACTAATCCAAGACTTCCAAAGGTGATTCAAGCTCTTTTGAAGGCTCTTTCAATTTAAAACAAAACGAAAAAGAGAGGAAAAGAGAAAACAGAGGAAAACAACATAGGATAAGTTCTGCAGCAGTCACGGGATGTCGTATGACACACTACGAAGTGCCGGAATGGCACTCTATGAATGCCGCAAATTTCACTAAGTGCCGCAAAATTTAAAGTTTCATGAAAAAAATGGCAGTCCAAGGAGTTGTCTGTTGCACTCCTTGAGTGCCGATGCGGCATTCTTTGAATGCCG
Organism: Hydrangea macrophylla; assembly: GCA_033977485.1. Classification (NCBI taxonomy): domain Eukaryota; kingdom Viridiplantae; phylum Streptophyta; class Magnoliopsida; order Cornales; family Hydrangeaceae; genus Hydrangea; species Hydrangea macrophylla. The sequence continues at coordinate 52,336,315 of CM066991.1, read as the reverse complement.
TTCCGGCAAATAGTGAGTGCCGCAACGCCATTCATTGAGTGCCACGGATATCTCCCGAGTGTCGCATTTTTGTGATAGGCTATCCTAAAATAGGTCGGTTTATACCTTCAAAAGGCGGCCAAAATTAGGGTTTTGGTTGCGAATTTTCCAAAATAACCCTCCAAAGATTGCCTATATATAGAGGATGTGTATCACATTAATAGGGACTTAAAAAATTAGAATGCTAGGATCCCTATATTGATTCTCCTCCAAGAACTTTCTAAATTAAGAAAGGTAGTAAAGAGAATTGGCAAGAAAGAGCAAGAAGAAGAGCTTGATTACTCCTTGAAGAGTCTTAAAGCAACCAAAAGTTGAGGATAGTTAGAGGTAAGCTCTAAACTACTTAGTTTTAACATTCAAGTTCAATCACAATATATAGATACTTAGGATCTTTTACACATTTTCAAAACCTCTCTTCCTACCTCATTTCATCACACACCACATATATTGCGATTGAACTCTCATCTCATTAGTTTGGATCAAGTAACCTTGGGATTAAAGTTTAAATAAATCTTGGAGTTTGATGTTGTTTGAACTTTGATTTCTTTTCTTTTGACTATATCTATTTTTTTTAGATTCATAAGACTTTCAATGTTTTACTTGAATCCTTGTGTTTTGAATCCCTCAATATTCTTATGAATTCATGATTCATGAGAGGATTGAGGTTGGTATTAGTGCATTGAGTCAATGGATTCAAGCTTTTACCATAGTTTGAATTCATTACCTTGGGATTTTATGAAGTTTCTTCATACTTCATTAAAATCCATAAGTTTAAGTGTACTTAGTCTCCAATGACCATCAAATGGTAGGAGGAACGATTTGAATCTAAGCCTATATTCATGGTTTCAGTTCATTATGTTGAGGTTTTGTGAAGTTTCTTCATACTTCATTAAAATATATAAGTTTAAGTGTCCTTAGTCTCCAATGACCATCAAATGGTAGGAGAAGTGGTTTGGTTTAAGCTTAACTTCATGGTTTAGTAGTTAGGATTAACCAACAAAGATGAACTGAACAAAAGGTGCAGTGAGTTCATCAACCACTTTTCATCAAAGATTTTTAGTTAAACATCGAATCATTGGAACTGAATAAAACCAATGGGAAAGTGTCTATAACTCAAAGTTTTACCACTACAATTTTTGTTTTAATAAGTTTTATGGTTAAGAGTGGTTTGGTCATGGGTTTTGGGTAATGACAACAATCTGTCCAGAGTTTCAGAACAACAACTCCCTTTTGAAATGTGTAAATCAGAACCCTAATCAAGTATTGATGACCCCAAATAATTGTTTCTATGAAGTTTAATGTGTTAATAAGATCTCCTAAAAAGATTAGAGTCTTTTAGAATTTTTTACTATTTTTAAAAAATCATACAAATTCTCTAGATAGAGAGTTGGAAATTCCTGAGTGATGTCTGGTATTTGCTTGATTCCTGGAGATCTAACCGTTGGAACTTTGATTTTATTTTTGGATTAAAAACTAAACTCACAGAGGCATCTTATGTCCAAAACTCATCAAGATCAAAATACGGGAACCATGCCTTTTTATTTCTTTAAAATTATTTCTTTGAAATTCTGACCTGCTCTCAGCAATTTTCAGAATTCTGTCACAATTTTGATCAAACCTTATAAATAATGGCTCAAATGATATTTTCATGAGCTAGGGTTAATACCATGCTTCAACAATGATTAGTTAATGCTTAAATCCAGAGGTTAAATAATTCAAATCAATGAATAGTTTATAGCTTTATCTCGTTCATATTCATATATCCATATACATTCATCCATATAGACTGATACTTGTAATTAGAATTCATTTTAGGTTAGAATTTATTACTTAGGAATTCAATAAATGTATCTTGTATATCATGTGTATTAACCCTTGTTTTGTAGCACCGATGAGGTATGATCCTTCGACTCTTCCTTAGTTTAATCACTTCTTTAATTTTATTGATTTTCGACTACTTGTACGACACCTTAGAATTATGTTTTGACTTATGTGTATATATGTGATTAGAGACCCCTTTTGCTTAGGATTCCTACTTTGTATGCATTGCACATTTCCAATTTTGCGGCTGGATCTCGGGTAAGTGCTCTTGTTCTTATTGCATATCACTTTGCTTGCTAATTGAAATTATGTGGTTTATGAATGATATTTTGTCGTTAGCAATTTTGCACCATTTTCAACATGATTGTGTAATGTATTATTTATATATATGTATTAATTGAGGGCATACTTAGATTAATAATTCGATTAAAAAGATGTTGAGTAGAGGCCTATCGCGAGATACGGTGAGAGAGGGTGTTTTAGTCCGCTGGGCTCCTTCCTCTCTCATTCCATAATCTTCGAACCTAGTCAATCTCTGGTTTCTAAAAAGACCAATTTGCTTTAAAAATGGTTTCTTAATTTTCCTTTAAAAAAAATTAAGTGGCGACTCTTTATGTTTTTGAATTTGAATTTGAAAAAGATTTTGAAAAAAGCTATGGGTAAGTTAAACTGCGGTATCCATAGTTGTTTTAACCAAAACGATTATAAAAACACAATTTTTTTATTACAATTTTATAAAACAACTAAAACTACATATGCAATCACATCTAGACTTCCTAAGCATGTTACTAGATTCATTTCAGTGAGGCTCGGATACCAATTAAAGGAATTATGTTATGAAAAATATAATTTGTAGTAGAAAATAATTTCAAAAAACTTTTGTATCTCAGAATCTACTAATGTGAATCTAGTAGTATATAGATAAAGAAGAGTACCTGTAGGTCTTGAACCCGATTCAGAATGTGATAAAAATTCAATTGATTCTTCTTCTACAAAAAATCTAGCAGCTTTCACTAGATGATCTTCACTCCTATGTCTCCGTTGGATGCTCTCACGAAGACTAGAGCTTGTGGGAGTTCAACTAGAGAGAAAAAAGGCTATGGAAATAATATAAAATAGTTTCAGGAGACCTAGGGCTTCAAAAATAGGTATCCTATTTATAAGTATTTCCACCAACCTAAGGTCCAATAGATTGCTGAAAATGTCAATCAATAGCCTTACCAATTGATTGCCATAAATGGCAATCGATTGCCATCCCTATCGATTGGTATGCCACTAACCGGTTGCCTTTTTTCCCTCCTGTCTTCTTTACATCCTTTGAAGCTAAGAGTGGGACCTCTTAGGTTCTTTATTATTGGCTCAGATTAGTTATTAATTCTCATGATCAAACTCTTTGATCAACAAATTAACTAACTAATTAGTTAATGTTTACTCTACTATAAAACATTAACTGTACTCCAATGTGAAAGAACATATCTGAAGCGATAACTAGACTTGTATAGTTGTACTAATGTCCCTTGACCATCATCATTCATAATCATATTCAGGTAGTCGGATAAGTTAATGTTTACTCCACTATAAAATGCTAACTGCACTCTAATGCAAAAGAACATATCTGAAGCGATAACTAGACTTATATAGTTGTAGTAATGTCCTTCTACCATCAGCATTCGTAATCATATTCTGGTAGTCGGATAAACTGTTACTGTCGACCTGAATGATGATTACCTCTTCCATAACTTGTGTTTCATTCACCTTCTCATGACTACCAAACATATTGATAGCTATATATCAGCAAGACTACAATTCTCAATAATCAACTCGGTGACATTCTCAAGGGAATGCTTACTCTTTATCAAAGAGTAGACTCTATCTTGATAATATATGTTCACAACTCTATGAACATGACATACCCAAGATACCAGGTGTTGATCTTTAAGACCTCACCAATTGGTAAGTCAAAGCAGTCATACCCACAGTCTGTGTCCATAATCGTCTCAAGATTAAGAACACATACCTTTTACAAGTTATGAGTTCCTATCGACTGATGATAATTTTAAGTGTCCATAAGAAAGCTCATGGTCTGTCAATGCACTATAAGCACTGGCATATTAACTAAGAGTCTTATACTCTAGCGATTGAGATTCATTACTCCATCAAATGGTAGTTAATCATGCTACAATTTATACCTAATGAGATATCCAGGCTCATCATCCACTATGACAAGTTCTAAGTATCAAAAAATAGTAATTCGCATCTGCCGCATATGCTTCTCATACATACACAAATTACTTACTATGACACTCAAGGATTAATACAATCATCTCATGACACATACAAATGAAGTGTAAACTGATATCCATATATTATATATTAAATGTCAAATACATAAAGACCGAGTTTTAGGACACAATCCCAACAATGCAAACACTAACAGAGTATCTATAGATATGCAGTATATATAAAACAACGTCGTTAATGGATCATTTCATCATTCACATGCATGTATGCATCAATCCACTATAAACCATAACTGAATTACCCCAATCATACTATGGACTATTGGGTTCGCACCTCGCACCTAGCTTTACATCTCATGATACTCAACTCAGATACATTGTCCCATACTGTACGATCTATCAAACTCAACACATAGTCCCCACTTCTAATCAACACATTATTCCAGCCAACACGCCCTGATTCATTTCGGCCAATACGCCCAATACATTATGGCCAATACGCCCGAATACTTTTTGGCCAATATGCCTGAATACTTTTTGCCTCACACGTACACTCCTCGACATTCTTGACCTTATAATTGAATCCCACCATCTGACCATCTCAACTCATTAGACTTCTATACTAGACAGCACATGATCTCCATGATCACATTCATACATACCATCATAAATAGTATCGACTTTACGGTTGATAGACCCACTATTATGCACGTCAGCTTCTCAATTCGATTAATAACATTATATCATCATAGAAATGGTTCCATTATTTAATGTATTAAACCTATTATTCAATGTGTATTTAATTCCAATACAGCATCCCAATAGCCACTGCATGACAATAACAGGTCAATAGCTCATCAGGTATAAATAGACTAGACATTTTACATTCTGATATGTTCAATCGATTGAAGTTATTTCAATTGATTGGGGTATAGATAAGTTCGATCGATTGAAGTCATTTCAATCGTTTGAGAAAACTAAAGTTCTATCAATTGAGATTTGTTTAATCAATCGATCGTTGTTTGTTTTCAATCGATCGAAGCCAGTGTAATCGATTAAAAAGTGGTTTTCTTCCTTAAACTTAACTGGACACTCCATGCACGTTAGGGGTCTGTTCTTTCTTGTTAAAACACTGTATACTAACATATCTACTCTATAAAGTAAGTGTAGGCACTCATCATTAAAGTTGGTGACACCGGTGAGCTCGGGGTGGCCATGGGTCCTTGAGGTGGTCTTCTCCTCTCTTCTTCTTTCTCTTTTTCCCTCTCTTCTCTTTCTCTCCTTCTGCTCCTCCTTCTTCTCATCTTCTTTTCTTCTTCTGGCCGAGAGTGTGTTTATATGTATATATATATATGTGTTTGTATACATATTCTTGGTATATGTCTCTCTCTAAGCTTTCTTAAAGTTTAACCAAACTTTTGTGTGTGTACATATGATACATATATATAGAGGGAGAGAATGAATGAGAGTTGTGGAAATACACTTGGTAACCAAGTTCAAATACGTTCAATGGATCAAAATTTTGATCGATTGAAAGTGAGTCAACGTTTGGATTCAGGTCGGCAGCTTTTCAAGTGATCGAAGTGGGTTTGATTGATTGAAGGAATACAAGTTCGATCAATTGAAGGAAGTTCGATCGCTTAAAAAAGAAACAAGTTCAATCAATCGAAAGAGTTCAATCGATTGAAAAAGCTAGTAAAGGAAAGGTAAAGTCAAGCATAGTGAATCTTATTTATATCAAAAGTAACATAAAAGTACAACAAAAATAACGGGTATTACATCATCTCCCTCTAAACAACTCAGGATACTTCAGATGCATCTCTAACTCTAACTTTCGAGAAGCTTCTCCTTCGTCGTGAAACATCCACTGAATCTTAACCAATAGAATTTCCTTATTTCCTTATTCCTTAGCTTCTTCACTCCTTGATCCAAAATTTGTATGGGTCCTTCGTGGAACGAGACATTGTCGGTAACCCAATGTCTTCAAAGTTGATCTCATGACTCAGATTGTGAACACACTTCCGCAACATACTGACGTGAAAGACGTTGTGCACTTCTGACATCTTAGGCAGTAACACGAGTCTATAGGCAACCTTTCCTACATGCTCAAGGATCTCAAATGATCTAATAAAATGCGATGCTAGCTTTTCTTTCTTCTGTCCAAATCTAACAATTCCTTGCATACTTTGAGCAGCACATGATCTCCAACCTTGAACTCTAAACTTCTGTGACATTTATCCACGTAACTCTTGTGTCTACTATGCACTGTTTACATCCTTTCTTTCACGATCTAGATATTATATTAGTTTTCCAAACTAATTTAGATCCAAGTAGTTGATTATCTCCAACCTCCTCCCAACACAATGGTGATCAGCACGGTCTCCATACTATGCCTCAAAGGGTGCCATTCCTATGCTCAAGTGGTGACTGTTATTGTATGCGAATTCTATCAGCGATAGGTGTATTTCCTATGAGCTCTCAATATCAATAACACATGCTCGAAGCATGTCCTCCATCACCTGGTTAACCGTTTAGTTTTTCCATCAGTCTGTCGGTGGAAGGCAGTGCTTAAGCTTAACAAAGTTCCCAGGGCTAGCTATAGACTCTTCTACAACTCTATTATAAGTACATTCAGGTCAAATGCTCGACCAAGTACGACATAATATAAGCTATGAAATGTGCTAATTTGATGAGCCGATCAATAACTACCCAAATTGCATCGTAGTTTCGTTGAGATCTGGGCAAACCTACCACGAAGTCCATAGTTATATGTTCTCACTTTCATCCGGGAATTGGTAACAGTTATGAATGTCCTAGATTCTTCTGATGTTCCGCTTTCACCTACTTACATATAAGACATTGAGATACGTGTTTAGCAACTTCTCACTTCATTCCTTCTTACCAGAAGTTCCTCTTCAAATCCTTGTACATCTTTGTAACTCATGGGTGAATAGTCATACGAGACTTGTGAGATTCATCTAGTATATCCTTTCTAAGATCATCTTCATCCGGTACACAAAGTCTGCCTCCATATATGAGTGCTCCATTTGCACCAATACTTCGATTCTCAGGTTCCTTTATTGCCTTGCTTGCGAACCACTCATGATGTCCTTCACTCTTCTTCTGTGCCTCGAAAAGGCAACCGATGAGGGTTGGTTGCACTATGAGACATCTAAAGAGTCATCATTTACTTGGATCTGAGGCCTGAATTCCAGATTCAGCCAAAGTTTCCAACGCGTGCGACTCTTTGACCATAAGAGAAGCTACTGCTACTCTCCGGGGTTTTCGACTTAACACTATGTTCGCCTTTCCAGGATGATATTAGAACATGAAATCATAGTCCTTTAAAAAATCCATCCAATGTCGTTGCCTAATGTTCAACTCCCTTTGAGAGAACAAGTATCTCAGACTCTTGTGATCCAAGAACAGGTCAAACTTCTCACCATAGAGGTAATGCCTCTAAATCTTGAGTACAAAAATAATTACGACCAGCTCGAGGTCATGCGTGGGGGTAATTCAACTCATACGGTTTCAATTATCAAGATCCATAGGCAATTACCTTTTGTCCTGCATCAGAACACATCCAAGTCCTTGGTGTGATGCATCGCTATAACTGGTGAACTGCTCAGCGCTCTTGGGTATCGCAAGCACTAGTACCGAGGTCAATCTTTATTTCAATTCCTAGAATGTGCGTTTATGCTTGTTACTAAAACTCTACTCTACTTTTATGTTCAAAAATTAAAAGTATACTCTACTTTTAAAAGCATATTCAATTTCTTTCATTCATTCTTCTACCAACTTTCATCATTTCATCTCCATCTTCAATTCTTGATTTAAAAATTGATATCATCAAAATAAAGATATGAAAGTATACTCTACTTTAAAAGATTTATAGTGTAGAAGTAGAGGTCAAACCTATAGAGATTGAAATGCTAAAACACTTTAATTTTAAAACCTAAACCTAGTTAATTAAGAAAACTGAATTTTGATTTTAATTTTAATTAAACTAAGAAAGTAAGAAAATAACTTTAACTATGAAAGCGATTAAAAGTTCTTTTGATAAATATGTGTATTGAACCTACGATTGGAAATCCACCACTAGCTTCATAATAAAAGTATCTATGCATTCAATTAGCTTATTACATTGGATGATAATGGGGAATCGTAGCTACAAGCCCGATTTCTCTGCAAAGAAGATAACTACGATTCAAGCATCAACATAATTCATGTTCGGTTGGCACGAATTATCTCACACTAAACTAGGGTGCGGCACACTCCGTCTTCTCTAGGCATGAACTATTTGACTACTTGATATCACAATTCAAATAAGTACCATTACATGTAAATAATCTGTACAAGCACAAAAAATATAGATCATTGAGCACATCACATTCAAAATAGATCTAAGACAAGAATAAACCTTGAAATCAATGACTTAAGCTATATAGTACGATTTTATTATAAAAAATCCTCGAAACATATAATCATCATCCATACATAATAAATCTAAAAGAAAAACATAAATAACACCCTATTATTTGGCTAGGATTTCATTCAAACCCTAGATCTCAGTCTAGTTGGCCATGAATTTGAAGATTGGCAAGAGATTGATGGAGGAGGCCATGGGAATCCTTGGTCTTCTTCTTCTCCTCCTTGCTTCCCCCTCTTCAATGGCTGAAGTTGTAGTTGTTGAAGGGTGTGTATATTGTTGCCTAACCCCAAAATTGAATTACAATAAGATATATATAGATTTAGAGGGATTAGGATGGCTTTCATAAACCTAATCCGAATAAAACAATTTTATTTTCTTTTCTAGATGCTTTCACGCAATTTTGTTCATGTAGGAGTCTTCAGCACATCAAAATATGCAACTTTGGTTTTTTTCACAAGTAGCGCGAGCAGGCTGCTCGCCCGCGAATGTATGAAATCGAGCGAGGGGGTTGTGTGAGCGAGAGGGGCTTTTTTGCTTATTTTGATCTATTTTCTGATCCCAAATAACCTAGGATAGCTGCTTTCTTCTAAAACCTGACAAAAAGTGAAAAACGAAGTAAAAGTACGGGAAAATAGGGTACTAAGTGCTAACAGATGCAAATAAAGGACTGATAAAAAACTATTCATCCCCAATCACACCCCTAAATCTGCATTTTGCTAGTCGTCGAACAAAAAGAAACATTAAAAAAAATTGAACTACTAATAAAAATCCTAATCCACTTTCGCAGGAATCGCGATTACCTTTAGCATATGCAACAAGCATTTTAAACCCCTAGGTGTCCCTAGTTGGACGAGTGAAGTCTCGTGAGGGTTCTCGTCGAATGAGACACCCAAAACCATCTTTATTTCATTATGCATTTAAAAAGTTTTATTAAAAATGAAAAACATAACATTCAATACTCATTATAAAACAATAATTTGAAATAGAATAACGAACAAGAAGAAACGAAACCATATGTCCACCTGTGTCATAAAAAACAATCGCAAGTACATGCATCGTATAAATCAATAGAGTTTCTCATAAAATTGCACATGCATGACGTCGTAGTCAAATGAACATGCGCATGTCATGAGCATATGTCATGAACTAGGAATATAACTCGGATAACCATCCAACTATGCTTCGACTATGAATCTCACAATGTTAATTACAATCTCAAATGAAATGCTCAGAACATGTGTAATCTCTCTAATATATGGGAGCAAAGGACATATGTTTTCAAAATGAGAAATGCTCACATATGACTCGAAAAAGACACATGACATAAAAGAATAATAGTCTCATGGAAAGGATGCCAACAATCAAGAAAAAGTAATCGTTACCATATTTTATTCCCTCTCCCATCATTTTCATATCAAAACCATACTTCCTAGGATCAAATAGGACTTTACAAAGGTTGTAACGTGGCTCAAGCAATGAAAAAGGATAGAAAGGATTCATTAAGTAGTTTTAGAGTGATGTTGTAAGGCATAATTGATTTCTTTCATCTCCTCTTCTACTGACTTTAACTTTTCATTCTCTTCTTTTCATATTTCTTTTTATTTCTTTCCTCTTCTTTCATTTATCTTTTTATCTTTTAACCTTTTTCTTTTTCCTTTCCGTTGCTTTTTGTATAATTATTCATCGAAGTACAAGGCAGCTGCCCCAACAGTGTTTTATTTTCTTTTCCTCTTGATTCAATGCATCACCTTAATAACACTAAAAGTTGATCAATCTTTTAGTGGTGAACTCCAAGTTGGCCAAGTCAGAGCAAAAAAATAATGGTGGTTGAAGAAAGAGAGGCACTTTAAAGGCTCAAAGGGGCGAACTAAGGAAATTTTATCATTTATCTAGAGAGGTCAAAGGTCAAAAGGGTGGAAAACAATGAAGCCCTAAAATCATGTCCTAGGGTCAAATGGTTCTTCAACGTTTACAATGGAAGATTATTTAGCATGGTAGTAAATATTTAACTTGACTATCAACCAAAACAAGAATAATGAGACTAAACAATGAGTAGATGTGCTATTCAAATGAAATACGACAAACACAATGTGTCCACACTATGCGTTATCTAGAAATCCAAATCATATTATAGTTAACATGAAACATGTATTCAAGCGACTGCGTGAATTGCATAGGTTTGTGCGCATATCTATGACATAAAACTACGATTCGAATAATGCGTATCCTAAACTTCGCATCATGACTTTAACAAATTTTTAATCACATCTTCTGATGTTTACCATTCTATAACAATCCAAGTTACCTAACAAGAAGTATCGACTCGAGATTGCAAGTTTATATAAGCACAAGTATCAAAAAATTTAAAAAATTGGTGCATAACAATGTACATGTAAGTGCATACCCCCAAACCTAAATCTTTCATTGTCCCCAATGAATCAATAAAATGAAAGAAAGGAGAACGTATAAGGAAGGAACGACATTACCTCGATCTCGGCAATCACAAACCAGGTGAACGTATATGAATATGGCGATAAAGTTCAATTGCTCCAAATGGAGCCACTAATTGACATGTCAATACTCGACAAAAGAAAATAAACAAATAAAAGAACAACAATAGCTAATAGAAATCTATATATGTAATGTAGACCGTGGTGTACTCGCTGAGAAACTAAACTAAAACCAAAAGACTCAATGAAAATAAAAAAGAACAAGTACAGACAGAACCATCAAAACAAAGAAGGACTTGGTCTAAAAGGGACCTAAGAGAGCAAACAAAAAGGAGAAAAACACATAAGTATAGATTGGAAGTGAGAAGAAGAAAACAAAAGCTATAAGTAATGATTGAGCACATCACATTCAAAATAGATCTTTGAGCACATCACATTCAAAATGGATCTAAGATAAGAATAAACTTTGAAAGTAATGATTTAAGCTATAAAGTACAATTTTATTATTCAAAATCCTCGAAACACGTAATCATCATCCATACATAATAGATATAAAAGAAAAACATAAATAAAACCCTATTACTTAGCTAAGGTTTCATTGAAACCGTTGATGGAGGAGGCCATGGGAATCATTGGTCTTCTTCTTGTTCTTCTCCTTGCATCTCCCAGTTCAATAGCTAAAGTTGTAGTTATTGAAGGATGTGTATATTGTTGTCTAATCCTAAAATGGAATTAGAATAAGATATCTATAGATTTGGAGGGATTAGGAAGTCTTTCATAAACGAAATTCAACTAAAACAACTGTATTTTATTTTCTGGACGCATTCAGGCAATTTCGTTAGCATAGGAGTCTTCAGGCAATTTCGAGCGAGATGGCCTTTTTTGTTTGTTTTGATCTATTTTCTCACCCCAAATAGCCTAGGATAGCTGCATTTTTCTGAAACCTGATAAAAAGTGAAAAATGAAGTAAAAGTATCAGAAAATAGGGTACTAAGTGCTAACATATGCAAATAAAGGACTCTGATAAGGAACTACTCGTCCCCGATCAGTTACTCCATTCAAACTTTAATTCCTTCTTTGTTCGTCCGGTAAGAGGAGCTGCAATTTGGAGAATCCTTCCACGAATCTCTGATAGTATCTAGCTAAACCAAGAAAACTCCTGACTTCCATTATGGTGATTAGTATATTCTAATCTAGGACTACGACTGTCTTTGACGAGTCTACGCTATTCCATATTGTAAGATAATATATCCTAGATATTTGACTTCCTTTAACCAAAATTCATAGTTGCTGAACTTGGCATATAGTTGGTTATCTCAAAGGGTCTATAGTGCAATCCTTACATGTTCCTCATGTTTAGCCTCGGTCTTTGAGTAGATCAAAATATCGTCTATAAACAACATAATAAATTAATCCAAGTAAGGTGTAAATACTCTATTCATTAGGTCCATGATTACTGTTGGGGCATTGATTAATCCAAAATACATAACCAAGAATTCATAGTGCCCATACCTCATCCTGAAAGTAGTTTTTGAATTATTCTCGGGTCGGACCAACAGTTGGTGATATCCCGAACGTAGATCAATCTTTGAGAAAGCCATTGCTCTATACAGCTGATCAAACAGATCATCGATTTTAGGGAGTGGGTACTTATTTTTAATTGTGACCTTGTTAAGTTCCCTATAATCGATACAAAGTTATTGAATGCCATCCTTCTTCTTAACAAGTAGCACTGGCTCTCCTCAAGGCACGTGCTTGGTCAAACAAACTTGAGATCCTCCAACTCGTATACTTGCTTCTCTGTTCGTGCCATCCGATAAGAAACCTTCAATTGTGGTAATGTACCAGGTACTAATTCAATGCAAAAATCAATCTCACACTTAGGTGGAAGCCCTAAAATATTCTGAAACACATCCTCAAAGTCTCGGACTACAGGAATCTGTGCAACAGTGAGTTTTGAACTGGAGCTCTTGATAGCTACTAGACAGGTGATGACAAAAGCATCCCTAAAGGGGTTGCACTAAAAATTAAAAGATGATTTCTAGATATCGTATGGGTAACCATCTTATTAGCATAATCCAACTTGGCATAATATTTTGTTAGCCAATCAAATCCTAAGATGATGTCAAATTCCTTCATCGAAAAAAAGATTAGATCTGCAGCAAGAATCCTATCCTTAAGTGTTAAAGCACCATCCTTGCACACTTTCCCTAATATTATGGTTACTCCCAAAGGTGACATTGCATTCAGGGCTACATCAAGAACCTAGAGTAATAAATCGAAAAGTTTAACAATTCAGATAGCAATGAACGAATTCGAAGCACCAGTATAAAAAATATCTTTAACTCGAGTGTTGTATAATGTAAGGATAACTTCCATATTCTGCTGCTGAGCTTCACCATATCCCACATCCTTTGGGATGATAGCATTCAAACGAGTCTTTCCAACTTGGCCTTGAGCAACAGAACACACCACTACTAACACGAAACCGATGAAGTCATACAACCAATGCAAATGCACACAAAACAACTGTCAAGGTTATTTGTCACAACCATGCAACACAGCCATGTCTCATGCGTCTGTTAGCATACTTATTCATTTAAGTATATTATTCATGCATTATACTTCATTACTCCATTAGTGATTCGATCAGACGTCTCCCTTTTAATCGTTATCAACAATGATCACAATAATAATCCGATAGCAATATAGAATTAACATGTTAGAAGAATCAACATAGATATAATGAATCAATCATTCTCTTAAGCATGGTACTACTAAGCAAGCATATAGTATAACTACAGAATTGACAAGCTCGTTCATTTATAACATATGCATTTCCATGTTCAGTAAACAAAGTTCCAAATACAAACCATAGCATAGACCTATAAACTTTAACATGCATACAAGTAAGGATTTCAAATACTGTCAGGCTCGAGCACTCGCGCTTGCTCGAGCACTCACACTTAGCAGTTTTCTAGTAGTTTTGTTTATTTCATATATAAAACTACAATTTTCATAGTAGATTAAGGAAATCTTAACTTTAAACTCACATGCAACTCAATAAAGAGATTAAACATGTTCATGTACACATTATACATAAATTATACTACTCACAAAGGATCAAAACCAACTAGATCATAAAATTTAAGTAAACTCGAGGAATAAATGATGATCATGATTTTTTAGAGCTAGATTTTACTAAATCAAACACATTCAACTAGTTTTACAGATTCTAAATGCATATGAACACAGCATGTGTGAGTTCTAATACTCACAAAGCAATAGATGTGAATTTGAGAAAGATGATGATGATATGAACTTGATCTTGAGCTTGAGCTAGGACTCTAAATGCTAAAGGAAAACTCCAAGATTATAGCTCTAGAACTTTAAGGAACTTGAAGGGACTCCAATTACATAGCAAGGATGGTGAATGCAAGTTTAGATGAGCTTTCATGTGGGTGGATTTTTAACATGCAAGAGAAATTTGTAAATTTCTCTTTAACTCTCTCTCAAACACTCTCTCTGGAAACAGAGGTTTTTTGAATGTCAAAATACATAAATGAACTAGTCTTTATAGAGGTTAGAAGACCTAGGGGCAAAAAGGTCATTTTACAATTTTTTAAGCTCAAGAGCTCGCTCCTCTTGAGCGTTAGCACCTCTTAAGCACTCAGGTTTGAGAAAATAAGGATGGTTTGTTTTGATCAAAGGATTATGTTACGAAATGTATGAACACCCATGAAACGTCAATCACTCTCGAAATATCATTTACATATATAGAAAATATTAATAACAAATATCCAAAATTTATATTACAGATAATAGAAATCACGGGTATTACATTTATTGTTGGCTCAGATCAGTCGTTAATCACTATGATCAAACTCTTTGATCTGCTAATGAACCAACTAATTAGCTAACGTTAACTCCACTAAATAACGATGATTGTACTCCAATGCAAATGAACATATTCGAAGCGATAACTAGACTTGTATGGTGTACTAATGTCCCTTTACCGTCAGCATTCATAATTATATTTAGGTAGTCAGATAAACTGTTACTATCAACCTGAATAATGATTACATCTTCCATTCCTTGAGTATCATTCAACTCTCATGATTACCAAACATGTTTGTAACTGCTTATTGATAAGACTGCAGTTTTCAGTAATCAACTCAGTGACATTCTTAAGGGAATGCTTACTCTTTATCAGAGGGTAGATTTTATCTTGACAATGGATGTCCACAACCCTATGAATATGACATACCCAAGATACCTAGGTGGTGATCTTGTAAGACCTCACTGATTGGAAAGTCAAATCAGTCACATCCACAGTCTATGTCCATAATCGTCTCAAGTTATGAGTTCCTATCGACTATTGATAGTTTTGTATGTTAATAGGAATCTCATGGTCTGTCGATGCACTATAAGCACTAACATGTTAACTAAGAGTCATACTCTAGTGATTGAGATTCATCACTTCATCCAATGATAGTTAATAATCCTACAGTGTATACCTTATGAGATAATTAATCTCATTATCCAATGTGACAAGTTCTAAGTATCAAAGAATAGTAATTAGTATCTCACTTGTATGTATCTCATACACACACGAATTATCTACTATGATACTTAAGGATTACAAACAATCATCTCATGAAACATACACAATGAAATGTATAAATGATATCCATATATGAAATGCCAAGTGTCAAATACATAAAGATCGGGCTTGAGGGCACAATCACAACATTCGTGTAATCCTAACCCGTTAATTCATATTTTACTTAGTTTAAGTTAATTAGCTGCTTTAGTTAGTCTTATTAAATTCTCTACTTTAGTTTACTCAATCAATATAGTTTAAATTTCAATATCAGTGAGTTTAATAATCCTCCAAAATCAATCATATTCTTTTCTTTTCTTGAAGAAGTAATTTAGATAAACAAAATAGCTTAATAATCTATTCCTTCCTCGTGGGAAACACCTGGATTTCCAGTACTATATTACTTGCACGATAACCTACACTTGGATGTTGCACACGAGAGTACACAACATTTTATTTGTGTCAAGTTTTTGGAAAGGATACGGTGCCAAAAATATTTGTATGGTTTGTTTATATTTTAGTTTATCCTTTGCTTATTTATTTAGTTTAGTTTTTTGATTGATGGCCTGTTAATTTAAGAATGATATTTTACGTGTGATTGAGCTAATTTTTCCAATTGTCTAGAATTTTTTTGTGAATCTCAGTTTGAAATTGAAAAAGTACAGGCTATCAACCTAGATTTCACATGTATTCCAGGTGATATACTTCATTTCCTTCAATTTTCTGGTCTTTTACATTGAGGACAATGCAAGAATAAGGTAGGGGGGAGGGGATGATTAATGGATAGATAAATTTAAATAAAATTTTGAATTTACTACAAATTTTATGCTTTGGTGAAATCTTGAAAATGAAAAAGAAAAAAAGTATTTAAGCATGATCTTTTACATGTTTAGACATTCTCCATCTTTGCAATATGAGTACTCATAATGTTCTTTTTCTTAGACTTGTAGCACACATTACATGTTGTATGAAGCTCGTTTATCATTTGAATTATTGAATATAGTCAGTTTATTAAACTTCAAGTAATTTAAAGCATGATGGACAACCTTATGTTAAAGTAGAAACTTCTTGTTATAAGTGAAGGAAAAAATAGGTTTAAAATATATTTTAAACGCGCAGCAGAAAGATTAAGTTTCAAAAACTTATTGGTAGCCCAATATCTACTACTCGTCAATTCCATAGATGAGTATACTAATGTGGTAGAATAATTATACCTCAGGTCTTGAACCTAATTCTGATTTTCTTTTTCCTTGATGGTGCAGGAGCCTCCACTAGATTGTCTTCACCCTTATGACTCCTGTGGATGCTTCCCGGAAAGACTAGAGATGATGGGATCTTAATAAAGAGGATGGAGAAGGTTAGGGAGCTCTAAAATAGTTTTTGCAGCTTCTAACATATTAAAACGACGAACCCCTTTTTCTGTACGTAGCTACTCTATTTATAGATTCCCAAAACCGACCTAATGTTCAAGCAATTGAAGTGGCTTCGATCGATCTAACATTCGATCGATTAAACCTGTCCAGTCTTCAATCGATCGAGACAACTTCGATCGATCGAACCTATCTTCAGATCATCCTCATATGCCTTTCCAAGCATCCTAGCAGAGCTAAGTTGGGACCTCCTAGGCTCTTTATTGTTGGCTAAGACCAGTTGTTAATTCCCATGACCAAACTCTTTGATCAGCAAACTAACCAACTGAACAGTTAACGTTTACTCCACTATAAAATGATAACTGAACTCCAACGCAAAAGAACATATCCGAAGTGGTAACTAGACTTGTATGGCGTACTAATGTCCCTCTACCATCAGCATTCGTAATCATGTTCAAGTAGTCGGGTAACTTTTATTATCAACCTGATTCATGATTACTTCTTATATTCTTTGAGTCCCATTCACCATTCATGATTACTAAACATGTTGATAACTACTTATCAACAAGACTGCAGTTCTCAGTAATCAACTTGGTGACATTCTCAAGGGAATGCTTACTCTGAATCAAAGGGTAGATTCTATCTTGACAATATTTGTTCACAACCTTGTGAACATGACATACCTAAGATACCCAGGTGTTGATCTTTTATAGACCTCACTGATTGGTAAGTCAAAGCAGCCATATCCAGAGTTTGTGTACATAATCGTCTCAAGATTGAGAACATGTACCTTATACAAGTAATGAGTTCCTATCAACTGTTGACAGTCTTGAGTGTCAATAGGAATGCTCAGGTCCATCAATGCACTATAAGCACTTGCATATTAACTAAGAGCTAAACTCTAGTGATAGAGATTCATCACTATATCCAATGGTAGTTAATCATGCTACAGTGAAACCTTAATGAGATATCTAGTCTCATCATCCCTTGTGACAAGTTCTAAGTATCAAAGAATAGTAATTCGTATCTCACTTATATATAACTCATACATACACAAATTACTTACGATGATACTTAAGGATTAACAATTATCTCATGAAACAAACATACACAATGAAATATAAAGCTGATATGCATATATTAAAATGTCAATGTCTAATACATAAAGTAATGGTTTGAGGGTACAAATCCAGCAAACTCCTACTTGTACTCATAGCCATTCAGGACAACATCTGAGACCTAAACTATCTAGATGACGATCAAAGACCTTCTGTGGCAAGGCCTTTGTAAACGAATCCGCAAGATTGTCAGTGGTGCCAATCTTGGTGACAGTCACATCTCCACGTTGAACAATATCTTGGATTAGATGATATTTCTGCTCTATGTGCTTTCCCTTTCTTCAGTTCCTTGGCTCCTTGGACTGAGCCAATATCCCACTATTATCACAATAAAGCATAATAGGTGACAGCGATGTTGGTGCCACCTCGAGCTCCATATGGAACTTCTTGAGCCAAACAACTTCCTTTGTGGCTTGACAAGCAGCCACATACTCAGCTTCTGTAGTTGAGTCTGCAATGCATTTCTTCTTAATGTTCCTCCAACTAACAGCACCACCTCCCAAGGTAAAGAGATGACTAGACATCGACTTCCTCGAATCTTTATCTGACATAAAGTTTGAGTCAGTGTATCCCACTGGAATTAACTCACTAGTGTCGTACATAAGCATGTAATCTTTAGTCCTTCTCAAGTACCTTAAGAATGTGCTTAACGACTGTCCAGTGCTCTAGACCTAGATTCGATTGATACCTACTAACCATGCCAATAGCAAGACAAATATCTGGCCTAGTGCATAACATTGCATACATGAGACTTCCCACTACCGAAGCATAGGGAAGTCCTTCCATGCGATTCCTCTTCTCCTGTGTCTTTGGACACTGGTCCTTGGAGATCGCCAAACCATGCCAGAAAGGTAACAAACCTTTGTTTGAATTTTTCATAGAAAACCTAGTTAGTACCTTATCGATATAACCAGCTTGAGATAATCCCATTATCTTTCACTTACGATCCTGAAAGAGCTTTATCCCAAGGATATAGCTCGCCTCTCCTAGATCCTTCATATCAAAAGTACTAGCTAGCCAAACCTTAACTGTTGACAACACCGCTACATCATTCCCAATGAGTAGAATGTCGTCAACATAAGGCAAAAGAAAATCCACCACTTTTTCTTCACATTTCTTGTATACATAAGGTTCATCCAGATTTTGTATGAAACCAAATGACTTGATCGCATGGTCAAAACATATGTTCCAACTACTGGATGCTTGCTTAAGCCCATAAATGGACTTTTACAACTTGTATACCAAGTTACCTTTCCCACCAACTATGAACCCTTCTGGTTGTTGCATATAGATGTCCTCCTCAAGATTACCATTCAAGAATATAGTCTTGACGCCCATCTGCCAGATCTCATAATTTAGGCATACAACAATGGATAAGAGTATTTTGATGGACTTGAGCATTGCTACCGGTGAGAAGATTTCCTCATAGTCAATGTCCTCCCTCTGAACGTAACATTTCGCTACAAGCCTTGCTTTAAAGGTCTTAACCTTTCCATCAGATCCTCTTTTCCTCTTATAGACCCACTTGCAGCCAATGTGTTTAATATTGCCTGAAAGCTCTACAAGATTCCAGACCTGATTAGAATCCATAGATTCCAATTCACCCTTCATAGTTTTAGCCCAATGAGCTAAGTCTACATCAGCCATTGCCTCTTCATATGTGGTAGGATCAGATTCAGATTCTATGGAGACAACTTCAAAAACTTCTCCTAAGAACATGTATCTGTCAGGCTAGCTAATCATCCTCCCATTATGACAAGGTACTGGTGCAAGAATGGGTGAAGAAGTTGTATTTTCTTGTGCTACATTATTATCAACTGCGGGTGGGACTGATGGGTTTCCTTCTATCTCTCTTAGATCTATCTTTCCCTTAGGTTTATGGTTCATGATGCAATCATCTTCCAAGAAAATAGCATTTGTACTAACAAACACTTTCTGTTCTCTTGGATCATAAAAATACCATCCATAAGTACCCTTTGGATATCCTATAAGGTAACATACTTTCGATCTATAACCCAATTTGCTCATCTTTCCTTTCAGAACATGTGCCAGACACCCCCATATTCGGAGATGTTGTAAAGAAGGCTTACGCCCAATCCACATCTCTTGTGGTGTCCTAGGAATAGATTTGCTTGGTACTAGATTTAGTATATACGTAGCGGTTTCTAATGCATAACCCCAAAGGAATAATGTCAACTCCGAATAACTCATCATCGACCTAGTCATGTATAAAAGAGTCTGATTCCTTCTCTTCGCTACACCATTCTGCTGAGGCGTGCCAGGTGCAATCAACTGTACAGAATCCCATTCTGTACGAGGTGATCAATAAACTTATTATAGAGGTACTCGCTACCTCAATCAGATCAAATGGCCTTGATATGTGTGCCTAATTGCTTCTCCACTTCAGCCCTAAACTTTTTGAACTTTTCAAAGGCTTCAGACTTGTGCTGCATTAGGTACAGCTATCTATACCTAGAGTGGTCATCAGTAAATGTAATGAAATACTCATAACCATCCCTTGCTCTAATATTTATTGGTCCACACACATCAGTATGAACTAATTCCAAAATGCATTTGTCCTATTCCCCTTTGCGGGAAAGGGCCTTTTGGTCATCTTACCCTCTAAACAAGACTCGCAGACTTCCATTGGTTGGAGAACCAAATCGCCAAAGACCCCTTCTTTGACTAGTCTACCGATCCTATTTAGATTGATATGGCCAAGCCTTATATGCCAAAGCCTTATGGGATTAGTGGAAGGCTCCTTTTTTTTAGATGGTACAGTTACCACTGAGTTATTAAGTTCCATACAAGAGTCTTTAAAAATATTAGGAGTAATCATATACAAGACATTAGTTTTAACACCAGAACATATAAAAGACTATTTCTTTTAATAACAAATTATGTTCCAAAATGAAAAGAATAACCATTATTCGATAAATTTGAAACTGAAATTAAATTACATCTCATTAAAGGGACATAAAGTACATCTGATAAACTATCGTCTTATTGTCCAAAAACTCAAAAACTACTACTCCTATAGTAACCGCTAAAATGGTTACGTTAGAACCTAGAGTCAGCACGATTTCCCCATCATTGCATTTCCTGGTTGATTTGAACCTCTGCAATGAATTACAGATATGGTTAGCCGTACCAGAATCAAAGCACCAAGTGTTTGAAGTATCCGTAATAAAACTTACTTCAATCACATGTGATTCAATCATACCTGGAACTCTTATAACTAAGAATTCTGGATAGTTCCTCTTCCAGTGGCCCTTCTTACCGCATTAGAAACACTATCCTTTGCACTGGCCCCCACCTGCCTATTGCCCTTACCTTTTCCTTTAGATTTTACAATCTTAGGGATAGGTCCAACACTTGGACTACCAGTGCTAACCTTCTTCTTCCCTTTCTTTCCTTTTGGCGTAGATCGGGAAGAGGAAGAGCTTTTATCAACATTCAAAACATTGACCCCAAGTTTGATCACTCCTTCTGTTGCCAAAAGAGAACTCATCAATTCGCTCATTGAAAAATTCATTTGATTCATGTTATAGTTAAGTTTAAATTGAGCGAATGAATGCAATAGCGAGTTGAGGATCATATCAACTTGGGTCTGTGCATCGATGTTGGCTCCCAAGGTCTCTAGTTCGTTTAAATAACTAATCATTTTTAATATGCTCTTTGACTGGAGTCCCTTCTGACATCTTTGCACTCATTATATTCTACATGGCTACCTGTCTGTCAGGCCTGCCACGCTCCCCAAACATCTTTTTTAGGGATGTGATAATGTCGCTGGCAGAATCGTTCGATTGGAATTGGTATTGCAACCCACAGGCCATTGAGGCTAGAATGTAGCAACGTGCCATTCCATTCGACTTCTTCCATTTATCGAACTTGTATCTGGTAGCTGCCAAAGCATTTACCGCGGGTTCTTCGGGGCATTGGGTGGTAAGGTCATATATGTGATCCTCTGTAGTTAATATGATGGCAAGGTTTCATTTCTATTCTGTGTAGTTATTTCCAGTTAACTTGTTTTGAGTGAGTATAGTGGCAAGTGGACTAAATGCAGATCCAGACATTATGATTTACTAAAAAATCAATAGACAAAATAAATATGGATATCAGAATTTGACAGTTTGAAATAAAAGAATCCTTTAAATTATTGTTTTAAAACAAAGTTGCTGGAATATTGAAATGAAAGAATAAAGCCTCTGTGTGGTGGTCAATGTTCGATCTTTTGATTAATCATGACTTGTCCGCTATGCTACTCTTGCAAAACAAGTTATGACTCCTGAACCCTATTGATCTCTAATTTTCTGAATAATGCCCCATATGGGATCCCTTATCTATAGCTTAGCTAGTGTGTACCATTAACTAGGATCCAATCACAACTGCCTCAAGTAGTGCCTTCGTGTGGTGGTCACCCTCTAACACGTCTGATTGATCCTATCCATAAGAAGTTCACATCTAGTAACCAATGAGTAGTGTACCCTCCGTATGGAATGATCACACCTGGCGAGATGACACAGAATGCACTACTCATTTTACAGTGAGCTGTTAATGGAATATCTTGGGTGTTAATAAGACCCTCTCCCACTAGATTTGTTAGAAAATGATTTTGCTTTTGAAAAATTGTTTCCACACATTACCCATAAACATCTAATGTTTACTAATGTGTTGAAATGGTTTTTGAATTTTATTTTAGAAAACTTGTTTTACGTGCATGCAAGTAGTAACAATATAGTTAAATTCCAATCACAAAC
Source organism: Hydrangea macrophylla (assembly GCA_033977485.1). NCBI lineage: Eukaryota > Viridiplantae > Streptophyta > Magnoliopsida > Cornales > Hydrangeaceae > Hydrangea > Hydrangea macrophylla. The sequence goes on along the minus strand of CM066991.1, from coordinate 52,313,482 downwards.
CAAGCACATAAACAAAAAACTAAAATGAAACAAAGGCATTCATATGCCTCTATCTCCATAGAACCTCCTTCTTGGTTTGATTGCCTCCAGCTCCATCTTCATGGACAACGGCTTACTCTTCCATCTTCATGGGCAAACAAGTCTAAGAGGTAGAAGATTAGGGATTCATTCGACCAAACTCATCGCCCTAGGGAGTGCCAATATTATTCAAAAGAAGAAGGATGGTTCGCTCCAACTTTGTATTGAATATAGAGAGTTAAACAAGCTCACCATTAAAAACAAGTATCCCATCCCTCAGATAGATGATTTGTTTGATAGTTCTAGGAGCAACAACTTTTTCAAATTTTTCAAAGATAGATCTGCGGTCGATGATCTTGTCAAAATCAAGATATAAAAGTATACTTTACTTTTCTAAAGATTTGCAGTGTGGAAGTAAAGGTCGAACCCACAGAGATTGATTAACTACCACGCTTTAATTTTAAAACCTAAATTTAGCTAATTTAAGAAAAATAGATTTTGATTTGATTTTAATTAAACTAATAACAATAGAAGTAAATCTAAATTGTGAAAGCAATTAAACAGTTGTTTTTATAATAAGTTTAAGGAACCTGGGATTGCAAATCCACCACTAGCTTCATAATAAGGGTATTTATGAATTACTTTAGCTTATTAAGTTGGATGATAATGGGAAATTGTAGCTACAAGCCCAATTCCTCCGTCAAGAAAATAACTATGGTTCAAGCACCAACATAATCCATCTTCGGTTAGCACTAATTATCCCACACTAAACTAGGGTTGTGGTATAATCTGTCTAATCTAGGCATGGACTATTCGGATACTTGATAGCACAATTCAATTTAAGCACCATTACATGTAAATAATCTAAACAAGCACAGCAAGCATAGATCATTGAGCACACTACCATCAAAATAGATCTAAGACAAGAATAGATTTTGAAAGTAACGATTTAATCAATAAAAGCATGATTTATTTATAAAAATCCTTGGAACATGTAACTGTCATCCATACATAATAAAACTAAAATAAAAACATAAAATACATCCTATTACTTGGCTAGGGTTTCATTGAAACCCTAGATCTAGAGTTTAGTTGTCCATAAAATTGATGAACATCAAGAGGTTGATGGAGGAGGCCATGGGAATCCTTGGTCTTCTTCTTCTTCTCCTTGCTTTCTTCTCTTTAATGGCTGAAAGTGTGGATGTATGTTGTGTGTATAACAATGGCCAATCCCTAATTTGAAGTAAAATAGGGTATATATAGATTTACAAGAAGTTTTGGAAGCTTTCCTAACCTGAAACGCACTAAAACTGCTATATTTTGCAATCTGGACGTAATTAGACAGTTTTGTTCGCGTAGGAATCATCAGTAGAGTGAAATACGCAACTTTAGTTTTCACACAGGTCGCGCGAGCGCGATATTAGGAAGTCGCGCGAGCGATTTTTGGTCTTTCGCGCGAGCGAGGTGCCTTTTTTAGCTTCTTTCTTCCTGCTTTTTCTCCCTATTTAACCTGGATTAGTGTTTTCTTCCAAAACCTGCTCTAAAATAGAAAATGAAATAAAAATACATCAAAATAGGATAAAATATGCTGACAAATGTGAATTAAGGCATGTAATTAGGATATGTTCTCTCCCGATCAGTCGATCTATCATCAGTTGCTCGTTCGACTAGAAGACATACTGAAGACTGCTTTTAGAACTAGATATGATCACTATGAGTTCCTAGTGATGTCGTTTGGACTTACTAACACCCCTGTAGTATTCATGGATCTGGTGAATAGGGTATTTCAACCATACTTAAATCAGTTCATAATCGTATTCATTGACGACATTTTGATTTACTCAAAGATGAAGGAAGAGCATGAGAGGTATATTCAGATTGCATTACAAACCCTCAAGGATAATCGTTTATATGCCAAGCTTAGTAAGTGTGAGTTTTAGATGGAAGAATTCAAATTCTTAGGTTATGTGGTCTCTTCTGAATGAATTATAATTGACTCATCTAAGACTGACATAGTCCTAAGTTGGAATAGGCCATCTAATGCCTTATAAGTAAGGATTTTCTTGAATTAGTAGGCTAATATCGGAGATTCATAGAAAGATTTTCTAAGATAGCTACACCATTAACTGGTCTGACCAGGAAGGATTCTATGTTCGAATGGAAGATGAGCATGAACGCTCCTTCTAGGAATTGAAAGAGAGATTGACTTCGGTGTGCCAGTGCTTACCATACCGAAGAGTGGAAAAAGATTTACTATCTATAGTGACACTTCTTATCAAGGTCTCAGATGTATGCTTATGCAAGAAGGAAAGGTGATCGCTTACGGATCTAGACAATTGAAACCGCATAAGACAAACTACCCAACGCATGATTTGGAGCTAGTAGCCATTGTCTTTGCTCTCAAAATGTGGAGAAATTATTTGTTTAGATAGAAGTTTGATCTGTTTTCTAATCACAAGAGCCTCAAGTACCTATTCTCTCATAAGGAGTTGAAAATGAGGCAGCAACGTTGGATGGAGTTACTTAAAGATTATGACTTCACTTTTCAATACCACCTTGGTAAAGTAAATGTAGTCACTAATGCTTTATGTAGGAAACCTCACAATAGAATTGTTTCTTTGATGATAAGAGAATGGCAAGCACTAGAAACCTTGGCAGAGTTTGATATTCAAGCCGCTGATTCAGGAAAAGGAAGACATTTTGGATGCCTTGTTCTAGAACCAACCTCATTAGTCGGATTATTAAAGCTCAGAAGATAAATGAAGGACTATAACAACTATTTGAGAAGGCATCAGCTAAGGATCCAAATGAATGGTAAATTGGAAAAGATGGACTTTGATGTCGACATAGATTATGTGTGCCAAAAGAGGATGGTTTAAGAGAAGAAGTAATTGAATAGGCACACGCGTTGAGATTAATAATTCACCCAGGAATTACAAAGATGTATATGGACCTGAAAAGGAATTTCTAGTTGGAAGGCATGAAGAGAAATGTCGGGGAGCATGCATCTAAGTGTTTTACCTATTAACAAATCAAGGTTGAGCATCAAAAGCCATCAAGACTTTTACAACCGTTGACAATACCAGGATGGAAGTGGGAGCACATCACTATAGACATTATTGTGGGTTTTCTGAGGTAGCAACAGAGCCATGATGCCATTTGGGTAGTTATGGACTGACTCACCAGGTGAACACATTTCATTGCTGAATCTACCTGCAACATATTGTTCGATTGAACGGTGAGCCAGTCATGATAGTGTTCGATCAAGACTCACGATTCACTACTAGATTTTGGGAAAGTCTGCAAGTAGCAATGAGGATTGATTAGATTAATAGGGAGTGTTTTCAAAGCATTACTTTATCAACTGAGTATTATCGCACTAATATGAGAAGTGCACATGGAAAGTAAAGAGATGTGTCAAACATGACAAGTGCGAATTATGTCATAGCAAAGAGATGCGCATAAATTTGCAATCTTTCAGTAACTTCTCATCTTTTCCAATTTTCACAACTCATTCCTCTTTCATTCTATATTGTTTTTTCTTACAGCTCTTTTTCTATTTTTTTCACTTCTTTTCTTTTTTTTCCACCCCTCTTCTATGCTTTTTTCTATTGGCAACTTATCATACATTATTTTAATCATTTTGCTAACTTTTTGCTCACACTTCACAAATTTCACCATAGATACATCACACTCCCAATCACATGCCAAGATTTATATAAGCAATAAGTATGTGGCTTGTACTCCTAACTCGATGTGTAGGCGTTAGGGAAGTAATGCATGAATGGATAACATTTAGGCTCAAAGTTTTGATTTATGGTAGAAACATATCTTGAAGGGTAGTATATAAGAAAATATACATGATTAGGCTCAGGGCTGCAATATCAGTGTATGATCGAAGAAAAGTAGGCCTAATTCATTTTTCAGGTAAATTAGTTTATCCATTTCAGTAATTTGAGAGTTCTAGAGTTTTGGTAAATCCTAAATGTTCACTTCTAGTGATCTAGCAAATAGGAAGAATAATGAGACTTTCAACAAATTCAACACTTTTCAAAAAGTAAGAGAAGATGTATAAAACCATCAAAAATGAAAGAATCGCTCAATATGCTTACCTGGATTATTAGTATCTACTACATGTCTCTCAAGATGTGTAAGCTATGTTCACTAATCTATTTTAGCTAAGTATAAGGTTGTAACACATGCTCAAGGTGTTTGAAGATTAATAAGTATAAAGCATACTATAATTAAGATAGTAAAGAGACTACCACAGTGTATGACATACTAATAACCTACAGAAAATGATGATGCCGAAAATTGGTAAGAAGGATCTAAAGAGAGAAAAGACACAAGCAAGTTATATGTGGTTCGGCCCCGTTAACAAGGTGACCTACGTCCACGGTTGTGTCTATGCACGTTCACTAGAGAGTTCTTTGGGTTTTTCTGTAGACAGGGTAGGTGGGCTCTTTTATAGGTGCAAGAGTCCACCCATACATGGTAAGCTAGTCAGATTAGGAAGCCTAATATGATTACAATTGATTTGCATAATTTGGGGAGAGTTTCCTAAGCGGGTTAGGAAACTGCCACATTCCCTCTTAGAGTCTTGCAGCTGGTTTAGGAAACTGATGATTAGGCCAGGTCCACGGGATGCCGCGACCTTTCGTGCCCAGGCCGTTGGCACAAACCGGGCGGTCCTGATGAACACCTCGAGATCGCTGGGCTATTGGCGCCATTACCGAAGTAACCAGCACCTCCCAGTGATGTGGCAGACTGACTTCATGACTAGATAACCTTGGACATATCAGCTGCCCCCCATTTTCAGAACTAATTGGATGCTTCATCGGGTGAGGATCAAAATCAGTATCACCTTGGAAACCGTCCGAATACCCTCCGGGAATGCTGCCCGGGAGGGGACCCACCTTCCAGATCACCCGGTGGAATAACTGACCGGTACAGAGAGGAGCCCGGGCATTAGTGTTGCCATGTGTCAGGGAATAGTTGGCCTGGTCAGGATCCATCAAAGTCGGTTCGAAGGTCACCGAACAATTGTGTGGTAACCGGACCGTCATGTCACGCATTTAATGTGCGCGCTTTTTGAGGCGACTCTTCACGTGCCCGAGGTGACAGCTATTGGATGGTTTTTGGCGGGAAAACTCTTGAGCCATTGGAACTGATTGATCTAGACCGCCCATTATTCCTATATAAGGAACACTTGTTCACTTCTTCAATTCTTGCTACCAAGTTATAGAGATTACCGAGCGGTTTGAGAGCGAGCAAGATCCCGAGCAAGATTCTCAATCCCTTTTCTGCGCTAAACTCTGTAAGTCTCTCCTTTCTGTCTTCAGTTCTTCACTCTCTTCTTCTTTTCTGAGCGAACCTGGAGGGAGCGAACCCACTTAGGTCAGAACGGGCGTGGGATTTTTTCTTTCTTAGGTTCTGTTATTTCTTCCAATCAGGAGGTACTTTAGGGCAGTTGGACCAAACGGGTGTACCCGGGAGAGTCTTGAGAGAGTGTTACTTTTCATCCAGAGTCTTGTACGACCTGCCCTTCAGGTTATTAGATCTGCCTCCCTTGTATCTCAGGCTTGGAGTCCTTGACCCATTTTTAGGTCGCCGTCTGCCTCCTAGGTCCACCGTAGAATTAGATATGTGCCACTCCGACTTCAACTCATCATCCCGATTGAAAGATGAGCAGTCACGATCGGGAACCCTGAGCACTAGCCTAGACACTCCTTCCTTGGCTCCCTCTAATCAGCACAGTGAGGGAAGGATCCCTACCCGAGCATCTAACGAGGAAACGCGCCGGGGCTCTCCTGTGACCTCGGTGTCTTGGGGGTCGGGCGACAAAGGGTCTGTACCGAACAGTCCTGGCGTCGTCTTCGCCTGTGAGTCGATCACCAACACCCTGCGCGTCCCTGATTTGGGTTGGATCAGGGAGAGATACGATATTCCTGGCCCTTTCTCTCTGTCGGTCCACAACGGCGGGGCTCACTTCCATGAATCGGGCTTTGTTACCTTATACGAGGACGCCTTTATGGCAGGCCTTCGCCTACCGCTCCATCCTATTGCCCGAGATGCACTCATCTACCTCGGGATCTCCCTAGGGCAACTCGCCCCGAACGGTTGGCGTTATCTGATGGGGTCCATCTCCTTGTGGCCCCAAGTCCTCGGGTATGAGCTTACCCTGTAGGAGTTCTTTTGGACCCACCGACCATTCCAAGTTCACAAGGAGTCCGGCTTCTTCCTGCTTTGGGCCAGGCAGGGGCGGAAGATGATAGTTAACTGCCCGAGCAATATTAAGGGGTGGAAGAAGAAATTCTTCCAAGTATCTACCCTGGGGCTGTGTGAGATGGCACCGGGTGTGCAGTTGAGGACCTCCTGGGCGGGGCAATTCAGGAGTAAGCCCAATCACTTTCCTTTCATGATTAGCCTCTTTGTTTTATCACGACTAACCCATTTGTATTTTTGCTTTGCAGTGGGGTTAGTTGACCCGCCCAGTCTTCCCGATGAGTGCCAAGCGAGGATCTTGTCTTTGGTGGAGGACCCGACCACAATAAGGTGCTAACCCGGTCCGAAAACCCGAAGGTTTCTTACGAGCCCAAGCATCGCTTCGAAGCTCCCATATTCCCGTCGATCATTCCTGGTAAATTCCTTTACTTGACTTTCCTATTACTTTTTTTATTTGGCACTTTGCTGAGCTCTCATGCGCTCTTCCCCGGCTTTACAGAAATGGCTCCCAAGAGTGCGGCGGCTCTAAAGGAAAAGGAGGTAGCCCTGATGGCTCGAGCCAGCTAGAAGAGGAAGAAGTAAGACCCACCGAGGGCCAGCCCCTCAAAAGGATCTCCCGGGGGATCTCGATTCGGGCAGAGAGGGAGGCTACAGCGACCTCGACGCCCGGTGTTACTATTGCCGCACCATTACCTCTTCCTCCCGTTGCCAAGTCGTCCGGGGTCTCCTTCCCCAGCATGGAGGAGACGGCTTGCGCAGGTCCCTCCTCGAGGCCGGGTGTCGAGATGGCGGACGAAGTCCGCAGAAGGGTCCGGCCCGGGCTGCTACAGAGCTAGGTAGACAAATGCACTCTGCTAAGTCCCGAGGCCATAATCGGTTGGCTCTACAACATCAGCCACATGATCAGTCATTCTAGAATATGAGCATTAGCCATTGTTCCATATGTATACTGACATTGTTTTGATCTTGCAGGTTGGCTGCATTGTGGCAGGGGCTGAAGGTACCCTTCCCGGTGTTGCCAAGAGGTTAGCCGCTGCAGAGGTTGCCTTGTCAGTGAAGAAGACTGCCCGGGAGTCCGCGGAGTTTGCTCTTTCCGTAGAGGAGGAAAAGTCCAGGGCAGTGGCCCTAGAGCTGGGGGAGACTCGCGACTCTATCTCAACCGAGTGGGCTGTTCGAAAGGTTACAGAGATGAAAGCTACAGCCGCGGAAGCCGGGAGGATCATTGCCGAGAATACCTGGCGGCCATGACGGCTACACTTTCTGAGCTCGCCACCGCTCAGGACGCTGAAGCCAAGGACGCCGAGGAGGAGTTCGAGGGAGGATTCCTTACTAGCTACGCTGATTTGGCTAAGCGGGCTGCTACAGACCACCCCGACTGGGACCTGTCTAGCTACTCATGGGCAAAGTCCAGTTACTAGAAGGAGGGCCAAGCTGACGCCGAGGTTGTTGCTGAAGCTGCACTGATCGGGGACCCTGCTGTGGAAGAGCAGGCCGCTAGGGAGGAAGAATTGGTCCTCGTGGACTACCCATGACCTCTGGGTGTGTTTTAGTTTTTTTTTTGTTTTTTTTTTGGGGGTGGGGGGGGGGGGGGGGAAGGCTACTATAGTTGCCCCCCAGGCAGTGTACATACTTTTGTAATTAATGAATAGGCCCTCGAGGCCAATTTTCTTTCCACTAACTGCTTACTATTGTCTGCACTTCGCCTATTTGTGATTGCTAGTATCCGCCCGGTTTTTAGCCGACCTAAGCACTTGCCTTAGCAAATGGTTTAAGACCGTAACCAATAGAACACCTGGTCTTCTCGACCAGTTTTAAAAGTAATTACCCAGTGTACCATAGGAACTTGTCCTATTTAGCATTCGGGATGTCCCGGTGTATTATAGGAATATCCTGTTTTACCGTCCGGGATGTCCCGGTTTATGATAGGAGTATCCTATTTTACCGTCCGGGGTATCTATCTCTAATCACTGTAAGTACTTAGGAATGTCGGGATTCCAAGTTCTTTTAGTGACCAGTGTGATTTCCTGATCTGGCCTAATATTCCCCTGCCCCCCAAGCATTTTTCTAAGGCGGGAGTACAGGAGTTAGTGACCATAGGAAATCGACCTAGAGCATAGGTGGTTGTAGTGTTCTTTGAAGCTTGCCATCATCAGCCACCTGGGGGTTTGCCCCCGTCGTCGGTTGGACCTAAACAAAGCGTTGTGTAATTTCCTGTTTGGGTCTGGTATCCCCTTGCCCCCCGAGTGTCCTGGGAAGGCGGGGGCGTGGTGAGGAGTGACCGTAGGAAACCGACCTGGAACATGGGTGGTTGCAGGGTCCTTTAAAGCTTACAATCATCAGCCACCTAGGGGTTTGCCCCCATCGTCGGTTGGACCTAAACGAAGCCGGTGCCTCGGGGGTGACCCCGAGGTCTTTTCTGCCTGGGTTCGGAGCCCGAGGTCTTTTCTGCCTTGGTTATTAGCCAAGGCCTTTCATGTCTCGGGGTTAGGCCCGAGGACTTTTCTGCATTACACGGGATATTGACAGGAGTAAATTTGCAAAGTAAACTACTCAATTTTATTTAAAAACAAAAATTTATAGCGGTTGCTCAATCAGAGCTACAATGCTAAATTTTTCCCTACCAATGCTAAATTTAAAAAAAAATTTAAAAAAATTTTCCCTACAAATGCTAAATTGCCCGTGGCCAAATTTTACTAATAGTACTTGCAGAGGTGTTGCACATTCCAAGGATGAGAGAGATCGTGCCTATCCAGGCTCTGCAGCCAGTAAGTTCCCGGTCGATTGACCGGGGTTACTTTATACGGGCCTTCCCAGTTTGGCCCCAATTTCCCATGGCTCGGGATTCGGGTGGACTGGTTCACTACCTTAAGAATAAGGTCTCCCACTTGAAAACTACGATGTTTCACCTTGCTGTTGTAATATCGCAGGACCTATTGCTTGTAGGCTGCCACCTTTAGATAGGCTCGGTCTCTTTTTTCCTCCACCAGATCCAGTTCTGATATGAGAGCGCCTTTGTTGTCTGGCGCACTGAAATTCGCCACCTAATACGTAGGCAACCCGAGCTCTGTGGAGACCACCGCCTCGAATCCGTAGGTTAAAGAGAACGGCATCTCACCTGTTGCCGCTCAGGGTGTAGTGCGGTAGGCCCACAGGAGGGTTGGCAGTTCTTCAGCCCACAGCCCTTTGGTACTTTCAAGCCTTGTTTTGATTGACTGCAAGATTGTCCGGTTTGTCACCTCGGCTTGACCATTGGCTTGAGGGTGCTCGGGGGAGGAATAGTGAATGAGTATCCCATAGCCCGAGCAGAACTGCCTGAAGATAGGGGTGTCAATCTTTCTGCCGTTATCGCTGACCAGGACCCGGGGATGCTGAACCTGCTGAGGATATTCCTTTCCACAAAGCTTTCCATTTTCCGTTCGATTATTGTTTCTCAAGGGCTCAGCCTCTGCCCATTTGGTGAAGTAATCAACAACGATGACGGCGAACTTGACCTGTCCTTTTCCCATCAGCATGGGACCGACAATGTCAATACTCCACTGGGCGAACGGCCAGGGGCTATGGATTGGTGTCTGGAGCTCTCCCGGTCGGTTGATCATAGGAGAGTATCTTTGACACTTATCGCACCTTCTGACGTACTATTGAGAATCTCGGGCCATGGTTGGCCAGTAGTAACCTTGCAGTAGGGCCTTCCTGGAGAGTGCCTGGCCTCCGATGTGATTCCCGCACACTCCTTCGTGGATTTCAAGCAATATCGCTTGGACCTATGCGAGGTGGACACAGCGGAGGTACGGGATAGAGAATCCCCTCTTGTAGAGGATGCCGTCAACAAGATGGTATCGGGCCGCCTGGTACTTGACCCGGCGGGCCTTTTCTTTCTCATCTGGTAGCTCACCTGTTGTCAAGAATGCCACTATCAGGTCCATCCATCTGGGTCCCAAGGTGATCGGATCTACTTCCATGCCTTCTGAGTTCATCACACTTGGCTCAGGTAGATATTCTATCCTTATCCCGGGCAAGTCTGACTCAAAAGATGAGGCAAGGCGGGCCAACTGGTCGGCCCTGGTGTTTTCCTCTCTGGGTATCTGCGTGATGGAAAATCCCCGGAGCTTCTTCGAAACCTCTCGGACAAGGGCCAAGTAGGCTACCATGTTGTCTTCCCTCACTTTGTACTCTTGGTTGACCTGATTGACCACAAGCTGGAAATCGCTGTATCCCTGGACCTGTTGTGGACTTATAGAAGTGGCCAATTGCAATCCGACCAATAGGGCTTCGTATTCAACCTCATTGTTGGAGGAACGGAACCCAAACCTTAGCTCATACTCGAGCTGGATGCCGTTGGGGGTAGTTAGGATGATTCCTACCCCACTGCCTTGCTGATTCGATGAACCGTCCACGTGTAGTACCCAGGTAGGGATATCAGCCTGTAACCCAGACGGTAGGGCCGGCGGCTCAAACTCTTCAACCGGGTCTTCTGGATACGTAAACTCAACCAGAAAGTCTACTACGGCTTGTCCCTTGATGGCAGTCCGGGGTCGGTAGACCACTTCAAATTCTTCCAACTCCAAGGCCCACTTGACGAGCCTCTCGGACGTGTCGGGCCGGTTTAGGATCCTGTAGAGAGGTTGGTCTATGAGGACCATAATGACATGGGCCTGAAAGTACGAAGGGCCGAGGTGATGAGTGCGAATGCTAGTTTTTTGATACGGGAGTATCTGTTCTCTGCCCCTTGGAGCGCCCTGCTGGTATAGTACACTGGGAACTGTATCCCGTGTTTTTCTCGAATGAGTGCCGAGCTAACTGCTGAGGGTGACACTGCCAAGTATAAGAACAATTATTCCCCCACCACGGGTGTTAAGAGTAGAGGAGGGGACGCTAAGTACTTCTTGAGATCCTGGAATGCCTCTTCACACTCTTCTAACCACTAAAACACATTGCGGAGGATTTTAAAGAATGGCAGGCACCGGTCGATAGCTCGGGAGACAAATCTGTTCAATACGGCCACCCGTCCGGCTAAGCTCTGAACCTCCTTCGTCGATTTGGGCGACCGTATGTTGATGATGGCTTGGATCATTTTAGGGTTTGCCTCGATCCCCCGTCTGCTGACTAGATGGCCCAGAAATTTCCCAGACAAGACGCCGAAGATGCATTTGGTCGGGTTCAACCTCATCCCAAATTTTCTCAAAATGCTGAAGGCCCCCGGCCAGATGCTCAAGGTGGTCGGACTCATCCCAGCTCTTGACCAGCAGATCATCCACGTACACTTCCATAGACTTCCCGATCAAGTCCTTGAACATGTAGTTGACGAGGCGTTGGTAGGTGGCCCCAGCATTCTTGAGGCCGAATGGCATAACCTTGTAACAATACGTCCCCTAGTTAGTGATGAATGCAGTCTTCTCTTCGTCCCCGGGGTACATGTTGATCTGGTAGTACCCCGAGTAGGCATCCATGAACGTGTCATGCCCCGGCATAGCCAAAATATGGAAAAAATTTAAAATTTTCATCTTGGACCATGAGGCGCGTGACTGGTTGCAGTGCCGAATTGTCCATGACCAAATAATAATAACTAAACGATATAATAATAGGATAACGCCATCATTTACTTACAGGAATATATTACAAAGAGAAGTCAAAGTACTTAGCTAGTTAATACATCATTATAAATACATCAGAGTCTTATGGCTCTTGGCCTTACAAAACTTTTACGAAATATATGCTAAGTCTTATAGTTATAATCAAAAACATTTACGGAAGATAACTGCTAGTCTTCTCTCTAACTAGCATAACCATAGTCATCTTCAGTGTAATCTTCTTCAATATTTCCTTCTTGCGTAGCTTCATAACCTGGGTACTCTTCACCTGGATAAGCTGGACATAGGAATGTCCAGCGACATGAATGTCGTCAGCTTATGAAAGCTGAGTGAGTAAGCTAAATCAAATGGAACGTATATAGCAAAACACAATAAGAATCCATTTACTACCTTTCAACATGTCTTTTAGGATCTTTACATTCTCTCCGTCGAATTATAACTATTAGCGTACCCGACTACGTATTCGATAGGAATACAAACAATTCAGGAGACCCATCTAGACGTTCTTAATGCCACTACCATTCATTTCTAACATCCGACGTCATTTACAAACCCAAAGTATCTCTTGCTAACCAAACCATCTTTCAATAACCAAACATCTTTCATCAACTAAAACATCTTTTATCAACCAAAATATCTTTCATCAACCACTTCGTCACAAAGAACCGAAGTGTTAAGGAGTGCAAGAACATCCATTTCATCACGAAAAACAGAAAGGAGTCTTTATGACAAGCAGGGGTATTTGTAAAATACAATCGCGCTAAAAGAAGTAAATACACTAAATTAGTTTACAACTTCCTCGTTTATCTGTAGTTTGAATTACAATGCCAATTTTCACACATTATGATTAATCTGTGATAAGTTGTGTATTTTAGCTGTAATTTGTGCAAACTATGGTTGCTGTGTGGAGAATTGGAAGATAACGATAAAAGAAAGTGCTGGGTTTCAAAGAAGACATTTCAAAGCTGAAGCACAGAGTTCGAGAGATCGAAGAAGGCTCGAGCGATCAAGGTTTCGATCGATCGAATTGAGTTCAAGCGCTCGAAGATCCCAGACATTCAATCGATCGAGCGATGATCGATCGATCGAACATGGCTTTTATCAGAACATATGTGCACGCTGTGAGGACATTGGTTCAAACCCTTGTTTTAGGTTTTTCTTTATATATCAGTTGTATTCACGAAAAAGAGGACGCCCACTTTACTTTTTATCAATTTTAGAGAGAGAGATAGAGTTTTTTTTTCATGTTTTGTAGGTCTTGGAGTTGGATATTGCTATTCTCATAGTTTGATACAAGTTTTCTTCTTTCCAGGTTACTCCTTTATCGTTTATTTACATTCTGGTCGTAGTTTAGAGCAATATAATCAGTTATCACGTAGTTTGTATGCTAGATAAATTTCCACCATTAGTTTTTATAATTTTCGTGATTAAAGCACAAACAAACGCATCCTTAATGAATCCTTACGTTGAAAACAACTTCGTGTTACTCCGGACTATGTCTAAGTAGTCCCCAGGTTGGGAGATCACGATGAAACCGTGGTCTCAAGCCTCTGCCATGCAGCAAAATAATTCCTATGTTCGATTGATTAGAACAGACACATTGTCAATCGATCGAAGTTAGTTCGATCGATCGAGGGATGAAGATGTTCGATCGATTGAAAGCGCGTCGATCGATCGAACTCTCTGATTCTTGAGAACATTCTATGCAGTACTCTTAGACTTTCTGTTTTACTGAATTGTTATCAAACTGTCCCCAAATGCTCAGTTTGTCAAAACAGTCTGCGAACTTAAAGCCTTGAGGCATTTTTCTTCAATACATTTTGCAAACCACCCTCAATGCCAACACCATTGTTGGTGCGAGTCTTAACTATTGCTTTAAACTGCTTTCATGTATTTCAAACTTAATTGTGATGATATAGTCCCGGTCATGAAAGGACTATGGATTCTTCACCTTTAGAAAAATATGGAATACTGTAGAGAATGTGATCCATTGAGCTTCAACGTAACTGTATGGTGGATGGCTAGGTCGCGGTGGATTCGTGTAATCCCAACATTCCCTTTTATTAAGAAAAACACGCTTTAAAATACTATTTTAATTTGTTAGTTAGTTAGATTAATTTAGTTTAATTGATTTATCGTTAGTAGTTGATAAACCGTGGAACTTCGTGTTCTACATTTCTTAAAAGTATTGATTTTTGTTTTATTTTTAGTGTTTAATCTAGGTATTTAGTTCAACACCTTCGATGTGGGATTGACCTGGACTTCCAGTACTATATTACTTGCACGATCACCTACACTTGGGTGTTGCACAAGTGTCGTGTCAAGTTTTTGGCGCCGTTGCCGGGGAAGGCGACAAGCTAACGCTTAAATTACCTCAATCTATCCTTATCTCTTTCTGTTTTTGTTTTTCTTTTTCTTTTATTCTTTAGATTTAAAAACTACTAAGGGTCTTTCCCTTTATGTCCGATAATTCCATTGAAGGAATTTACAGAAACCCATTTTATTCATCCGATTCATCTAGTTCTATTAACCCCATAGTTACACCTATTGATTCAATGGCCGATAATCAAAGTGAAAATGGTGATAATGTGGTTGTACCAATCGACAATTCACTTCGTCCCTTGTGCGATCTCATGACACCTAAACACGCGCCTAAACCTTCTTGTATTCTCATTCTACCCCATGCAGGCGAATTTCAATTTCGAAATGGAATGATTCAACTCCTTCCTACCTTCCATGGAATGGAGAGCGAGAAAGCGTATCTACATGTCAAGGACTTTGAGGATGTTTGTAAAACATTTTCACAGAATTGTCCTGTAGATGTGACACGTCTAATGCTATTTCCTTTCACCCTGAAGGAAAAAGCAAATGCGTGGTTACTCACCTTAAAGCCAAATTCAATCTACACCTGGCATGCGATGAACACCGATTTCTTGAAGAAATTCTTTCCACCCCGCATGACCACTGAGCTTAAACGACAAATAAACTCTTACAAACAAAAGAGCAATGAAACTTTCACCCAAACTTGCGAGCGTTTCAAGGATTTGCTTCTATCATGCCCACATCATGGGTATGAGAAATGGCGAACCATAAGCTACTTTTATGAAGGGTTAAATGGTGAAACTAAAAAGTTGGTCGAAACCATGAGTTCAGGGCCATTTCTTCGTAAGAACACTGAAGAAGCTAAAGCTCACTTCGAGTGGTTAGCTGAACATGCCCATGAGTGGTCGAACTCAGAAGATGTCCCACGCTCACAGATATCCTGTGTGGAAGAGAAAAGTTTATACCAACTAAAAAGTGAGGATCATCTGATGAATAAATATGAAGAACTAGTGAAGAAAGCGGAAGAGTTGGGAATGAAAGGAGAGAATTCTAGGCAGGTTTTGCCTGAAGAACCATGCGGCACATGCAACATGCTGGGATACACTAATCAATACTGTCCTAATATGCCGTATTTTCAAGAACCCCCCATGGAAATGAATGCCATGCAAGGGTATAGGGGGGCGGGGAATTCCTACAATAACTACAATTCACAACATAATAACAATAGATGGAATCACCCCGGGTTTGATTGGAAAAACAATGCTGGGACCCAAAATCAATACCAACAACAGCCCTATAATAACCATAACCAATATCAAGGGCAATTCAATAGGCAACCCCAGCCATTCAATCAAAATAGACCAAACAACTACAATCAAGCTCAAACCTCTAATAATCAACAGCCAAACATATACGTTCCCCCACACAAAAAGTTATAGGAGGAAGATCCTCTTTCTAACGTGAATCTAACGCAGCAATTAATTCAAATGATGAGCAAGATGTCTGCAACGTTAGAGAGGATGGATGCACGACAAGAGGGATTTGGAGGAACATTTCTTGCCCAACCACTTCCAAACCCTAAGGGATTCAACAATGGTCCCAATAACCATGAGCATGCCAAAGCCGTGACAACTCTTAGAAGCGGCAAGGTCATAGGGCAAAACATGCCTCATTCTACTCCTGAGGAGTATGAAGAGGAGGAAGTGGTGACTAAGAGAAAACCATCTACTCAGGAAGAGGAGCAACTAAAAAATAACGAATCATTGGTTGAAAAAGATGAAGCTCCTAAACGAGTAGAAGAAATTGAGAGAAGGCCCGGAAAGGAGCTTGCCAGTGACGAATTACCCAAATACCCTTTCCCTGCGCCTTACCCTCAAATGCTTAAGAAACACAAAATGAGGCAAGGGATCAGGAGTTCTTGGAACTGTTCAAACAAGTCAAAATCAATCTTCCACTCCTTGATGCAATTAAACAAGTGCCGGCCTATGCTAAGTACCTCAAAGACTTATGCATGGTCAAGAGGAGGCAAAGTGTGAAGAAACATGCCTATGTCGCTTGCCAAGCAAGTGCAATCATCCAAAACGAATTGCCTCCAAAGCTTAAAGATCCTCACACCCCAACTGTCTCGTGTCGGATTGGGAATCAAAGGATAGAGAATGCACTCCTTGATCTAGGAGCAAGTGTAAACCTATTGCCATACTGAGTATATAAACAACTAGGGTTGGGTGAACTCAAACCCACCCAAGTTGCGTTATAATTGGCAGATAGGTCAGTCAAATATCCTAGAGGAATACTGGAGAACGTTCTGGTGCAGATAGACACTTTTGTCTTCCCGGTCGATTTTGTGATATTGGATACCGAACCCGTGTCTAATCCATGCTCACAAATCCCAGTGATTTTTCGACGTCCATTCCTCAACACCATAAATGCCACAATCAAAATAAGAAGTGGTATCATGACCATCGTATTCGGGAATATGACCTTAAACGTCAAGATATTTTCAAATCCCCGACCTGAAGAATACGAGGACAAAGAAGAAGTTAACTTCATCGAAATGATCATCGAGGATGAGGCTGATTTTGTTGACTATAAAGATCCTTTGGAAGTAGTGGTGTCACAATTTGACACAGTCTACAAACCTAACGAGTCAACTCCGTTGGACACTGCCTTAAATCATGCCTGCCTCATGATGGATACGCGAGAGAAGGATAGAGCTGAATGCATGTGGGTCACACCATATGAACCTTTGCCTCCAAAAACGAAGTTAACTATGCCTTCAAACTTTCAGTTTCCCGATTTAGAATTAAAGGAGCTTCCAAAAGAGCTCAAATACGCTTTTCTAGGGACTGAAAAGACTTATCCTGTGATAATCTCATCCACGTTGAACTCTGAACAAGAGGATAAGTTAATTAAAATGCTCAAACAGCACAAAGGAGCAATGGGATGGACTATTGCCGACCTAAAAGGCATAAGCCCATCTATTTGCACCCATAAGGTATATCTAGAGGAAGATGCCAAACCTTCGCGACAAATGCAGAGGCATCTGAATCCCAATATACAAGAAGTCGTGAAAAAGGAAGTCCTAAAACTTCTGGACATTGGGATTATATATCCTATCTCTGACAGCTCTTGGGTTAGTCCAACCCAGGTGGTGCCCAAAAAGGCTAGTATAACAGTTATGCCAAACAAAGACGGTGAGTTAGTACCAACATGCATCCCCACCGGATGGCGGATGTGTATTGATTATCAAAAGTTAAATACTGTGACCCGGAAAGACCACTTTCCAATGCCATTCATGGATCAAATGCTGGAAAGAGTGGCGGGTCATAAATTTAATTGCTTCTTGGATGAATATAGTGGCTATAACCAAATCGAAATTGCTCCTGATGATCAGGAAAAAATGACTTTCACTTGTCCGTTCGGTACATTCGCCTACCGTCGTATGCCTTTCGGTTTATGCAATGCACCTGCCACCTTTCAGCGGTGCATGTTAAGCATCTTCAGTGATATGGTCAAACAGACACTCGAGGTCTTTATGGACGACTTCTCAGTGTTTGGCCATAGTTTTGATAACTGCCTAGAAAACCTTGAGAATGTGTTAGCGAGATGCGAGGACAAACACTTAATACTAAACTGAGAAAAGTGTCACTTCATGGTAACCAAAGGAATTGTCCTCGGCCACATTATTTCTGATAAGGGTATCCAAGTCGATAAAGCAAAAATCGATATAATTTCAAATCTACCTATCCCTCGTACAGTCCGAGACATCCGATCTCTTCTGGGACATGCGGGATTCTATCGTCGCTTTATCAAAAATTTAAGTGCAATCTCCCGACCACTGTGTCAACTATTGGCTAAAGACATGCCATTCGAATGGTCAGAAAACTGTCATACATCTTTTGATGCAATAAAAGAACACCTTACCTCCGCACTGATAATACAGGTACCCGACTAGAGTTTGCCTTTTGAGTTAATGTGTGATGCTAGTGACTATGCCATTGGCGCAGTTCTAGGACAGAGGAAGGACAATAAGCCTTATGTAATATACTATGCCAGCCGGACACTCAACGAAGCTCAAATGAATTATACGACTACCGAAAAAGAGCTACTGGCAATAGTTTTTGCTCTGGACAAATTCAGGTCTTATCTAATAGGGTCCCCAATCGTCTGTTTACAGACCACTCGGCCCTTAAGTACCTACTATCTAAGAAGGACGCAAAACAGAGGCTCATTCGCTGGATACTCCTACTCCAGGAATTTGATATCACTATCAAGGATTAAAAAGGAGTAAAAAAATGTGTTCACCGATCATTTATCTCGGTTGACATTTACTGACAACACTGAGCCCGTACCAATAAAAAATGAATTCCCAGATGAGCAACTAATGGCTGCTTCTAGTTTGCCTTGGTACGCGGATATAATAAATTACCTTGTTACAGGAAAGACTCTAAGTCATTGGTCAAATCAAGACAAGAAAAGGTTCCTTTCGTTCGCACGTCATTTCTTTTTCGATGACCCTTACTTATTTAAGTATTGTGCTGATCAGGTCATTAGACGTTGCGTTCCGAATGAGGACATAACTGTAATTTTGGCCTCCTGTCATTCTGAAGCCTGCGGTGGCCATTTTGCCTCCCAAAAGACCGCATATAAAGTCCTACATAGTGGCTTCTATTGGCCCACCATGTTCAAAGATGCCTATGATTTTTGTAAATCGTGCCAACGATGTCAAAAGCTTGGTACAATTTCAAAAAGGAACTCTATGCCCTTAACTCCCATCCTCACAATTGAAATATTCGATTGTTGGGGCATAGACTTTATGGGCTCGTTTCCTAAATCTAATAACTGTGAATACATACTCCTAGCTGTAGAGTATGTATCAAAATGGGTGGACGCGATACCAACGAGATGCAATGACCATAAAACGGTAATGTCTTTCCTTAAGGAAAACATCCTATCGCGTTTCGGAACCCAAAAAGCACTAATAAGTGACCAAGGCAAACACTTTTGCAATAGGCCTTTGGAGTCACTACTCAAGAAATACGGGGTGAATCACAAGATCGCTCCAGTCCCCACCACTCTGCCACTACACAATTGCCTATCCATTATTGGATAGAAATATATATAAACACATATTTGAAACATTAACTTTGTCATATGAGTTGTTTGAGTATACTAGGTGTTTTTTTATGACAAAAGGCATAGTTTGACAATCCACATAATTAGGCTTTTTATTTCAAATATGTAATCTTTTGAGCCCAATATAGCCATAGTATATAAACATGTTAAATGGTCATAAACTATAGATACATAGATATTTTTGGCCATAAATGGAAAAATAACTCATCCAGATAAATTTGCTCATTTAAGATTAGTGCACAGAAGTTGTGGTTTCTAAGTTTTTATTACATATCCCCAATTAAAGTTTTAGCCTACCATTTTGGAATTGAAACTGTCTTCCAAATAAAATTTAAAGATAAATTAAATAGGTGTAAACAGTGACTGTTCAATTAAAACTAAAGTTGTGAAACTAAGGTAAGAGTGAAATATAATATTATTATATTATTTTTCTACTTAACATGAGCTGGGGTTGAATTTGTGGAATCTGCAAAATAAGAGAGTTTAGTACAACTAGGCTAATAAAATATAAGTAAATGAAAATACTGAACCAAAAATAAAATACTAAACCTTTAACTTTGGATTCTTGTGGGGTCACAGTGGTTGAACTCCAAGAACACAAATAAAGCCAAACCAAATCCAAATATACTTTTGGAGTGAGATATGAATATGGTGTGCTTTTGGACTTTAGTAGGTGAGTATAACAACTACGTGGCTAAGAAATCTGGCATTTAATCGCAAAATCTGTCTTCTAGTGAATAAAAATATTGCTATAAAAACTGAAAATTTGAAGTTTCTAACTATTTTAGGGGACAACTATAAGTATTACTAGACTAAAGATATTAAATCTAAATTTAAATAGGACTATTTTACTACTAAAAATTGACAAAGGTCATACAAGAAAAAAAATATTTTATTTTAAGAAATACAGTACACAAAGTTTTGCTACATATTTTTGAACATAAAATCATCAATTACATAAAAGTAAAATTTTACAACTACTAGAACTAGAAAAGGCAAAGAAAAACTAAAGTTTCCTATTTCTAGGGACAATATAAAGTGCTCACATAATAACCTCCCCTAAACTATTCTCTCCAAACTGTGATTATGTTGTGAAGCTGTGTGAGTTGTGTTTTTTTTTTAGAGGTCTCCTTCTTCTCCCTTTTATAGACGATTTATCAAAGAAAAATCATCACTGCGTTCGTCACTATGCCAATTCTTCTTCCGCGCTTTGTTTCTTCTTGATCTCAATTGTCTTCCTCCCTCTCTGACATGTTTGAAAACTGAAAAGAGAGAAAGATATAAAGACCAAAACAAATACTCATAATCATATGTCAAGTTTGTCAGACGTTTGTTTCTTATTTTTTTGATTTTTTTATTCATTTAGATAATTTAATGAATTGTGAGCTTTGACTATTATATGAGAAATGTTTCGGTGTGGTTGCTACTTCTTTCCTTCTCTTTATTTCACTTCATTTTTACCTAAACATATAAAATGTGTAAAAACAAATAATTACATGCATTTGAGTGACATCACTGTTAAATTATATTAATTCAAATATGCATGTAAAACTAGGGATTTGGGGGATTAAATGAGCATTATGTCTATTATATTGGCACATGAATGTGCAATATTCAGTGTTTGTCACACCCCTCAACTAGCTTATTGCTAGTCCCTAGCAATGAAGTGAAAAGAGAAATTGCTCTAAAAATTTTTATTAAAAGGTAGGAATAAACTAAGGAAAATAAAATTACCTAACTCACTGTCGCAGGAATCGCGATTGCATTTAGCGTATGCAACAAGCCGTTAAACCCCTAGGTTACCCCTAGTGGACGAGTGTTGTCTCGTGAGGGTTTGCAGTGAATATACCCACAAAATTCTTTAAAATTTTTTTTTTTTTTTTTTAAATATAAAAATAAAGTAAAATAAAAATAAAGGTAGACTTTTTCCTTTTACAACAGATAAGATTAAATTTGGCAATAAAATGAAATTTTCAAGTATGTAATAGTAATGCAACACATATACTCACAGTTTTGTCAATGGAAGCATTTTTTATACTCTTTAAACTTACAGTGTGTACTTGAAAAATCAAGCAACTGATCTTAATTTCAAAGTTTACATAGCCAACAGCAGTCATTAAACTTGTAGTTTTAACTCAAATCTCACTAGGATTTCACTCTTTTAAGGAGAAACTCTCAGAAACCGGTGTAGAGAACATCTCACTTGGTAGGGAAGCAAAGACAGAAAAGTTGCTCCCATATTTTTTTTATGACTCAATATATAGGCATTTGGAGTATAATAAGTCTCATGAAAGAATACTTAGCATTAGAAGAGCGATCTACCGTGGAGAACATCCTTATCACTTAAATTTAAAAATCAATTTCTTTTAAATCATTAGGACTTTGACTAGTAGGTTAGAAATTAAGATGAGTAGGAGATTTGGGGTGTATTTGTTCTAAGCATGTGATTGGAGTGTTTGCGCAATTCATTCCAACCTCTTCTTTTTCTTCTCCTTTTTATCATATGTACATTTTTTTTTTTAATTTCTCATTCTTTTTTCATTTTTTTTTTTGAAATCAACTCCTTTCTTTCTTTACCACTTCTTACAATATTAATACAGTCCAATCACATACCTGGATATAGAAGTGAGGTTTGTACTCCCAGGTGGAGTAATGCATGATTTGGAGAGAACTGAGAATAAGGTAATATTAGGTGAAGGGGGGTGCATTTGAAAGAAAAGATGGCCTAAATCATTTTAAAAATAGATTGACTTTGTTCATTTAAGCAATTTAGACGTTCTAATGGTAAATCCTGAACGTTCTTTTCTAATGATCAGTCAAAGAAAAATAATGAGACTTTCAACGAGTGATATGATAAAGAGAATAAAATGAGACTGAAAAGAATAGTAACCCTCATAAAGGAAGATTGGCACAAAAGCTCACATGGGTTAATTAGTTTCCACTACTTGTCTTTAAACTGCATAGTTTATGCTTACTCATCCATTTAGATTCAGTAAATATTTTCACACTGTTTCAAAATGTTTAATGTTTAAAGAGTTTCTAGCATTTGAAAATAGTAAAACATGTGACAATGTGTGTTGTATGCTATTAACATACCCAAAATAACATTAATGTGTCAAATTTATCTTATATAAAGTAAAAGAAAAACTTCTGAAAAATCCTAAGCATATCCACTAAGTTGGATACATATATGGTGCAACTAGTATCCTCTGCACCTATACGAAAGAGGCTACGCAATCCGGAGCGTCCAAGTTGTCATGATTACCCATCCACCTCTAGTAAAAAGAGATGAGTCTAGAACCACTAGTAAGCTAAAAACATCAGTAAGAGGCTAAGAGATAACTCTGGCTTTACTTAGTTTTTCGCTACCTCTAGGGACATTCATCGCACTAGACATATCTGGTGATGCTTGGATCATGCAAATTACTCCTATCGAACCAGCTAATGAAAGCCAGATGTACACGTAGGATCATTTTAAAGTAAGACCTGACTGAAAATTATTGTATGTACAAAAACTAAAAATAAAAATAAAAAGAAATGAGGGATGGGAAAACAAAACTTATTTGGGTATCAAAGGATCCAGTCCTCTTTCTCAACCAAATTTTTCTTTTGTTTTGATTTGAATTGTCTTTTGTAACAGTAGTAAACTTTAAAAGATGTTCCATTATGAGCAACTAAACCAGGACATTCTTCTCTATAACAATTCAAACACCATCCTAACCTTTTAGCTTTCCTTTTGATGGCATAAAGGCTAGTGCCAGCAAAGTGTTTCTTCTGCTCAGAAACAAGTGAGCGACCCATTAACGTCTGGTCATCGACTATTGGATCCATTTTTTATACTCTCAGCCAACAAGAGAGGCTAGACTCAACCCTCCACTCCTTTCAACTATCAACTAAGATCTAATTAAAGAGAGCTTAGAGGGGGTGGGTGGGAATTTTATTTAAAAACTAAAAATATTTATATATATAAATATATACATTCAGAAAATAAATTATTATTATTATTTTTTTTATGAAATAAAGATAGAATAAACAAACAGGTGTTAATCGTGAAACCGTCCCCCCCCCCCAACTGAGTCTGACATTGTCCTCAATGAGTGAGATTAGAAAAAGAAGCTAAGGATAACACCTGTAATAAAAAAAAATACACAAAGAAAAGATAATAATAATGACAAAACTAACTTATATAAAAAAAAATTATCTAATTAAGAGTATAGGACTTATGAAAATATAAATACTCTGATACACTATGTCCTATTCCAATTATGTTTTAAGATATTAAACAGCATTATAATTAGGGTCCTCCAAAGGAATGGACTCTAACTCAGGTTCAAATCCTTCTAAAAATGGCTTTAATCTATGTCCATTAACTTTAAATATATTTCCATCTTTAGGGTCCTCAATCTCGACAGTTCCATAAGGATAAACATTTTTTACAATATATGGACCAATCCATCAAGATTTCATCTTTCCTCTAAAAAGATGTAGTCTTGAGTCATATAATAGAACTTTTTGCGCGGGGGTAAATCTTTTGCGCAAAAGATTCTTATGATGATACATTTTAGTTCTTGCTTGATGAATTCGAGCATTATCATATGCGTCTTTACGAATTTCTTCAAGCTCACTTAATTGTAATTTTCTTAAAATTCCTCCCTCTTCAATATTACAATTTAAAGTTCTAGTAGCCCAATATGCCTTATGTTCTAATTCTACTGGTAGGTGACAAGCTTTTCCATAGACAAGTCTATATGGAGACATTCCTAAATGGGTCTTATAAGCAGTTCTATATGCCCATAAAGCATCTGTTAATTTTGAAGACCAGCCTTTACGATTAGAATCAACAGTTTTTTCGAGAATATGCTTAATTTGCCTATTAGCTAATTCAGCTTGTCCATTTGTTTGTGGATGGTATGCAGTTGACACCTTATGGGTCACTCCATATCTTTTCATTAATTTTTCAAATGGCTTGTTACAGAAATGAGTTCCTTGATCACTTATTATTGCTTTTGGAGTTCCAAATCGAGAAAGTATATTATCTTTTAAAAATGCAATAACTGTACGGTGATCATTTTTTCTTGTAGGAATAGCTTCTACCCATTTTGAAACATATTCGACTGCTAATAAAATATATTCATATTGGCAAGATGGAGGAAAAGGTCCCATAAAGTCAATGCCCCAACAATCAAATATTTCAATTGTAATTATAGGGGTCATTGGCATTTGATTTCTTTTCGTAATACTGCCCAACATTTGGCAGCGGTTACAAGCTTTACAATATAAATATGAATCTTTAAATATAGTTGGCCAATATAAACCGCTTTGTAAAATTTTCATGGCAGTTACTCGAGATGAAAAATATCCTCCACAAAAGGACGAATGACACATGAAAAGTACATTTTCGATTTCTTCATTAGGAACACATTTCCTAATTACCTGATCGGCACAATATTTAAACAAATATGGGTCATCAAAGTAGAAATACCTAACAATAGCTAGAAATCTCTTTTTATCTGATGATAACCAATTGCTTGGTATTTTTCCAGTTACTAAATAATTAACAAGATCAGCGTACCATGGCAAGGAAGTTACAGAAAATAACTGTTCATCAGAAAAAGAGTCTTGAATAGGTAAGGGTTCACTAGTATTGTCTTCAAAAGTGAGGCGGGATAAGTGATCAGCTACCACATTTTCTACTCCTTTTTTGTCTTTGATTATTAAATTAAATTCCTGTAGTAGGAGTATCCACCTAATAAGCCTAGGCTTACTGTCTTTCTTTGAAAGAAGATATTTAAGAGCTGAGTGGTCAGTAAAACAAACAATAGGGGAACCAATCAAGTATTGCCTAAATTTATTAAGAGCGAATACCACGGCTAGTAATTCTTTTTCAGTAGTTGAGTAGTTCATTTGAGCACTATCCAGAGTTCTACTAGCGTAGTATATAACTGATGCCTTTTTATCCTTTCTCTGCCCTAGGACAGCTCCAATGGCAAAGTCGCTAGCATCACACATTAATTCAAATGGTAAGCTCCAATCAAGAGATTGCATAATAGGTGCAGTAGTGAGATGCTCTTTTAATTGCTCAAATGAATTTTGACGTTCTTTAGTCCATTCAAAAGGTGTGTCTTTGGCCAATAATTGACATAAAGGTCTAGAAATAGTACTGAAATTTTTTATGAATCAGCGATAAAAACCTGCATGTCCTAAGAATGAACGGATGTCTTTTACAGTCTTGGGAATAGGTAAATTAGCGATAAGATCTATTTTGGCTTTGTCTACCTGTATCCCATTTTCAGAAATAATGTGTCCTAAGACAATACCTTTAGTGACCATAAAATGACATTTTTCCCAATTTAAAACTAAACTTTTTTCTTCACATCTCTGGAGAACCTTCTGAAGATTGCTAAGGCAGTCATCATAGGTTTTGCCAAAAATTGAAAAATCATCCATAAAAACTTCTAAATTCTTTTCTACCATATCACTGAAAATACTTAGCATACACCTTTGAAAGGTCGCAGGTGCATTGCAAAGACCAAATGGCATTCGGCGATAGGCAAAAGTTCCAAATGGACATGTAAAAGTAGCTTTTTTTCTGATCTTCTGGTGCGATCTCTATTTGATTGTAACCACTATAACCATCTAGAAAACAGTAATACTTATGACCCGCTATTCTTTCTAACATTTGATCCATAAAAGGTAAAGGAAAGTGATCCTTACGAGTTACAGCATTGAGTTTTCTGTAGTCTATGCATACACGCCATCCAGTAGTGACACGAGTGGGAATTAATTCTCCCTTTGAATTTGGAACAACTGTAATTCCTGCTTTCTTTGGCACAACTTGTGTTGGACTTACCCATTTGCTGTCGGATATTGAATATATAATGCCCATGTCGAGTAGCTTGAGAACCTCCTTCTTAACTACTTCCTGCATAATAGGATTAAGTCTTCTTTGCATTTCTCTAGAGGTTTTAGCATTATCTTCAAGATATATATTGTGAGTGCATATTGAAGGGCTTATTCCTTTTAAATCTGCTATACTCCAACCAATGGCACTTTTACTGGACTCTAGAAAAGATGATATTATTACGGGATAAGTATTATTACTACCAAGGAAAGCATATTTAAGCTCTTTAGGGAGTTCTTTTAATTCCAACTGTGGAGTTTGTAAATTAGATGGAAGTGTTAATGTAGTCTTTGGTGGTAAAGGTTCAAAATATGTGGTCCACATTGCTTCTTGAATTATTTCTTCTGTTGAATCTTCATTAAAACATACTTGACTCATAAGATGTTTTTGTAGATTATTACTGTCTAGCTTCTGAATAGAGTTATTAATAACAGATTCTACTGGATCATTATAACAAGTCAAGTTAAAATATTCTCGTGATAGAGATTCAATAGCATGAACTTCTTCAATATTCTCATCTTCTTCTTGATGTTGTGGATTAGAAAAAACTTTAATATTTAAAGTCATATTTCCAAATACTACAGTCATCATACCACTGCGGATTCGAATAGTTGCATCAATGGTAGCCAAGAAGGGCCTTCCAAAAATGACTGGTATTTGCACATTAGTATCTAATACTGGTTCTGTATCAAGGATGACAAAATCTACTGGGAAAATAAATTTTTCAACTTTGACAAGAACATCTTCCAGAATTCCTCGCGGGTATTTTGTAGATCTATCAGCAAGTTGTAATACCATGCAAGTAGGCTTTAGCTCACCTAATCCAAGTTCTTGATAAACAGAATAAGGAAGCAAGTTCACACTAGCTCCTAAGTCAAGGAGTGCGTGATTAATTTTGTGATTTCCAATAATACACGATATTGTTGGTGTACCTGGATCTTTAAATTTTGTTGGTAAATTATGTTGTACGATGGAATTAATTTCTTCAACGAAGTCAGCAGAATACGCATCCTTTCGTACATTTTGCTTACGTTTGACAGTACATAAATCTTTTAAGAATTTTGCATAAGCAGGTACTTGATTAATTGCATCTAAGAGAGGAATATTAATATGTACTTATTTAAATAATTCTAAATATTCCTGATTCTTATCATTTTGGTGTTTTCTTAAACGTTGTGGATAAGGAATTTGAGGAGAGTATTCAGGAGTTTCCTCTGTTTCTTTTTCCACTGGTAAATCAGATGTTTCAATTTCTTGAGAAATTTGTTGTTTTTCAAGGGTTTCAACTTCAACTTCATCAGTAATTTTATCTTCATCTATTTCTTCCTCAATTTCTATCATATTATCTTCCTTATTTGTATGCTCAATTTCTTCTAAAGAAGGTGGAATTTCTTGTCCAACAGCCTTACCACTTCTTAGTACAGTTATAGCTTTTACTTGTTCATGTTGATTATTACCAGAAGTTGAGGGATCACCTTGTGGTTGTCCCCTTGGATTAGGTTGTGGTTGGGCAGGAAAAATGCCTTTTCCTTTAGAATCGTGCTGATTATTAATCCTATCCACAGATGTTTGTAGTTTCCCCATGATTTGTATTAATTGTTGCATCATAGACTGTAAAGGTTCCTCTTGCACTTTCTTGTGTGGAGGCACATAAACATTAGAATTTTGCTGTGTATTAGGATATGTATTTTGTGTTTGTTGAAATTGAGGTGGAGGAGGTAAATATTGATTATTTTGAGGAGGTTGATGCTGAGTTTGAAATTGTAGAATACCCTCTTTTGTATACATATGATTTGGAGGATTTCTCCAGTTAGATTGGTATGAATTACCATAGGCGTTTTGGGGACCCCTATAATTATTCACAGCGTTTATCTCTGCTGGAGCTGTTTCCTGATAATTTGAACTGTTAGGACATTCATTCGCAGAGTGTCCTAAAGTATGACAGTTGTCACAAAGTTCTCTTTTCTTCTTAGGTGGATTATTTTTTTCTACTGATATAGCTTCCACTTTACGTGCTAATTCTTCATATTTCAGTGTTAATTCATCTTCTGATTGTAATTAGTATAAACTTTTAGCTTTTTCCGTTCTACCAATTTCTTCTTTTTCCCACTGGGAAGCATTTTCGCTAAGCCAATCAAAATATGATTCAGCTTCGTCAGCAGTTTTACTCAAAAATTCTCCTTGACACATAGTTTCAACTAATTTCTTTGATTTTGGTTCTAATCCTTCATAAAAGAAATTAATTAGACGCCATTTTTCAAATCCATGATGTGGACAAGCTAGTAGGAGATCTTTAAAACGTTCCCAAACTTCAGGGAATGGTTCCTTTTCTTTTTGAGTAAAAAGTTTAATTTGACGCATCATACTATTAGTTAGATTTTTTGGATAGAATTTTTTTAGAAATGCTTCATTCATATCATGCCATGAAGTTATAGATCCAGGACGGAGAGATAAAAGCCAAGCTTTAGCTTTATCTTTTAAAGAAAAAGGAAAAAGCTTAAGACGGATTATTTCAATAGGACAGCTTTGATCAGAGAACGTACTACAAACTTCTTCAAATTCACGAATATGAAGATAAGCACGTTCTGACCCCATTCCATAGAAAGTTGGTAAGAGTGGAATCATGCCATGTCTAAAGTGAAAATTTCCTGTGTGCCTAGGTAGAGTGATGCAAGAAGGAGTGATGTTTCTTTCTGGGGTAAATAAATCACGTAAAGGACGTTGTTCACGTTCTGGTAAAATAAATTGTGGTATATTTTCCCCCTGCTCACTATGAGCATCATCAGCTATTCCTTCTATACCTTCAATTTCAGCCATGATTCTAGGAAACTGTATACTAGATGATTCACTAGAAATATTAGAATTATGTGGTACTTGATATAAAGCCTCAGTAGTATCTAAGGACATAAGAAGTAAGTAAAAACTAACTGATAATAATATTATTATGATTATTATTATTATTAGCTAAGTAAATTTTTTTTTTTTTTTTTTATTTTATATATTTTCTATTTTTTTGTTTTTTTTAGAAGATGCACAAGTACATACTTATAAACATATATTTATTTCACAAGAAAATATTATATATAGTTTTTTTTTTATTTTAATTATTAATAGATTTTTTTTTTATTATTTTCTTAAAAAGAAAACTAGATTATTTATAAGGTAGAATAAGTATATATATATATATATAGTGAGAGAAATAGTTTTAGACCTAACTTTTATTTATTTATTTTTTTTTTATTAACTGTTCCCCGGCAACGGCGCCAAAAACTTGACGACATCCTATTGACGCGTTTTCTTATCACACCCAAGTGTAGGTGATCGTACAAGTAATAAAGTTCTGGAAGTCCAGGTCGAACCCACAGGGAACGGAATAAAATTTTATAAAGTTAAGTATATAACTATTTTGTCACTAAAAAGAAAATAAAAGATGATGGGTTTTTGTGGGGTTTTACTAAACTACTAATTTTTAAATGTTTGCAATAAAAGTAATTAAAGCTATTTTTTTCTTAACAGTTTATGGTAAAGATTTTAACAGTGCAAAATAAATTAACTAACATACTAGTAAGAAAAGGAAGAAAAATAAATAAAAGCTAAATTTTTGTAAGATAAACTTTTTAGATTTAACAATAGTGAAAGATAGAAATAATACAGATATTTAAGCAAAACTATTATAAAACAAGAAATTTTAATTAACTAGGGGGAAATGATTTAAAGAATTGGGAATATGCAAACCAACACTAGATCCCACAACTTTTGTGCATTTGAAAAGCATTTGGCATTTAAGACCGCAGAGTCATTCTTTATTTAAAAATAAACTTTCACTAGTCAGGGTCATATCAAGTGTGTCAGGTTTGATATGAAACGACATCGTTTGGTTTAAAGAAAAATAAAAAGGCAATTGGGCAGTAGCCAGGTTCGAACCGTGCCCCGCCGCGGACGTGGGTTATTCGGCGTCCAGTCCCCACCACTCTGCCACTACACAATTGCCTATCCATTATTGGATAGAAATATATATAAACACATATTTGAAACATTAACTTTGTCATATGAGTTGTTTGAGTATGCTAGGTGTTTTTTTATGACAAAAGGCATAGTTTGACAATCCACATAATTAGGCTTTTTATTTCAAATATGTAATCTTTTGAGCCCAATATAGCCATAGTATATAAACATGTTAAATGGTCATAAACTATAGATACATAGATATTTTTGGCCATAAATGAAAAAATAACTCATCCAGATAAATTTGCTCATTTAAGATTAGTGCACAGAAGTTGTGGTTTCTAAGTTTTTATTACATATCCCCAATTAAAGTTTTAGCCTACCATTTTGGAATTGAAACTGTCTTCCAAATAAAATTTAAAGATAAATTAATTAGGTGTAAACAGTGACTGTTCAATTAAAACTAAAGTTGTGAAACTAAGGTAAGAGTGAAATATAATATTATTATATTATTTTTCTACTTAACATGAGCTGGGGTTGAATTTGTGGAATCTGCAAAATAAGAGAGTTTAGTACAACTAGGCTAATAAAATATAAGTAAATGAAAATACTGAACCAAAAATAAAATACTAAATCTTTAACTTTGGATTCTTGTGGGGTCACAGTGGTTGAACTCCAAGAACACAAATAAGGCCAAACCAAATCCAAATATACTTTTGGAGTGAGATATGAATATGGTGTGCTTTTGGACTTTAGTAGGTGAGTATAACAACTACGTGGCTAAGAAATCTAGCATTTAATCGCAAAATCTGTCTTCTAGTGAATAAAAATATTGCTATAAAAACTGAAAATTTGAAGTTTCTAACTATTTTAGGGGACAACTATAAGTATTACTAGACTAAAGATATTAAATCTAAATTTAAATAGGACTATTTTACTACTAAAAATTGACAAAGGTCATACAAGAAAACAAATATTTTATTTTAAGAAATACAGTACACAAAGTTTTGCTACATATTTTTGAACATAAAATCATCAATTACATAAAAGTAAAATTTTACAACTCCTAGAACTAGAAAAGGCAAAGAAAAACTAAAGTTTCCTATTTCTAGGGACAATATAAAGTGCTCACATAATAACCTCCCCTAAACTATTCTCTCCAAACTGTGATTATGTTGTGAAGCTGTGTGAGTTGTGTTTTTTTTTTAGAGCTCTCCTTCTTCTCCCTTTTATAGACGATTTATCAAAGAAAAATCATCACTGCGTTCGTCACTATGCCAATTCTTCTTCCGCGCTTTGTTTCTTCTTAATCTCAATTGTCTTCCTCCCTCTCTGACATGTTTGAAAACTGAAAAGAGAGAAAGAGATAAAGACCAAAACAAATACTCATAATCATATGTCAAGTTTGTCAGACGTTTGTTTCTTATTTTTTTTATTTTTTTATTCATTTAGATAGTTTAATGAATTGT
Organism: Hydrangea macrophylla; assembly: GCA_033977485.1. Classification (NCBI taxonomy): domain Eukaryota; kingdom Viridiplantae; phylum Streptophyta; class Magnoliopsida; order Cornales; family Hydrangeaceae; genus Hydrangea; species Hydrangea macrophylla. The sequence continues at coordinate 52,281,878 of CM066991.1, read as the reverse complement.
GAGCTTTGACTAATATATGAGAAATGTTTCGGTGTGGTTGCTACTTCTTTCCTTCTCTTTATTTCACTTCATTTTTACCTAAACATATAAAATGTGTAAAAACAAATAATTACATGCATTTGAGTGATATCACTGTTAAATTATATTAATTCAAATATGCATGTAAAACTAGGGATTTGGGGGATTAAAAGAGCATTATGTCTATTATATTGGCACATGAATGTGCAATATTCAGTGTTTGTCAGATGCCCTGGATGCTTTCCAGCTATTTTGGAAAAGGGAATCATCAAATTTGGACCCCACATTCGAAGCTTTGGCAGAGACAGACGTTGTGGATGAAGATATCTTCATGCTTGAAGAGTAGTGCTCCACTTCAATTGTATTCTGTCATTTCATTTTTCTTTCATCAATTGAAGTGTATTCCTAGACAAAGTTTTATCACTTTCAGTTTCTTTTAGTTTTTCTTTATCAATTAGATTTTAAATACCATGTTTGGGGCAATAATGTTGCAAATGGATGCTAATACATTGTTCTATCTATAAAATATTTGCAATTTTCTATTTTGATGATGACTTTTTGGCTTACATGTCCTGTCAATGAACTTTTTTATCACTTTCCTGTATGTCCAAAACAATATTGGTTAGTTGGGGGTGTATAATCTTTTATTTCAATGGTAGTGTAGGATTTCCAGGTTCGATCAATCGAACTAACGTCGATCAATCGAGCTCATCCACTCTTCAAGCGCTTCAGCAGGTCTCATTCGATCGAAGGTTTGATCGATCAAACTTTCTCGATCGATCGAGACCTGTATTTAAATGAGGCGTCATCCATACACTTCATCAGTTTCTCTCCCTCCTTCCTTCGAGCGATTGAGCACAGAGTGAGACCAAGGGAGCGATTTTTGATTCCCCAAGCACATACCCATTGGTCGGTGCCCTGATCACTTCCCTGATCACCATCATCATCCCTCTCATCCACTCTCCATTTTTGACCCGAGGTAAAGTCCACAAACTCCCTCTCTTGATCATTTCATTGGAATTATCATGGGGGTGCCCCCCGTTGGTTTTTCAACCATATGTTGTTCTTTTCTTCTTATTTTGTGTGTGCAGACTCCCTCTGTTCTCGTTTGTTGTCGCTGCAAAATTGCTGTGTTCGATCGATCGAAGAAACTTCGATCGATCGAATACAGCCATTCGTCGATCAATCGAACAAACTGCGATCGATTGAACCCAGCCAAACTGCGATCGATCGAACAAACTGCGATCGATCGAACCTTAATAGTGGTAGTTTTCACTTTTCCTTCCTATTTTCATTTGTTTTGTTTCTTTTCAATTTTAGGTTGCCCACTATGAATCCCACGACAAACTATTTTAAGGAGAAATCTTTCGACCTCGCTGTAGCAGATTTGGTCCCTGACCATGGGTTCCTCCATATCGTTGACCAGTCAAATTATACGAGGTTCTTTAGTCACCGTAAGGTGATGATTGAGAGACCACTTGAAACGACCTGGCTTTCTACTCCTTGGTTCTTAGCCAGAATCAATGATATGCTACGATTGTACGAGATGTTGACCCAGCCCAAACAGGTCAATGTTTCGTGGGTACGAGAGGTCTGTGCAATGATGATTAAGGACCCGGCTGCACCATACACTTACCGATCTTACTTCCGCGGCTGGGAGATCATCATCAGTCCTGCCACTTTATCTGCTGCCATAGGGGTCCCTGAGGAGTTGGAGTGTGACTGTCCTCACCGTGTGGGTACTCCCGAGATACCTTCCGCCACGATTGTCAGAGAGATTACAGGCGCTGCCGTTCAGTTCTGGAACGGCTCCTCTCATATAGAGGATCAGTTCCTAACTGATAGTTACCACATGCTCCATCTCGTCCTCTACAGCTGTATTTTTCCAACTTCTTATCACGAGAAGCTGGCGGCTTGGTATGTGAGAGCACTATTTTGTGTGGGGACAGGGAGACGGGTATGCCTCTTGCGATTAGATATAGAGTTCGTGGTGCAGCCCACACGCTATATCTCGGATAAGAAGCACCTGAAAGGAGCTTGGGTCATCCATCGCATTGTGAGCCAGAGCGGCCTACTCCCTTTTGCTACCGATGTCCATCAGTCACACAAGAGCTGCTTTGGTGAGACCGCCGCTCGCCGCTCTGACGCCCAGAAGAGAAAAAGGAAAGGAAAGGGCAAAGAAAAAATCAGAGTAAAGAGGAGGCGAGGAGGGATAGATACTGAGGATGTAGCTTCTGGGACGCCGACCGAGGCTGAGGAGCATGATTCAGAGGAAGAGGGTGACCCTATAGAGGAGGTCGCGAGATTTGAGTTGAGACAGCGGTTTTAGGCTCCAGTCCAGGGATAGTTGATCGGGAGAGAACTAATCCTAAATATACGCCTTAACGAGCATTTGTTAGTACATTTTATCCTGTTTTTGTATATTTTTACTTCGTTTTCTAGTTTCTGACAGGTTTTGGAAGAAATCAACTAAACCAGGCTAAACAGGGTGAAAAAGCATAGTAGAAAAAGCTGAAAAAGCCAAGTCGCGCGAGCGACCCGCGCCCGCGAAATCCGAGAATCGCTCGCGCGAGAACCCCAGAATCGTTCGCGCGATCCGCGCGCGCGAAGGTCCAATTGTCGTGCTCGCGCGACCCGCTCGCGCGATATGTGGAAAAATCAATGTTGCGTATTTCAGTATACTGAAGACTCCTGTGCAAACGAAACTGCAGAATGACGTCCAGATTGTAAATTACATCAGTTTCAGTCCGTTTCGAGTTGAAAAGGCTTCCAAAACTTGTTGTAAATCTATATATACCCTATTTTATTATAATTAAGGGTTGGCAATTATTATACACACATTCTACAACCATACTTCCAGCCATTGAAGGGAGGGAAGCAAGGAGAAGAAGAAGAAGACCAAGGGTTTCCATGGCCTCCTCCATCAACTACTTGCCATCCATCACTTCCATGGACGGCTAGATCATAGATCTAGGGTTTCAATGAAGCCCTAGATGAGTAATAGGGTTTTATTTATGTTTTTATTTTAGTTTTATTATGTATGGATGACAGTCACATGTTTAGAGGATTTTTATAAATAAATCGTACTTCTATTGATTAAATCATTGCTTTCGGAATTTATTCTTGTCTTAGATCTATTTTGACTGTGATGTGCTCAACGATCTATTCTTGCTGTGCTTGTTTAGATTGTTTACATGTGATGGTGCTTTATTGATTCGTGCTATCAAGTATCCGAATAGTCCATGCCTAGGTTAGACGGATTAGATCACAACCCTAGTTTAGTGTGAGATAATTCGTGCTACCCGAAGATGGATTATGTTGGTGCTTGAACCATGATTATCTTCTTGACGGAGGAATTGGGCTTGTAGCTGCAATTCCCCATATTCATCCAACGTAATAAGCTAAAGTAATTCATAGATATTCCTATTATGAAACTAGTGGTGGATTTGCAATCCTAGGTTCCCTTAAACATTCATTAAAAACACTTTTAATTGCTTTCATAGTTTAGATTTACTTTTATTGTTATTAGTTTAAATAAAAACCAAATCAAATCCGTTTTTCTTAATTAATTAGACTTAGGTTTTAAAATTAAAAGCTGTAGTAATCAATCTCTGTGGGTTCGACCTTTACTTTCACACTACAAATCTTTAGAAAAGTAAAGTATACTTTTTATATCTTGATTCTGACAAGATCAATTTTTGGCGCCGTTGCCGGGGATTGTATTACTACCTTTAGTTTTATAATCGTAGTTTAGTTAATTCGTAAATATTAGATTAGGTTTCCTTTTCTTATTTTTCGCTTTATTTTTAGTTACTAACTTGTTTTTTTTATTTTGTAGTCAACGTTTCCGAGTGGAGCAGCTAATTACATCAAAGGAGCTTACGCAAATAAAAATATAAATAAAATTAAATATATTGCTTCCTTTGGAATTCACTTTAAACCGCTGTAAGTCAGGGCGCTGTGACGCACTATTTGCATTAGTTTAAGGTTGATTGCACTGCATTAGCTAGGAAACCCGGGGCGCTGGGCTTGACGCGGTCATTGCATTACAGGATAATTTTCATGCATCATAGTAGTTGAGTGCTTGTTGTCTTATTTGCGTGATTGCTATTTGTTTCTTTTGTTAGTTAATTTTTTGTGTTTAGTTTCTTTTCTTTTGTTTTAGTTTATGTTGGGTACACGTTCAAATAAACCAGATTTAAAATCTTTCGATCTTGAACTTGAACGTACCTTAAGAATTAACAAGTCTTCAAACTTAACTTCTGGAACTAGATTTTTAATAGACGACGATTTGACACCAAAACCAACGTCTTTATTTGAATCGGAAATACGTAGTACTCTTACAAGATTAAAGAAACCACGCTTTCATAACATAGAACCGATTAAAATGGCAGACATTGGAAATAATAACGATAACAATCAAAATAACAACGGAAATAATTTGAATAATCCTAATATCCCTCCACCTCCGCCGCTTAAAGATTATTTTATTCCTACGACTTACACGCCTCAAACATGTATTGAATTACCGGAGGCGACGGCATCTCACTTTGAGATAAAGTCGTCTACCATCTCGCTACTTCCATCTTTCCATGGCCGTTTAAATGAAGATCCATATAAACACTTAGGAGATTTTCAAGATATATGTTCTACTTTGAAAATACAAAACCTAAATAAATGATGAATTAAAATTGCGGCTCTTCCCATTCTCCTTAAGAGACAAAGCGAAGTATTGGCTTCAATCACTTGAGCCAACCACAATAAAAACATGGGAAGCCTTACACACCGCCTTTTTACAAAAAAATTTCCCTATTATGCGTACAAATAAGATAAGAAAAGATATAACTAATTTTGTGATGCAAGATGGGGAGACTCTTTATGACACTTGGGAACAATTTAAAGAATTGTTACGCTCGTGTCCACATCATCAGGTTCCCAAGTGGCAATTGGTTCAAGTCTTCTACGAGGGGCTTATTCCCTCTGTTAGGAATACCGTCGATGCCGTTTGTGCGGGAACTTTCCTACACAAAAGAGCCGACGAGGCCTGGAAAATTTTCGAAACTTTGAGCGAGAATTCGATGCACCAAGCGGTGTCTGTCCGTTCTGAGGGATACCTTCAACCTAAGCGAGAGGTGACAGTTGAGTCAAGTCAGTCAATGCAAATACAAGAATTAAATAGAAAACTTGACCGACTGATGCAAATGAACAAAACGTCTAATCCACCCTCTTCAGAAGTATGTGCATTATGTTCCGAACCGTCCCATAATATCTTTGCATGTCCTTCTGCATCTCAATATCCGGAATTTGTGGAGCAACACGTAAATGCTATGCAACAGTTCCCACAAAGTAATTATACTCCTAGGTCGAACAATTTTCCTAATACTTATCGACCCCAATATCAACAAAGTCAATACCAACACCCACCTCCTAATCCTAACCCTCAAAGGGATAACGCTTTTGAGGCTACGGTGTTGGCATCCCTTAAAAATATAGAAACTCAAGTCCAAGCACAAGCATAAATAGTGCACTCTCATACACAGTCCATTGCGAAGCTTGAGTCCCAAATGGGACAAATAGCTACTACGGTGAGTCGTAGAAACGAGGGGAAGTTGCCTGCGCAAACTGTTCAAAACCCTAAGGGACAATACGAAAAAGGGGGGGTCGAGTGAGAGCGTGAACGTTGTTTCGACTAGGACGACTATTAGAGAAGAGGAAGTTGTTGAAATTCCGGATACGAGTGAGAAAAATATAAATAATAACTCAAATAAGGAGGGTGAGGAAACGAATAAAAATAAGAAAGAAAAAGAAACGGCCCTGACTAATCATATTCCGAGAATGCCATATCCACCAAACGTTGAGGGACCGTCAGATTTTTCTAAGAAAGGGTCAAAAATGGAAGATATACTCGAGGTGTTCAAACAAGTTAAAATTAATATTCCTTTCCTCGACGCTATAAAACAAATTCCTGCTTATGCTAAATGTTTAAAAGACCTATGTACGCAAAAGCGAAAAATACGCAGTCACACTCCGAAAAAGGTCTTCCTCACGGAAAAAGTAAGCTCTATATTCCAACACGCTCCTCCAAAATATAAAGATCCAGGTACGCCTACGATTTCATGTGTCATAGGTGACACTATCATTCATAGGGCTCTCCTTGACTTAGGAGCGAGTGTTAACCTTTTACCCTATCACGTCTATAAACAATTAGGATTAGGTGAACTCAAGCCTACGGCCGCTACTATTCAGTTAGCGGATCGTTCTGTCAAAATACCTAGAGGAATCGTCGAAGACGTGCTAGTAAAAGTTGATCAATGTTTCTATCCTGTAGATTTTATGGTCCTTGACACCGAACCGGTGCTAGATGCTAGGAAACATACTCCTGTCATCTTAGGTCGTCCATTCTTAGCCACGGCCAACGCACGTGTCAATTGTAGAACAGGGGTGATGAAAGTGTCGTTCGGGAATATAAAACTAAAATTAAATGTTTTTAATGCTGTTGATCAACCTCCTAAAGACGATGATTATCTAGGTGTGGAGGGTAGTGAGGTTAAACGGAATATTGAGCCGAAGAACGTAATAAATATAAGTGCGGGGAATAATATAGAGGATGATGAGTGGATGAATCCTAATACTTCGGACCCTAATGTTGAATCTACTCGAAAGGTAAGAAATCGATTCGAACATAATGATAAACCGTCGGTTGAATTAATTCGAAGCGACGTAATTTCTGCTTACCACCGAGCTCTACCTGACATCCTTAGGGGTACACAGTCCGATTTACGGCCTCCATAAATTCTTGAGCTAGAACGTCTAGCTGAAGACGTAAAAGATAGCGCTTCTTGGGAGGCAACCCAAGTTTAATTTCGTCTGTTTGCTTTGTTTTGGTCGTTTTTGAGTCTGTTTGAGTCTGTTTTGGACATTCTGGATAGGTTTGGGGGTTGGAATTAATTTATTTTAATAATATACACATAATTTTAGCCAAAAAGTGGAAAACTCCATTCTCGCGCGCGCGGCCCGCTCGCGCGAGACGTTGCTCGCGCGGCCCGCTGGCGCGAGTTTGCCCCTTAGTGTTTTTTCCTTTCGTTGTCTTTTTATGATGCCTCAGGTTCTCCTCGCGCCTGATCTCGCGGGCGCGATGTACCTCGCTGGCGCGATTTCTATTGATTAAAAAAAAAAAAAAAAAAAATTTCTAAGAATTCGCGCGCGCGACGGCCGCTCGCGCGATTCTCCATTTTTCTGGTATTCTCTTTTGTTTTCTATATCTTTCTCCCTGCCTATTTTATTTGTGTTTCTTTTCTGTTTTTGTTTAGTAAGCCATTTTAGATCGAGTTCGTTGTTGTGTTTCTTATTACATCTATACTTTTCCGTTTATTCGTTTAGTTTAGTTTAGTTTAGTATCGAGTTGTATTTTATATTTCGGGTTACTTATCCTTTCATATTCTTTTGTTAGTTCTTTTCGTTTATCTAAGTAGTAGCAGGTAACATTGAATTTTATTGCCATATTCATTTGTGTTCACCTGTTATACGCTTGCCAAGATCGAGGTACTATCGTTCCTTCCTTATGTACTCTCCTTTCTTTCGTTTTATTGTTTCATTGGGGACAATGAAAGGTTTAGGTTTGGGGGTATGCACTCACACATGCACATTAGTTTATGCAAAATTTTTAAATTTTTCAATAAGTGTGTTTAAATAAACGATGTTAACGACGTTTTTGCAATATCAATTTGATACTTTTTGATAGAGAACTTTGAATTGTTATAGAATGGTAAACAAGGGAAGATGTGATTAAACATTTGCTGAAGTTATGATATGACGTTTTAAGTTATGTATTGTTTGAATCGTAGTTTTATATCATAGATTTGCACATAAACATATGCACTGCACGTAGTCATTGGAATACATGTTGGTTGTGAACTATAATATGATTCGGATTTCTAGATAACACATGGTGGAGACTAAGCCCGGTGAGCTTTTGAGCCTATCTTTTCTATTTAGAGGGTTATAAATACATCTTGTGTTTGTTGAATTTCATTGAAATAGCGCATTAACTTGTTGTTTAGTCTCATTATTCTTGTTTTGGTTGATAGTCAAGTTAAAATATTTGCTACCATGCTAAATAATCTTCTGTCATACATGTTGAAGAACCATATAACCATAGGACATGATTATAGGCCCTCTTTGTTTATGACCGATAAATGAAAAATTTCCTTAGTTCGCCCCTTTTAGCCGTTAAAATGCCATTTCTTTCTTTAATTACCATTATCCTCTTTAAAACTCCAACTTGATCAACTTGGAGTATACCACTGGAAGAGTGATCAACTTTTAGTAGTATTAAAGCGATGTGTTGATTGAGAAGAAGAAAATAAGATGCTATTGGGGTAGTTGCTTGGTATTCAATGCATAGTCATTTGAGAAGCGAGAAAAGAAAAAGGAAAAGAAAAAAATAAAGAAGAGGAAGGTTGAAAAAAAAATGAAAGAAAAGAAGAAAAATGAATGAAAAGGAATGAAGAGAAAGAAAAGATGAAAAGTTTGTCGAAGAAGAATGAGAGAGATCGAACATGCCTTACAATGCCATTCTAAAACTACCTAATGAATCTTTGCTATCCTTTTCCATTACCTGAGCCACATTACAACCTTTGAAAAGTCCTATTTGATCCTAGAAACATGGTTCGGATATGAAAACGATGGGAGGGGGATTAAAACATGGTAATGATTATTTTTTTTCTTCATTGTTGGCATCTTATCCATGAGACTAGTTCTTTCGTGTTATACGTCTTTTTCGTGTCGTATGTGAGCGTTATTCGTCTTGAAAACATAACTCCTTTGCTCACGTATACTAGAGAAATTACATATGTTTCTGAGTGTTTCATTTTAGAGTGTAATTGACATTGTGAGATTCGTAGTCAAGACATAGTTAGATGGTCATCCGAGTTATATTCCAAGTTTATGACAAGCGCGTGTTCACTTGACTACCTCATCACACACGTGCGATTTTATGAGAAACTCTATTGATTTATACGATGCATGTGATTGAGATTGTTTTTCATGATGTAGGTAAACGTTTGATTCTATTTCTTTATGTTCGTTATTCTATTTCGAATCATTGTTTTATAATAAGGAGTATTGATTGTTTTATTTTTCGTTTGAATAAAACTTTTTAAATTTATAAGTTAATAAAGATGGTTGTGGGTGACTTGTTGACGAGAACCCTCACGAGACTTCACTCGTCCGACTAGGGACACCTAGGGGTTTAAAAGGCTTGTTGCATATGCTAAATGCAATCGTGATCCATACGAAAATGGAATAGATTTTTTATTAGTAGTTTTTATTTTAGTTTTGCTCGAGGACTAGCAAAATGTAGGTTTGGGGGTGTGATCGGGAGAGAACTAATCCTAAATATACGCCTTAACGAGCATTTGTTAGTACATTTTATCCTGTTTTTGTATATTTTTACTTCGTTTTCTAGTTTCTGACAGGTTTTGGAAGAAATCAACTAAACCAGGCTAAACAGGGTGAAAAAGCATAGTTGAAAAAGCTGAAAAAGCCAAGTCGCGCGAGCGACCCGCGCCCGCGAAATCCGAGAATCGCTCACGCGATCCGCTCACGCGAGAACCCCAGAATCGCTCGCGCGATCCGCGCGCGCGAAGGTCCAATTGTCGCGCTCGCGCGACCCGCTCGCGCGATATGTGGAAAGCAATGTTGCGTATTTCAGTATACTGAAGACTTCTGTGCAAACGAAACTGCAGAATGACGTCCAGATTGTAAATTACATCAGTTTCAGTCCGTTTCGAGTTGAAAAGGCTTCCAAAACTTGTTGTAAATCTATATATACCCTATTTTATTATAATTAAGGGTTGGCAATTATTATACACACATTCTACAACCATACTTCCAGCCATTGAAGGGAGGGAAGCAAGGAGAAGAAGAAGAAGACCAAGGGTTTCCATGGCCTCCTCCATCAACTACTTGCCATCCATCACTTCCATGGACGGCTAGATCATAGATCTAGGATTTCAATGAAGCCCTAGATGAGTAATAGGGTTTTATTTATGTTTTTATTTTAGTTTTATTATGTATGGATGACAGTCACATGTTTAGAGGATTTTTATAAATAAATCGTACTTCTATTGACTAAATCATTGCTTTCGGAATTTATTCTTGTCTTAGATCTATTTTGACTGTGATGTGCTCAACGATCTATTCTTGCTGTGCTTGTTTAGATTGTTTACATGTGATGGTGCTTTATTGATTCGTGCTATCAAGTATCCGAATAGTCCATGCCTAGGTTAGACGGATTAGATCACAACCCTAGTTTAGTGTGAGATAATTCGTGCTACCCGAAGATGGATTATGTTGGTGCTTGAACCATGATTATCTTCTTGACGGAGGAATTGGGCTTGTAGCTGCAATTCCCCATATTCATCCAACGTAATAAGCTAAAGTAATTCATAGATATTCCTATTATGAAACTAGTGGTGGATTTGCAATCCTAGGTTCCCTTAAACATTCATTAAAAACACTTTTAATTGCTTTCATAGTTTAGATTTACTTTTATTGTTATTAGTTTAAATAAAAACCAAATCAAATCCGTTTTTCTTAATTAATTAGACTTAGGTTTTAAAATTAAAAGCTGTAGTAATCAATCTCTGTGGGTTCGACCTTTACTTTCACACTACAAATGTTTAGAAAAGTAAAGTATACTTTTTATATCTTGATTCTGACAAGATCAATAGTCTTCTTCTGTGCCTCTCCTGACTATTCACGATACTACTGGAGGAGAGAGAGGCCCAGATTAGACTCGAGGGCAAGGTAGATCAGATGACGACTTTGCTAGAGGCAATCTTGATCCAGATCAGAGTCGATCAGTTAGTTCACGCCGCTTCTGCACCACCCCCCAGCGATCCACATACAGCTGCTCCCACTACATCCACCGTCCCACTTACCACTTCTGTTATTCCATCATCCACCACCAGTCCATCATCTTCAGCTTCCCCTGCACCGATGGATCCTGCAGCTCCATCCACTTCTGCGTCGCCGGTTGCTGCTGAGATACCACTTCCACCCCCTCCTGTCGTGGCTAACACATCATTATCTACATCAGCTGCCACGATTGCGAGTGTCCCGGTGACAGCTACCGCTGTTGATGAGGGTGGCGATGGAGATGCTCCGGATGTAGTGATTGAGATATTATCGGATATCACCGATGATGGATAGTTCTGCTAGATCAGTGTTCGGGATTATTTGGTTGTTTTTGGCCATTTTGGATGTTTTAGTTGGTTTGGTTGGATGTATTGGATTTTTGGTTATTGTTGGCTTATTTTGTTGGTTGGTTTTGGATATCATGGATTTTAGTTTATATGGAATATATTATCACTGTTCTGTTCTTTTTCTTTATTATCTTTCCAGTGATGAGTTATGTTTTATGTATGGATTCCATGCTCTATATTTCATATCTATTTGATCTTGCCTGTTTGGAGTTTGTATGCTTTCTTTCCAGGTTGTTGCGCTTGCGGTTATTACTATGCTTAGATAGGTGATATCTCTCTATCTATTTTTGAAAATCAGCTTCTGAGGACATTGCAATTTTTAGTTGGGGGTGGGATGTAGATAGATAATCACCTGTGCATATTTATATTTAGCAATCTGGATCACTGTATTGCACATGTCATACAATCTCGAGCTTGAATTTGTGAAAAGTTAAGAAAAATTTTAAAAATGTTAAAAATTAAAAAATTTAGACGACTAAACAAGGTTTGAATTAAATTGATAGAATAACTCTGAATATTCACTCATATTTAGCTGTTATCAAGCAATGACACAACCATTTTATTCTCATCCTTTTATGAATTAAGTTCATGCGTTTTTCTAGCTCTCTAGGATGAATGCATATGTTCATTTTTGTATCCAAATCATTTGCACATATTAATAGTTATGCAAAAAACTTAAAATAAGAGTTAATATGACTTTCGTACTTTAAGGAATAAAGTAGTAGAAACTAGTCCCTTCAGTGAGCTTTTGAATCCAATCTTCAATCTTGAGGGAATTATCACATCAAATTTGAATTGTTCTTATTGAATAAGCGTATTGAATTTGTTGAATAGTCTCTGATTCTTCATTTTGGCTTCTTAGTAGAGGAGAATGTTCAGGATTTACCAACTAAACTCAATGAACATTGACGTGTAAAAAATTAAGAAGTTGAGAAAATGATTTAAGCCATCGTTATTTACTCCTTACTTTTCCATTTACCTGTATCGACATTCCAGAATATGCATTGTTCTCAACCCCACACCTAGTAAATAATGCCGAATCTATTATGAAATCTCAAATTCCTGATCTTATACTTTGACCTCAATACACCCCATTACACAACCAATGTGATTCAATTGATGAAGTATGAGGTAGGAGTAGTAGTGGGAAGGGCTGCATAAAAGAAAAGAAAGGGAAGGAGAAATTCCAGGTTAAAAAAAAAAGATAAAGAAAAAATATGTATATATATAATATATATTAAATGGAGAGGATGGTTGTAATGAAGTGAAGAAGAAATTACTGAACACAATCACATGCTAAAAATGTGCAATTTCTTACCCCTCTAATTTCTACCCTACTAAATAAAAACCGTCAAGTCAAAGCCTTAATGATTTTTAACAACTTAGTTTAACCACGAACGTGTAAATTGAGTTATCCACGGTATTTCGCTCCTCTAGTAAGTGGTATTCTGTTCGTGAGACTATACACTCTAAATGTTCGTCTTTTATAGAGTTGAGTATGAAAGCATTAGTATCCGAAAAATCACACCTATCAAAGCTTTCATACCATGTGCGATCATTATTACCCAAGTTTCTGTGGGATATTCATTTTTGAGTGTGAACCCATGTGAGAATTGAGTTGAAACTACAAGTTCTGAGAGTATGATAGTTTAAACAACTCTAAATAAAGTTTGATGTATAGCTGTTAATCTCACACACACACGGATGCATGGATGTGATGCATATGTTGTTCTTTCTTGGTGACATGCATAACATGTGTATTTCTTTCATGGTTTGAATAAGGATGATATATTATGTAGAGCTAAATTAATAGTTGAATAAAAGAAAGTGTTTACAAGTTATTCTATATCTTTTTGATCTTAAAATCAGAGAATTTTGTGGGTAGATTCACTGCAAACCCTCACGAGACAACACTAGTCCACTAGGGGAAACCTAGGGGTTTAACGGCTTGTTGCATTCGCTAAATGCAACCGCAATTCCTGCGAAAGTGAGTTAGGTAGTTTTCATTTTTTTTAATTTTTTAATTTTTTTTTATTTACTTAAATTAGTTCGTTTTGGTTTTCATGTGTTTTATTTTAATCACTATAGTATTAGTTTAGCTTGTTTTATTTTCGCTATATTGCTAGGGACTAGCAAATCGCTAGTTAGGGGTTGTGACAAGCGGGGGTATTTGTAAAATACAACCGCGCTAAAAGAAGTAAATACACTAAATTAGTTTACAACTTCCTCATTTATTTGCAGTTTGAATTACAATGCCAGTTTTCACACATTATGATTAATCTGTGATAAGTTGTGTGTTTTAGCTGTAATTTGTGCAGACTATGGTTACTGTGTGGAGAATTGGAAGATAACGATAAAAGGAAGTGCTGGATTTCAAAGAAGACATTTCAAAGCTGAAGCACAGAGTTCGAGCGATCGAAGAAGGCTCGAGCGATCGAGGTTTTGATCGATCGAATTGAGTTCAAGCGCTAGAAGATCCCAGACATTCAATCGATCGAGCGATGTTTGATCGATCGAACATGGCTTTTATCATAACATACGTGCACGCTGCGGGGACATTGGTTGAAACCCTAGTTTTAGGTTTTTCTATATATATATCAGTTGTATTCACGAAAAAGAGGACGCCCACTTTACTTTTTATCAGTTTTAGAGAGAGAGATAGAGTTTTTTTCATGTTTTGTAGGTCTTGGAGTTGGATATTGCTATTCTCATAGTTTGATACAAGTTTTCTTCTTTCCAGGTTACTCCTTTATTATTTATTTACATTCTGCACGTAGTTTAGGCAATACAATCAATTATCACGTAGTTTGTATGCTAGATAAATTTCCACCATTAGTTTTTATAATTTTCATGATTAAAGCACAAACAAACGCATCCTTAATGAATCCTTACGTTGAAAACAACTTTGTGTTCCTCCGGACTATGTCTGAGTAGTCCCCAGGTTGGGAGATCACAATGAAACTGTGATCTCAAGCCTCTGCTATGCAGCAGAATAATTCCCGTGTTCAATCGATCAAAGTTAGTTCGATCGATCGGAACAGAGACATTGTCAATCGATCGAAGTCAGTTCGATTGATGGAGGGATGAAGATGTTCGATCGATTGAAAGCGCGTCGATCGATCAAACTCTCAAATTCTTAAGAACATTCTATGTAGTACTCCTAGACTTTCTGTTTTACTGATTTGTTATCAAACTGTCCCCAAATGCTCAGTTTGTCAAAACAGTCTGCGAACTTAAAGCCTTGAGGCATTTTTCTTCAATACATTTTGCAAACCACCCTCAATGCTAACACCATTGTAGGTGCGAATCTTAACTATTGTTTTAAATCACTTTCATGTATTTCAAACTTAATTGTAATGATATAGTCCCAGTCGTGAAAGGACTATGGTTTCTTCACCTTTAGAAAAGTATGGAATCACCTTTAGAAAAGTATGGAATACTGTAGAGAATGTGCTCCATTGAGCTTCAACGTAACTGCATGGTAGATGACTAGGTCGCGGTGGATTCGTGTAATCCCAAATTCCCTTTTATTAAGAAAAACAAGCTTTAAAATACTATTTTAATTTGTTAGTTAGTTGTTAGATTAATTTAGTTTAATTGATTTATCGTTAGTAGTTGATAAACCTTGGAACTTCCTGTTCTACATTTCTTAAAAGTATTGGTTTTTGTTTTCTTTTTAGAGTTTAGTCTAGGTATTTATTTCAACACCTTCCCTGTGGGATCGACCTGGACTTCCAGTACTATATTACTTGCACAATCACCTGCACTTGGGTGTTACACAAGAGCGCACAACTATTTAGTAGTGTCACTTTACTCAAAGAATCACCGCTTCGTCACGAAGAACCGAAAGCGTTACGGAGTATAAGAACATCCATTTCGTCACGAAGAACCGAAAGGAGTCTTTACTCAAAGAATCACCTCTTTGTCACGAAGAACCAAAAGCGTTACGGAGTACAAGAACATCTATTTCATCACGAAGAAGCAAAAGGAGTCTTTACGCAAAGAATCACTTTGTCACGAAGAATCGAAAGCGTTACGGAGTACAAGAACATCCATTTCGTCACAAAGAACCGAAAGGAGTCTTTACTCAAAGAATCACCGCTTCGTCATGAAGAACCAAAAGCATTACGGAGTACAAGAACATCCATTTTGTCACGAAGAACCGAAAGGAGTCTTTACTCAAAGAATCACCGCTTCGTCACGAAGAACCGAAAGCGTTACGGAGTATAAGAACATCCATTTCGTCACGAAGAACCGAAAGGAGTCTTTACTCAAAGAATCACCACTTCGTCATGAAGAACCGAAAGCATTACGGAGTACAAGAACATCCATTTCCTCACGAAGAACCGAAAGGAGTCTTTACTCAAAGAATCACCGCTTCGTCACAAAGAACCAAAAGCGTTACGGAGTACAAGAACATCCATTTCATCACGAAGAACCGAAAGGAGTCTTTACTCAAAGAATTATCGCTTCGTCACGAAGAACCGAAAGCGTTACGCGTATCCCTTTTGTCATGAAGAACCAAAAGTATACTTACAATAGTCACATTTTAACCGTATCCCTTTCATCACGAAGAACCAAAAGAATACTCAAGAGTTACCACTTCATAACTCAAAAACACATCCCTTTTCTTACCCTCCCAGCCCCCATGGCCTGGTTTACCTATCCAACACTTATCCTTGACATACGCTGCTCTTGATCAAGTATAACTAGTCCATACGTATCCTGGACCGCATTCGCGTCACTCATTCTGTAGTTTAGTTTGTTAATTACTTTCATTTATACTTTCAAAGTTACGTTGTACATCCGTCATTCTATTTTGTTATAATATACTTACGATGGAAACTTACCCAATCGCTATCGACGCAATAATTGTGTCGTACAACATACTAAAATGATATGATTTATTTGGGCATGATAAATTTCTTTGTAGATCAAACTCAAAACAAGAACATTGTATATAATTGGATTATCTTCATGTACAACAAAATCTAGCTTCCATTAGATTTTTGAACTACTCAAAATATTTATTTTACTTAGACATTTCTATATTTTTGGACTGCTCTGTCCCATATTTATAGTACTGCGTTGCATGTGCATTTCACCTATGAAGGACTCATTTTTAGACCAGGCTATAGAAGAGTTATTTGTAGATAAATGCGTTACCTTTCTCCAAAAAAAAACCTAGCCTCTTTATAATTTATGAGCTTCTCCAAACGTTCATTTTATTAAACTATGTTCTGCTGAAAGTTTCTATTTCCCAAATTTATAACACTGCGTTGTACATGCATTTCAACCATTAAGGAGTGATATCTAGACTAAGCTATAGAAGAGTTATTTGTATATAAATGAGTTAGATTTCTCCACACAAAAAACCTAGCTTAATTCAGATTTTGGAGCTTCTTAAAACACTCATTTTACTAAACTACATTCTGCTGGAGGTTTCTGTTTCTCAGATTTAAAGTACTTTGTTGTATATACCTTTCACCTATGAAGAACTGATTTTCAGACTGAGCTGTACAAGAGTTATTTGTACATAAATGAGTTAACTTTCTTCACAAAAAAACCTAGCCTCATTCCCATTTTGGAACTGCTCAAAATGTTCGTTTTACTGAACAACATTCTGCTGGAAGTTTCTGCTTCCCAGATTTGAAGATTGACTTGCATGTTGCATAGAACCTCAAAATACAACATCAAACACTTGTTAAATATTACTACATACTATATAGGTTCTAAAGCGAGTTAGAATACTCACCAAATCTTGAAATTTAAGCTTGAGCTTTGGATTTGAGCTTAGGAAGCTTGAATTCAACTTCAATGGTGAAGGCTCCTTGTTCTTCTCCTTCTAACTTCTTTTATCTCACCATGGATTTCATCTCCAAGCTCTTTCTAACTCTATATGCAGATTATAGATGATCAAAAAGTATTATGCAAGTGTATATGCATGTTTATATAGAGGTGGTGTAGTGATAGGTGTCTCCATGCATGTGCTCGTGCACACATGCATGGACAAGTGTCCTTGTACAAGATAAGTGGCTTGGGTGTGGGTTACATGTGGCGGAGGTATTGCATGGGCTGCCATGTGGCTGGCCATGTGGGGCCCACCTCGGGTTGTGTGCCATTTTTCTCAGTTTACATGCATAAGTTCCTCGTTATACGTGTCAGTCTCGATTTACGTGCAACCGGGTATTATTTCTAATGTCCGGGTCCAGGTACAGGACTACGTTAAATCCTATTACGGTCAAGTTAGTACGGTTACTATAGTCAAGTGAGTAATCCTAAGATACGTCAAAACCGTCACCCTACTAAAATAATAATATAATAATATAGTCGGTCCAATACAGAAATTTGAAAAGCTAATATTATTAACGAAAAGAAAAGAAATTACAGGTATTACATCTTCCACCACCTATTACCGGATTTCGTCCTCGAAATCTAAGCTATCTACTAAAAAGAAAAGGAAATTTCTCTCGCATTTCTGATTCTAGCTCCCAAGAGGCTTCTCTTTCGTCATGGTGTTTCCATTGAACCTTTACCAGCGGAATCTCTTTGTTTCTTAGCTTCTTGATTCCATGATCCAGGATCTTTACAGGTCCTTCAATGAATGTAGCATTTTCGTTTACTTCGATATCTCTGAAGTCAATCTCGTGTGCCGGGTTATG
This sequence comes from Hydrangea macrophylla, assembly GCA_033977485.1. NCBI lineage: Eukaryota > Viridiplantae > Streptophyta > Magnoliopsida > Cornales > Hydrangeaceae > Hydrangea > Hydrangea macrophylla. The sequence continues at coordinate 52,263,931 of CM066991.1, read as the reverse complement.
AAGACATTTCCTCAGCATGCTTACATGGAATACGTTATGAACTCCCGACATTTTGGGTGGTAATGCCAACCTGTAGGCTACTTTTCCTACGTGATCCAGAATTTCAAACGGTCCAATGTAGCGTGGCGATAGCTTTCCCTTCTTTTGTCCAAACCTTACTATGCCTAGAACCGGGGAAACTTTCATGTAAACATGATCTCCAACTTCAAATTCTAGGTCTCAACGTCGTTTGTCCGCGTAGCTCTTATATCTACTTTGTGCTGCCTTCATTCTTTCCTTTACTGTATTGATTCCTTTATTGGTCTCCTGGACTAAGTCTGGTCCCAAAAGTTTTTCATCCCCAATTTCAGCCCAACACAAAGGTGATCGACACGGTCTTCCGTATAGTGCTTCAAACGGTGCCATCCCTATGCTCGAATGAAAACTATTGTTATAGGCAAACTCAACCAACGGTAAGTGAGTTTCCCACGAACTTTCGAAATCGATTACGTATGCTCAAAGCATGTCCTCCATTACTTGATTCGTCCTTTCTGTTTATCCGTCAGTTTGTTGATGAAATGCAGAACTTAACTTCAGAGACGTTCCCATCGCTTTCTGAAGACTCTCCCAAAATCCAGTGGTGAATCTCGAATCTCGATATGATAGTATTAACACCGGTACCCCATGTAACCGCACAACCTATTGAGATAAAGTCGACTCATCTTCTCGACAGGATAGGTCATATTATATGCAATAAAATGGGCTGATTTGGTCAGTCGATCAACAATTTCCCAAATAGCATCATGGTTCTGTTGAGATCTTGGCAATCCCATAACAAAATCCATGGTGATATGCCCCCATTTCCATTCTGGGACTGGTAGAGGTTGTAGTAATCCCGGAGGTCGTTGGTGTTCCGCCTTGACTTGCTGGCAAGTAGGGCATTTGGCTATGTATTCTGCGACTTCTCTTTTCATGCCTTCCCACCAGAAGTTCCTTTTTAAGTCTTTGTACATCTTGGTTCCACCGGGATGTATGGTCATTCTCGACTTGTGTGCTTCATACAGAATGTCTTTCCTCAAATTATCCGTGTTGGGTACACATAACCTGTCCTTACATCTAAATCCCCCGTCTGTTCCAATATTCCATTCAATCGGGTCCTTTGCTTTTGCCTTCTCAAACCATTTCCTCAATCCTTCGTCCTTTTTTTGAGCTTCGAGTATTCGGTTAATGAGGGTTGGCTGCACCATAAGACATCCAAAAGGTCGTCCAATACCTGGTCTTGTAGTCTGGAAGTCAAATTCCGTTAAAGTTTCTAAGGCTTTCCATTCCCTGATTAAAAGTGAGGCAATCAACCTTCGGGGTTTCCTGCTCAAAGCATCTGCGACTATATTTGCCTTACCGGGGTGGTACTTTAAATTAAAGTCGTAGTCTTTAAGTAGATCCATCCAGCGTCGTTGTCTCATGTTTAGTTCCTTTTGAGAGAACATGTATTTCAAGCTTTTGTGGTCTGAGAATAGGTCAAACTTCTCTCCGTAGAGGTAGTGCCTCCAAATCTTAAGTGCAAAGACAATTGCTGCCAATTCTAGATCGTGTGTAGGGTAGTTTAATTCATGTAGCTTTAATTGCCTAGATCCATAAGTGATCACCTGACCATTCTGCATAAGTACACATCCTAGTCCTTGATATGAAGCGTCACTATAGATAGTGTACTATTCACCACTCTTGGGTATAGCTAGTATTGGCGCTGAGGTCAACCTTTCCTTTAATTCCTGAAAGGCGCGTTCGTGCTTGTCCTTCACTCCAACTTTGAATCCTTCTTTGTTAGTACAATTAAAGGAGACACGATCCTTGAGAAACCCTCCATGAATCTCCTGTAGTATCCAGCCAATCCAAGGAAACTTCGTACTTTCGATGCGTTGGTTGGTCTATTCCAACTAGAAACTACATCCATCTTGGTTGAGTCCACTGAAATTCCGTTCTGTGAGACTACATGTCCCAAGAATTTGACTTCTTTCAGACAAAATTCACACTTACTGAACTTAGCATAGAGACGTTTTTCATTAAGTGCCTGAAGTACAATCTTTACATGCTTCTCGTGTTCTTCATCATTCTTCGAATAAATAAGGATGTCGTCGATAAACAAGATGATGAATTGATCCAACAAGGGCCTGAACACCCGATTCATCAAATCCATGAATACCGCCGAGGCATTAGTTATTCCAAAAGGCATAACTAAGAACTCATAGTGCCCATATCTTATTCTGAAAGTTGTTTTTGGAATATCTTTCGGCCTGACAAGTAACTAATGGTACCCAGATCGTAAGTCAATCTTCAAAAAGGTCATCGTTCCTTGTAGTTAATCGAACAAATCGTCTATCCTGGGAAGCGGGTACTTGTCCTTAATGGTAACCTTATTCAACTCTCTGTAGTCAATACAGAGTCGAAGATTTCCATCCTTCTTTCTAATAAATAGAATTGGGGCTCCCCAAGGTGACGTGCTTGGTCTAATAAATCCAAGATCTTCTAACTCTTGTACTTGCTTCTTCAGCTCTAGCATTTCCGTTGGGGCTATACGATAAGGAGACTTGGATATCGGTGTTGTTCTGGGTACTAACTCAATGCGAAAGACGATCTCACACTTCGGTGGTAATCCGGAAACGTCCTGAAAGACATCCTCATAGTCTCGAACTATCTGAATCTGAGCGATCGTCAAATCTGAGCCTGTAGTTTCCATAGCGGCTAAACGACTTGTAAGAAAGGCGTCCCTAGTGGGGTTGCATTGAAAACTGAAGGGTGTACCTCCAGGTACTGAAAATGTAATTGACCTACCAGCACAATCTAACTTCGCATGATACTTAGTAATCCAGTCAAATCCTAAGATTACGTCGAATTCCTTCATTGACAGAACAATTAAGTCTGCATGTAGGTTCCTATCCTCCAATGTCAAAGTGCAGTCCTTGCACACCTTTCATAGCTTCACGGTCACTCCCAAAGGTGATACCGCGTTTAGGGCTACCTCAAGTGCTTGGGGTACTAAACCCAATCGTCGTACAATCTCAAAGGCAATAAATGAATTTGTAGCACCCGTATCAAAAAGTACTTTAACTCGACTAGCATATAATGAGAGTGTACCTTCCAAGTTCTACTGTTCTTTTTCATCATAGCCAACTGCCTCGAGTATGATAGCATTGAGTCGAGCCTTACCAGCTTGGCCTTGAGTAGTAGGCCCATGATAGTTTCCTTTTGGTGCCTTACATTCTCTGCTCATGTGTCCCCTCTTGCCACAGTTATAACAGATAACATTATTTCAATAATTGTCCCTGGGGACTGTGTAGTCTCGAGCCATGTGTCCGGGGATCCCACATTTGAAGCATCCAACCTTATTGTTCTCGGTAGTAGTGGTTGATACTTGTGGTGCAGGAGGTACTACATTCTTGTCCCGGGGAAGTGTGGGTCCTAGTTTCTTGCCACTGTTTCAGGGGCGCTTGTTTCCTTGGAACTGAGTCAAAGGTCTTCCTCGTGGTCCGTTCCTTGGCGGGGGTGGTCGGTGTTCCATTTGCTTCGGGCCTTGGCAACCATCTCTTTCCAAACCTACAGCCAACCTGACCAAAGCTTCGAAAGTTTGATTCAGGTGTCCTAATGTTAGATGCCGGAGGTGCGGATTGAGTCCTCGGTGAAACCTCTTGATCTTCGTTTGAGGAGTGTCAATCATGTGAGGGGCAAAGCGGGACAGGTGTTCGAATTGTGTCATGTACTCTCTTACACTCCTATTTCCTTGTGTCAAATCGATGAATTCTTTCTCATTCTGGTCCTTTTCATCGTCGGGGAAATACTTCTCCAAAAACTTCTCCCGAAAGGTAGTCCATGTCATCCTCCTTGAAGCTTCTACTCCAATAGTTGCTCTTTTGGCTTCCCACCATTCAGCTGCCGCATAAGTGAGTTGGAAAGTGGTGAGACGACGCTTCTCTGTCTCGGGGCATTCAATTGATTCGAAGATACGATCCATATCCCTTATCCATTGCTCTGCTCGCCAGGATTCATCGGTGTTGTCGAACCTATCAGGACGCAAAGCCCTGAATCCTTCCATTAATCTGTCGCGTGTCTGAGGTGGTGGTCTTTTATCGTTGTTGTTGCCGTTTCCATTACCGTGGTTGTTGCCTATATGGTCCAGACGCTGCAGAAATGCGCCAAAGATTCCAGTAGGATCGATTCCTTCAGGAAAAGGATCTGATGATCCTCCGTTACAATTTCTTCTTGGTCTTCCTGCCATTGTGCTACTGTGTTTATGTACCTACATGAATATCTATTGGTTACTCGCCAATCCTAACCATAGATACAAGCTATATGAACAACTGGGTTATAAATAGCAACACATAACACATCAAGAATTCATATTATCATATAAAATAAACTAGTCTTCATTAATAACTCTAAATATTTACATAGGAAAGCGCGCACGCTAAAAAAATATACATAGTAGGGTCAAGGTACCAAAAACATATACATAGAAAAGGAATACATGTCTACTAACACGTGTTTCAAGCCTGAGTACAACTATATACACAAAACATGGGCTACTAATCTTATTACAAGTAAAATTCTAGATATTGGGAATCCTATCCCAAAAGTCCTGCACATCCATCCGGGAGGTAATAAGGTACCATGCTAATCACAAAACTATCTTAAGGTTCATATCTTAAGTGTGTAGGACAATCAATGCACACTTCTTAACCTAAGGCTTTGATACGAAAAATCCCTGTCACGCCCCGACATAGCCAAAATATGGAAAAATTTTTAAATTTTCATCTTGGACCTTGAGGCGCGTGACTGGTTGCAATGCCGAATTGTCCATGACCAAATAATAATAACTAAACGATATAATAATAGGATAACACCATCATTTACTTACTGGAATATATTACAAAGAGAAGTCAAAGAGCTTAGATAGTTAATACATCATTATAAATACATTAGAGTCCTATGGCTCTTGGCCTTACAAAACTATTACGAAATATATGCTAAGTCTTCTGGTTATAATCAAAAACATTTACAGAGGATAACTGCTAGTCTTCTCTCTAACTAGCATAACCATAGTCATCTTCAGTGTAATCTTCTTCAATATTTCCTTCTTGCGTAGCTTCATAACCTGGGTACTCTTCACCTGGATAAGTTGGACCAGCGACATGAATGTCGTCAGCTTATGAAAGCTGAGTGAGTAAGCTAAAATCAAATGGAAAGTATATAGTAAAACACAATAAGAATCCATTTACTACATTTCAACATGTCTTTTAGGATCTTTACATTCTCTCCGTCGAATTATAACTATTAGCGTACCCAACTACGTATTCGATAGGAATACAAACAATTCAGGAGACCCATCTAGACGTTCTTAATGCCACTACCATTCATTTCTAACATCCGACGTCATTTATAAACCTAAAGTATCTCTTGCTAACCAAACTATCTTTCATCAACTAAAACATCTTTTATCAACCAAAACATCTTTCATCAACCACTTCATCATAAAGAACCGAAGTGTTAAGGAGTGCAAGAACATCCATTTTGTCACAAAGAACCAAAAGGAGCCTTTACTCAAAGAATCACCACTTCGTCACAAAGAATCGAAAGCGTTACGGAGTACAAGAACATTCATTTCATCACGAAGAACCAAAAAGAGTCTTTACTCAAAGAATCACCGCTTTGTCACGAAGAACCGAAAGCGTTACGGAGTACAAGAACAACCATTTGGTCACAAAGAACCGAAAGGAGTTTTTACTCAAAGAATCACTGCTTCATCACAAAGAACCAAAAGCGTTACGGAGTACAAGAACATCCATTTCGTCACGAAGAATCGAAAGGAGTCTTTACTCAAAGAATCACCGCTTCGTAACAAAGAACCAAAAGCGTTACGGAGTACAAGAACATCTATTTCGTCACGAAGAACCAAAAGGAGTCTTTACTCAATGAATCACTGCTTCGTCATGAAGAACCGAAAGCGTTACGGAGTACAAGAACATCCATTTCCTCACGAAGAACCGAAAGGAGTCTTCACTCAAAGAATCACCACTTCGTCACAAAGAACCGAAAGCGTTACAGAGTACAAGAACATCCATTTCGTCACGAAGAACCAAAAGGCGTCTAAACTAAAAGAATCACCGCGTTGTCACGAAGAACCGAAAGCGTTATGCGTATCCCTTTCGTCACGAAGAACCGAAAGTATACTTATAATAGTCACATTTTAACCGTATCCTTTTTGTCACGAAGAACCGAAAGAATACTCAAGAGTCACCACTTCACAACTCAACAACACATCCCTTTTCTTACCCTCCCGGCCCCCGTGGCCTGGTTTACCTATCCAACACTTATCCTTGACATACGCTGCTCCTGATCAAGTACAACTAGTCCGTACGTATCCTGGACCGCATTCGCGTCACTCATTTCGTAGTTTAGTTTGTTAATTACTTTCATTTATACTTTTGAAGTTACGTTATACATCCGTCATTCTATTTTGTTATAATATACTTACGATGGAAACTTACCCAATCGCTATCGATGCAATAATCGTGTCGTACAACATACTAAAAGCTTGGGTATGAACTTTTAATGATCAATACACTAAATTCGCGACAACGGAAAAACATAGCATGTACCTCATAGATCTATAACATGGATTTGATATCCATAACCACACAGGTACCAGAAAGCAAGCATCATCAATAAACACATCATATAAGTAGTTATACAATCTGCCAGGAATTAATTTTACTATGTCGACTGAATTGATTTGATTTATTTGAGCATGATAAATTTCTTTGTAGATCAAACTCAAAACTAGAACATTGTATATAATTGGATTATCTTCATGTACAACAAAATCTAGCTTCAATTACATTTTTGAACTACTCAAAATATTTATTTTACTTAGACATTTCTATATTTTCGAACTGCTCTGTCCCATATTTATAGTACTGTGTTGCATGTGCATTTCACCTATGAAGGACTCATTTTTAGACCAGGCTATAGAAGAGTTATTTGTAGATAAATGAGTTACCTTTCTCCACAAAAACACCTAGACTCCTTATGATTTTTGAGCTTCTCCAAATGTTCATTTTACTCAACTATGTTCTGCTGAAAGTTTTTGTTTCCCAGATTTATAACACTGCGTTGTACATGCATTTCACCCATCAAGGAGTGATATCTAGAATAATCTATAGAGGAGTTATTTGTAGATAAATGAGTTATCTTTCTCCACACAAAAAAATATAGCTTAATTCAGATTTCGGAGCTGCTTAAAACACTCATTTTACTAAACTACATTCTGCTGGAGGTTTCTGTTTCTCAGATTTAAAGTACTTCGTTGTATGTACATTTCACCTATGAAGAACTGATTTTCAGACAGAGCTATAAAATAGTTATTTATAGATGAATGAGTTATCTCTCTTCACAAAAAAACCTAGCCTCATTCCCATTTTGGAACTTCTCAAAATGTTCATTTTACTAAACAACATTCTGCTGGAAGTTTCTGCTTCCCAGATTTGAAGATTGACTTGCATGTTGCATAGAACCTCAAAATACAACATCAAACACTTGCTAAACATTACTACATACTATATAGGTTCTAAAGTGAGTTAAAATACTCACCAAATCTTGAAATTTAAGCTTGAGCTTTGGATTTGAGCTTAGGAAGCTTGAATTCAACTTCAATAGTGAAAGCTCCTTGTTCTTCTCCTTCTAACTTCTTTTATCTCACCATGGATTTCATCTCCTAGCTCTCTCTAACTCTATATGTAGATTATTGATGATCAAAAAGTATCATGCAAGTGTATATACATGTTTATATAGAGGTGGTGTAGTGATAGGTGTCTCCATGCATGTGCTAGTGTACACATGCATGGACAAGTGTCCTTGTACAAGACAAGTGGCTTGGGTGTGGGTGACATGTGGAGGAGGTATTGCATGGGCTGCCATGTGGCCAGCCATGTGGGGTCCACCTTGGGTTGTGTGCCACTTTTCTCAGTTTACATGCATAAGTTCTTCGATATATGTGTCAGTCTCGATTTATGTGCAACTGGTATTATTTCTAATGTTCAGGTCCGGGTACGGGACTACATTAAATCCTATTATGGTCAAGTTGGTATAGTTACTATAGTCAAATCAGTAATCCTAAGATATGTCAAAACCGTCACCCTACTAAAATAATAATATAATAATATAGCTGGTCCAATACAGAAATTCAAAAAGCTGATATTATTAACGAAAAGAAAAGAAATTACAGGTATTACAGAACGAGAGGAGTGAGTGACCGGCCGTGGAATCCACCAGGAGGTCTATCCTGGGCAGCGGATAGCAATCCTTGGGGCAGGCATTGTTGAGGTCGGTGAAGTCCACACACATCCTCCATTTCCCATTGCTTTTCTTGACCAGAACGACATTAGCTAACCAGTCGGGATAGTGGACCTTTCGAATGGACTTTGCCTTCAGGAGCTTTTCCACCTCTTCGGATACCACTGTCTGCCTCTCGGGGGCTATGCCCCTTCTCTTCTGCTTCACCGGCCGGCTTTCTGGACTGACATTATGGCGATGGGACATTATCCGGGGGTCAATCTCGGGCATATTCTCATGACTCTAAGTAAAAACATCCTGATTTTGCCGTAAGAACTGAGTCAGTTTTTCCTTCAGGCCGGGCTCCAGTAGGGTACCAATGCTGACCGTGCGGTCTAGGTACTCGGGATTTAACATCACTCTTTCCAATTCTTTCACCGGACCTATCGTGTCACTCTGGTCCTAGGGGTCCATCTCCTAGACGTTTAATGTTTCGGTGATAGCCCCCCGGCGCAACGAGCTGACATAGCAACTCTGGGCAGTAGTCTGATCTCCACGCAAGCCTTCGGGTCCCTGAGGAGTTGGAAACTTCTCCATGAAGCTGTAAGTGGAAACAACCGCCCTGGCCTTGTTGAGGGTCGGCCTCCCAAGAATGACATTGTAGGACGACGGGGCTTCCACGATCACAAAATTTGTCAACACAGAAGCCTGCTGAGGGTAGGTCCCCATAAGAACTGGGAGCTCGATTGTTCTGAGTGGTTGTGTGCTTGAGCCATTGAATCCTACCAGGGGTGTAGCAACCAGCCGGAGCCGATCCCTGGATATCCCGAGCTGATTAAATGCTGATGTGAACATGATGTCGGATGAGCTACCCATGTCAACCAGCACCCTCTTGACCATGTAGTTGGCTATAGAAAGCGTCACAACTAGCAGGTCATCATGGGGGCAGTGGACGCCCTGCAAATCGTCGGAGGTGAATGTCAGAACATCAGTTGGCGCGGAGCCGGTGGATTGGACCTGATAGACATCCACCCGGGATGCCCGAGCATACCTCTTCCGTGCCGACTGTGAGTCCCCGCTGCCTAACGTTCCTCCAGAGATCACATTAATTTGACCGAGAGGCTGTATTTGACCGGGAGCTCGGGCTCCTTACGCAGGCCGCCCATCTGTTGCGACGTACTCTACAAGATGACCTTGCTCGATCAATTTTTCAATTGCTATCTTTAACTTGAAGCAATCCTCTGTGTTGTGGCCGTGGTCTCTATGGAAGCGGCAAAAATTGTCCCAATTCCTCTTCTCGGGCGGGGCTTTAAGCTTTGCTGGCTGCTGAACCAACCTTTGCGCCTCGACGGTGGCCATGACTTCTTGTATGGGCCTGGAAAGGGGTGTTAAAGCAATCGGGGACTGACCCCGGACATCCTTTTGATCATGCTTTGGCTTCTTTCCCAGGCCCTTCTCAAATCCTTCACGCTTGTGCTTAGCCTTCGGGGATTCGTCTCCTGCCTGGCCGGTGCGCTTTTCTTTCAAGAACTCCTCGGTGTCTATGTACTTATCGACCCTCTCTGAGAGCTCAACCAGGTTTGTCGGTCGGTCACGATGAAACGACGTGGCAATTTTAGTGTGTTGAACTCTCAAACAAAAGGCCATAATTGCAGCCGTTTCATTGAGATTGCAGATCTGAAGCCTTTGCAGGTTGAAACGGTCCACATACTCCCTTAGGGACTCCACCTTGTGTTGTTTGATGGTTAGCAGCTGAGTGTCTAGTTGTGATCAATCGAGCATCCCGACAAACTGGTTGATGAATAGCTTGCTAAGGGCTTTGAAGTCATCGACCGTCCGGGGCTTTAGAGCATGGAACCACTGTGCTGCTGGCCCTTTGAGGGTACTGGGAAAGGCCAGGCACAGTAGCTCATCCACCGTGTTGACCAGTGCCATCTGAGCCTCGTAGGTACGGATGTGGTCCACTGAGCTCCCTGTCCCGCCGTAGGAGCTGAGGCGAGGGGGTTTGAACTTCCGCGAGATAGGGAACTGCGTCACCCGAGCGGTGTAGGGTGATTCCGTCTCCGTGTTGGTGAGGTCGTGGCCGGACTTGCGGCTCAACCTCTCAATCTGCTGTTGTAGTTCCTCGAACTGGGCCTTGACGTCATCCAGCCGGGTTTCCTTATCTATATCCGAGCGGTAGGTCGGATTGAATGACGAGGCCTCTTCCTCAAAGTGCGTTGACCTTGGGGATAGAGCCCGGCTCCGGGTCCGAGTAATCGTGTGCCTAAGGTCACCCTGGCTCCGGGTCGGAGGGTCTTTGGCTGATTCCTGAGCCTTCCGTCCTGGCTCCTCCCCTCTGGCCGTGCGCCGCCAATTGATGATAGTTCTGGCATCCTCCACCCAGCGAGGATTGAGCCGAGCTCGCCTCCGCAAGTGCCTGGTTACCTGACTGCGCTCGCCATCACCGAGGTGCTCCCAGTCTGGTAGGGACACCGGGGCAGAACGGGCTTGCCTTCGTACCCGAGTGGGCTTCTGAACAGGGGGGCTTTTCTTAGGCTGATCTTCTGATGCAGGTCGCTTTTCCCGCCGGGCTAAAAGCACCTCAATTTGTTCCTGCGTTTGCCGCTGGCCCTCCAAGAGTTACGCCAGCGCTGTCGTTACCTATTCTGTTGTCATGGAGGCAACCGGTCGCCCAGGCTGTGAATCCTCCTGATCGGGCTGGGTAATGGCCTTCTTACTCCTTCTAGGCGGTATGTTGATTAGTCAGTATTTATTTTTGAGAGGAAACAATCATTCCCACAGATGGCGCCAAACTGATGATGCCGAAAATTGGTAAGAAGGATCTAAAGAGAGAAAAGACACAAGCAAGTTATATGTGGTTCGGCCCCGTTAGCAACGTGACCTACGTCCACGGTTCGGTCTGTGCGCGTTGACTAGCAGATCACCGGTGGGCCTGGTGGGCCAACAAAGAGGGGCGGCACTACCAGTAATACCGGCCGGGTAAATGCGTACAATGGTGAATTCTGTGTTCTATGCTTGTTAGCTAGAGAGTTCTTCGGGTTTTTCTGTAGACAGGGTAGGTGGGCTCTTTTATAGGTGCAAGAGTCTACCCATACATGGTAAGTTAGTCAGATTAGGAAGCTTAATTTGATTACAATTGATTTGCATGATTTGGGGAGAGTTTTCTAAGCAGTTTAGGAAACTGCCACATTCGCTCTTGCAGTCTTGCAGCTGGTTTAGGAAACTGCTGGTTAGACCAGGTCCATGGGATGTCGCAGCCTTTCATGCCCAGCCCATTGGCACGAACCGGGCAGTCCTGACGAACACCTCAGGATCGCTGGGCTATTGGCACCGTTACCAAAGTAACCAACACCTCGTAGTGACGTGGCAGACTGACTTCATAACTGGATAATCTTGCACATACCAAAAAATGACATAAATGCATCATAACCAAATATATTACCTAAAAGAGATACAAGAACCCTTTTATTTTATTCAAAATTTTTAAAAATTTAAAATTTTACTTTATTTTACTGAGTTTATGTTGCTAAGCACATGTATATGATATTAAAGCAAGAAAAGAAAGAAATGAGGCATGGAAGACTCACTTCCCCAAACTAAAACTAAACATTGTCCCCAAAGTTCTAAACTAAGCACATGGACATTTAAGTTAAAGTTAGAGAAGGAATGATGTTACCTCAAGAGTTAAAGTCCAAAAATTTTTTAAGTTACCTGCAAAATCTATTAACAGCAAAGTGACATAGAAGATATAATACATCAACTCTATAAACAAAGTAAGCGGTTAGTCAAGATAATCATCATAAACAGTACCTAAATTTTTTGCAGTTCATCTCAATAAAATAATTTTATAGTAAAAACAAATTAGGATCCTCATAGCATCTTCCCCCAACTATTTGTATTTCTACTAGCATTAATTACTCAAAATGAGTGTCATACACCAACAATCAAAATTTCAAATGGTTCTTGCTATTAAATAGATATGCAATTAAGAGTTCAAGGAGACCTTTGAAATGTAGGAATTCCCCTAACTAACTTTCAACATAGGGTTAGAAGATTTAGTAGATATGTCTTCACCGCTTTTTAGATTTACAAAATGAGTTTTAATTATTGGATTCAAACACGAATAGGACGAGAGTAAAGGAGGATTAGGATGATGCAGTATGACCATTTCCACAGGATATAAAATGATAGAGTCGGGATTACACACTCCTGTTGAATCGACAATAGCGCTCCAAGGTGGATCACTAGCACATTTAGAAAGAAAAATTGAATCAATATTTAGAAACTGATCTAACTGAACTTCCCATTCGTCCGGCTCCATATTCACTGAAAAATTGACTAACTCTTTGGCCTTTTGATAATCGCCCTCTAAGTAGCTTACATCAACACAATCTAAATATTCATTGACCTCACTGTCTATATTATTTCCAAGTTCCCATGGGATGGAATGATGTAAATGTTCTACGATCTCATAAGATTGTGTACAGTAAATATAATGAATTTCATCGTCATTTTCCTCTTTGTCTAGATGATGGGGATTCGAAAAGATCTGAACATTTAGAGTCATATTCCCAAACACCATAGTCATGAGGCCATATCTAATGCGAATAGTTACATCTATTGTGGCTACAAATGGCCTATAAAAAATAATAGGGATCTGTGTATTGCTAGTATGTACTGGCTCCGTTTCTAAAACAATGAAATCCACAAGGTACACAAAATTATCGATTTGAACTAAGATGTCTTCTAACATGCCCCGTGGTACTTTAATGGATCTATCAACGAGTTGTAAGGTAATTCGGGTGGGTTTAACTTGCCTAAACCCAATTGCTAGTAAACAGAATATGAGAGCAAACTAACACTCGCTCCTGAATCTAGGAGTGCATTTTGGATCCTTTGATTCCCTAAGATGCAAGAAATTGTTGGGGTCCTGGGATCTTTACACTTTGGAGGTAAGCTATGTTTTATGATTGAGCTTACCTGTTCTACTAAGTATGATTTCTTTTTAACACTTTGATTGCGTTTGATAGTGCATAAGTCTTTTAGGCATTTAGCATAAGTAGGCACTTGTCGAATAGCATCCAAGAGAGGGAGATTAATGTGAACTTGCTTAAAAAGTTTAAGAAACTCCTGACTCTTGGTCTCTTGTCATTGTTTCAATCTTTGAGGATATGTAGCGGGAAATGGACATTCATTTTTTTCAGTTTCAATTTCATTATTCCCACTTATTTTCAATTTTTCAATTTCCTCTCTATGCTCTCTTTTCAATTTCTCAATTTTTTTTTTAAATCCAATTTTAAATTTTCAATTTCAGAAGGAGGTCCTTCCTCAACACGAGGTTTCTCTAGTTCTACATTTTGTTCTTCATCAAACTCTTTTTCCTTCTCCACAACTTTCCTACTTCTTAACGTTGTAATGGCTTTAGCATGTTCTAGATTGTTAAAATCAGGGACTACTTACCTGTGGCCTCTTTGAGTGGTTAAGTTGGAAAAAATCCATTTTCTTTTTAGTCAAGTTGATTACTCATTTTTTCCATCGTTGTTTGTAGTTTTCCGAATACTTGAACCATTTGTTGCATCGTTTATTGGTTTGGGTCTTCCTATGCCTTCTTGTGAGGAGGCACATAGAGATCAAAGTTATGATGTGCATTACCTTGATAGTTTTTTTGTTGTGGGGATTGATATTGTTGATTATATTGAAAGTATTGATTTTGAGGCTGTTGATTAAAATTCTTTGGTGCTTAATTTGCCTCAGTTCTCCAATTACTCAAATTAGGATGATTTCCCCAACTATACTCAACGTAAGAATTTGTTGGTCCCTTATAGTTATTCATCACATTCATATCTATAGGCAGTATTTCTTGATAAATAGGTATATTACGGCAGATATGTGCCTGATGTCCTAGTGTATTACAATTACCACACGCTTTTCCTTGGCACACTAGCTTAGGTTGTTCTACCATTCCTTTTGTTAGCACTTCTATTTGCTTTGAAAGTTGATCATACATAATAGATAATTCATCCTCAGCCCTAATTAAGAAAATGCTTTTTTATTTAGCCCTATTAGGTTCACTATTTGTTACTCGCATTACTTCACATGGTTCCCATTGAGGTACATTTTTATCAAGCCAGTCAAATTATGTTTCGAATTTATTCGCACTTTTATGCATGAATGAACCTTGACACGTTGATTGCACCAACTTTTTAGACTCTGGGGTTAATCATTAAAAAAAACTCATAATATGCCATTTTTTGAAACCATGGTGTGGGCAAGATAAAAATAGATCTTTGAAACATTTCCAAACTTTAGAAAAGGTTTTAGTTTCATTTTGATTAAAAAGCTTGATTTATCGCTTAAGGTCATCTGTTAAATGCTTTGGAAAGAATTTTTTCAAAAATTCCTCATGCAAGGCGGACCATGTACTAATTGAGCCTGGTCCAAGAGATAGAAGCCACACCTTTTCTTTATCTTTCAATGAAAATGGAAAGAGCTTTAATCAATAATTTCTTGTGCGCATGTTTGATCAGCAAACGTCTCACATACCAATTCAAAATCTTTTAAATGCACGTGGGCACGTTCAGTCTCCATCCCATGAAAGCTGGGTAGAAGTTGTAACATGTCATTCCTAAAGTGAAAAGCACCATGATGTTGTGGAATACCTATGCAAGATGGAGTAGTGCTCCTATTGGGAGCTAACAACTCTCGCATGGGGCATGGATTATCATCTATCCTTTCTACAAGATTGAAATTGTGATGACTTTCAACATCTTCTTTTAAGCCTTGGTTATCTTCCTCATTATTCCCATTATTAATTCCATTATTTTGATTATTATTGCATGATAAAAGTCCAACCATAATGTCAGAATGTGAAGGTGTAACTATTGGATTAAAAAAGCTATTGGAAGAATTATTCGAGATTTGCAGTTCTTGAATTATTACTTCGGTAATTGAATTATTTGACTTGAAATGGTATAGAGCTTATGTGTGGTGGAATGTATATGAAGCAATAAAAACTAAAAACGTAAAATAACATAAATAAAGAAATAAAAGAAAGAAATAAACTAGATAAAACAAACTAAACTAAGTGCCTTCCCCGACAACAGCGCCAAGAACTTGAAACTAGTAAAATATTGTGTGCTCTTATGTGCAACACCCAAGTGTAGGCAATCGTGCAAGCAATATAGTACTGGAAGTCCAGGTCAATCCCACTAGGAAGGAATAGACTATAAAGATGTTTTTATCTAGATTATTTCTTAAAGAAATGAAAAGATGATTGATTTAACTGATTTTGAAGGATTATTAAACTAATTATGATATTGAAATTTACTAAGTAAACGAACTAAACTAAGGAAGCAATTAAACTAACTAACTGCAGCGAACTAACTACGACTCTTAAATATGAAACGGGTTAGGAATATGCAAATGCACACTAAACCCAACAATTTTCAGGCCTAAGTATAGATATGACCTCTTATCGTAATCCAATTCATGCCTACTTGTGTGTATGTCTTGCTATAGTTGATTTGAAATCAAATATGTGATATTTGAGATGAAACAATGCCTACAATCCGTTTAATTAATTTTGGGCAGCTTCAAAACACAATACTAATGAACCAAAATATCTTAACGGATCCAAATATACGATAGTTGGAGTGAGAAAATAGGGTTTGAGTGATTAAAGTTGCAAAATGATTTGAAAACATAGATTAGAATGTGAAAATGATGTTTCATAGAGTTAGAAAACATGAAATACACAAATCCAAGCTTAGTTTGATGAGAAAATTGCATTAGATATGCAGCCCAGTTAAGTGCATGCATGGAAATTGCCGATTTTAGTGTTTCATTGCATAAACCTAACTCTAGGCTTAGCCTAACATAGAGAAAATGAATTTATCATTCATAGAGATCATAAAACTAATGAAAGACATGATTAAACTAGAGCTACTAATTTGAAAGTATAAATAAACAAGAGCAATATAACGTGGAACTTAGAAAAACTACTTTTTTGTCTTGAAATCCTGAATAGCATCTAAACATGGCCTTAGAGATCCTAAACTAGGGTTTAGGAGAGCTCTAATAGCCTCTCTAACACCTACTATATCTAAAATATGATAAAAATTAAGTGTAATATGTTTACAAGTTATATATACACTAAATATAAGTCCTAGACCTAACAAAATAGTGTTGCTATGAATTTGGGAAGCCGGATCGGTCAAAACCATGTTTTGTGACTGATCAGGACCATGACCGGTCACGCATATGTTTTAGGATCGGTCATGGGCTTCTGCAGTTGACAACTCTGTTCACTGATGGGAGAATTGCGATATATCTTTGTTTAGACTTCGGATTGATGCACAGATTATGGCCACGCGACCGTAACTCGACGAACTACAACTTCTATCTCTGGAGAAACTTCACAATTCCAAAGTCTTAAATGTTAAAAATGCCTTTTTATCAGTTGCTGCTCCCATTCTCCTCCACCAGAATCACCTTTTAAGCCATAAATGCTTTCTTTGGCGCACAAAACACACACAAACCTTGTGTAAATGATGTAAATGAAATATAATAGGGTTGTGTGACTAAAAGTGAGGCATTCATTTCCAAGCTTCAAGAATAACTTCATCTAAATGCACCCAATAGCTTATAAAACAATGCAAATACACATATTTTAGCTTAACATCATAAAAGCTCAATGTTATTGACATACGTGTAACTCTAGGGCCTTGGGGATAAAAGTATGTATAAAAGATCATATAACATGCTATGAATATGCACTTTTTATGTCTAATCAACCCTAAATTGATTTCAAGAGAGCTAAGGTAGTAAAATGATGTTCCAACTTATTCTGGACGCAGCTCTCCTATTTATAGGTTTTCAAACTGCTAAGGGTTTGGATCGATTGAAACACTTTCAATCGATTGGATGTTCAATCAATTGAAACGTCCTCGATCGGTCAAAGGACACAAACTTCAATCGATTGAAACAAGTTCGATCGATCAAAGTCCTCTTCTTGTATTTCCAAGAATTCTTGCAAAGATAAGAGTGGGACCTCTTAGGTTCTTTATTGTTGGCTCAGACCAATTGTTAATCCCTATGATCAAACTCTTTGATCAGCAAATTAACCAACTGATTAGTTAACTTTAACTCCACTATATGACGATAATTGTACTCCAACGCAAAAGAACATATCCAAAGCAAAACTAGACTTGTAGGGTGTACTAATGTCCCTCTACCATCAACATTCATAATCATATTAGGTAGTCGAATTACTAATAATGTCAACCTAAATGATGATTACATCTTCCATTCCTTGAGTTTCATTCACCTCTCATGATTACCAAACATGTTGATAACTATTTATCAACAAGACTATAGTTCTCGGCAATCAACTTGGTGACATTCTCATGGGAATGCTTACTCTTTACTAGAGGGTAGATTCGATCTTGACAAGCTATGTTCACAAC
The DNA here is from genome assembly GCA_033977485.1 of Hydrangea macrophylla. NCBI lineage: Eukaryota > Viridiplantae > Streptophyta > Magnoliopsida > Cornales > Hydrangeaceae > Hydrangea > Hydrangea macrophylla. The sequence goes on along the minus strand of CM066991.1, from coordinate 52,246,163 downwards.
CCTATGAACAGGACTTACCCAATATACCCAGGTGTTGATCTCAAAGACCTCATTGATTCGTAAGTCAAAGCAGTCATATCCATGGTCAATGTACATAATTGTCTCAAGATTAAGAACATGTACCTTATACAAGTTATGAGTTCCTATCGACAGTTGACTGTATTATAAGTCAATAGGAATCTCATGCTTCATCAATGCACTATAAGCACTAGCATATTAACCAAGAGTCATAACTAGTGATTGAGATTCATCACTCTATCTAATGGTGGTTAATCATGCTATAGTGTATACCTAGTGAGATATACAGTCTCATCATACATTATGATAATTATAAATATCAAAGACTAGTAATTCATTTCTTATGCGCATGTATCTCATACATACTCGAATTACTTACTATGATATTTAAGGATTACAAACATTCATCTCATGAAATATATGCAATTAAATGTATAAATGATATCCGTATATAAAATTCCAAATGTCACACACATAAAGATCGGGTTTGAAGGCACAATCCCAATAGTTTTCCCATTGCCAGGGCATTTGCTAGGTTGGTGTGTTCTTTTGTAATGGCCAATAGGCCAAGCATAAAATGAATTTATTCAGACAATAGATGAGGAAGGTTATGTGTTGAAAATAGGCCACTTCACTACCCTTTTCACCTATGCAATATTATAAGAAGGACATGTAGACACCCTATTTTAGTTCGTCTGTTTAACAGAAGGAACCCCTACCTCAAGAATAACCCAATGACTAGACTCAAAATTTGTTGCTATATAAACCAAAACTCTATAAAGTATCGTGGTCCCTTAGACACATTAGAATAACCTTTAAGAAGAATTAGGTATGTTAGAAAAACAAAAACCCAAAATAAAATGGTGTCTGCGCAAAATGGCCAAAATGTTTTTATTAAGCCAAAATACCCTTAACCGGGCCAAATTCAGACCTTGGGGTGGGATCCCAAGAAATCCTTTTCTATATAGTCCTAAAATATTTTTAAGCCATAGCCCATCCCTTGTTTTTGGCCAAAATAATTCCCAAAAAATTTTTATACCAAAATAACCTTGAAAGCCCATTACGAGCAACCATTTTTAACATAGCTTTAGTATTTTGGCCATAACTCTTAAACTAGGAGAAATTTAGGCCTGAAACCACTTGGAATGGATAGAACATTTCTTAAGCATATAAATATGTAGGTCATAAGCCCAATTTGGACTTAAAATGAGTGTGAGATATGGTCTTTTAAAGTTGGCCCAGAGTACAGTGACGGGATTAAAAGCCTAAACCGGGAGTTCTATCTTGTTTTATTCTTGGTGACTTTTTAAATATGAAAACTAGTATTTTTATTTTTAAAACACTCTAGAAGGATTAGGCTAGAATTTAAAAGTTTCCATGTCCTAATTTACTTACTCCACTTAGAGATATGATTGAAAGGCTCCAAGGTACACCTCAAACACCATAGGTACAAGCCTTTAAAGCTTGTATTTCCATCCCACATCGCTTAAGCACAAAAAACATAGCCCAAATTCCAAAAAATAGAGGCCTTCACCTCTTCATCCAATGCTCTAGAAATTCCTAAGAACTAGAGAGCTCAAGAAAACAAGAGGATTCCTAGAGCACTCCTAGAAAGTTCTTGGAAATTCATATTTTAGCTTTAGGGTTCTTAAAGATCAAGATGATAGCAGAGCTCTGCTGGAGAAGATTACGAGGGAAGTCCTTGAGGTAAGCCTTCTTATTTTTTTTTCTTTCTTGTTTTTATAGTTTTCTTAGTTTAGATCATTGTAGTTCTTAGCTTACATTTATTTTCTTGTTTATTCATAGTAGTTCTTATTTTATTAGTACTTTAGATCTTCTGGGCTTCTAGGTTAGCCTTCTATCCCATTTGTGGATGGGCTATCCCTAGTGGTCCCTATCTCAACCATGGGATAACCACCACTAGTGGGATTGGTAGCCAAGCCATGGCTATTCCAATCTCGCTAGGGACCATGAAACCCTAATATCCTCTTATTACTTATTCATATGTAACATAGTTTAGCTTATCCATGTATCCAAGAATACATATGCACACTATCCACACGTAGAATAATAGGTATTCTGATTAGGGTTACACATGCACACATGCACTTAGTATCCATATTTGGTTATTATGCTTATATTATCCTAACCCTAGTTGATTAGGAAGCTATAATTTGGAATGCTGTGCTATCTTTGGTAAGTTCTCTTGAATAGTTCTCTTTTATTTATCTCTTTCCTAGATCACCTAGAAGCATGCATAGGTGGATAAAATTGGTTAAATTTCTTATATGGTATTTGTGCATAGAATTCCTATTTTTTTTTAGGGTTTGAATGTGGTTTTCACGTTTATTTCTTTTTTATTTCCTGTCGCATGCTTAGGGGAATGTAGTAATACGTTTAGTCCCCAAATTACTATTTTAGTACATGCATTGTGTGACAGTTGTATAGTTTCTTGCACGCTTTTCTTTTCTTAATTGTTCATAACTTGACATAGTAATGCATTAGAAATAAATGAAACAGTCCACATAGTGTCTAGTCAAACACCTTGAAAGCTAAGTAGAGGCCTATAACTAGACGGGGTGAGAGGGGATATTTTAGCACGATCTAGCTCCTTTATCTCTCGTACCCTAACCCCCGAACTGGGTTCTGTGGCGATGACGGGCGATGCTCTCTTGCATTTGACAATTTATTTTTGTTTTCTTTGTTTCCTTTATCAAACTAAGTGGAGACTCTATTAACGAGGATCTCTCCAGATTCAGCCTTTTGGGATATGTGTATTACTCACTCATGTAGCCTCAGATATAGATCATGGGCATTGATGTAGCCTCAGGTATGGATAAAAGCCCCATGGAATCCAAAATACGAGTAATCTAAATCAGTAAGATCAGATCAGATAAAAGCTAATGAAGGATGGTGAACCTCACTTGTGGCGGTTGTCATAAGATTTAAATGAGATCAATCAAGTGGGCTTGGTCTTTTGTAACTCCAGCCCATTTATCTATATTTATCTATATATGGGTGTATTTTCGTATTTCCATATCCGTATATGTAAGAATACGAATGTTTATGGATGGAAGTCAATGAGAGTTAGTATGGATGTTTATTTCCTTAACCTTTGAATCCTTAAAACATTAGAAGGATTATAGGAGCAGGAGGCCCAAGCGCTCAAGTTAGTGGGAGTGCTCGAGATTAGTGGGAGCGCTTAAGCTAAAAATGAGTAAAAATTAAACTTTGCCCCTAGGCATTAGACACTGTTGGGTTTGTGCCCTCAAACCATTACTTTATATATGAGACATTGACATTTTAATATATGGATATCAGCTTTACATTTAGTTATGTATGTTTCTTTCATGAGATGATTGTTATCCTTAAGTATCATTGTGAGTAATGCATGTATGTATGAGATACATACTATTGAGATACGAATTACTATTCTTTGTTACTTAGAACGTGTCACAGTGGATGATGAGACTGGATATCTCATCAGGTTTACACTGTAGCATGATTAACTACCATTGGATGGAGTGATCAATCTCAATCACTAGAGTTTAACTCTTAGTTAATATGCTAGTGCTTATAGTGCATTGACGGACCTGAGCTTTCCTATTGACACTCAAGGCTGTCAATCAGTCGATAGGAACTCATAACTTGTGTAAGGTACGTGTTCTCAATCTTGAGACGATTATGAACACAGACTGTGGATATGACTGCTTTGACTTACCAATCAGTGAGGTCTATAGAAGATCAACACCTGGGTATCTTGGGTATGTCATATTCATAGGGTTGTGAACATATATTGTCAAGACAGAATCTACCCTCTGTTTCAGAGTAAGCATTCCCTTGAGAATGTCACCAAGTCGATTACTGAGTACTGCAGTCTTGTTGATAAGAGTTATCAACATGTTTGGTAATCATTGGAGGTGAATGGGACTCAAGAAATTCAAGAAGTAATCATGATTCAGGTTGACAGTAACAGTTATCCGACTACCTGAATATGATTACGAATGCTGAAGGTAGAGGGACATTTGTATAACACACAAGTCTAGTTATCGTTTCGGATATGTTCTTTTGCGTTGGAGTTCAGTTATCGTTTTATAGTGGAGTAAACGTTAACTGACCAGTTAGTTAGTTTGCTGATCAAAGAGTTTGGTCACGGTAATTAACAAACTGGTCTGAGCCAACAATAAAGAGCCTAGGAGGTCCCACTCTTAGCTCCGCCAGGATACTTGGAAAGACACATGAGGAAGTTGTCAAGACAAGTTCGATCGATTGAAGTATGTTCGATCGATTGAAGTTTTGCCAGTCTCGATCGATCGAGAATTGTTCGATCGATCGAATGTTCGATCGATCGAAGGTCTTCGATCGCTCGAAGTCTAGGTCGGTTCTGGGAATCTATAAATAGGGCATCTGCGTTCTGGAAAAGAAGTTCATCGTTTTTGAACGTCAAAAGCTGCAGAAACTGTTTTAGAGTCCCAAACCTTCTCCTTCCTCTCCATTAGGGTTCCCACCAACCCTAGTCCTTCCTGCGAGCATCCATAGGAGTCATAAGAGTGAAGGCCATCTAGTGGAGGCTGCTGGAAGTTGAAGATTTCAGAATTGGGTTCAAGACACTAAGGTATAAATTCTTGTCCCCTCTTGTACGCATCTATGGAATTGACGAGTAGTAGATCCTAGGCTACCATTAAGCTTTATAACTTGATTTTTCCGCTGCGTGTTTAAAACTTTTAACTTAAACCGGTTTTTCCATAAATTTGGTACCAGAGCCACGCTCGTTTGGATCTATAGATGCATTTTTGGAACACTATATTGATTTGCATGTTGATTTTAGAACTGTTTTTGAAACGGCATTGTCACAGATCTATTTCTGCAGTGTTATCGCAGCAGAGTACAAATCTGTGAATGCATGGGATGCAAGGCCGGTTCGATCAATCGAACATCCTCTGTACTCGAGCGATCGAACATTGATATGTTCGATCGATCGAATGACATTCGATCGATCGAGACAAATTCTTTGTCAGGTTCTCTGTTTCACAGTTTTAAAGTGTTTTGAAATGAAAAGCTTTAATTTTAAAGTATTCTGTAATTTTTTAAATCATTCTGTGAAATAGAAAGTTCAAGCGATTGAACAGAGTTCAATCGATCGAAGGTTCGAGCGATCGAACGGTCTTCGATCGATTGAACTGTGATAGAGAAGTAAGATGTTGTTTTAAGTTCTAATTCAGTATGTAAAGAGTTTATATACTGTGTGAATCAATTAAGTATTCCAATAGTTACATATATTTGTTATGTATGTGTGGATGCGTGTACGACTAACCCTTTTGCAGCTAGTTTAGTCACTATCTCCCATGGCACCAAGACTTTTAAATTTTGTATTTAAACTGCTTGAGATTGGTGCATGTTGTAATTTAAGTTTGGTTTGGTTTTAAGGCATATGTAAAGGGCGCTGCGACTTCAATCCTACGAAAAGGAAAGTCGCACCGGTTTCCCTAGCCTTTTATTTTGTTGTTGCTATTTCTATTTCTAGATAAATTGTAAGCTTCGAAAGAAGCATAGGACAAATGTAATAGAATTAGAAAATCCATGAAGATGGAGCAAGGAGCCATTGTCCATGAAGATGGAGCTGGAGGCGATCAAACCAAAAAGGAGGTTTTATCGAGATAGAGCCATGGGAGATAGAGGCATCGTTTGGATGTCTTTATTTTCTATTTTAGTTTTTGTTTTATGTGCTTGGTTGTGATTGGCATTTAATTATATTGTTACTACTTGCATGCATGTAAAACAAGTTTTCTAAAATAAAATTCAAAAACCATTTCAACACATTAGTAAACATTGGATGTTTATGGGTAATGTGTGGAAATATTTTTTCAAAAGCAAAATCCTTATTTACTAAATCTAGTGGGAGAGGGTCTTATTAATTAATACCCACGATCTTCCATTAACGGTTCACTGTAAGATGAGTGGTGCATTCTGTGTCACCTCGCCAGGGGTGATCATTCCATACGGAGGGTGCATTACTCATTGGTTACTAGATGTGAACTTCCTTTGATAAGATCAATCAGACGTGTTAGAGGGTGACCACCACACGGAGGCGCTACTTGAGACGGTTGTGATTGGATCCTAGTTAATGGTACACACTAGCTAAGCTATGGATAAGGGATCCCACACGGGGCATTATTTAGAAACTTAGAGATCAAAAAGGTTCGGGAGTCATAACTTGTTTTGCAAGAGTTGCATAGCGGACAAGTCTTGATTAATCGAAAAATCGAAAATTGACCACCACACGGAGGCTTTATTCTTTTGTTTCGATATTCCGGCGACTTTGTTTTAAAATAAGAGTTTTAAGGATTCTTTTATTTTAAAATGTCAAATTCTGATATCCATATTTATTTTGTCTTTTGATTTTTACAGTAAATCATAATGTCTGGATCTGCATTTAGTCCACTTGCCACCATACTCACTCAAAACAAGTTAACTGGAAACAACTACACTGAATGGAAATGTAACCTTGACATCGTGTTAACTGCGGAGGATCACATATATGTCCTCACCACCCCAAGCCCTGAAGAACCTGCGGTAAATGCTACGGCAGCTGCCAGACGCGAGTTCGACAAATGGAAGAAGTCGAATGGAATGGCTCGTTGCTATATTCTGGCCTCAATGGCTGGTGTGTTGCAACACCAATTCCAATTGAATGATTCTGCCAGTGACATTATCACATCCCTGAAAAAGATGTTTGGGGAGCATGGCAGGCCTGCCAGACAGGTAGCCATACAAAAGATAATGAGTGCAAAGATGTCGGAAGGGACTCCAGTCAAGGAACATGTTTTAAAAATGATTGGTTATTTAAACGAGCTGGAGACCCTAGGTGCCAACATCGATGCACAGACCCAAGTTAATATGATCCTCAATTCACTATCGCCTTCATTCGCTCAATTTAAACTTAACTATAATATGAATCAAATGAATTTTTCAATGAGCGAATTGATGAGTTCTCTTTTGGCAGCGGAAGGGGTGATCAAACCTGGGGTCAACGTTTTGAACGTTGAGAAAAGCGCTTCCTCTTCCTGATCTACACCGAAAGGAAAGAAAGGGAAGAAGAAGACTAGTACTGGTGGTCCAAGTGTTGGACCGGTCCCTAAGATTGCAAAATCTAAGGGAAAAGGTAAGGGCAAAGGGAAGGTGGGTGGCCAAGGCAAAGGAAAGTGTTTCCAATGCGGAGAGAAGGGCCACTGGAAGAGGAACTGTCCAGAATTCTTAGCTACAAGAGTTCAAGGTATGATTGAATCACATGTGATTGAAGTAAGTTTTATTACGGATACTTCAAACACTTGGTGCATTGATTCTGGTGCGACTAACCATATCTGTAATTCATTGCAGGGGTTCAGATCAACCAGGAGGTGCAGTGATGGGGAAATCGTACTTACTCTAGGTTCTAGTGCAACTGTTTTTGCGGTTACTATAGGAGTCGTAGTTTCAGAATTTCTATGCAATAAAGTTTTGATTTTATCAGATGTACTTTACGTCCCTTCAATGAGACGTAATTTAATTTCAGTTTCTAATTTATCGAATAATGGTTATACTTTTCATTTTGGAACTGAAGTTGTGATTAAAAGAAATAGTTCTTTTATATATTCTGGTGTTAAATCAAATGGTTTGTATGTGATTACTCCCAATATTTCTAAAGATTCTTGCTTGGAACTTAATAACTCAATGGTAACTATACCATCTAAAAGAAAAGAACCTTCCACTAATCCAACAAGGCTTTGGCACATGAGGCTTGGCCATATCAATCTAAATAGGATTGGCAGACTAGTCAAAGAAGGGATCTTAGGCGATTTGGTTCTCGAACCAATGGAAGTCTATGAGTCTTGTTTAGAGGGTAAGATGACCAAAAGGCCCTTTCCCGCAAAGGGCAATAGGACCAATGCATTGTTGGAATTAGTTCATACTGATGTGTGTGGACCAATAAATATTAGAGCAAGGGGTGGTTATGAGTATTTTATAACATTTACCGATGACCACTCTAGGTATGGATATGTGTACCTAATGCAGCACAAGTCTGAAGCCTTTGAAAAGTTCAAAGAGTTTAGGGCTGAAGTGGAGAAGCAATTGGGCTCACATATCAAAGCCATTCGATCTGATCGAGGTGGCGAGTACCTCTCTAATGAGTTTATTGATCACCTCGTACAGAATGGGATTCTGTCACAGTTGACTGCACCTGGCACACCTCAGTAGAATGGTGTAGATGAGAGAAGGAACCGGACTCTTTTAGACATGACTAGGTCAATGATGAGTTATTCAGAGTTGCCATTATTCCTTTGGGGTTATGCTTTGGAAACCGCTGCATACATACTAAATCTAGTGCCAAGCAAATCTGTTCCCAGGACACCACGGGAGATGTGGATTGGGCGCAAGCCTTCTTTGCAACATCTCCGGATATGGGGGTGTCCGGCACATGTGCTGAAAGGAAAGATGAGCAAGTTGGATTCTAGATCAGAAGTATGTTATTTTGTAGGGTATCCAAAGGGTACTTATGGATGGTATTTTTATGATCCAAGAGAACAGAAAGTGTTTGTTAGTACAAATGCTGTTTTCTTAGAGGATGATTATATCATGAACCATAAACCTAAGGGAAGGATAGATCTGAGAGAAATAGAAGGAGAGCCCTCAGTCCAACCCGCAGTTGATAACGATGTAAATCAAGAAAATACCACTTCTTCACCCATTTCTGCACTGGTACCTCATCGTAGTGGGAGGATTATCAGCTAGCCTGATAGATACATGTTCTTAGGAGAAGTTTTTGAAGCTGTCTCCATAGAATCTGAATCTGATCCTGCCACATACGAAGAGACAATGGCTGATGTTGATTCAGATCATTGGGTTAAAGCTATGAAGGCTGAATTAGAATCTATCGATTCTAATCAGGTCTGGGATCTTGTAGGACTACCAGCCAATATTAAACCCATTGGTTGTAAGTGGGTCTACATGAAGAAAAGAGGATCTGATGGAAAGGTTGAGACCTTTAAGGCTAGGCTTGTAGCGAAAGGTTATACTCAGAGGGAGGGCATTGACTATGAGGAAACCTTCTCGCCGGTAGCCATGCTCAAGTCCATCAGAATACTCTTATCCATTGCTGCATGCCTAGATTATGAGATCTGGCAGATGGACGTCAAGACTGCATTCTTAAATGGCAATCTTGAGGAGGACATCTATATGCAACAACCAGAAGGGTTCATAGCTGGTCGGAAAGGTAACTTGGTATGCAAGCTGCAAAAGTCCATTTATGGGCTTAAGCAGGCATCCAGGAGTTGGAACATCCGATTTGACCAAGCGGTCAAGTCGTTTGGTTTCATACAGAATCTGGATGAACCTTGTGTATACAAGAAGTGTGAAGGGAAAGTGATGGTCTTTCTTGTGCTTTACGTTGATGATATTCTACTCATTGGGAATGATGTAGCGGCATTGACAACGGTCAAGGTTTGGCTAGCTAGTACTTTCGATATGAAGGATCTAGGAGAGGCGAGCTATATTCTTGGGATAAAGCTCTTTCGGGATCGCAAGCGAAAGATAATGGGATTGTCTCAAGCTGGTTATATCGATAAGGTGCTAACTAAGTTTTCAATGGATAATTCGAAGAAAGGTTTGTTACCTTTCAGGCATGGTTTAGCATTCTCCAAGGACCAGTGTCCCAAGACACAGGAGGAGAGGAATCGCATGGCAGGAATTCCATATGCTTCGGCAGTTGGAAGTCTCATGTATGCGATGTTGTGAACTAGACCAGATATCTGTTTTACCGTTGGCATGGTTAGCAGATATCAATCGAATCCAGGTCTAGAGCACTAGACAGCCGTTAAGCACATTCTTAAGTACTTGAGAAGGACTAAAGATTACATGCTTATGTACGGCGGTAATGAGTTAATTCCAGTTGGATATACTGACTCGGACTTTATGTCAGATAAAGATTCGAGGAAGTCAACATCCGGACATCTCTTTACCTTGGGAGGTGGTGCTATTAGTTGGAGGAGCATTAAGCAGAATTGCATTACAGACTCAACTACAGAAGCTGAGTATGTGGCTGCTTGCGAAGCCGCAAAGGAAGCTGTTTGGCTCAAGAAGTTCCTTATGGAGCTCGAGGTGGTATCAGCGTCATTGTCACCTATTACACTTTATTGTGATAATAGTGGGGCAGTGGCTCAGTCCAAGGAGCCAAGGAACCACGGAAAAGGGAAGCACGTAGAGCGGAAATATCATCTTATCCGAGATATTGTTCAACGTGGAGATGTGACTGTCTCCAAGATTGCCACCGTTGACAATCTTACTGATCCATTTACAAAGGCTTTGCCACAGAAGGTCTTTGATCGTCATCTAGATAGTCTAGGTCTCAGATGTAATCCTGTATGGTTGTGAGTGCAAGTGGGAGTTTGTTGGGTTTGTGCCCTCAAACCATTACTTTATATATGAGACATTGACATTTTAATAAATGGATATCAGCTTTACATTTAGTTATGTATGTTTCTTTCATGAGATGATTATTATCCTTAAGTATCATTGTGAGTAATGCATGTATGTATGAGATACATACTATTGAGATACGAATTACTATTCTTTGTTACTTAGAACGTGTCACAGTGGATGATGAGACTGGATATCTCATCAGGTTTACACTGTAGCATGATTAACTACCATTGGATGGAGTGATCAATCTCAATCACTAGAGTGTAACTCTTAGTTAATATGCTAGTGCTTATAGTGCATTGACGGACCTTAGCTTTCCTATTGACACTCAAGGCTGTCAATCAGTCGATAGGAACTCATAACTTGTGTAAGGTACGTGTTCTCAATCTTGAGACGATTATGAACACAGACTGTGGATATGACTGCTTTGACTTACCAATCAGTGAGGTCTATAGAAGATCAACACCTGGGTATCTTGGGTATGTCATATTCATAGGGTTGTGAACATATATTGTCAAGACAGAATCTACCCTCTGTTTCAGAGTAAGCATTCCCTTGAGAATGTCACCAAGTCGATTACTGAGTACTGCAGTCTTGTTGATAAGAGTTATCAACATGTTTGGTAATCATTGGAGGTGAATGGGACTCAAGGAATTCAAGAAGTAATCATGATTCAGGTTGACAGTAACAGTTATCCGACTACCTGAATATGATTATGAATGCTGAAGGTAGAGGGACATTTGTACAACACACAAGTCTAGTTATCGTTTCGGATATGTTCTTTTGCGTTGGAGTTCAGTTATCGTTTTATAGTGGAGTAAACGTTAACTGACCAGTTAGTTAGTTTGCTGATCAAAGAGTTTGGTCACGGTAATTAACAAACTGGTCTGAGCCAACAATAAAGAGCCTAGGAGGTCCCACTCTTAGCTCCGCCAGGATACTTGGAAACACACATGAGGAAGTTGTCAAGACAAGTTCGATCGATTGAAGTATGTTCGATCGATTGAAGTTTTGCCAGTCTCGATCGATCGAGAATTGTTTGATCGATCGAACGTTCGATCGATCGAAGGTCTTCGATCGCTCGAAGTCTAGGTCGGTTCTGGGAATCTACAAATAGGGCAGCTGCGTTTTGGAAAAGAAGTTCGTCGTTTTTGAACGTCAAAAGCTGCAGAAACTGTTTTAGAGTCCCAAACCTTCTCCTTCCTCTCCATTAGGGTTCCCACCAACCCTAGTCCTTCCTGCGAGCATCCATAGGAGTCATAAGAGTGAAGACCATCTAGTGGAGGCTGCTGGAAGTTGAAGATTTCAGAATTGGGTTCAAGACACTAAGGTATAAATTCTTGTCCCCTCTTGTACGCATCTATGGAATTGACGAGTAGTAGATCCTAGGCTACCATTAAGCTTTATAACTTGATTTTTCCGCTGCGTGTTTAAAACTTTTAACTTAAACCGGTTTTTCCATCAGAAACTCTATAAATACCCTACCTTTCCTCGCATTGATTTCATTTTGAAAGTCTGTTTACAGATTGTGAGCTTTAAGAGAGGGTTTAAGAGTTCATAAACACTATACACAAATTCTTATGCACACACTTGTTATCACTTACATGGCTTGATCAAATACACACACACCCTCATACAGACACATTTAAAGTCTGGGAGGTAGAGATTCAAGGATCAAGAAGTAATGAGGATGATCATGGCCTTTATCATGTTTTGAAGCATAGTAGAGCTCAAGATCATACATACATATGCATTGTCTTCAATATCATCATCTTTTGCATCAATTTGATCATCTAGATCTTTTGAGTACTCATACTCACTCTTCATTCATAATTTATTAAGTTAATTCATGATCCATGATGTTTCATGTAACATGCATTGAGTTTAAATCGAAGTTATGTTGATGAAATAACCAATATGCTGGTATACTATCAAACCTGAGTGCTCGGACCAATCACAAGCGCTCGAGCCCAATGAACAGTCTAGGCCTGAGTGCTTGAGAGGCACGAGCACTTGAGTTCAGCAGTATATAGACGAAAGGCATGTTTCTTGTTAGGTTTTAGATGATCCATGACATGTATGATGGTACTATTAGCTGTAATAGTTGTACCTTGAGATAATCTTGCTATATATTCTTATATGCGATATATGGAAGTTGTACTTTATGTTATTTATGTGGTACTTTAACAACGAATTACTTATAATGTAAAGAAGAAGGATACTTGAAATTTACGAAGGCAAGCACTCGAGCTCACCTAAGTACTCGAGCCCACTGGATTAACAAAGAATATGTTTTCTATGGTAAGCAAAGGATGAGTTTAACTAGTGAACATATACATACGAGATACATAAACTCTGAAAGTAATGTGAGACGTACGAAAGTACTATATTCCAAGAATAATGCACATAAACGACTTGTACTGCATTCGTTAGTTGATGATGCGTAAGTTACGATAGCAAGAATGTAAACGAGATGATCATGTCCATTGGTCTAGTTCTTATGTTTCGTCCGTGAAAGAGTAATGAGTTCTGTGATGTTGTTGAGATGTCACCATAGCCAAAGGGGCAATGATGGCAAGAGTAGTCGTACCTTATAGATACTGTTTGTTGTGGATGCCATGGTGGCAAGTGTAGTAGTAGTATCTTGTTCGTCCAATATAATTTTCCCCTTCTCCTCGATTTATAAATCTGTCAAGTAGAATATGAGGTGTATGAGTCCAGAATGGGCAGTTAAAGTCAAAGAAGATGAAGAAAAGTAGTTGAAAGTAAGGTTCATCATTGTCATGGAATACCAAAAATAGGTCGCCAACATCGTGCAAGTCCCCAAGAAGGATGGAAAAGTTTGTTCTATGTTGACTTTTGTGATCTGAACAAAACTAGTCTGAAGGATGACTTTTCACTTCCCCACATCAATGTTTTGGTAGAAACACAGTAGGCTATGAGTTATTATCATTCATGGATGGCTTCCCAGGGTACAACCAGATCTTAATGGCACTAGAATACTGAGAAAAAATGACCATCACCATGCTATGAGGGACTTACTACTACAAGGTAATGCCTTTCAGACTTAAGAATGTCGGGACAACCTACCAAATGGTCGCCACTACTCTATTGCATGACATGATTCACAAAGATTTTGAGGTGTACATGGATGACATAATTATGAAATCCAAGGATTGGGAGGGACACTTGGTAGCATTGGAAAAATTCTTTGAAAGATTACGTAAATACAAGATGAGATTGAATCCAAAGAAGTGCACTTTCGGGGTAACTTCTCACGCTAAGGGGGATAGAAGTGGACCCTTCCAAGACCAAGGATGCAATTCATTAGATGTTTAATTTCCAAGCTTACAACTATATGTGATCCCTTGTTCTAGCTACTGAAGAAAGAAGAGTGACCAACGCCAAGCTGCCTTCGATAAAATAAAAACCTACCTTTAAAACCCACCAGTCCTCTCACCTCCTATCCCTCACAAGCCCCGGCTTCTTTACCTCTCTATCTCCGAGAATGCCATAGGTTGTATGCTAGCTCATGAAGGAGAAGAAAACCACTCTGAAAAAGCCATATATTACCTTAGAAAGAGGATGACTGGGTATGAGCTCAACTCTCTACCCTTGAAAAAACATGTTGGGCTTTAGTCTGGTGTACTCGCTGATAATGGCACTGTATGCTAGCCTTTCTAGTTGTTCTCATATCCTACATGGATCCTTTAAAATGCCTTCTCAAAAACCTGCCCTCACCAGTCGTATATCCCATTGGTTACTTTTAATATTCGAATTCAAAATCAAGTACATGACAAGCAAGTCACTAAAAGGGAGAACTATAGCCGAGCATCTCGCTGAGCACGCCATTGATTCTGATGAAAATGGAGACTTCCCATTTCTGGATGAGAACATCATGGAAGTCAAAGAAGACCAATGGAAGTTGTACTTTAATGGAGCAGCTAATATGAAAAGATACAGAGTAGGAATGATTCAGGTATCATTAAATGGGGAGCACACCCCACTGGTAATCAAACTCAATTATAACTCCACAACCAAGACCATTGAGTAAGAAGTCGTAAGGATGGAAGCAACAATAGCACTAAAAGTTCAGAAATTGGATGTCTTTAGGAACTCAAACCTCATTGTATCATAAGCCAGAGGAGAATGGAAGGTAAAAGAAGAAAGGTTGAAACCCTATCATGATCATCTCGATGGACTCAAGAAACAATTCAAGAGCATAGCATTCTTCTACCTGCCCAAAGAGGAGAACCAGTTAGCAGATTTCTTAGCCACCCTAGCATTCATGATCAAAATCCTCATATGTCAAGATGATGCCCTTAGTGATTGAATAGAGATATGAGCCATCATTTAACATGACTGTCGCAATCGAAGAAGAAGAAAGAGAAGTGTCGTGGTGCCGAGATATGTGGAACTTCATAGAGAAATGAGTATATCCCCAAGAATCTACCAAAAAAGGCAAAAGAGCAATCTGAAGATTCGCTGCACAGTTCATCATCTGTGGGGTAAAGCTACTGAGAAAGGATACAATGGTCATAACTTGACATGTCTGTTCAAAAGGGATGCCAGAAGGATGATGGAAGAAATACACGAAGGAGTATGCGTCCCTATATAAATGGTCACATGTTGGCCAAGAAGATCATAAGACAAGGGTACTATTGAATAACATTGGAGAAAGATTGTTGCAAATATGTAAGAAAGTGTCACAAATGTCATATCCATGCGAACAGGATGCATGTACCACCATCTCTACTCTACAGTATGACTTTTCCATGACCATTCTCAATCTGGGGAATTGAAATTATCAGCGAGATTATTCTGAATGCTTTAAATGGGAATCGATACATCCTAGTAGCCATTGACTACTTCACAAAGTGGGTCAAAGCCGCATCCTATACCATGTTAGGAGCCAAGAAAGTGGCCAAATTCATCAAGACGAACCTCATTTGTCTCTATGGAGTCCTGACAAGGAGGGGTATTTGTAAAATACAACCGCGCTAAAAGAAGAAAATACATTAATTTAGTTCACAATTCTTTCATTTATCTGCGATTTGAGTTACAACATCAGTTTCTACACATCATGATTAATCTACAATAAGTTGAGTGTTTTAGCTGTGATTTTTGCAGATGACTGTCGCTGTGTGAATAATTGATTGAGCAGGATAAAAGGGAGTGATTGGCTTTAATGAAGACAATTCAAAGTTGAAAACTAAAGCCCGATCGATCGAGGTCATCTCAAATAATCGAGCATTCGATCGATCTAACTTGTCTCAAGCGATCGAAGATTCTAGGTGTTCAATCGATCGAGAGTTTTTCGATCGATCGAACATGCCTTTTAGCAGAATACGCGCACGCAGCAAAAGACAGGATTTTTAACCCTAGCATGAGGTTCTACTATTTAAACTCATTTTGTAAGCGTCCAAGGGGACGCCCCACTTGTTTTTTATCAGTTTTCATAGAAAGAGGAGAGCTTGTTCTTGTTTTGTAGGTTATTAATCAAGGTTTTACATTGATAGTTGGGATTTTCTTTGGCTTAAACACGAGTTCTTCATTCCAGGTTACTTAGTGATTGTTTATTTATATACCGCACATGCTTAATGGTAGTTAGTGTTTAATCTTACTGTTTGTGTATGCTAGATACGTTAAAATCTCAATTTTTCATAAGTTTTAATGAAAAGCTCACAACCAAACGACACCTTAATGAATCTTTACGTTAAGAACGCATCTGGGACACTCCAGACCATGTTTGAGTAGTCCGAGGTTGGGAAATCACGATGAAACTGTGATTTCAGGTCTCTGCCATGCATTAGGATAATATCTGTGTTCGATCGATCGGAGTTATTTCGATCGATCGGTGCAGAGATATAGTTGATCGATCGAAGACATTTCGATCGATTGGGAGATGATGATTGTCGATCGATCGAAAGCGCATCGATCGATCGAACAGTCAGATTCTTGAGAACATCTAATACAGTATTCCAAGACTTTCTGTTTTAAGAAGTTGTTATCAAACTGTCCCCAAATGCTCAGTTTGTCAAAGAAGTCTTTGAACTTAAGGCCTTAAGGCATTTTCTTTCAATACATTTTGCAAACCACCCTCAATGCTAACATCATTGTAGGTGCAAGTCTTAACTATTGAATTAAACCGCTTTCTTGTATTTCAAACGTAATTGAGATGATATGGTCCCGGTCATGAAAGGGCTTTTAATTCTAGATCTTTAGAGAAGTACGGAATATTGTAGAAGATGTACTCCATTGAGCTTAAACTGCAACTGCATGGTAGATGGCTAGGTCATAGTGGATTCGCGTGATCCCAACACTTTCTTTTATCAAGTAAAACCGTTTTTAAAATTTCGCTTTAGTTAAATAGTAATCATTAGTTAATTTAACTTAGTTGCTTTTAATTTTAATAGTTGTTAATTGTAGAACTTTGTGTTCTACACTTTTTTCCAAAATATTGAATTTTCTTTTCTGTTCGAGTCTAATCTAGGTTAGTTAATTCTCATCCTTCCCTGTGGGATCGACCTGGACTTAATCCAGTTTACTACTTGCACGATCACCTACACTTGGGTGTTGCACAAGAGCGTACAGAAAAATATTCGTGTCAAGTTTTTGGCGCCGTTGCCGGGGAAGGCGACGAGTTAATACTTAGGTTACTTCAATCTATTTCTGTTTTTAATTTCTTTTTCTTTTAGTTCCTTAGGTAAAACACTTTCCTTAGGAACTCTCTTAGTTCATGTCCAACAGTTCCATTGAAGGAATCTTCGAAAATCCACTCTACTTATCAGATTCCTCTAGTTCTGTTAACCCTGTAGCTACTCCTACTGAATCAATGGGTGATAATCAAAGTGAACATGGTGATAATGTGGTTGCACCACTTGATGAGGCGCTACGACCTTTATGCGATCTCATGCAACCAGAACACGCACCTATGCCTTCTTGCATTCTAATCCCACCACATGCTGGCGAATTTCAATTTCGCAATGGGATGATCCAACTTCTTCCCACCTTTCATGGGATGGAAAGTGAGAAGGCGTACTTACATGTCAAGGACTTCGAGGATGTTTGCAAAACATTCTCACAGAATTGTCCTGTGGATGTGACACGTCTTCCTTTTACCTTGAAGGATAAAGCAAAGGCGTGGTTACTCACTTTAAAACCCAATTCAATTTTCACCTGGCATGCAATGAACACTGCATTTCTAAACAAATTTTATCCAACTCGCATGACCACTGACCTTCAATGCCAAATTAATTCCTATAAACAAAAGAGCAATGAAACCTTCACTCAAACATGGGAGCGTTTCAAAGATTTGCTTCTCTCGTGCCCACACCATGGGTTTGAGAAATGGCAAACTATCAGCTTCTTTTATAATGGGTTGAATGGTGAAACGAAAAAATTGGTGGAAACCATGAGTTCAGGTCCCTTTCTCCATAAAAACACCGAAGAGGCTGAAGCCCATTTTGATTGGTTGGCTGAATACGCTCATGAATGGTCAAATTCGGATGATGTCTCACGCTCACAGATATCCTGTGTAGAAGAGAAAAGCCTATACCAACTAAACAGTGAAGATCACCTCATGACTAAATATGAAGAACTAGCAAAGAAAGTACAGGAGTTAGGCATGAAAGGAGGAAGTTCAGTGCAGAATTTGCCTGAAGAACCATACAGCACATGCAATATGTTGGGACATACTACTCAATATTGTCCTAATGTGCCGTATTTTCAAGAACAACCCCCCATGGAAATGAATGCCATGCAAGGGTATAGGGGGGCAGGGAATTCCTATAACAACAATAATTCACAAAACAATAACAATCGATGGAATCACCCTGGTTTTGATTGGAAAAATGATGCTGGAACACAAAATCAACATCAACAACAACAGCCCTATAACAATAACCAATATCAAGGGCAATACAATAGGCAGTCCGAGCCGTACAATCAAAATAGATTTAATAATTACAACCAAGTGCAACACTCCAATAATCAACATTCTAATGTGTACGTGCCACCGCACAAAAAGGTGCAAGAGGAAGATCCTCTCTCTAATGTCAACCTAACTCAACAATTAATTCAAATGATGAGTAAAATGTCTGCGACATTAGATAGGATGGATGCACGTCAAGAGGGATCGGGCGGAACATTTCCTGCCCAACCACTTCAAAACCCTAAGGGATACAATAATGGTCCCCCGAATCACGAACAAGCAAAAGCCGTGACGACTCTGAGAAGCGGCAAGATTATAGAGAAAAATATGCTTACCTCTACCCCCGAAGAGTATGAGGAGGACGAAGTGGTCAATACACATAAACCTTCCACTCAAGAAGAGGATCCCACTATTAGTAAAGAACCATTAGAAACGAATATTGAAGCCCCTAAAGAAGTGGAAGAAGTTGAGAGAATGCCTGGAAAGGAACCCATTAATGATGAAGTACCAAAATGCCCTTTTCCCGCGCCTTACTCTCAAAGGTTAAAGAAACCCAAAAATGAGGCAATGAATCAGGAGTTCTTGGAATTATTCAAACAAGTTAAAATCAATCTCCCACTCCTTGATGCTATAAAACAAGTGTCGGCCTACGCTAAGTATCTCAAAGACTTATGTACGGTAAAAAGGAGGCAAAGTGTAAAGAAACACGCTTACGTCGCTTGCCAAGCAAGTGCAATTATCCAAAATGAGTTGCCTCCTAAACTCAAAGACCCCGGCACTCCCACTGTCTCATGTCAAATTGGGAATCAAAAGATAGATAACGCACTCCTCGATTTAGGAGCTAGCGTAAACCTTCTGCCATACTCAGTTTATAAACAGCTAAGGTTAGGTGAATACAAACCCACCCGAGTTGCATTGCAATTGGCAGATAGGTCTGTTAAATACCCAAGAGGAGTTCTGGAAGACGTCCTTGTTCAAATAGACTCATTTGTCTTCCCGGTCGATTTTGTCATCTTAGACACCGAACCTGTGTCCAACCCAGGCTCACAAATCCCGGTCATTTTTGGACGTCCGTTCCTAAACACAATAGATGCCACAATAAAGGTGAGAAGTGGTATAATGACCATCGTATTCGGGAATATGACGTTAAATGTCAAAATTTTCTCAAATCCCCGACCTGAAGAATACGATGATGAGGAGGAAGTGAATTACATCAACACGGTCATAGAAGATGAGGCCAATTTTGTTGAGTACAAAGATCCTTTGGAGGTAGTCGTGTCACAATTTGATGCTATCTATCAACCTAAAGAGTCTACGCCATTGGATGCTATTTTAAATCACACTTGCCTCATGTTGGATACACTAGAGGAGGATAGATTTGAGTGCATGTGGGTAACACCCTATGAACCACTGCCGCCCAAAACAAAGCTAGTTATGCCCTCGAACATACAATTCCCCGAATTGGAATTAAAGGAGCTTCCAAAAGAGCTCAAGTATACCTTCCTAGGGACTGAGAAGACTTATCTTATCATAATCTCGTCTACTTTAAATTCTGAACAAGAGGATAGGTTAATCGAGGTGTTAAAACAACATAAGGGAGCATTAGGATGGACTATTGCCGACCTCAAAGGCATAAGCCCATCTGTATGCACCCATAAGATATATTTGGACGAAGACGCTAAACCTTCGCGACAAATTCAAAGGCGTCTGAATCCCAACATGCAAGAAGTAGTCAAAAAGGAAGTTCTAAAACTACTTGATGTTGGGATCATATATCCAATATCTGACAGCCCTTGGGTTAGTCCAACCCAAGTAGTGCCAAAGAAGGCAGGCATAACGGTCATACCGAATAAAGATGGTGAATTAGTATCAACACGCATTCCCACTGGATGGAGGATGTGTATTGATTATCGAAAACTGAACACCGTGACCCGAAAAGACCATTTTCCCTTACCTTTCATGGATCAAATGCTAGAACGAGTAGCGGGTCATAAGTACTACTGCTTCTTGGAAGGATACAGTGGGTATAACCAAATTGAAATCGCTCCTGAAGATCAGGAGAAGACTACGTTCACGTGTCCATTCGGTACTTTCGCTTACCGTCGTATGCCATTTGGCTTATGTAATGCACCTGCTACTTTTCAGCGGTGCATGTTAAGCATATTCAGCGACATGGTCGAACAAATACTCAAAGTCTTTATGGATGAATTTTCTGTGTTCGGCCATAGTTTTGAAAATTGCTTAAACAATCTTGAACGTGTGCTAGCAAGATGCGAGGACAAACACCTAGTACTAAATTGGGAAAAGTGTCAATTCATGGTGACCAAGGGAATTATCCTCGGCCACATCATTTCTGATAAAGGTATCCAGGTTGATAAAGCTAAAATCGATATAATCTCGAATCTGCCTGTCCCGCGGACAGTCAAAGACATTCGATCTTTTCTGGGGCATGCGGGATTTTATCGTCGCTTCATCCAAAATTTTAGTGCGATATCCCGACCATTGTGTCAACTCTTAGTCAAAGACACACCATTCGAATGGTCGGAAAACTGTCACACATCTTTTGACGCACTAAAAGAACACCTTACCTCCGCACCGATAATCCAGGCACCCGACTGGGGTTTGCCTTTCGAACTAATGTGCGACGCTAGTGATTACGCCATTGGTGCAGTCCTAGGACAAAGGAAGGATAATAAGCCTTACGTAATCTATTATGCCAGTCGTACACTTAACGAGGCTCAAATGAACTATACAACTACTGAAAAAGAGCTCCTGGCAATAGTATTCGCTTTGGACAAGTTCAGGTCATATCTGATAGGGTCTCCAATCGTCTATTTTACGGACCATTCGGCCCTCAAGTACCTGCTATCTGAAAAAGATGCGAAACAAAGGCTTATCCGTTGGATACTCCTACTCCAAGAATTCGATATAACGATCAAAGATAAAAAGGGAGTAGAGAATGTGGTCGCCGACCATTTATCTCGGTTAACTTTTGTTGACAACACTGAACCCACACCGATAAAAGACGAATTCCCAGATGAGCAGCTGATGACTGTTTTGTGTTTGCCCTGGTATGCTGATATAGTAAATTATCTTGCCACGGGAGAAACCCCAAGTCATTGGTCCAAACCAGATAGGAAGCGGTTCCTCTCTTTCGCACGTCATTTTTTCTTCGATGACCCGTACTTATTCAATTATTGTGCTGATCAGGTCATCAGACGTTGCATCCCAAATGAGGATATAACCGTCATTTTAGCATCATGCCATTCTGAGGCATGCGGTGGCCATTTTGCATCACAAAAGACCGCGCAAAAAGTTCTACATAGTGGTTTCTACTGGCCCACCTTGTTCAAGGACGCTTATGCTTTCTGCAAAATGTGCCAACGCTGTCAACAGCTTGGTACAATTTCAAAAAGGAACTCCATGCCCTTAACCCCTATTATCACGATTGAAATATTTGATTGTTGGGGCATAGACTTCATGGGCCCGTTCCCTAAATCAAATAACTGTGAATACATACTCCTAGCTGTGGAGTACGTGTCAAAATGGGTGGAAGCGATACCAACAAGACGCAATGACCACAAAACAGTGATGTCCTTTCTTAAGGAACATATTCTATCGCATTTTGGAACCCCAAAAGCCCTAATAAGTGACCAAGGCAAGCATTTCTGCAATAGGCCTTTGGAGTCACTACTTAAGAAATATGGGGTCAGCCACAAAATCGCTCTCTCCTACCATCCACAAACAAATGGGCAAGCAGAGTTAGCTAACCGAGAAATCAAGCATATTCTCGAAAAGACGGTTAGTTTCAACAGGAAGGATTGGGTTTACAAACTGACTGATGCATTATGGGCTTACCGCACGACTTTCAAAACGAATCTGGGGATGTCTCCGTATAGGCTAGTTTACGGAAAAGCATGTCACCTCCCTGTCGAAATCGAACACAAAGCTTATTGGGCGACACGCTCATTAAACTTTGATATTAAAGAGGGAGGGCATCTTCGAAAACTCAAATTGGCTGAATTGGAAGAAATACGTCGAGATGCATACGACAACGCTCGATTACATAAGGAAAGGTTGAAGGCTCGCCACAATAGAACAATTTATCGTAAATCATTCGAGCCGGGGCAGAAATTCTTGTTGTATGACTCTCGCCTCCACCTTTTCCCAGGCAAACTCCGATCCCGGTGGACAGGACCATTCATAGTCAAATCTGTCTTTCCACATGGGGCAGTCGAGCTGATAAACCCCAAGAACGATGCAGTTTTCAAGGTCAATGGCCAAAGGCTAAAACCGTTCTTGGAGAATTTCCAAACAGAGGCTGAGTTCATCCAACTGGATGAACTCAACTACTCTTGATCTCAAACGTTAAGCGTTTCTTCACGTTGTTGTTGTATATCTTTACTTTTGATGTTTTTTAAATTTTTAAAATTCTTTCTATCTTTCTCTACAAGTGATTTTTGATTCTAATCTGCTGTTTCATATTATCTCTCCTATGCAGGCATTTCAAGATGAGAGATGATGATATCCATTCTATAGGGTTATGGGCTGATTCTGAATACCAGAACCCACCTTGGACTGCTGATGAGATAGCATTCTGCTTATCTCCTTACCAAGGACCAGGGGCAGATGATGTGGTGGACCTGACCTATGGATACATCCCTTATGATCCTGCTCTCCTCCAAATTAACCCCTTCGAGCACATGGACCTCTCTAGAGAGGAAGGAGAGCCTGAAGGGTACGCTGTTGGGGAAGTGGATGATGCACTATTGGAGCAATGGGAAAATGACTCCATATGGGAACCATGGGACGAAGAGGACCTACAAGATGTGGTGCCCGAACGCCACAATGCGGTATTCACTTTTGTCGATGACTTCCTTGTCATCGCAGTGGTTCCTTACATTTATGTGCACCTGAGCTATTTGCTGTTCCAGCTCCAGTGCCCGTTACCTGCTAGTGCACATGGGTGTCTCATGCCAATAGTGAGGTTAATTCGTTGTCACTTGTCTTTCTCTTGTTTTCTTTATTTAGTTATTTCTTTCTGTTGTCGTTTCCTTTAAGTCTTATTTAATTCCTTTTCTTTTTGTTGTTTTCATTTGGTTTTTCCTTTGTCAGGATTGTCATTATGCATCCACCGGTACCACCGTTCTTCCTGCCACATCAACTTTTTCATGGCTTTGGACCATACATAAGGTCCCCAGACACTCCACCGCAAGAGGAAAGTCCGTTGTACAATTCCACTCCGTTATCCGCGTCTCCAACGGGATCACCTCTTGCATGGGCATTCAATTCCTTAGAGAGTTTAGACTTGCTCGATGATGTCCTGACTGCTTTCCGACTGTTCTGGGAAAGGGAATCATCCTGTTTGGACTCCACATGCGAAGATTTAGCGGGGAATGAAGCAATGGTGGAAGAAGGAATCTTCTTGCTTGATGATTAGTGTTCACTTCAATTGTATTTCGTCATTGGTCTTTCTGTTATCAATTGAAGTGTAATCCTAGACAAATAATATTATTGGTTCTAGTTTTATTTTCGTTTTCTTTAATTAAATAAAGCCTTGAATACCAGTTCGGGGCAATAATGTTGCAATATGGATGCTATTAAAAAGTTTAATTTAAATAAAAATTGCAATTTTCTATTGTGAGGATGAGTTTTTGGCTTACATGTCCTGTCAATGCATTGTTTCTATCATTTCCTGTATATCCAAAATAACTTGGGTTAGTTGGGGGTACGTTGTGTCTAAATTCTGTGATGTTTTGGAAGGTCTAGGTTCGATCGATCGATCGATACATTCTCGATCGATCGACAGTATCACTTTCTCAAGCGCTTGAAATTATCTCCATCGATCGAATGTTCGATCGCTCGAAACATTCTCGATCGATCGAGACTTGTATTTAAACGAGGAGTCCAGCGTACACTTCATCAGTTCTCTTCATCTCTCTCTCCCTTCGAGCGCTCGGCGACAGCGGCAATTTGGGGCGATTCTCATCAACCCCCTACTACCACACCATTTTTGGGAAGCCCGGGTCCCTTCACTCATCCTATTCGTCATCATCAACTCCTCCCCCGGCCACTTATCCCGAGGTAAGGCCACGAGCACCCCCCTCTTTCCATTTTCGTTCGAATATAATGGGGGTGCCCCAATTGGTCATTTGACTATTTATCTCTTAGTTTCGCACCTTGTTTCTTAGAGTTCTTTTATTTTCCGTTCGTGTTCTTGTCATTGCCGCATCTCTGTTCTCGATCGATCGAGAGGGTTCGAGCGATCGAAGCTGTGCCTTGTTCGATCGATCGATAAAAGTTCGATCGCTCGAACTCTGGCAGTTTCTTTGTTTTCTTTTCAATTCCTGTTTTTAATTGTCGTTATCTTTTCTTTTCCATTTCAGGATCTTCACAATGAACCCTGTTACAGGGTATCACAGGGAGAAGCCCTTTGACCTCGCCATTCCTAACCTGGTCCCACATCACGGCTTCCGGAACACCCCCGACCGCCAGTGGTTCACGTGCTATTTTCAGTCCCGAAAGGTCATGATTGAGAGACCACTCGAGACGGCATGGCTCACTACTCCCTGGTATCTCGCCCGCCTCTAAGCCATGCCACTCTGGTACGATTTGCTCTCTCACGCGAAGAGAGTGAATCTGTCATGGATCCGCGCGGCTTGTGCGACGATGATTAGAGATCCTGATGCCGTATTCACACTACGATCATTCTTTCACGGCCGGGAGATTGTGTTCAGTCCAGCCACCATCTCAGCTGCTCTAGGAGTCCCGGAGGTGCCCGATTGTGTATGCCCGCACTGTGCTGACACGCCAGTACTCCCACCGATTACAGTCATTCGAGAGCTCACCGGGGGTGCATTACTGAGCTGGGATGGTATATCCCTTATTGCTGACGTGTATCTGTCTGATAATTATCATATGCTCCACCTGGCCCTAAGCAATTGCTTGTTGGTGACCTCCTACAGGGAGAAGATTGCACCCTGGTATGCACACGTGTTATATGCCATAGGGACGGGGTTACCAGTCTGTTTGCCGCGCCTATATATTGACTTCATGAGGCATCCCACTCGCTACATTGCTGCCAAGAAGCACCTGAAAGGTGCTTGGGCCATTCACAGGGTGATCGAGCAGGCTGGCCTCGTTCCCTTACCTAATGACGCGTACTCTCAGGCTCGCAGTCGGTTTGGCGAGACAGCTTCTTGCCGATCGGATGCTCAAAAGAGGAAAAGGAAGGGTAAAGGAAAAGCGAAGGTTGGTCAGAAGAGGAGGAGAGCTGATGGCACCGATACTGAGGGTGCAGCTTCAGGGACGCCGACAGAGGCTGAGGAGCTTGATTCTGATGATGAGGTTGATCCTTTGGTGGAGGTTGCACAGTTTGAGCTGAGACAGCGATCTCAGGCTTAAACTCAGGCCCAGGGAGAGTCTTCGTCACCTGTGCCTCTCCCGACTGTTCATGAGTTATTATTGGAGGATAGAGAGGCTCGGATCAGACTCGAGGGCCGGGTGGATGACATGACGACATTGCTCGAGGCCATTCTTATTCAGTTGGGGGTTGACCAGTCATTACGTACTCCCCCATCTACCACTACTCCCCCTACTGCACATACTACCGCTGATCCATCCACAGCTGATCCCCCACCGCCACCTGCTGATCCTGCTGCACCATCGTCCTCAGCGGCACCACCTTCTGCGAAGGCCCCACTTCCACCACCTCCAGTCATGACTGAGAGTGACCCGGCGACGGCCCGTACTGTTGCTGAGGGTGGAGTTTAGGATACCCCCGATGCGCCGATAGAGATATTATCCGATGTCGCGGATGATGTTTAGATCTTGTTGTTGGGAGTGTTTGGAGAGTTTTGTTGTATTTTCTTTTTCTTATTTCTATCTCTCTGCTCTCCTCTTATGTCTTTTGGATTGTAGTTCTGTGGTGCTATACGTGGATGTTCGGTTTTGTTGGTTAGGTTGGTTTGTTTACATTTTATTATCACTGCTCTGTCATTTTCATTGTCTTATCTTTCCAGTGATGTTTTTGTTATTATTTATAGATCATATGCTTGTTTTATCCATTTTCTATTTTTTTGATCTTTGCTGCTTGGAGTGTGTATGCTTTCTGTCTAGGTTGTTACTGTTACGATTCTTATGATGCTATTTCAGGTGCTATCTCTCTCTCTATTTTTGAAAATCAACTTCTGAGATCATCGCAATTTTCAGTTGGGGGTAGGATATAGATAGATAATCACCTGTGCATATTATTTACTTAGCAATCTGGATCGCTCTTTCTATTGCAAACATCATACAATCTCCATTTTTATTTAAGTTAACAATACAAAAATTTTTCAAAAAGTTTCAAACTATTAACAAAATTTTTGAATTAAATTGGTAGAAAATTTTTAAATGTTCACTTCTGTTTAGCTGTTATCATGCGATGATACATTCATGTTAATCTCATCCTTTTATGAATTTATTCACGCGTTTTTCTAATATCACTAAGACGAATGCATATGTTGACCATTCTAGTATCCAACATTCATTTACACGCGTTAATAGCTATACTGAAAACTTAAATAAGAGTAATACGATTGTTATGCTTTAAGGAATAAATAGTGGAAACTAATGACCCTTAGTGAGCTTTTGAGCCCAAACTTCAATTCTGAGGGACTTATCACAATAAATTCGAATTGTTCTTCTTGAATATACTTTAAATTCGTTGAATAGTCTCAAATTTTCGTCATGTAGGCTGCTTATTAGAGGAGAACGTTCAGGATTTACCAATTAAAACTCAATGAACACTAAAGTGCTAAAACTAAGAAGTTAAGAAAAATGATTTAAGCCATCGTTATTCATTCTTTACCTTTTTCGTATACCTGTATCAACATCCAAGAATCCCTTAACCCCACACCAATTAAATGCTGCCAATATGAAAGCCTAAAACCCTTCATCTGATACTTTAACATCTATAAACTCGATTGCACATCTAACGTGATCAAAATTATTGAAGTAGGTGACGAGAAGGGAGTAGTTGTGGGAAGGACGTTATAAAAAAAAAGGGAGGAGTAAAAAGAAATAAACGTATATGAGAATAGAGGATGGTTGGAATAAAGAAGAAATAAATTAGTCTCTATCACATGCTAAGGATGTGCAATTCTCGCCCCTCTTATCTCTATTCTACTAAATAAAAGCCGAAAAGTCAAAGTCTTATTGATTTTTAACAAATTAGTTTGAATATGAACGTGTAATTTGAAAATCCGCGGTATTTCGCTCCTCTAGTAAGTAGTATTCCTTTCATGAGACTATACACTCTAAATGTCGTCCTTTATCGAGTTAGGTGTGAAACACTAGTAGCCAGAACATCATTTTTATTAAAGTTTCACACCATGAGCGGTCATTTCTAAACAAGTTTCTGTGAGAGGTTCATTTGTGAGTGCAAACCCATGTGAGAATTGAGTTGAAACTACAAGTTCCAAGGGTATGATAGTCTAAACAACTCTAAACTAAGTTGAATGCATAGCTGTTGATTTCACACACACACGGATACATGAATGGAATGCATATGTATATTTATCTTGGTGTCAGGAGGAACACGTGGATTTCTTCATGGTTTGTATGAGGTTGATATATTTTCTAGAGCTAAAATTGATAGTCAAAAAGGGGAATGTTTAAAAGTTATTCTATATCTTTTTGAGCTTAATCAGAGAATTTTGTGGGTTTATTCACTGCAAACCCTCACGAGACAACACTCGTCCACTAGGGGAACCTAGGGGTTTAACGGCTTGTTGCATTTGCTAAATGCAACCGCGATTCCTGCGAAAGTGAGTAAGGTAGTGTCTCTTTCTAATTAGATTAGTTTGCTTTAGTTTTATTTTTGTTTATTTTAGTCGTTATAGTAGTAGTTAGTTTGTTTTATTTTCGCTTTATTGCTGGGGACTAGCAACTCGCTAGTTGGGGGTTGTGACAAGCGGTGGTATTTGTAAAATACAATCGCGCTAAAAGAAGGAAATACATTAATTTAGTTCACAATTCTTTCATTTATCTGCGATTTGAGTTACAACATCAGTTTCTACACATCATGATTAATCTACGATAAGTTGTGTGTTTTAGCTGTGATTTTTGCAGATGACTGTCGCTGTGTGAATAATTGATTGAGCAGGATAAAAGGGAGTGATTGGCTTTAATGAAGAAAATTCAAAGTTGAAAACTAAAGCCCGATCGATCGAGGTCATCTCAAGCGATCGAGCATTCGATCGATCTAACTTGTCTCAAGCGATCGAAGATTCTAGGTGTTCAATCGATCGAGAGTTTTTCGATCGATCGAACATGCCTTTTAGCAGAATACGCGCACGCAGCAAAAGACGGGATTTTTAACCCTAGCATGAGGTTCTACTATTTAAACTCATTTTGTAAGCGTCCAAGGGGACGCCCCACTTGTTTTTCATCAGTTTTCATAGAAAGAGGAGAGCTTGTTCTTGTTTTGTAGGTTATTAATCAAGGTTTTACATTGATAGTTGGGATTTTCTTTGGTTTAAACACGAGTTCTTCATTCCAGGTTACTTCGTGATTGTTTATTTTATATACCGCACTTAGTTAATGGTAGTTAGTGTTTAATCTTACTATTTGTGTATGCTAGATACGTTAAAATCTCAATTTTTCATAAATTTTAATGAAAAGCTCACAACCAAACGACACCTTAATGAATCTTTACGTTAAGAACGCATTTGGGACACTCCAAACCATGTCTAAGTAGTCCGAGGTTGGGAAATCGCGATGAAACTGTGATTTTAGGCCTCTGCCATGCATCAGGATAATATCTGTGTTCGATCGATCGGAGTTATTTCGATCGATCGGTGCAGAGATATAGTCGATCGATCGAAGACATTTCGATCGATTGGGAGATGATGATTGTTGATCGATCAAAAGCGCATCGATCGATCGAACAGTCAGATTCTTGAGAACATCTAATACAATATTCCAAGACTTTCTGTTTTAAGAAGTTGTTATCAAACTGTCCCCAAATGCTCAGTTTGTCAAAGCAGTCTTTGAACTTAAGGCCTTAAGGCATTTTCTTTCAATACATTTTGCAAACCACCCTCAATGCTAACACCATTGTAGGTGCAAGTCTTAACTATTGAATTAAACCGCTTTCTTGTATTTCAAACGTAATTGAGATGATATGGTCCCGGTCATGAAAGGGCTATTAATTCTAGATCTTTAGAGAAGTACGGAATATTGTAGAAGATGTACTCCATTGAGCTTAAACTGCAACTACATGGTAGATGGCTAGGTCATAGTGGATTCGCGTGATCCCAACACTTTCTTTTATCAAGTAAAACCGTTTTTAAAATTTCGCTTTAGTTAAATAGTAATCGTTAGTTAATTTAACTTAGTTGCTTTTAATTTTAATAGTTGTTAATTGTAGAACTTTGTGTTCTACACTTTTTTCCAAAATATTGAATTTTCTTTTCTGTTTGAGTCTAATCTAGGTTAGTTAATTCTCATCCTTCCCTGTGGGATCGACCTGGACTTAATCCAGTTTACTACTTGCACGATCACCTACACTTGGGTGTTGCACAAGAGCGCACAGAAAAATATTCGTGTCAAGTCCCTCGAGAGATTATTTCAGACAACGGAAGTCACTTCAAAGTAGAAGTCAGGGGTTTGTTTTAGAAATACAAGATCACCTATCATAAGTCATCACCGTACAAGCCATAAACCAATGGGGCAATCGAAGTCACGAACAAGAATGTCAAAATCATACTACAAAAATTATCCGATACATACAAGGATTGGCACAAGAAGATACCACTCGCGCATTGGGGATATAGAACATCAATAAGGATGTCTATAGAAAGTGACTCCTTATTCACTGGTATATATGGGACGGAAGTAGTACTCCCGGTAGAGATAGAACTACCTTCACTACAAATAATGGCCGAATGCAAAATTTTAGAATCCGATTGGCTATGGGAAAGGTAAAAAGAGTTGGCACTCGTAGATGAAAAGTGCATTGCGGCAATTGACCATGTTCGAACCTTTTAAAAAGGATAGCCCGTGTTTTCAATAAAAGAGTTTGTCCAAGGAAGATAGTTAAAGGTGACATTGTCCTTAAGGAGCTGCGAGCCTCGATCTTCGATCCACGAGGAAAATTCAAACCTAAATGAGTAGGGCCCTACATCGTCAAAACTATCCTTTCTGAAGGAGCAGCCTATCTCATGGACCTCGACGACATCAAATTTAAAGAAGCAATAAATCTTGATTGCCTCAAAATGTACTATGCTTTAATTTAACACGTTTCTTTCTAACCTTAGCTTGAACTATGCTCGACCTGATTCCCACTCAAGGATACATAGGCAACCTCTTTGGTTTGGTTATCCTACCCACAAAAAATAACTCCTTTCTTTCCATCCTTGGCCTGGACTATGTTGGACTTGATCCCTACTCAAGGGTACGTAGGCAGACTTTCTAAAAGAAAAAGAAGGATGGCTCGCTAGGTCGAAAACCCGAAAAGGCACCTAGGTAAAAGTTAGAGCTATATCCAAATAAAGCAATAACAAAATAAAGAAAAGAGCTCGCTAGGACACTTCATTGGTGCCTAGGCACAAATTATGAGCATCTGAGAGAAATAAAGTTACGGTCCTTGCCATAACCCACAAACCACCCTTCACACTAGGGACAAACTTCAGCCACTTGCCTCATTTTCCCAAGCCTCTCCTAAACTAGGGGCAAACTTCGGTCACCTACCTCATTTGCCTCAAAACCATCTACTTTCCAAACTAGGAGCTTCATTTATACCTGCCTCATTTGCCTACAAACCACCTAGGTACACCCAAGCAAATACTAAAGCAACACCAAATCAAAGCCTTTGCAAAGGAAATGTTTGAAATCATAAAGCCAAGATGCATGCTTTAAAGGTTCTCAAAGTAATCTAGATTAATCAATAAACAAACTTTAAATATTACATAAGAAGGGGGCCCTGGAAAGAAGAAGAGTCCCTTGGTTGAAGGCGATGTCCAGGCCATTTAGAGTTTCAGCTAAGACCATAGCCATAGGATTCCTACCCAACTTCAGTCCACGATAAACATTTACCAAGGCACAGGAAGTGCTCGAGAACAGAAAGAGCAAAGTCATACACAAGTTCAGAATAGCTCTACGGGTAGCATCATAAATTCTAGCATCTCTGGGATTAGTGTAATTAGAAATGATAGATGCAATGTCGAGAACTTCACCCTGAACCAGCCGACGAGGGATAACAGTAGAGCAGTAAAGATATTCATCTAAACCATGAGTAGGACTAGGAGTATTAGCAAGAGGAAGAATCAAATCTGAGTCATGATCAAAGTCAAGGATAGTGAAGAAGTCCTCGAACATGGGAGACACATCTCCAGGCCACTGCAGTTGAAAACATGATTTACCGAATTCTAGTGAGCAGTAATAGCACGCATGAACTCAGTATTCGAGGCCATTTGATTGAGAGAATAAATTAGTGAGGCCATAGCTGAAGAGATTGATCTGTTCGAACCAATCCATAATGTCCAACCAAACAATAAGATGAGTGGGATCATACACTACCATATCCTCTGTCCAAGCTCTAGTAAAATTCAAAATTTTGATAGCACCTCCACGTTTCACAAACTATCCCACCTGGAAGGCAAACGCACTCACTATTACAAAACTGCCATTGCAATAGCATCAATAATCACAAAATCATAGTACAAATATATAACATCACACGATCACCAACTAAAACAAGCACACAATTGTGCCTCCAAACCCAAAACTATCTGGCCTAAAGGCAAAACATCACAATGTCAAGTCAAAGGTGATAAATCATTCTACACGTCATCCGCCATCTACAAATCTCACAAATATAATGGTATAACCCAATCGAAAACATAAAATGGAGATAAAACAAAAGTCCCAGCTCAAGAGACCTCAATTTTCTTCCCCATCATCCATAGGGCTGCTTGGAGTGTATGTTGGCGATGGCCTTCTACCGCCCCTGCACCTTGTCTTAGACCTAGATTTGCCAGCACTAGTCCCAGGGTAGATACATAGGGAACAAAAATAATTAGTCATGAACTAACAGAATTTTAAAACATAGTTGAGTCAAAAATGTACAAAAGACACCATCTGAGCAGTGGCAAACTGTCACATACCGTCCATCTGCCAAAGACAAAGCCCCAGGTTAGAATTTCATAACCTTAAGAGGCATAAAATTAGAGACATACCCGATGGTCTCACTTGAGGACCAAGGACTATAAGCTAGCCACCAAGGCATTACCCTCCTTAGCGTAACTCTATGGAATGTTGAGAACACCTATGATCGGGAGAGAACTAATCCTATTTATACGCCTTAACGAGCATTTG
This sequence comes from Hydrangea macrophylla, assembly GCA_033977485.1. Classification (NCBI taxonomy): domain Eukaryota; kingdom Viridiplantae; phylum Streptophyta; class Magnoliopsida; order Cornales; family Hydrangeaceae; genus Hydrangea; species Hydrangea macrophylla. The sequence continues at coordinate 52,213,396 of CM066991.1, read as the reverse complement.
TTAGTACCTTTTTATCCTATTTTTGTATATTTTTACTCTGTTTTCTAGTTTCTGACAGGTTTTGGAAGAAATCAACTAAACCAGGCTAAACAGGGTGAAAAAGCATAGTTGAAGAAGCTGAAAAATCCAAGTCGCGCGCGCGGTCTGCGGGCGCGAAAATCAGAGAATCGCTCGCGCGAGAATCCAGAAACCGCTCGCGCGATCCGCTCACGCGAGACCCCCAATAACTCGCTCGCGCGATCCGCGCGCGCGAAGGACCAAACGTCGCGCTCGCGCGACCCGCTCGCGCGATATGCCCAAAAACCAAAGTTGCGTATTTCAGTGTACTGAAGACTCCTGTGCAAACGAGACTGCTAAACGACGTCCAGACTGTAAATTACATGCGTTTCAGTTCGTTTCGGGTTAGGAAGCCTTCCAAAGCTTGTACAAACTCTATATAAACTCCAAATTTACTCAATTATGGGGTTGGCAATTATTATACACACATTCTACAACCATACTTCCAGCCATTGAAGAGAGGGAAGCAAGGAGAAGAAGAAGAAGACCAAGGGTTTCCATGGCCTCCTCCATCAACCTCTTGCTATCTACTACTTCCATGGACGGCTAGATCATAGATCTAGGGTTTCAATGAAGCCCTAGATGAGTAATAGGGTTTTATTTATGCTTTTATTTTAGTTTTATTATGTATGGATGACAGTCACATGTTTAGAGGATTTTTATAAATAAATCGTACTACTATTGATTAAATCGTTGCTTTCAGAATTTATTCTTGTCTTAGATCTATTTTGACTGTGATGTGCTCAACGATCTATTCTTGCTGTGCTTGTTTAGGTTGTTTACATGTGATGGTGCTCTATTGATTCGTGCTATCAAGTATCCGAATAGTCCATGCCTAGGTTAGACGGATTAGATCACAACCCTAGTTTAGTGTGAGATAATTCGTGCTATCCGCAGATGGATTATGTTGGTGCTTGAACCATGATTATCTTCTTGTCGGAGGAATTGGGCTTGTAGCTACAATTCCCCATATTCATCCAACGTAATAAGCTAAAGTAATTCATAAATATTCCTATTATGAAGCTAGTGGTGGATTTGCAATCCTAGGTTCCATTAAACATTACTTAAAAACAATTTTAATTGCTTTCATAGTTTAGATTTACTTTTATTGTTATTAGTTTAAATAAAAACCAAATCAAATCCGTTTCTCTTAATTAAGTAGACTTAGGTTTTAAAATTAAAAGCTGTAGTAATCAATCTCTGTGGGTTCGACCTTTACTTTCACACTACAAATCTTTAGAAAAGTAAAGTATACTTTTTATATCTTGATTCTGACAAGATCAATTTTTGGCGCCGTTGCCGGGGATTGTATTACTACTTTTAGTTTTATAATCTTAGTTTAGTTAATTTGTAAATATTAGGTTAGTTTTTATTTTTCTTATTTTCTGTTTTTGTTTTTAGTTACTAACTTTTTCTTTTATTTTATAGTCAACGTTTCCGAGTGGAGCAGCTAATTACATCAAAGGAGTTTACGCAAATAAAATAAATAAAATAAAATAAGTTGCTTCCTTTGGAATTCGCTTTAAACCGCTGTAAGTCAGGGCGCTGTGACGCACTATTTGCATTAGTTTAGGGTTAATTGCACTGCATTAGCTAGGAAACCTGGGGCGCTGGGCTTGACGCGGTCATTGCATTACAGGATAAGTTGCATGCATCATAGTAGTTGAGTGCTTGTTATCTTATTTGCGTGATTGTATTTGTTTATTTTGTTTAGTTAGTCTTTGTTTTTAGTTCCTTTTTCTTTATTTTAGTTTATGTTGGGTACACGTTCAAATAAACCAGATTTAAAATCTTTCGATCTTGAACTTGAACGTACCTTAAAAACTAGTAAGTCCACAACCCAAGCTTCTATAGCTAGGTTGCAAGACGACGAATCAACTCCGATTCCATCGTCGTTGTTTGAGGCCGAAATTCAGAGTACCCGTGAACGGATAAGGAAAACTCAAACTTTTCAAATTAAACCGATTAAAATGGCTGACGGTGGAAATAACAATAACAATCAAAATGATCGTGCGAATATGAACGATCTTAATATACCGCCACCACCTCCACTTATAAATTATTTTATTCCTACTACTTACACGCCACAAGCCGGTATCGAATTACCGGAGGCGACCGCATCTCACTTTGAGATTAAGTCGTCTACGATCTCGCTATTACCTTCCTTCCATGGCCGTCTAAATGAAGACCCTTACCAACACTTAGGAGATTTTCAGGGTATATGTTCTACTCTGAAATTACAAAACCTAAATAATGATGAATTAAAATTGCGGCTCTTCCCATTCTCTTTAAGAGACAAAGCGAAGTATTGGCTTCAATCTTTGGAGCCAAACACAATAAAAACATGGGAAGCCTTACACACCGCCTTTTTACAAAAGTTTTTCCCTATTATGAGTACAAATAAGATAAGAAAAGATATAACTAATTTTGTGATGCAAGATGGGGAGACACTTTACGACACGTGGGAAAAATTTAAAGAATTATTACGTTCGTGTCCACATCATCAGGTCCCTAAGTGGTAACTTGTTCAAGTCTTTTACGAGGGGCTTATTCCCTCTGTTAGGAATACCGTCGATGCCGTTTGTGCGGGAACTTTCCTACACAAAAGCGCCGACGAGGCTTGGAAAATATTTGAAACGTTAAGCGAGAATTCGATGCATCAGGCTGTGTCGGTACGTTCTGAGGGATACCTTCAACCTAAGCGAGAGGTGACAGTTGAGTCAAGTCAATCAATTCAAATACAAGAATTAAATAGAAAACTTGACCGACTTATGCAAATGAACAAACCGTCTAATCCATCCTCTTTAGAAGTATGTGCATTATGTTCTGAACCGTCCCATAATATCTTTGCATGTCCTTCTGCATCTCAATATCCGAAATTTGTTGAACAACACGTTAATTCTATGCAACAATTCCCACAAAATAATTATAATCCTAGGTCGACTAATTTTCCAAATACGTACCGACCCCAATACCAACAAGGTCAATACCAACCACCTCCTCCACCTCCACGCAATAATGCATTTGAGGAGAAGGTGTTGGCCTCACTTGAAAATTTTGGTTCGGTGGTTCAGTTAGTACACTCTCACACACAATCCATCGCAAAACTGGAGTCCCAAGTAGGGCAAATTGTTAATACATTAAACCGTTTAACTGAGAGTAAGTTGCCGAGTCAACCTACTCAGCAACCTAAGGGGCAATACGCAGTGGGTAGTACGAGTGAGAGCGTGAACGCTGTTTCGACTAGGACGACTACTCGAGATGAGGAAGTTGTTGTAATTCCGGATGGGGGTGAGAAAGATAAAAATTTAAATTTGAATAAAGAAAAAGGTGAGGATGTGAATCAAAGTAGAAAAGAAAATGAACCGGTCTCAACGAATTATATTCCGAGAATGCCATATCCACCAAACGTTGAGGGACCGTCACATTTGCCTAAGAAAGGGTCTAAGGTTGAGGATATACTCGAGGTATTTAAACAAGTTAAAATTAATATTCCTTTCCTCGACGCAATTAAGCAAATTCCCGCTTATGCTAAATGTCTAAAAGACCTTTGTACTCAAAAGCGCAAAATACGGAGTCATACTCCTAAAAAGGTCTTTCTCACGGAAAAAGTAAGCTCTATATTCCAACACGCTCCTCCAAAATATAAAGATCCAGGTACGCCTACGATTTCATGTGTCATAGGTGACACTATCATTCATCGGGCTCTCCTTGACTTAGGAGCGAGTGTTAACCTTTTACCCTATCATGTCTATAAACAATTAGGATTAGGTGAACTCAAGCCTACGGCCGCTACTATTCAGTTAGCGGATCGTTCTGTCAAAATACCTAGAGGAATCGTTGAAGACGTGCTAGTAAAAGTTGATCAATGTTTCTATCCTGTAGATTTTATGGTCCTTGACACCGAACCGGTGCTAGATGCTAGGAAACATACTCCTGTCATCTTAGGCCGTCCATTCTTAGCAACCGCCAACGCACGTGTTAACTGTCGGACGGGGGTAATGAAAGTGTCATTTGGGAACATGAACTTAAAATTAAACGTATTTAATGCTATGGATCAACCTCCTAAAAACGACGATTCCCTATGTGAGGTGGAAGGTGAGGTAACACGGAATATTGAGCCTACTAAAGAAATAAAGGTGAGTGGGAAAAATATAATAGCGGACGATGATGAGTGGATGAATCCTAATCCCGTGGACCCTAATGCTGAATCTACTCGAAAGGTAAGAAATCGATTTGAACATACTGACAAACCGTCGATTGAATTAATTCAAAGCGACGTAACTTCTGCTTACCATCGAGCTCTACCTGACATCCTTAGGGGTACACAGTCCGATTTACGGCCTCCATAAATTCTTGAGCTAGAACGGTCTAGCTAAAGACGTAAAAGATAGCGCTTCTTGGGAGGCAACCCAAGCTTAATGTCGTCTGTTTTCTTTGTTTTGGTCATTTTTGAGTCTGTTTGTGTCTGTTTTGGACATTCTGGACAGGTTTGGGGGTTGGAATTAATTTATTTTAATAGCATATACATAATTTTAAACAAAAAATGGAAAACACCAAACTCGCGCGCGCGGCCCGCTCGCGCGAGACGTCGCTCGCGCGGCCCGCTGGCGCGAGTTTGCCCCTTAACGTTTTTCTTTGCTTTTCTTTATTATGAGCCCTCAGGTTCTCCTCGCGCCTCATTTCGAGGGCGCGAGGTACCTCGCTCGCGCGGAAATTAAAAAAAAAAAAAAAAAAAAAAATTTCGCTGGGATTCGCGCGCGCGACGGCCGCTCGCGCGGACCGCTCGCGCGATTTCCCCAATTCCTGTTTTTTCTCTTTTGTTTTCTGTATCATTCCCCCATACTTGTTCTGATAATGTTTTTGTTTCTGTTTTTGTTTATTAAGCCATTTTAGATCGTGTTAGTTATTATTTTCCTTATTATATTTATACTTTTTCGTTTTATTTCTTTTCCTTTTGCTAGTTTAGTTTAGTTTAACTTAGTTTTTAGATTTTTTATTTTGTATTTTGATTTCATTTACTTTTAATATTCTTTTGTTAGTTTTTTTTTCGTTTATCTAGTATTACCAGGTAACATTGAACTCTATTGTCATATTCCTTTGTGTTCACCTGTTTGCCATTGTCGACATCGAGGTACTATCGTTCCTTCATTCTGTACTCTCCTTTCTTTCGATTTATTGTTTCATTGGGGACAATGAAAGGTTTAGGTTTGGGGGTATGCACATGCACATTATTACACTAAATTTATTACACTAAATTTTTAAAAACTTTCAATAAGTGTGTTTAAATAAACGATGATTACCGACGTTTTTGCAATCTTAATTTGATACTTCTTGTTATGTAACTATGATTGTTATAGAATGGTGAACAAGAGAAGATGTGATTAAACATTTGCTGAAGTTATGATATGACGTTTTAAGTTATGTATCGTTCGAATCGTAGTTTTATATCATAGATTTGCACATAAACTTATGCACTGCACGTAGTCGCTTGAATACATGTTTGATATGAACTATAATATGATTCGGATTTCTAGATAACACATGGTGGAGACTAAGCCCAGTGAGCTTTTGAGCCTATCTTTTCTATTTTGAGGGTTATAAATACATCTTGTGTTTGTCGAATTTCATTGAAATAGCGCATTAACTTGTTGTTTAGTCTCATTATTCTTGTTTTGGTTGATAGTCAAGTTAAAATATTTATTACCATGCTAAATAATCTTCCGTCGTAAACATTGAAGAACCATATAACCCTAGGAAATGATTTTAGGCCCTCTTTGTTTACTACCGGCCGATAAAAGATAAAATTTCCTTAGTTCGCCCTTTGAGCCATTAAAATGCCATTTCTTTCTTAAATTACCATTATCCTTGTTTTTGCTCCAATTTGGCCAACTTGGAGTTCACTTCTGAAAGATTGATCACCTTTTAGTGGTGTTAAGGCGATGTGTGATTGAGAAGAAGAAGAAAATAAGATGATGTTTGGGGTGGTTGCCTTGTTAATTATTGAATATTCGTTTCAAAAGCAACGAGGAGGAAAAGAATAAAGAAAAAAATAAAGAAGAAGAAGGTTGATAAAAAAAATGAAAGAAATATGGAAAAGAAGAGAATGAAAAAGATGAAAGTTGGTGGAAGAGAAGAATGAAAGAAATCGAACATGCCTTACAATGCCATTCGTAAACCTACCCAATTAATCCATTTTATCCTCTTTCATTACCTGAGCCACATTACAACCTTTGAAAAGTCCTAATTGATCCTAGGGAACATGATTTGGATATGAAAACGATGGGAGGGGGATTAAAACATGGTAATGATTAATTTCTCTTGATTATTGGCGTCCTATCCATGAGACTACTGTTCTTTCGTGTCATGCGTCCTTTTCGAGTCATATGTGAGTATTTCTCGTTTTAAAAACATATTTCCTTTACTCACATATATTAGAAAAAATTACACCTGTTTCTGAGTGTTTTATTTTAGAGTGTAATTCATTGTGAGATTCGTAGTCAAGACATAGTTAGATGGTTATCCGAGTTATATTCCAAGTTCATGACATGCGCGTGTTCATTTGACTACCATATCACACACGTGCAATTTTATGAGAAACTCTATTGATTTATACGATGCATGTGCTTGAGATTGTTCTTCATGATGTAGGTAGACGTTTGATTCTATTTCTTTATGTTCGTTATTCTATTTCAAATCTTTGTTGTATAATAAGGAGTATTGAATATTATGTTCTTTGTTTTTAATAAAACTTTTTAAATTTCCAAGTTAATAAAGATGGTTGGGGGTAACTTGTTGACGAGAACCCTCACGAGACTTCACTCGTCCGACTAGGGACACCTAGGGGTTTAAAAGGCTTGTTGCATACGCTAAATGCAATCGTGATCCATACGAAAATGGAATAGATTTTTATTAGTAGTTTTTATTTTAGTTTTGCTCGAGGACTAGCAAAATGTAGGTTTGGGGGTGTGATCGGGAGAGAACTAATCCTATTTATACGCCTTAACGAGCATTTGTTAGTACCTTTTTATCCTGTTTTTGTATATTTTTACTCTGTTTTCTAGTTTCTGACAGGTTTTGGAAGAAATCAACTAAACCAGGCTAAACAGGGTGAAAAAGCATAGTTGAAGAAGCTGAAAAATCCAAGTCGCGCGCGCGGTCCGCGGGCGCGAAAATCAGAGAATCGCTCGCGCGAGAATCCAGAAACCGCTCGCGCGATCCGCTCGCGCGAGACCCCCAATAACTCGCTCGCGCGATCCGCGCGCGCGAAGGACCAAACGTCGCGCTCGCGCGATATGCCCAAAAACCAAAGTTGCGTATTTCAGTGTACTGAAGACTCCTGTGCAAACGAGACTGCTAAACGACGTCCAGACTGTAAATTACATGCGTTTCAGTTCGTTTCGGGTTAGGAAGCCTTCCAAAGCTTGTACAAACTCTATATAAACTCCAAATTTACTTAATTATGGGGTTGGCAATTATTATACACACATTCTACAACCATACTTCCAGCCATTGAAGAGAGGGAAGCAAGGAGAAGAAGAAGAAGACCAAGGGTTTCCATGGCCTCCTCCATCAACCTCTTGCTATCTACTACTTCCATGGACGGCTAGATCATAGATCTAGGGTTTCAATGAAGTCCTAGATGAGTAATAGGGTTTTATTTATGCTTTTATTTTAGTTTTATTATGTATGGATGACAGTCACATGTTTAGAGGATTTTTATAAATAAATCGTACTACTATTGATTAAATCGTTGCTTTCAGAATTTATTCTTGTCTTAGATCTATTTTTACTGTGATGTGCTCAACGATCTATTCTTGCTGTGCTTGTTTAGGTTGTTTACATGTGATGGTGCTCTATTGATTCGTGCTATCAAGTATCCGAATAGTCCATGCCTAGGTTAGACGGATTAGATCACAACCCTAGTTTAGTGTGAGATAATTCGTGCTATCCGCAGATGGATTATGTTGGTGCTTGAACCATGATTATCTTCTTGTCGGAGGAATTGGGCTTGTAGCTACAATTCCCCATATTCATCCAACGTAATAAGCTAAAGTAATTCATAAATATTCCTATTATGAAGCTAGTGGTGGATTTGCAATCCTAGGTTCCATTAAACATTACTTAAAAACAATTTTAATTGCTTTCATAGTTTAGATTTACTTTTATTGTTATTAGTTTAAATAAAAACCAAATCAAATCCATTTCTCTTAATTAAGTAGACTTAGGTTTTAAAATTAAAAGCTGTAGTAATCAATCTCTGTGGGTTCGACCTTTACTTTCACACTACAAATCTTTAGAAAAGTAAAGTATACTTTTTATATCTTGATTCTGACAAGATCAACCTACTAGCTGGGTAGGGAACCCACTGGTGAACCATGGCAGCTCCATGACTTAAGGAGAGTCATCAGCACCCAAGACATTAACAGTCCAGTCCCATGGATGGATAGGATAAAAGACTGGCAGGGTTGGCCTCTTATAAATCCCGCGAACCTGTAGGCACAAAACAAATTAAGAAAAGATGCGTCAAAAACATAGATGACGAATAAAGATGAAAATGTAAAACAAAACTCACATCCAAGAGAAGAAAGTTGGGCATCAAGAATCGACCGTAGTAGGCCTCATAACTAGTCTCAGAATGGAAGTGATCCTAAGCATCAGTGCCAATCAGAGCAGTCCATAGAGCAGTACCAGAAAGATCATCAGCATCCATCATGTGAGGAGTATGAGGAACGTAGTACCTAGGACCACCGATCACCTACCGAAATACTCGCTCCCCAAGGTACTATTGCCTGTTAACGGAACTTTCCATCAAAAAGCGGTGGGAAGCAAGGGGTTGCTAAATCTCCTAAGGAGCAATATAGGAAACACCCTCCCAAGGCATCTAATCAACACCAATAGCAGTCAGGTCAGAAAAAAAATTCCTCATTAGAATAATACGGTGGGCCCTATTCTTGACCTCAATAACATCTCTCCGTCATCGCAAGCCTTGATGAAATAAAAGCACAGGAGCCATGCTATTCTCATCCTTGCCGGACTCATCAATAGGATAGGGAGCCAACATCTTGAGATACTCAAAGCTCAAAAGCTACACAGAAAGTAATCCAAGATCAGAAAGAATAAGCAGAAATCAAAATGAAAAGGCTATAAGAGGAAAGTCGCAGGATATACATCCCAAGCTCACCAAAACCCTCTGGTGAAAGTGACATCACCATAAGAAACCTCACCCATGTGGTTGTAGAGATGACCCATGGCAGCATTACCCCAGTCAAAAGTAGGGATCTCATCAACTTAAGCCAAGCAAGCAAGATGCCTCAAACTCACCCGACTATCTCGAGTTGCAAAGATTGAACAGCCAAGGACATATACGAGGAAGTCCCGCAAGCATTAGGGATCATTCAGGTCATGTATCCCCTTTCTGTAGGTCAAATAGAGCTAGCCGCAGGTAAATCGATGAACCTCTAGATTTGGAAGAATAGCCCAAATTAGAATCTCAACAGTATCAGGATTGATCTCATACAGATAATCTAAAACTAGGCACTTCCTGCCAACTTTCAAGCTAGTAATCATCAAAAAATCAAAAGGTGGCATCATCATCTTACCAAACAGAAGATGAAAAGAATTGGTGGTGTAACACCATTTCTCAGCAAGAGTGTAGAAGTATGTTAGGTCAATTATGCTCTTTGAAACCAGGCAGGCGAAGCCAGCGAACCCCACCTTGTCAACTATCTACTGAACATTGGGCGACAGATGAGTATACCACATGAAAATATAGGCAAGACTACCATGGCCCTTCAGAACCACTTACGGATCCTAAACACATCAAAAATAGGCACAAAATTACTATTCATAGCCCTAAAATCCAATTTTACAGAATCAACAAATGAACACAAAATTAAATTCCAACAACCTCTAGGTGCACATAAAAGTTCAAAAAACTAGCACAATGCACAAAAATGATCCTGAACTACCGAAAGTTTCATATACTTGACTTGCTAGAGCAACAGCGGAAACATGATGCTGGAGTCCCATAAAATCAACTCTGGCAGTTGGCACTCGATCCTAACTCGCTCCTTAGCCTTCTTGGAGAGCCTATTTGACCTTGAAGCTATAGATCTGCAAAGAAAATGAAAATTGATGCTGAGTTTTCTTCATGAAATTCAAGGAAAAATAAAACACCAATCAAAATTCCAATCGTTGAAAAATTTACTCACCCGAGCTTGTATAAACTGATTTTTTTACGGATTTTAGCTCCAAAAACACCCCAAAATGGCCAAGAATGGGCTTAAAATGGCCAAAAATGCAAGATACACAACAATGAAGTCTGGTGACCCATCATTGTCGTGGCATTGACTAACTATAGTCGTGGTAGTGGGCCAGTACCATTGCGGCATTGGCCCCCGTACACCCCTCCTTGCTCCAATTTGCTCCATTTTAGCCCATTTTTTACCTCGAATATCCCCAGAAGCGCATTTATTCAAGATTAGTGAGGTTACATCCCCAGCAGCCTGAAAGTCTCTTAGATTGTCCCTAGTAGGAAAACATAGAAGAAAAAAAAAATCAGCTCTAGGAGACCCGAATCAGCTTCTGGACCAATCGTCGCAAGATTTGATCAACCATGAGAGGTTCAAAAGTGAATCGTAGTTCTTGATTAGAAGTTAAAGATAAAAAGTCAAGAGAGACTCTCAGAGAGGCCAGACTGGAGCACCATATCATTTTTCAAAGGTCCCCGATTTGACCTAAAGGTTGACTCAGAGACTGGAGAACCGTATCCTTTTTCAAATATTTTTTATAAATGCTAAAGGTTAATAGTTTTCAAATAGTATATTGTACATAATTTTTGGACTTAAAACAAATTTATTATAAATTTCTAAAGGTGAAAAAGGTAATTAAATCAGCTTTTATCGCCAATACCGAAAAAATTTTCAAAGTGACTGATTCTGAACTATTTTTTTTATTGAAAGTAAACTCCATTACCTTTCTAGCGGTATATCACAAGAATATTTTCGAGTTTGTATGCATTTTCTGTAAATTTCGGACGAAATATGGCCTTTTTAGGAATACCGGAACCTCTGAGGACCTAATTGTAATTTTCTGGATGTCTGAAGAGCATTGCTGCCATGCCTCTAGCCCTGTACTGCCATAGTAGGATCCAATGCTGCTGCGACACTCTCCCCCAGACGGGTCCATTTTTGTAATTTGTTATGGAGAGCAGTTTTGAATAATTGAAAGTCAAAATGATGTAGTTGTTTGTTTAATGAAGTTTGGGACCAATGGGAACACTTTTCAAATTCCAAACTCCCCTCAAATTGGGCTGTATAAAGCCTCATTGGCTCCTTATTTTGGGGGTGGCAAATGGAAGAATTTAAAAAAGTTGTAGAGAGATAGAGATAAGGTTAGAGGAGTGAAAAGTGAGCTTTTTCCACTGATTTTCTATAGAAAAGTGAGTTCTAAACTTTTTCTTTCATTACTCCTCTCTATACTTCACATTCAATACTTCCAACCACCATTTTTTTGTATTTATGAGCTAGGAATCTACTTCCATGTCCAAATGTCACTACATATGAGTGAAATACCAAGCTACAAGTTCAATATCTTAATGATTATCATGCTTTGATTATGCTTGCTTACTTGTTTACTTTAATGTTCAGCTCATCTTACCTTATTTATTTTTTATTTTCTTTGATTACTTACTTGTTTATCATCATTTAGTGATGACATGGTGTTTGAGGAGAGTGAATCCTTATGGATGGTAGCTATTGACCTCAAAAACATGTTTGATAGATGACGATTATAACTTCAATACTTTCCCAAGTATTCTTGAAGTTATGTTCAAAATAAACAATGTTCTTTGCAAATAACATTGGGAAGTTCTTGAAATGAGTTTGAAGTTGAAAAAGCACCTTATTTTGATTCCCAAAGAAAAAGCACGCTTTCTCAACAAAAAAGAAAAGAAAGAAAAAAAAACCCCAAAATACTGAGTTCTTCAACTTGAAAATACCATTCTGAGTCCAATACTTAATGGATGATTATGAAACCACAAGGAATGTCTTCATAACTCATTAGGGAATGTCCATGATTTTTGGGTGAATTTTAAAACATTTGGAAGAGTTCCATTTTAACCCAAACATTCTTCGTAAACATTTTGTTTTTCTGTCACAGCAGCTTTAGTTGACTTTCAAATTATTTTCCAGAAAACTATTCCAAACAAAGTGGTCCCAACTAGTTTTTCCCTCAAATTGTTTTCCAAATAACTATTTTAAATTAGGTAACTTTCTGTATATGATGAGCCTAATGTTTTGTTTTCATTTTCAAAGATTTTTCTACATTTCAGTTGATAGTACGGATTCTGTTTCTGAGCAACCTCTCTTGTTTATATGATTTCTCTCAATTTATAACTTCTATCATGATTTGGCTTTTTCCTATGTGTTCTAGACATGGTAGGTATGATCTCTATAAAATTTCTTAAATTTAGCATGCCCTTAACCTTACCTTTCTATTTTTACAAAATTAGTTCACTGTTCTATCCACTATTCACAGTAAGCATGTTTTAACTTTAATTCTTTGATTAAATGTTCACATTCATTCTAAATTATTTTATCTCTTAGGAATTTGTTCATACCACTTTTGTACATACGCTACAACAACATTCTTCATCCATTCATTCATGTTCTATAGTTTCAAAGCACTTTAGAAAACCCATGAACACAAACACACTACTACCTCGCACATTCTAGGATCATATATTGCATCCATGCAAGATTTAGGGTTTTGTGACTCCTAATCCAAGAAGATTATAAGGAATGAGGTTGATCACCCATTCATACTTTTCCTCGATCAAATCTTCCTTTCTCGACTGTCATGGGTATTGAGAGGTCTTCTTTTCTGAAGAATCAATATGCATACATTCTAGCTTGCTAAGCATTTTTTTTGTTTCGTTTGATTATTTGTTTCAAGAAAAATTCATGTCCCCCTTAGACTTGGAAAACTTGATTACTTGATATGTGATTAGAAGTTTTTCTTAAGTTTGTTTGTGTGATCTTTCAACTTTACATTGTGTGACATTTGGTTTTGATCTTATGAATGATATATTATCTTTTGATCTTCCATTTCAAGTTTCTTGTATGATGTAATATACTTATCATAGAATTAATTGTAAAACCAAACATAGTATAAGATGATTATTTGGATGTTAATTGAGGCTCGTCGATAGACGGGGCAAGTTGAAGGTGTTTTAGTCTTTGCGAAGGCTCCTTCCTCTCTCAAACCAAAACCCCAAGCCAAGTTCTTTGGTTATGAAGGGCCAGTGCCCTTGATCTATTTGGGTGAGTCAAATTAGGTTTCTTGGTTCCCTAAAGACCAAGTGGCAACTCTGTATCTATTTTCGTAGACCATACCCTGATTTCAAATAATCAATTTCAAAACAAAATAGGTGGACCCCCAAAGTCGCATGTCCACAGCTGTACCAATATTGTTAGCTACAACTATGGCTAGCCTAGGCATATTAGCAAGGACTGTCATGCAACTCTAGGTAGATACTATAGAATAACTACTCAGGCATAACCCGGATAGACACGACTTAATGCAATCATCCCGAAAAGAAGCTGGTCATAAAGAAGAAGAGCAATAGAATATGAAAAGTACCCTTATGTTGTGTAATAATCAGATTAAGGTTTTATTTGATATGGGTTCCTCGAATTCTTGTGTCGCTGTTATACTTTTTCAAAAGTTGGGATTAGAAACCATGCGCTTAAGGAATCCATTAATGTTGTCTCGCTTTTAGGAGTAATAGTTAAGTTGAATAAGGTATGCAAGGATTGCACTTTAAACCTAGAAGATAGAGTTCTTCCAGCAGATTTGATTGTGCTATCCATGAAGGAATTTGACGTGATTCTAGGAGTCGAGTGGCTTACAAAGTATCATGCTAGGTTAGATTGTACAAGTAAGTCTATTTCGTTTTCTATTCCTGGGAGTGTTTCCTTTAGTTTTTAGTATAACCCCTCATGCGACGTGTTCCTTACGAGTCCTTTAGCCACTATGGAGAGTTCCAGCACCGAGATTTTATAGCACAGATACCTATAGTTTAAGATTTCCCATAATCAAAGGAAAATTCCCCAAAAACCCTGGGGCCCGATAATAGAGGTAACTTCCTTCCTTTTTTGCCTTTTTAGTAAGGGCAGTTGTTTTTCAATCCACTAAAGGGAGTTTGAAAACAATCAATCCCACATACTCCTTTTTTGTTGGGGGAAGCATCCTCTTTCCTTATAGATTGTTGTATCCATGAGAAACTCTACATTTAAAATAAAAACTCATCGCTAACTAACTCCTTTAGAAGGAGTGTAGTCAGATGGAAGCGTATATCGAAAAGGGCCATCATTATGAACTGCAACCATGGAATTCTAACGTTGAATAAGGAATTCTTAAAGCCCAGTCCTCTATTCCTTTGGAATAGGTATAATAAGGGCTGGCTTAAAGGATTGACTTTTTCCCCAATCTGTGACACGATAGGATCGTAGTCAATATTTGTATGGAGAGTTTGAAGAAGAACTTTAGCCGATTCTGGCACCGACGTGATTTGACAAGTGTGATAAAATTCAGATTGACCATGTACCTAGAAGGGCCAATGTTGAGGCTAACACAATGGCTAAGCTGGCATCGACGTTTGAGTAGCTAGCAGGGGATTCACACCCCATTTGAAGTAGTAGTCTTTCCTTATTACTGTCGTCTACTTCAGCTCAAACAATCCTTTACTTTAGGAACAGAACTTGCAAAAAAGTACACATAGATAAGAAATTAGAGACAAGAAAACATCTTTGATTACGATTAAAATGAATGATTACAAATAGGCCAAGATCAAACTTTGGGCCATTTCTTGGTGAACATGATCTCCTATAATCTCTTCGATCCCTTCATTTGTGTGCCAAAATAGAGCCAACTGGCATACTTCCTTTACCATTAAAATTTTGGTTAGCATTTCTAGATTTGGGAGTGTTGACTACAGAGTAGGCAAAGATTGTTTGGTCATTCTCTCTACCATAGGTGACCTTTCTGCCTTCGTTGCACCTAAAAACTCGGAAGGAGACAAAGCTTACACTTGTTCACTAATTATGACGGCTACTTGATTCTTGCTCTTGTGTGTTTAATGGAAGGGAATGGTGGTTGATGGCAGGGATGGTTATGATCGACTTCCTTCCATCTTTCTATCGGTCTACTTGTCTTTGTAACTAGTATGAATGAAGGAAGTCAGCAATAAGAGAGAGGTCTGATCAAACTTTCTCTCTTGCTTTTGCTTATGGAGTCTTTCGACGATAGTACATTCTAAATTCTAACCGCTTTTACTCGAGAAAGGGGCACCTATAGACAAGTCTATGGCACGAAGCTGTCTAGGGAGCTGCAAATGTGTGTAACTTAAACTTTCTTTGGGGGAGAAGTAGTAGAAGGTAGTCACAGACGGAGTAGGAAGAACCAAGTTTCCCAATGAAGCTAAAAAGGATGTGTTCGAAGATATCGCTAGAATACCACCTAAGATGGAGATCAATTTCTGTATAGAACCAGTATAAGGGACATTGCCAATTTCTAAAACACCATATCAGATGGCCCCGACAGAGATACAAGAATTGAACAAGCAAGTCTAGGAGGTAGAAGATTAGGGATTCATTCGACCAAACTCATTGCCCGAGGGAGTGCCAATATTATTCAAAAGAAGAAGGATGGTTCGCTCCAACTTTGTATCGAATACAGAGAGTTAAACAAGCTCACCATTAAAAACAAGTATCCCATCCCTCAGATAGATGATTTGTTTGATAGTTGTAGGAGCAACAACTTTTTCAAAGATAGATCTGCGGTCGATATATCATCAGCTGCTCGTTCGACTAGAAGACATACCGAAGACTGCTTTTAGAACTAGATATGATTACTACGAGTTCCTAGTGATGTTGTTTGGACTTACTAACGCCCCTGTAGTATTCATGGATTTGGTGAATAGGGTATTTCAACCATTCTTAAATCAGTTCATAATCGTATTCATTGACGACATTTTGATTTACTCAAAGATGAAGGAGGAGCATGAGAGGTATATTCAGATTGCATTATAGACCTCAAGGATAATCATTTATATGCCAAGCTTAGTAAGTGTGAGTTTTAGATGGAAGAATTCAAATTCTTAGGTTATGTGGTCTCTTCTGAATGAATTATAATTGACTCATCTAAGACTGGCGCAGTCCTAAGTTGGAATAGGCAATCTAATGCCTCAAAATTAAGGATTTTCTTGAACTAGTAGGCTAATACCGGAGATTCGTAGAAGGATTCTCCAAGATAGCTGCACCATTAACTGGTCTGACCAGGAAGGATTCTATGTTCGAATGGAAGATGAGCATGAACGCGCCTTCCAGGAATTGAAAGAGAGATTGACTTCGGTGCCAGTGCTTACCATACCGAAGAGTGGAAAAAGATTTACTATCTATAGTGACACTTCTTATCAAGGTCTCGGATGTATGCTTATGCAAGAAGGAAAGGTGATCGCTTACGGATCTAGACAATTGAAACTGCATAAGACAAACTACCCAACGCGTGATTTGGAGCTAGTAGCCATTGTCTTCGCTCTCAGAATTTGGAGAAATTATTTGTTTAGATAGAAGTTTGATCTATTTTCTAATCACAAGAGCCTCAAGTACCTATTCTCTCTGAAGGAGTTGAAAATGAGGCAGCAACATTGGATGGAGTTACTTAAAGATTATGACTTCACTTTTCAATACTACCTTGGTAAAGTAAATGTAGTCACCGATGCTTTATGTAGGAAACCTCACAACAGAATTGTTTCTTTGATGATAAGAGAATGGCAAGCACTAGAAACCTTGGCAGATTTTGATATTCAAGCCGCTGATTCAGGAAAAGGAAGACATTTTGGATGCCTTGTTATATAACCAACCCTCATCAGTCGGATTATTAAAGCTCAGAAGATGAATGAAGGACTATAACAATTATTTGAGAAGGTATCAGCTAAGGATCCAAATGAATGGAAAATTGGAAAAGATGGACTTTGATGTCGACATAGATTCTGTGTGCCAAAAGAGGATGGTTTAAGAGAAGAAGTAATTGAATAGGCACACGCGTTTAGATTAATAATTCACCTAGGAATTACAAAGATGTATATGAACCTGAAAAGGAATTTATGGTGGGAAGGCATGAAGAGAGATGTCGTGGAGGATGCATCTAAGTGTTTTACCTATTAACAAATCAAGGTTGAGCATCAAAAGCCATCATGACTTTTACAACCGTTGACAACACCAGGATGGAAGTGGGAGCACATCATTATAGACATTGTTGTGGGTTTTCTGAGGTAGCAATAGAACCATGATGCCATTTGGGTAGTTGTGGACTGACTCACCAGGTGAACACATTTCATTGCTTATAATATGACTTATCTAGTCGAGAAGATGAGCTGAATCTACCTGCAACATATTGTTCGATTGAACGGTGCGCCAGTCATGATAGTCTTCGATCAAGACTCACGATTTACTGCTAGATTTTGGGAAAGTCTGCAAGTAGCAATGGGGATTGATTAGATTAATAGGGAGTGTTTTCAAAGCATTACTTTATCAACTGAGTATTATCGCACTAATATGAGAAGTGCACATGGAAAGTAAAGAGATGCGTCAAACATGACAAGTGCGCATTATGTCATAGCAAATTGAGTTTATTCCTCCAAACTCCTATCAATAGTATTGTCCTCCTGTGTCGATGTCTGTCAATTGTTGAGTCTATTGTGATCTACAATGTGTGGGTTCAAGGTGATTAATAATGAATTTTTGCAAATCAAATTATGAAATAATTTAAGAGCATCCAAAGGTAAGAAAAAGTTCTGAAGATTGTTATTGCATCAATTATGGTCAAGATAAAGCATTAAGTGGAAGATCGTTAGAATCAAGTGTTTGATAGGAATTAGAATTGAATCATAAAAGTGTTAATTAGCAGAGTTGAATATCGAATTGATCCTTGTTGATTATTATCATTGAATCAGATCATCGTGCATCATTTAACCTTGCAGAAGCTAAGTATCTGCCAGAATTTTTTCCAAAATTCATTAAGCACTTGCCGGTTAGAACATTGATCAGCATTGGTAAAGCTGTTCTATCTTTGCACATTAAACCTCTGGAACTTTCAATTTGACCCCAGGATGGCAATTTTATTAGCCTTAGAAGCACTTAAAACTTGGGGAAATCATTTTAGAATGATCTTGAATTTGATTGGAAAAAGCAATAGAAATCTACCGATTTTTGGGGATTTTGACAAGAATATGAAGTTTTAGCAGCTTGGAATGACCTTTGAGCAAGGATTGGATAAATGGTGATTTGAACTCAATAATCAAGAAGATTAGAGTTGAATCATTTGAACTAGATGAAGCATTGGGAGTAAACTTGGGAGAGTTAGAAGCTGATTGAAGATCAATTAGAATTGAAAAATCGTCAGAAGACCTGAATCATCAAAAGACCCGAACCATCAGAAGACTTGAACTGCCAGAAGGCCTGAACCATCAGAAGACCTAGACCTGAGAAGACTTGGGTTTTACTTTGCTCAAAGATTTAAAATTGAGATCCAGATATGATATGTAAATTGTTAGAAGGCCAGCCTCGTCAAGAAAGCTGAACTTAGATCAAATACCATTAATCATTCCCTACATATTGGAATACGCTTCAGCAGCGTTCCCTACATATTGAAATAAGCATCAATAGCATTCCCTACATATTAGAATATGCTTTAGCAGCGTGCACTATATATTGGAATACGCTACAGCAGCGTTCCCTACATATTGGAATACGATTCAGTAGCGTTCACTGCATATTATAATACACTTCAGCAGTGTGCACTGCATATTGGACTGCGCTTTAGCAGTGTGCCTTGCATATTGGACTGTGCTTCAGCAGTGTGCCCTGCATATTGGAATATGCTTCAGCAGCGTTCCCTGCATATTAGAATAATTTTTAATAATGTTCCCCGTATATCGGAATATGCTTCAGCAGCGTGCCCTGCATCATGGAATACGCTTCAGCAGCATGCACTACATATTGGAATATGCTTCAACAGTGTTCCCTGCATATTGGAATACACTTCAGCAGCATTCCCTGCATATTGGACTATGCTTTAGCAGCGTGCGCTGTATTGGAATACACTTTAGCAGTGTTCCCTACATATTGGGACACACTTCAGTAGTGTTCCTTGCATATTGGAATACACTTTAGCAGCGTTATTACACCCCAAATTTTGGACAACCAAATTCAGTCAAGAGTTTGTATCCGACCTGATATTCGCCACCCAAAAGCTGAGCTAACAAACTCTTACACATGCTCCAAGAAAATTATTAAAAATGGAATTGGATTTTAATTTTAAATTGAACCCATGGCCTCTCTGTTTCATTTCCAAAACATTTATTTCATTGTAAAAGAAATAAAGTTCCATTACACATATTATATCATTTCGATTTACAAAAGAAGTGTTATTTTCATTAAATAAAACTCTATTTACAGAGTTAAACGGAAAGAAAATAAATAAGAATAGAATCTATACATCCATTGGTCAGAGTAACTCCAACGTTTCCAATACCAAATATACAATACTTATTACAATAGTACAAATATGGCCCATAATGCAAGGAACAAAATTAATAAGATACAACTAATGCAAGTACAATACTACACAACTTCAACTCCAAGACATCAACAGCTCCACAGAAAATTCCCAAATACTAAACCTGCACAAATACATTCGACTATGTTTTATATAGAAATGCCCCCGAATGCATAACACACTTGGGTCAGTCACATGGCTGGTATGAGTTAAACTAAACACAAGTCTTAGGGATCCAACTTGAACCCGTAGACTACAAACCACGCTACAACATTCTTGGGTCAAGACAGGTAGTTCCATACACATATCTAGACAATAGAGTAGTTTTCATTTATGTGGTGGCAAATCGTATCTTGCCCAAATTTAAACAACTAAATGATTACCTTTTGTAACTATGATAGGCCGATACCTGCAAACCATTAGTGGGCCTACCGTCCTGTACAAATTGAAATGAACACAATAATAGAAAACCAATAACAAGGTGCTATTAATTAAAATGAATTTATCTTCAATAAAGAGCTAGAATTAGACAAAACTTAAAATAAGAAAAATGTCCAGAATAAAATTTCCAAGGAAAGACTAACATTCCTGTTCATTAATTCTAAATAGAAATTCAAAAATTAATTATTAAACTTCAGCTCTTAGATAGACGATGTTTAGCCGATTCTGAAAATTGATGAAAACAGTGTCAAGATGACGTTTTTAGGAAAAATGTAAAACACAAAATTGGTTCGGATCGCCGTTTTACTTTAGTTTGTGCAAAACAGCCATAAACTATGAATCTAAGTATCCAAAATATTCAATTTACTAATCTGATCCAGTTTATTATCAAGTTACTACGTTCTCAAAAATGGTACATTACACATAGAATGCTACGTTTTAAGCTAACAAATACACACAAAAGTTGCTTGATATGACGATTACTAAGCATCTATTAATTTCTAGGATTCGACTACAATATGATATAATGAATTACAATACAATGTATAGCCGCAAATTTAAACACCACAAGTACTTTATTTAATTACACCTTATGTTCACCACCTTATCCACCCATCCATGGTTCAGCCTACACATATATCCCATGTGTCTCCAACCGTAATACTAACTCCCACTCCGGTCACAACTCCCATGGGGTATCACTGGGATTTGAGTATACACCGAAAGGCTATTCGTTATGTTCTTGACGTCAATAAATAATGTCTAAATACACATGAAATAAACCAACAAGCCTGGCATAAGGCTTAAAATAATGAATAGACGGGTCATTCACGTAGTCACCGTCTAATCACACAAGGACGGGTCATACACAAAGTCGCCACCTAAACTCATATTGAGCAGTAGTGAACACTAAAGGATTTCCTTATATTAATTTCTATTAGAAAAATCTTCACACAGATAGTCTCACAATCACAAATTCATGAAACAAAGCATTATATGAGAATGCTTACATCTCAACGTAATTCAACGTTTTATCATAATAATGAATATGAGCTCATATAGACACATAAACTGACTTAAGATGATCAGCACATTTTAATCTTATAAAACTGCTACTATAAATTAAATTTGCAGCCAAAATGGTGCGAAATCAAGAAAAACTCAAAACATGAAAGGTGTGCAGAATAAAACACATATCAATATATGTATATGTATATGTATGCTACACACACAACACATGTCAATAAAACACACACAAATATATAAATCCCGTTTTTGTCTTAAGGGTTCACAAAAGGCTTCATATGGTCCAAAATACATTCCAAAGTATTAAAATGAGTAGCCCAATGGGTGTACATGACCCGGGTACTTAATTTAAATTTTAAAAACACTATTTAACACATTCATGGGCTTCTAAGCACTACTCAAAAATAAACACATCAATACTTCAATAACTTGTTCAACTTAAATTTTTACAACTTAATTCCACCACTTAGCTCTACAAAATTTTACACAATAATTAATAAGAATTAAAATAAATACACACAGGTAAATAAATTACCATAAAAATGAAAATGCACACAGCAAGTTAATAACACATAAAAATTTAGGTTGCCTCATTAATAATTTTTTTGAAATAAATATTTACATCAGAAAAATGTGAAGTGTTACAAGTGTTCCCTATATATTGGAATACGCTTGTTCCCTATATATTGGAATACGCGTCAGCAGCATTCCTTGTATATTGGAATACGCTTCAACAGTGTTCTTGCATATTGGAATACGCTTCAGTAGCGTGCCCTGCATCTTAGAATACGTTTCAGAAGCGTTCCCTACACATTGGAATACGTTTCAACAATGTTTTTTGCATATTATCTCTTCCTCTACAAATTGGCTTTGCTCGCTGCTAATCCCTACAGATTATCCAAAGAATATAGGCACCCTCTACTTTCATAAATCACCTACAGATTATGAAGTTGTGATCAAACACACTAAAATTATTCGATTGTGAGAGAGAGATGTTGCATTATTTGCTTTAGGTGTTGAATCTAGGGAACCTTTGAGGGCAATTCCTCTAGCACTTGCATATTTCACGTCAGTATATTGCATCAACATCTTAGGATAGGAGCATTGCATCCGTCTTATTATTTGTGTGTTTTCTGTTTCCTCGCGTGTTTGAACTACGCCCTATTCTGATTCCTGGAAAGGATACATAGGCAGCTCTAGTGGAGCACGACCAGTAGCAGTCTTGATTTAGCTACATCGACCCAGCATTGCATTGCATTTTTGTATTCGTGATTCTTTGATTTTCTCAAATTTTCAATTTCTTGATTTTTGCAAAATTTCATTTTTCTTAAACCCTTTCAGTATGGTCATTGGGTGCATTCTGGCTTTATAACTCACTTGCAGTTCACATTGTTCTCAACAAGTTCTGCAAAAGAAGGGCAAACTGTAGACACCCAATTTTGACCATACTATTAGGGTGTAGGATGAACAACATCTTGGAGGATTTGATGATAAAATTTTTTCCGTGGAAAGTACTAGATTCCACACAATCGAATGATTGAACTTCAGAAAGAGACTTCAAGTTCAGAAAAGACCTTTTCAAGCATAAAAACTCAGTTTTGTCAAAAATGTCTCTCAGAATTCATATTCGCTCGAGGTTAAATAAACATGAAGTGTTCTAAATGCAATATTCTAGGTATTCAGAGATTCAATTTTAAAGAAAAACTCGGAATAGATATGCCTTTGAAAGTAATTTTGAAAAAGAAGTCGTGTGATTTTAAAAAGACGACAAAAGTTTCAGAGGACTTTCAGACTTCAATTGACCTTCAATTCTGATTTCAATTCCTCCCAGAATATTTTTATAATGAAATTTAACTCGATAGATTTTCAACGGTATGTAAACGGACTATTTTGGATGCCCAAAATCATTTTTACGAAAATCTGGAAAAAGCAGTGCGCATAAGATTTGAAACATGGCTTGTTGGTAACCAAGAGATCCAGAATAGTAAGTAGTGGCTCCAATAATGGAAATGGCGGCTTAGGTGGGAGCCGCAACCTACGAGTTGCCCCCTCTATCAAGCTTTTCAGGTTCCAGACCCTTCCAAGAAGTCCCACTGCAATGAAATGTCTCAGAAACTGCATTTAGGCACTAAAATGGCTATTTTAGCCCTATTTGGATCTCTAAAATTCTTGTTTTAATCCTAAAACTTAAGAATTAAGTTTTCTAAACTCTATATATAGATCCATACGATATTATCTTTGACACATAATGGAATATAGAGGAGAATAGAATAGGAATATACACTTACATGATTGAATATACTTTGAATGTGTGTAAGATCACCCTTTGAATTCAAGAGATTCCTAGAGAGAGAACTATGAATTAAATTCTTCTAAACTAATATAAGAATAAATAGAATAGAATTTTGACATTAATTGCCTCCCTTCTCATCCACCATTGATGAGTGCTTGAAGAACTTGAAGAACACTTAAAGAAGGAGATCCTTCAAACTCACTTTTGAATTATATTTGAGAATCCTTCAAGAGGCAAACACTATAATCTATCTCTAATCCATACTTTCATATATAGATTTATAGGACTTGGATCTAGTTTAGCTTTCTTTTCTTGTGATAGAACACTCATCTTCTTCTTCTCTCATTCTTCACACAACTCACATAGCTAGATCCAAGTCTTCCTTGATTTTGTTGATAATTAATGATTTGAGATTGATTCACTTTGATTTTTAAATTTTAATTTCAATTTGATTCATTCCTTATATTTAGTTTAGATCCATGCATACATGATTAGATACATGCATCTACTTTGAGTTCTATGATGGTTTGGATGTATGATATATGAGATAGATGATTCCTATGTTCATATTTATCTCTTGATTATTCCAATTTCCTAGAACTTCTATTAGAATTTCATCTCCAAAAGGATATTTGTAAGACCCTTTGATCCATGATCTAGAGGCAAAATTGATCTCTCTAATGAATATGAATCTTCACCTAAGATGTTTTCCTCACACTTTAAAATAAACTAGTTAAAATTCAGAAAAATAGATTGGTTTTGTCCATAGACTTTGATCCATTAAAACCCATAGTTTGATGGATTTCAAATTTTCGGGGTAAACTTTGATGAATTAGCTTTCATTTGATCCATTTTTGAGAATCATTAGGATCAATATGTTATTTTTAATAATTGTTGAAAAAGCGGTTGACAAATTTGAACATAGTCTCTTTGTGCTTCAATTCTAAAAAATCTATGATAGTTATCGATGATCCACTTTTTGGGAATGATTCCTAACTCATATATCTATATGCCGATGTAAAATCATGAGCATTCAATTGAGTTAAGGTCATTTTCTAAGCGTTTGAAGTTGATACGACTATTCTGGAGTTATCTAAGTTAAACTACAATTATGATTATGTATACAAAATGGTCACACCTTGATCATTCAACAACCATTGATGAATAAAACTTGGATTGGAAATCATCTAGGATAATTAGATGAGAGATCAAAAGCTTATATTAGCTTGATTAACATAATTCGTGAACTTTTATTATGTTTTGCATTCCTTTTATCAAATGATACCAAATTTCTAGAATAGCATAGTCTATTTAAAATGCTTTTTCAGAGACCTTATCATCATATAATGTCCATGGATTTATTTTTTCATAAACTTCAATGAAACAGCTTTCTTTTGACACCAATAAGAGCTTTATATGACATTTGTAAGATTAATTATGATTTTTACAAGAACAGTGAACAGTCTAGATCCACTGTTCCCAAAACTCTTTTTTCTTGAACTTAAAAAATGCTATTGAGGTCCTACTTTGTGGAAAAATTTCCTAAGACATGTATCTAACTTTCTGTAACAGGATTTTAACCCATCTCATATTTAATATCACTTTTGATAGGTTTTATTAGAGGTCCCTGAATCTGGAAGTTTGATTGATGACATTTCATTCTTGTTTATCATGCATATCATTTGCTTGATTATGTTTTTTCAATGCTTGGGTATTCATGTTGGGGATTCCTGATCAAAGGCCCAATGTGTAAGGGGGAACTTGTTGGGCTTTCCCCAATTGGATGTGAAAGGTGCTAGTGGTCGGTTTATAGGTGTGAGGGAACGCCTCACCTCATAAGCTAGATTTTGGGGTTGAGAAGGCCCAAGACCACCCAACACTGGTATCAGAGCCCAGGTTACAACATCTCGACCCAATAGCCACAATGGAGGGACTGGTCAATGGTTTGTTGACCAAAGGCCCGATGTGTGAGAGGGAGATTGTTGGGGTTTACCACATCGAATGTGGAAGGGGTATGTGGTCGATTTATAAGTGTGATGGAATGTCTCACCTCATAAGCTAGCTTTTGGGGTTGAGAAGGCCCAAGACCACCCAACACTGATACCACTTGTTGGGAAAAAAACAGAATCCCCAATAAGTGGTATCAGTGTTGGGTGATCTTGGGCCTTCTTAACCCCAAAAGCTTTCTTATGAGGTGAGGCTTTCCCTAACACTTATAAATCGACCACATGCCCCTTCCACATCCAATGTGGGAAACCCCAACAATCTCTCCCTCATACATCAGGCCTTTGATCGGCAAACCCTCAACCAGTCTCTCCCTTGTAACTGTTGGGCCATGATGTTGTAACCTGGGCTCTGATACCAGTGTTGGTTGGTCTTACGCCTTCTCAACCCCAAAAGTTAGCGTATAAGGTGAGGCTTTCCTTCACACTTATAAACCAACCACCAGCCCCTTCTACATTCGATGTGGGAAACCCCAACAATTCTATGGTGTCCTAATGTAGATAATTGAATGTCGTGGATTCGGACTTCGATTTTGTGGATTTGCCTCTTCTACATGTGGCGTAGTGCCCATGTCTCATGTATTTCTCTCTACCTTTCTCCTAGAATATTTCTAGGTTTACAACTTTGACACAATTCCTTTAGGATAATTTCTGTTTATATGATTATATGTTAGAGACATATTATCTAGGATTGTTGCATGATTGCATTTCATGTTTCCTTTATTTTTGCTTTTGCGACTCTGCTTGAGTCAACTCAATGTAAGTCTTCTCGTTTCCTTTTGCATATTAAGGCATATTTTTGTTTTTTGCATTGGTCCCGGGCGGGGCTAGCCACTATGAGTATACTTCTCCCTTGCATAGGCATCTAATTGCTACTTGATTTAATCTCTTGAAATGATTTTCATTAGATGTTCTTTTTGCCATATATATTATCTAGTATGTTTGAGCAAACAATAACTTTGGGCTCATTTGTTTGTCGAATAATTAAGGGGGATTGGACTATTGTAATCCAATACGGGTTTATACTGCATTTGGTTAGGTGTTTATAGGATAAGTTAACTCTTGGTATTATGAAGTGTGGTTAAAAATAATGCTCTGTAGGGGGTATAAAAGAATACTGGGGGAGGAGGGGGGTGGCAGGTATTGAAAAATGCAGGGATAAGGGGGGAGAGGGATTGTGGTTCATTTTGCCAATATTACCCCTGATATAAAAGACCAAAGTGAAGTTCACTTTCTCATTTTAACCCAAAACAAAATTGGGAAGAGAGAGAAGAGAGAACAGAAAAAAAGAGAAGAGAAGAACAGACGAAGACGAAGAGACGGTTGAAGATGATGAAAGACTGACGAAGACAAAGAGACGAAGACGAATAGATCTGCGTTTTTAGGAGTACATATATACATATGTAGATATATATATATGTATATATATTCAGATATGCATTTTTTATATGTATATATATACAGATCTTGTTTCGCGATCTAGTTGGGTTTAGATTTCTAACTCGATTTCGAAGAGAGATGATGACGATGAATACGATTTTGAAGATGAATATAGAAGACTGGAGACGAAGAGACCAAATTGAGAGGTTTAGATATATTCAACAACTCGATCTTGGAAAGATCAAGATCGAAGGTTCTGTTTTGATTTCTTTTTTTATTTTTTGCAAAACATGTTTTTCTTCTAGATCCATACATATTTGTATTTTGTATTGTTTGATTTTTTTTTCTTTTGTCAAACTCTCATAGAGATCTATACATGTTACCTTAAGTTTTAATTGATTTCTTTCTCTCTCTCTCTTTTTTTTTTGTATCATATTTCTCAAAAACATGTTTGCATTGTTCTGTTTTGATTTTTTTATTTTTTTTGCATAAGATTTTTTTTGCAAAATATGTTCTTCTAGATGATGATTTATTCTATATTTTTTCACATTCATGTCAGGGTCCCTTCTTTTTTCTTTACTTGTTTTTCTGCCCAACGTCAGTTGGCCATGTACAATATCATAGATTGGAATCGTTATTCTGCGTTGCATATATGTCTCTGAAATTAAGTTTGCCTTGTAGTTGTAGATCTGTACATCAAGATTCTGTAGTCAAGAGCCCACACAAATTTGTCATAAACATGTTTGCATTGTTCTGTTTTGAGACATATATTAATATATATATATAATTATTTTTTTGTATCAGATTTTTTTGCAAAATATGTTCTTCCAGATATATACATGATTTTTTTGTATCACATTGTGGAATGCTAAACAAATTGTTATCTTAATATCAATTTCTTTATTTATTTTTTTTCACTTAAATGGCATTTTGATAAAGTTGTAGATTAATCGAGTCTTATACCATGGTCATCCAAACACAATATTAGACTATTTTAGTTTTATAGACAGTACAATCCAGCACGAATCAAACACAATATATAAATAATATTGTATTGTTCTATCATGTGTTTAGTTATCTCAGGATAACTAACTATACTTTTATACAATACCCCTTTATCCTATCCAACAAACAAATGAGGCCATTATGAATTAAGAATAAGGATATTTTGAATCAAGGCCTACCTTTCGGTAGGACAAGGAGGGGGTGCTTTAGTCCTACTCGGGCTCCTTTCCCTCTCGTACCAAGATCCTCGAACCTTATTTTTGTGATTAAGGGCGAGTAACCTTATTTAATTTTGGACGAGTCAAATTTCGCTTCCAAATTCCCGATAAAAATTAGGTGGCGACTCTTTTGTATTTAGAATCATCATAAGTTCTAGATTCTTGAAGAGTGCGTCATGTATCCGTCCCGAGACACTGTCGAGATTGATAGAACTTCAATATTGATCCTCTTACAATCACAAAAGGCGAGGCCGAAAGATCTCGGTCCCGCAACTTTCAAATACTTCCCAAATATATATGGCAGTGGGTCAACATAATTTTGATTGAAGGATGTTGAAGAGGTTCCATCATTATTAAAAGTGGTCCAATAGTCATATGTATCTGGAAAGCATTTGAGATTCAAAATTTGGGAAGCATAACAGTGCTCTAAAAAAAATGAAGCTGTTAAACTCCTAAATGTTCGATCTATGTCCCAAATCTTCTTTCATTTCATTATTCACCCCTTAAAATTCTACTTATATCCCAGATTTTGTATATTAATTGTTATATACATAATATTATATATTTAGGGTAAATTACAGTAACATCCCCTCAATTATGACTCTTTTTTAAATAATTCCCTAAACTATAGAACTCGATAACTTGACCCCCTCAACTATTGCATTTTTTCACCGACACCCCTCCGTTAAAATTCCATCTAAAAAACTATAGTTTCTGTATCATGTGAGTTACAGATGATAAAAATACTAACATCATATTTATTTATTCATCCTTTGAGTAGTTGAAAATTTTAAGATGAAATTATCCTTGTTTCACACATAATTGCCCTTTGTTGTACAAAAAGTTTTATGCAATTTTGTTCTAAAACTTCTTAAACTCAAAGGAGAGACAAAAAAAATGTCATGTTATTAGCACTTTTTTTTTTAATCATGCGTTGGTAAACATGATACAAAATTATTCGTTTTTTGGATGAAACCTAACCGAAGGGGGGTGAGTTAAAAATTTAATAGTTGAGAGATCAATTTGTTGAGTTCTATAATTGAGGGCATATTTGAAAAAGAGTCATAGTTGAGGGGGTATTTGTGCAATTTACTCTTTTTTTAGTTATATTAAAAGTATGGGGGCTTCAACCAAAGGTATTTAGACCCAAACACACCCTAGATAAAAGGCACTTATGTTTTGTTTAACTCATTAGGTCATTTGCAATAACATTCTATGCCTAAAAACTTCAAATTGTTGTTACTTTTGATCTATAGGTACCCTTTTTTTATATTCTAAACTTTGCTGTTTAAAATCAATCAAACAAAATCAATATTGACTATTAATTCATGGGAGAAAAAAAAAATAAAAAAATAAAACTACAACGTGAAAAAAAGATACATGGCAAGACGGTAACCACCGCTTAGGATAATCTGTACTAGTATATAAAGGGAGAAGTAGGGGTACCAAATATATTTTACTTGAAAAATCTATTCATAAAAATACAATATGATATCTTTTATAGAAAAAATAAAAACTCAGATATAAGGACAAAACTATCATAATGATATCCAAAAAAATACTTTTAACTTCACATTTCCCTCTCCATCCCCTCGCATAGTGAGTGAGCCACAACTAGTATTTTACAAAAGCAAATCCAATTACGGCTAAGATTATAATTCTTTCCCGCTTATAATTGAAATTAGGGGTGGCAATTTTTGACACGACACGGCAACCCGACACGAAAATAAAACGGGTTTGGGTGACCCGTATAAGGACACGGGTTATAAACGAGTCGACCCGTTTGACACGATTAATAAACGGGTTGAAACGAGTCAACCCGTCTAACCCGTTTGACACGATTAAGTATTTAAGTGCAGTTAGGGTATTTTTTTTTGTTTTCAAAATAATTTTTAATAATTTGAAAGTCTAAAATAAAAGTAATATAAAAAAATATTTAAAAAAATATTTTTTTTATTAAATTATTATTTTTTTTTAGAGAAAAAAATTATTTAAAATATATATAAATATATACAAACTAAAATTGTTTTTTTTTTTTTTTGCTAAAAAAAATAGAGTAGTTGCCAACTTACCAAACAAGTAAATTTATATATAATAATTAATAACTAATGTAATAAAAAAATAATAATTAATAACTAATAAGGGACGAAGGAAGCTGGAGCTTGGAAGCATTCATGCATTAAGCATTGCATAAAAAATAAAAATAAAAAATAATTAAAAAATAAAAGAGAAAGAAAAAAAAAAGGGAGGAAGCTCGCTAGGATTGCTGGATTGGGAGGGAGACAAATTAGTCAATTAGATAAATTCAACTGTTAATCTTGATTCTTGATGGATGGCAAGTGAAGAAATTTTTTTATATTGTTAGTAAAAACAATATTTCTTCTTATTCAGTTTGTGTGGATGTGCTTAGGTGTTAAGTTTATAATAGTTAGATATTGCTATATTTGTAGTATTTTGGTATTTAAGATGTACATGTTAATAATTGATACATTTGATGGAAGGCTTGTTTATGTTCTTAGTAGGGCTGTAAGCTTATTTCAAATAGTCGAACCGAGCTAACCGATTGGGTTTCTTAAATTACTTACAGCTAAAAAATTGATCTGATCGCCAAAATTGGCAAAATAGATCGAACCGACCACTTCGGTTGTTTTTCAAATCATAAAAAAAAAAATCAAAAATCAAAAATAAAAATTCTATTCGATTCGATCCGATCAGATCCGAACCGAACTGAACCGAACCGAATCGATGACACCCTACACGGGTTAGACGGGTTAAACGGGTGACCCGTATATGACCCGGCACGATTATAACCTGACACGATTATGACACGTTAAGAATGACACGATTATAACCCGACACGACAATGACCCAACACAATAAAGACCCGACACAATTATGACCCGACAAGACCCGATTACCACTCCTTACCACTCCTAATTGAAATTCATGTCAATCGTGGAACTCAGTCGCTTTTAATTATTGTGTGAGAAGAATCTTTTGATGAAGTCAGGTACTGATGGTGAAACGTAATGCTTTACATAATGTGGGTGCAGTTACATTGTCGCCTAGGCAAAGGAAGTCAAAATTAAGGGCATGACTTTGTTTTTTGGTATCAGAAAATACCTCATGCCTTAGACATTATTCTTTCCTACTGTACAGAGTAAAGATTGGGACAAATTTAAAGACACAATTTTTGGAACATAATCTAAGAGATATATCTATCTCACTTCTTGGGTTGTGTCCCAAAAATGTGTCTCAAGTATTACCCTATTGTATATTTTTGTACATGAGAGATAGACACATCTCTTAGGTTGTGTTCCAAAAATTGTCTTTGGATGAGTCCCAAGTATTAGCCTACTATATATTCTTGTACTTGTGTTGCGCTTATGGTTTTGTAATTACTTCATTCCTGGGAAAGTAATATATAAAGCACAATACAAATTAATTGAGAAATTCTTCAAGGTTAATTAGTTCCTTTAGGAAAACTGATTTGAGGATCAAATTAGAATGAATCAACCGTTTCCGGTATTTATGTGTTTAGAGATGTTGATTTGTATTGCCAAAAGTTCATTAGATGCATCTCAGGAAAAATGTATAAAGCCAGGCAGAGAGGGATAGAAGAAATTTACTACCAAATGAAATCCTTTCTCCTGTGAAGTTCACTGCCACAAAAATGTGCTTCTTTTTGCAAATTTGACATGCATAGGTGTGTGTAGATGTCGAAATAATATATGAAGAAAAAAAAAATCACCTAAAAAGGCAAAAAAATGAGAAAGTTATGGTCTTTTAATTCAAATAGATAAAACTCAAAACGAGACTCCAAATTTATCTTCTTTTTATTTTTTGAACAATTTTCAAGTCCAAAAAGTAAATATTGGAAAATATTCATGAAATAAAAAGAAAAAACCAAAAAGGCCAGAAAACATCAAGTTATAGACATCTGAAGTTTATTCAAATATAATTATATGTTTGTAAACGGATAAAATCCCTGAACAACCAACCGGAATTTTTTTTTTTTCCTACGGAATTTCATCACATACAGATCTTATTTTAAAAATCACAATTTCACGATTCCAAAAACATAATTTTTTATAAAAAAAACGATTTTGAAATTTGGAAGTTAGGGAACTTATAAGTTTAAAAAAAAAAAAAAACTAATGATTACATGATATAACTAACTTACAAAGGATAAAAATTACTGAAAAAAAGAAAAAGAAAAAAAAATGAGAAAGAAATCTAATCAGTGCCAAAAAAGTAGCAAACGGCCTTAGGAAAAAAAAAAAAAAAAAAAAAGCAAAAACTTTGGATTTCCGCATTTACTACCTCATTTTCAGAAATTTCTCATCAAAAATCCCTAAAAGTATTTCTTTAACAAATTTTAAAGTGTTATTAAAATAAATAATGTAGACAATTTGTTACAAATAGTAGCACGATTGATATGTTTGGCAATTGAAGATCTCTTTGAAAAATAAAACAAATTAAATCTCATCAATAACAGTAACAACTTAAGTAAAACAAACTGACAACAAAATTTTTGTACTTACAAGATGACCTTTGTGACTCATCACTATGATTTCATCATGGACAATAATAAAAATGAGCAGTAAAATGGAGAGATGGTTGGAGATGGTTTTTTAAAAGGCGGGCCAACCCCTTCACTAATAAATGAAAATGAAGGAAGTAGTTGGAGATACTCCTCACTCCAATTTTACAGTTAACGCCAAAATCAATTGGAGAACAACACACCTAACAATCAACGGGAAAAGGAAGGTGTAAAATCTTTTCTGTCTTTTCTTTGTCTTTTCTGGCACTCACTAACTGAATTTCAACGTATTGCCAAGCCATACGACATAAGTACAGGGATATACATTCTGTTTGTACATAACAAATCACATAAATATATATACACATCACTATATATAATATAAGTTGTACACTTTGGATCTTTCACGCGCGTCATCATCTAGGGATTCAATTTTTCTTACACTTTTCATCACTCAATTTTTCTTACACTTTTCATCACTTTCTCCAATTTAAATTTTAAAAAATAAAAAACTTACGGATTGCTCACGGAGAGCTCATGATTGGACAAGTGTCCATTTGTGGGATTCACTAGTTTCCTTTGCATTAAGTATTGTTTGAGTTCTAGTTATTATAACAGTATAACTATTTGCATTTAAGTTAAGTATTTGTGTTAAAAAAAAAACTAACGGTTAGACAAGTTTTACTCAGATAAGTAGTGGGACCCATAGTTTCCTTTTTTTGCTTAAGTTATTTGCATTTAAGTATTTGTTCAACAACCAACTAAATTAATTAACACATTTTTCACCAAATTTGCACTCTATTATAATTACAATAAAGATAAATTACTACATATTTTCTTACAATTTCATAACTATTTACCACTACATTAAAGATAAATTGATACATATTTTCTTACAACTTCATAAATATTACCATTACAATAAAGATAAAGGGTTACATATTTTCTTAATTTTTCTATAGAATATCTCATTGGTATGTGTGGTTTGTGGAAAATTGTGAAAATGTACCATGACCTCCCAGCATGGATTTGTCACGCCCTGTAGTAGCAAAAATAGAGAAAATCAATTTATTTTTGGACCCGTAGGCCATGACAGTTGAAAGTTACCATATTGTCCATAATCAAAGTCAAACCATCAGAGTAATAATTCAAACCACGCATTGGAAAGTTCTAAGGTTGATATAGAAAATCAGAGTTCAATACTAACTATTACACAACCATGAATATAAGCGGAAACGTAATTAAAGTATTACGGCAACATAGCCGAATATAAATGTAACTATTACAGAGTCTCTAAAAACATAAACATAAACATAAACTAACTACGACGAAGCTTCAAATCTTCAGCTTGCGTAGTAGTCAGCATCAGCATAGTCTTCGTTATTGTAGGCTCCATCATCGTAGCTAGGGCTGGCCATCCCAACCCGAGACCCGACCAACCCGACCCAACCCGACCGACTCGAAGGGATTTGAGTGGTTTTGGCGGATGGCCGGATGAGTCATGGTTTTTCCAAGCCACACCCGATTGCTTATGGTTCGGTTGTTGGTTTTGATAATCCAAACCCGACATCACCCGACCCGACTCGACCACCTATTGAAAACTTAGAAAACACTATATATGTGGTGGAACTATGGAAGTCATTTTTAATTTTGTTTTTTGTATGTTGTATGAATATGATGGTGGATTGCATAATTGTTTTTCATTTTTCTTTGCTTGTCAAGTATATGTAGGATTTTTATTTATTAGTAAGTTAAATTGAATGTCTTCCTAAAAAGTTTGCAAGAAGGTGAAATGGTGAATAACAGAGTCATGCTTTGCAGTTGGGTACAATAAACTCAACACTATCAGGGTGTAAAATTGATGAAAATATGATATATTCTTTTTGTCGGGTTTCACCCGAAACCAACCCGAACCAACTCGAAACCGACGGATCGGTTTCACCCGACTAAATGGATGGATGACGGATTCTAAACTCATAACCCGATGGGGTTCGGATGGATGATCGGGTGGGGGTCAAACCCGACTCACCCGAACCATGGCCACCCCTAATCGTAGCCCCTATCCATGTATGTATCATCGACATACTCATAACCCTGGCCAGCTGGACGTCGAATATCCAGTGGCGTAAAACGCATCAGCTACGAAAGCTGAGTGAATGCAAACACTAACAGAGTATCTATAGATTTGCAACATAAATAACAATAGCATTATTAATGATCATCTCGTCGTTCGTATTCATGAATGCACCAACTCAATATATCTCAATGAACATCGTCCCAAACATAACATAGACTCTTGGCTCCACATTCATCAGACATGTAATCCTATACCTACGGTCTGTCACAACTGACATGAAGTCCCAAGCTCTGGCTAAAATGCCCGGGCATAATCCGGCCACCATGCCCAATCCACAATTCCCTTTCATAACGTATACCTCTTAGTTCCAGTCATGGATTAAAGTGACATATCCCTTAACCTCTATGGGATCTCCCGCCTTGGTCATGGACTAAGGTGATATTCATTTAATCTCTATCGGACTCAGTTCATGATGTATCACTCTTAATCTCGGTCATGAACCAAAGTGACATATTCCAGTAGCCTCTATTCGGACTTCCTATCCCGGTCATGGACAAAGGTAGTATTCTTTTAGCCTCTATCGGATTAAGATGACAACATCGGCATCACCCTTAGTCTCGGTCTTTGACCAATGTGACCATGCCATTAGTCTTTCTTGGATCTGTCTTGTCTCAGTCATGGACTAAGACGACATTCCGTTAGCCTCTATCAAACCAGGGTGCTATCCCATTACCATTCCCCATAATTATGTATCCCTTAGTCTCTCCTGTTGACTAAGGCGATATCTCTAGTATATCCCTTAGTCTCTCTCAAGGACTAAATCAACATCACCACTATATCCCTTAGTCTCTCTCATAGAAAAATGAGATCCCACTAGTATATTCCTTTGTCTCTCTCATGGACTAAGGCAATATCGGTAATCACAACCTCACGTCTGTTTCCATAATATGCATCCCTCAGTTCTCTCATGGACTAAGACAATACCATTAATATGTCCTTTAGTCTCTCCCGTGGACTAATTCAATATACGCATACTGTAACCCACATTGTACGATCTTCGCGATCGCATTTCCCATGCATCATGTCACGCCCCGGAACGGCAAAAATAGAGAAAAATAAATTTCCTTTTTGGGTCTAAAGGCAGCGAAGGGTGAAGTCACATGATTTTCCACACCACACAGTACTAAGCAACAAGAGGTAATAGTGTAACAAGAATGAAGTCTAGGTTCTGATCACAACGTAACATAAAGTCAACAGAAGTTACTAACTATTACACATCAGAGTCTTGAATCAAATATAAGACAGCGGAAGTACAAATGCCAAGGCAACATATGCCTGACTACAAAAAGGGTTCTAAAACAGTAAAGACAATTAGCTACAATTCTAGTCTAGTCTTCAGTTGGCGTAAAGGTAGTCCTCGGCGTAGTAGTCTTCTTCGGTCTGACCTCCGTCGGGGAAATCCTCCACAGGGACTCCGTCACGGGCATAGTAGTCTTCTCCTGCAGGCCCTTCACCTGTATAGTCATAACCAGGGTGCGCTGGAACGTAGAAATGTCCAGCGGCATAAACGCCGTCAGCTTAATGAAAGCTGAGTGAGTTAGATACTAACAGGGTATCAACTATTGAAGTTATTATAAGTTATAAACTGTAACCAAATTAGAGTTCAGTGAGGGTAACTCCTTTAAATCAAACCGATTATCCGATTACTAACGTCTTACTCATTTTAAGACCGATAACACGTCTTGAGGGGAAACAGACTCGACAATAGTTCAACTCTATAAATACACCATTGCTCATCCACCACTTTTAAGAACATATGCACAGTTCACCGCATGTCATGGATACCACGTTAGTCCATCCCCCGCTTTTAAGAACATATGCACAGTTCACCGCATGTCAGGGATATAACGCTTTAAACAACAGTACATCATTCTATGCCACGACTTAGCGACGTCTACCAGTGATCACGGTCCACCGCATGTCATAGACACCTTCGTCTGTCTACCGCTTTTAAGAACATATGATTAGATCATCTGGCTATCTTAGGGCAAATGGTCTGGTCCACCGCAAGTCATAGACACCTTCGTTTGTCTACCGCTTTTAAGAACATATGATCGACCAAAGCCCGCCCACGCAAATTTCCCAAATCTTAGCAAACCTACTTAAGTTCAACTCTATTACCGATACATGACAATCCCAATGTGGCCCGACTACTCTGAATGAAATGAACGTTAACTCCAAAGGATTCACGACTATTCCGTTATCTAACATTATAAACATTATCCGTTAATCTTGTTGTTACTATGACCCTACGCTGCATTAACTCGTTATCATGTCTGTATTACAATAATAAAGCATGCTGGGAAATACTGAACAGTAAATAAACAACTAAACAGTTATTATAAGAAAACAGTATTCTGAAGCTTCCAATCAATTGGTATAGAGGTTCAATCGATTGGTATAAAAGTGGCATCTATCGATTGGAAAAAGATTCAATCGATTGGTATAAAAGTAGTGTCAATCGATTGGAAAAAGATTCAATCGATTGGATTACAATCCATGCCAATCGATTGCACAAAATGTCAATCGATTGGGACCTGAAAGATGTCAATCGATTGGTAAGAGTACCAATCGATTGATACTTCGTTTTCTTCACAGAGAAGACTGTCCAGCAATATATAAACGAGAATACATGGTTTACACTCCATTTCTTCATTCAAACATACTGTAACCTCAACATAGAGCTACCAAGTGAGTTTAAAACTCACCTTAGGCGTTAAGGGCGTGTTTGGTTGTGTGTGTTTGAGCTTTGGAAGCTCCAATGGTGGTCTTCCTCTCTCTCTCTATCTTGCTTCTCTGTCTTCTTCTTCTTCTTCTCCCTTTCTCTCTATCTTGCTGACCTTCTTCTTCTCTCAATCCATCTCTGTGTGTGTGTGAGTGTATGAATATATGTATATATGTGTGTATATATATGAGTGTTTATATATATATAAACACACACAAACACTCCCTCTCACTCTCTCTGATTTCTGTAAACAGAAATCCGCCCAAAATGGGTTGGTATATATAGAGAGAAAGTGTTCACGTGGCCTCTCCCCAGCCAGAGCAAAAGAATCTGCCCAGCTGCCTCCAATCGATTGGCATAAGTGTCAATCGATTGATAAAAAATCAATCGATTGGTATGAAGTATCAATCGATTGGTATCCAAATTATACCAAGGGTAAGGCCAGGCTCAAACAAGTATTAAAAGAAGCATACAGGGTCTTATTCACATAATATATTACAAAAATACAGGGTATTACATCATCCACCACTCATTAAAGATTTCGTCCTCGAAATCCGAAACGAACAGGGTTAAAACAAAAATGGAAACTTCTCTCGCATTTCTGACTCCAGCTCCCATGAAGCTTCTCCTTCGTCGTGGTGCTTCCACTGAACCTTCACTAGCGGGATCTCCTTGTTTCTGAGCTTCTTCACTCCTCGGTCTAGAATACGCACTGGTCCCTCGTTGTATGTCACGTTCTCGTTCACCTCGATGTCTTCAAAACTGATCTCGTGTGTTGGGTTGTGGGCACATTTCCTCAACATGCTGATGTGGAAAACGTTGTGCACTCCTGACATCTTTGGCGGCAATGCAAGTCGATACGCAACCTTCCCAACACGTTCTAGGATCTCAAACGGTCCAATAAATCGCGGCAACAACTTGCCTCTTTTCTGTCCGAATCTGACGATACCTCGAACTGGTGAGACTTTGAGTAGCACATGATCTCCAACTGCAAACTCTAGATCTTTCCGTCATTTGTCGGCATAGCTCTTGTGTCTGGATTGCGCTGTCTTCATCTTTTCTCGTACAATCTGGATCTTCTTGCTGGTTTCTCGAATCATCTCAGGCCCAAGTAGTTGAGTATCTCCGACTTCGGCCCAACATAGCGGCGATCGGCAAGGTCTTCCATACAAAGCTTCAAACGGCGCCATCCCTATGCTCGTGTGGTAGCTGTTGTTGTAGGCAAACTTGATCAAAGGTAGATGCGTCTCCCATGAATTCTCAAATTCAATGACACATGCTCGCAACATATCCTCCATCACTTGATTGACTCGTTCGGTCTGACCGTCTATCTGTGGATGAAAGGCTGAACTCAAATTCAATGAAGTTCCCATTGCTGTCTGAAGGCTTTTCCAGAATTCTGCGGTGAAGCGTGAATCTCGATTTGAAACTATTGAGATAGGTACACCGTCCAGTCGCACTACTTGCTCTAGATACATCCGGCTCAATCTTTCAACACGGTACGTCATGCTGTAGGCGATAAAATGTGCTGACTTGGTGACTCGATCCACTATTACCCAAATAGCGTCGTGGTTTTGCTGAGACTTTGGCAATCCAACCACAAAATCCATGGTGATGTGCTCCCATTTCCATTGGGGAATCGGTAGTGGTTGTAGGAGTCCAGGTGGTTTCTGATGCTCTGCCTTCACTTGTTTGCAAATAAGACATTGCGATACATACTCGCCCACTTCTCGCTTCATTCCTTCCCACCAGAAGTTTCTCTTCAAGTCCTTATACATCTTGTTTCCTCCTGGGTGGATAGTCATCCTTGACTTGTGTGCTTCGTCCAGAATGTTCTTCTTGAGACCATCGTCGTTTGGCACACAGAGTCTACCTTTGCATCTCAGTGCTTTATCCGTACTAATACTCCATATCTCTGGTTCCTTTGCGGACATCTTAGCAAACCATAACTTGAAATCCTCGTTCGACTGTTGAGCTTCCAAGATGCGGCTGATGAGAGTCGGTTGCACGACAAGACATCCAAGGTGTTGTCCTTCTCCTGATTCCACTGGTCGAAGGTCAAATTCGGCTAACGTCTCCATTGCTCGCCATTCTCTAATCAAAATCGAAGCAACCAAAAGGCGTAGCCTCCGGCTCAGAGCGTCGGCTACAACATTTGCTTTACCCGGGTGGTATTGCAAAGAGAAGTCGTAGTCCTTGAGTAGCTCCATCCATCTCCGTTGTCGCATGTTCAACTCCTTCTGAGAGAACAGGTACCTTAAACTCTTGTGATCTGAGAACAAGTCAAACTTTTCTCCATACAAATAGTGTCTACAAATCTTCAGGGCGAACACGATTGCAGCTAGTTCCAAGTCGTGCGTCGGATAGTTCTTCTCATGCGGCTCCAATTGTCTTGATCCGTATGCGATGACATTCCCCTCTTGCATTAGCACACAACCAATTCCTTGGTGTGATGCATCACTATAGATTATGAATTGTTCACCACTCTTAGGTATCGCAAGCACGGGTGCTGAGGTTAGTCTCTCTTTTAATTCCCGAAATGCATCCTCATGTTTATCAATCCATTCGTACTTCGTCTCCTTCCTAGTCAGGCTTGTTAATGGTCCTGCAATTCTAGGGAATCCTTCCACAAATCTCCGGTAATACCCCGCCAATCCAAGGAAACTCCTAACTTTGGTCGCGTTGGTTGGTCTGTTCCAGCTCAAGACTGCATCGATCTTAGATGAGTCTACGAAAATCCCATCCTGTGATATCACATATCCCAGGAATTTAACTTCCTGAAGCCAGAATTCACATTTGCTGAATTTTGCATACAGACTATTGTCTCTGAGAGTCTGTAGAGCAATTTGTAGATGCTTCTTATATTCCTCTTCCGTCCTTGAATAA
Source organism: Hydrangea macrophylla (assembly GCA_033977485.1). Classification (NCBI taxonomy): domain Eukaryota; kingdom Viridiplantae; phylum Streptophyta; class Magnoliopsida; order Cornales; family Hydrangeaceae; genus Hydrangea; species Hydrangea macrophylla. The sequence continues at coordinate 52,173,059 of CM066991.1, read as the reverse complement.
ATTAGAATGTCGTCGATGAATACTATAATGAATTGATTCAGATAGGGTCTGAATACTCTATTCATTAGGTCCATGAATATTGCCGGGGCATTAGTCAATCCAAAAGACATCACTAAAAACTTATAGTGTCCATATCTCGTCCTGAAGGCAGTTTTTGGTATGTCTTTCGGTCGAACTAGCAATTGATGGTATCCTGAACGAAAATCAATTTTCGAGAATATCCTTGATCCTTGCAGTTGATCGAACAGGTCGTCTATCCAGGGAAGTGGGTATCTATTCTTGATCGTGACTTTATTCAGCTCCCTGTAGTCGATACAGAGTCGTAGCTCTCCGTCTTTCTTTTTCACAAATAGAACTGGTGCTCCCCAAGGCGATGTACTGGGGAGAACAAAACCTAAGTCTTCAAGTTCCTGAACTTGCTTCTTCAATTCCAACATTTCTGTTGGCGCCATCCGATACGGGGTCTTGGAAATCGGCAACGTTCCAGGTGCTAACTCAATGCAGAAGTCTATCTCTCTCTTCGGTGGAAGTCCTGAGATACTTCGGAACACATCTTCAAAGTCTTGAATAATGGGGATCTGGTTGATAGTAAGCTCCGTGCTTGAAGTCTTAATCGTGGCTAGGCAGCTCGTGATAAACATGTCGCTCAACGGTTGGCACTGAAATCTGATCTGCGGGCAACCAGTCATCGAAAAGACAATGGTCCGACTAACACAATCCAGGTTAGTGCCATACTTAGTAAGCCAATCCATTCCTAGGATCACGTTGAACTCAGACATTGACAAGACTATCAAGTCTGCCGGAAGATTTCTATCCTCTAGTGTCAAGGGACAATCCTTGCACACCTTACCTAACCTAACGGATACTCCCAAGGGCGAAACGGCATTAAGGGTCGGCTCAAGTGCTATGGGTAGCAATCCCAAATCACGTACCATCTTAATAGCTATGAGAGAACGGGCGGCACCGGTATCAAACAAAGCTCTAACTTAACAGTGAAATAAAATGAGTGTACCTTCCAAGTTCTGCTGTTCCTCAGCATTATACCCTGCATTGTTAGGGATGATGGCATTCACCCTAACCTGTCCTTGCTGTCATTGAGCAGGCGCCCTATAGTAGCCTCCACGTGGTGCTCGACAATCCTTGCTTATGTGACCAGGCTTGTTACAGTTGCGGCAGACGAGGTCATTATGGTGGTTGGTCTTGGGGGCTGTGCAATACCTTGCAATATGTCCGGGCACTCCACAGTTGAAACATCCATCAGTGTTCTATTGCTGGGCAGCGGGCTGTGCCTGAGGTGGTCCTCGCTGTTGATTCTGTTGTCGAGGAAAATTAGCTTGGGGCTTCCTTGTCCCATCCCATGTACGCTTGGTTCCCTGGTAGTTGTTGGTCTGGGGTCTCCATCCCTGATTGTTCCTCGATGATTGTGCGGGAAAGTTCCTTGGTTGGAAGGTCCTGGGTGGAGGTCGATTCGCTTGTGGTCCTTGCACAGGGTAAGCATCCTCTTCCAAACTTGAAGCAAGACGAACAATCCCTTCAAATGACTGGCCCAGATGGCCTATCATCATGTGCCAGAGGTGTGGGTTGAGTCCTTGGTGGAATCGCTTGACCTTCTTGACGGAGGTGTCTATCATATGCGGAGCGAAACGGGAAAGTCGCTCGAATTGTGTGGTATACTCCCTGACTGTCCAGTTTCCTTGGGTTAGACTCAGGAAATTCCTCTCTTGTTGGTCTCTTTCATCCTCAGGGAAATACTTCTCGAGAAAGCGAGTCTTGAATGCTTCCCAAGGCATTCTCCTTGCAGCGTCGATCCCAATTGTGGCTCTCTCGGCCTCCCACCAGTCCGCAGCGGAGTAAGTCAGTTGAAATGCGGCTAGACGTCTCTTGTCAAGCTCACTGCACTCCAGGGCTTCAAAGATTAGCTCCAACTCTCGTATCCATTGCTCTGCTTTCCAGGGCTCTGCCATGCCGTCGAACTTCTTGGGTCGCAGGCCACGAAATCGTTCCAACAGCTTATCGCCTGCCTGTCTTGGAGGGACAACGTGGTTGTTGCCATTGTTGTTGGTGGTATGATTGTAGGTATCGCCGATGTGCTCCATCCGTTGCATGAAGGCTTTGAAGACTCCGGTTGGGTCCATACCCTCGGGAATGGGTGCTCCCAATCGTGCTTGGTTCCTTGTGGGTGTTGGGAATATGCCCTCAAACCAGTTAGTTGGACAATGGAATATCATAATGCATTTATGCATGTTAGTTCATGAGATGAATATTAGACTGGAATCCTTAAACAACATTGTATGTGGTTCATTTGTGTATGTGATTACACATGTGAGATATGAATCACAAATCCTTGTTGTTTCAAATAAGTCACAGTGGATGATAAGTCTGGATAACTTATCAGGTATACACTGTAGCATGATTAACGTCTACGGGGTAGAATGATGAATCTCATTCATAAGAGTCTTTGACTCTTGGTTAATATGCTAGTGTACTCGGTGCATTGACGGACCTGAGTTAAACCTATTGACACCTAAACGCTGTCACCGTCAGTAGGAACTCAAAACTTGTATAGGGATACATGTCCTTAATCCTGAGACAGTTATGGACGCAAGTTGTATGCTTGGTTGCTTTGACTTACCAATCAGTGAGGTCTTGCAAGATCAACACCTGGGTATCTTGGGTAAATCAAGTATGCAACGTTGGGAACATATATTGTCAAGATGGAATTCTACCCTCTTTAATAAAACAAAGAGTAAGTATTCCCTCGAGAATGTCACTAGGAGTGATTACTGAGAGCTGGCCAGCCTTGTCAACAAAGTGTTGTTGTTGACATGTTTAGTAATCCAAGCGTAGTGAATGATACTTGAGGAATATAAGATGTACTATCTATTGGGTCGACAGTATCTTATGACATACATCCCAATGATAGATACGAATACTGCCTGGTAGAGGGACATCTGTATCATATTATACAAGTCTAGCAATCACTTATGTATGTGTGATTATGTTCTTATGCACTGGAGTGCAATTATCATTTTATAGTGGCATTAATGATAATTGATTAATTATTGATCCCTTAGTCAAGAGTACTGACTAGATGGAATAATAATTAATCGGAGCCAGTAATTAAGAACCTAGGAGGTCCCACTCTTAGCTCCGCCAGAATGCTTGGAAAGGCAAATGAGAATGCTGTCAAGACTGGTTCGATCGATCGAAGTTGTTTCGATCGATTGATGTCTAGACAGGTTCGATCGATCGAACGAGGTTCGATCGATCGACAGTTCGATCGATCGAAGTCACTTCGATCGATTGAAAGTAAGGTCGGTTCTGGGAATCTATAAATAGGGCAGCTACGTCCAGAAATAAGAGTTCATCGTTTTTAATGTACCAGTTGCTGCAGAACCTGTTTAGAGTTCCCAAACCTTCCCTATTCTCACTATTAGGGTTCCCACCAACCCTAGCCACTCTGGGAGCATTCGAGGAGACATAAGGGTGAAGATTTCCTAGAGGTTGCTGCTGCACACACAAGGAGAAGGACAAAAATCAGAATTGGGTTCAAGACCTAAGGTATAGAATCTTCTCCATCTTGTTATGCGCATCTATAGAGTTAATAAGTAGTAGATCCAAGGCTACCAATAAAAGTTTTGAACTTTGTTTTCCGCTGCGCGTTTAGATTTAATTTTAAACCTGTTTTTCTCACAATTGGTATCAGAGCCTCGCTTGTTTGGATCTATAGATGCGTTTTGGAACACTAGTTTTGATTTGCATGTTGATTTTAGGACTGTTTTCAAAACTGCATCGTCACAGATCCGTTTCTGCAGTGTTTATGCAGCAGAATACAAATCTGTGATTGCATTGGATGCAAGGTGGGTTCGATCGATCGAAGTAGTCTCGATCGATCGAACATCATCCGTTCTCAAGCGATCTAACTAGTTTTGATCGATCGAACTTTGGTTCTGTTCGATCGATCGAATAGTGTTCGATCGATCGAGACTGCTTTTCTGTCCAGGTTTTCAGTTTACAGATTTAATGGTTTTAAAAATATTTACTTTAAAATTTTATTTATGCTGTAAGTTTTTCAAAACATTCTGTGAAACTGAAAGTTCAATCGATTGAACTATGTTCAATCGATCGAAGGTTCAATCGATCGAACTCGTTCGATCGATCGAAGTGTGACAGAGAACTGTGATGCTGTTTTAAGTTCTAATTCAGTATGTAAAGAGTTTATATACTGTGTGAATCAATTAGGGGTTCCAATGATACGTTTATTTGTTATATATGCGTGGATATACATGCGACTAACCCTTTTGCAGCAAGTTTAGTCCGCTATCTCCCATGGCACCAAGACTTTTGAATTTTGTATTTAATTGTTTGAGATTGATGTATGTATTATTTTGGTTTGGTTTTTAAAGGCATATGTAAAGGGCACTGCGACTTCAATCCTATGAAAAGGAAAGTCGCACCGGTTTCCCTAGCCTTTTATTTTATTATTGTTATTTCTATTTCTAGATAAATTTGAAGCTTCGAGAGAAGTATAGGACCAATGTAATAGAATTAGAAAATCCATGAAGATGGAGGAGCAAGCCGTTGTCCATGAAGATGCAGTTGGAGGCAATCAAACCAAAAAGGAGGTTCTATGGAGATAGAGTCATGGGAGATAGAGGCATTGTTGAATGTTTTTATTTCATTTTAGTTTTTGTTTTATGTGCTGAGTTGTGATTGGAATTTTATAAATTGTTACTACTTGCATGCACGTAAAACAAGTTTTCTAAAATAAAAATTCAAAACCTTTTTCCAACACATTAGTAAACACTTGATGTTTATGGGCAATGTGAAGAAACATTTTTTTTATTGAAAAATTCCTATTAGTTCATTGTAAGTATGAGAAATACTCTGTGTCACTCAGCCATGAGTGATCATTCCATACAGAGGGTATTTCTTATTGATTACTAGATATGAACTTCTTATAAAAATCTAGTGGGAGAGGGACTTATTTTATAACTTCCACGGTCTTCCATAAACGGTTCATTGTAAGGTGGGTAGTATATTCTGTGTCACCCAGCCATGGGTGATTATTCTATACGGAGGATAGACTATTCATTGGTTACTAGGTATGAACTTCCTTTGGATAGAATCAATGAGACGCGTTAGAGGGTGACCACTACACTGAGGCACTACTTGAGGCAGTTGTCATTGGATTCTAGTTAATGGTAAACACTAGCTAAGCTATGGGTAAGGGATTCCACACGGAGCATTATCCAGAAACTTAGAGACCAAAAGTTCAGGAGTCATGAATTATTTTGTAAGAGTTGCATGACATTCGTGATGGGTTTCCCAATCAGGCTATGAGGTTATGATCGCCACACGGAGACTTAATTTCATAGGCTTGACATCCTGAAGACAATTAATGAGTTGGTTAAGGGAATTCCAATGTATCATATAAATTGTCATATTCATGATTTCCATATTGTAATTCTGTTACATTATTTGTATTTCAAATTCATTATGTCTAGCCCACTTGCTATAACCATGATCCAGAATAAGCTAATTGGAAACAACTACGTTGAATGGAAACTGGAACTGGATGAATTGTTAACTGCTAATGGATGTAAATACGTTCTTGCCATTCCCTGTCCACCTATTCCATGCCATGACACCCCAACTGATCTTGCGGATCAATATTGGCAGTGGATAAGATTTGATGGTATAGCTCGCTCTAGCATCTTAGACTCTTTGTCTGATGTGTTGAAGCAGCAACATCAACCTTTGAACACTGCCCGTGCTATAACATTGAACCTCGAAGAGATGTTTGGGGAGCTAAGTCGAACTGCAAGGCTTAGAGCCTTGGAGTTAGTCATGGACACCAGAATGTTGGAAGGAACTTCAATAAGAGAGCATGTTTTTAAAATGATTACTTATTTCAAAGTACTGGAAGTTTTGGGTTCCGACATTGATGGTGAGACTCAAGTTGACATAATCTTGCATTCGTTGCCTTCATCATTCACTCAATTTAAAAAGGTTTTTAAAATGAGTAAAACAGTTTTTTCAACAAGTGAGTTGATGAGCTCTCTTGAGGCAACGATGGATATAGTCAAAGAGGAGTCAAATGTTCAGAACATTGGAATGGCTTCATCTTCTGGAACTAAGCCTAAGAGCATAAGTTCAGAGAAGGAGAAGCAAGACTCAAGGATAGGTGAGCCTAAGCCAACTGTTGGGAAGAAGGCAAGACTTGGAAAGGGAAAGGCTGGTGCCGTGCCAAAAGGAAAGTGTTTCCATTGTGGCATGAGAGGGCATTGGAAAAGGAACTGTATGGAATACTTGACTGCCAAAAGGCAAGGTACGATCTTTTCACTAGTTTTTGAAGTAAGTTGAAAAACTGATACTTCAACTACTATGGGCACTAATTCTATATTTTCTAAATTATATCTGTAATTGTTGCAGGGAATTGGAAAATAAGAATGTACAGTGATTAGAAGATCTTGATTGCCTTTTGGGATCTGATGCAAGAGTTGCTATTAGATTAATAGTTTTATATTGTAATAAAACTTTGGAGTTATTAGATGGATTTCAGTTTTGAATTAATGAATAATATTTATTCTTTTGATTTTGGTACTGAAATTCTTGATTAAAAGAAAGCGTTCTTTTATGTGATCTAAATAACTTGTCAAGCAAGTATCTCACCAATTTACTCTTGTTTCTCATATATTATCTAATGTAGTATTTAAATGACTCATGGGTATTTTACCATCTAAAAGGATAGCACCCTCAACTAATTCTATGACTTTTTGGTTTTGAGGTTAGATCATATTTAATCTAAATAGGATAAATGGGGAGTAAAGGATAGGATCCTAAACTCTTTCGGTTGCTAAGACCATTGCCTATTTGTCAATCCTATTTAGAGAGTAAATGTGATCAGATCATATTAATCTAAATTAGGATAAATGGGGAGTAAAGGATTGGATCCTAAAACTCTTTTGGTTGTTGAAACCACTACCTGTTTGTCAATCCTATTTAGAGGCTAATATGATCAGGTGACTTTTCTTTTGAAAATCACACGACCAAGGACTTATTAGAATTAGGACATACTCATGTATGTAGGGCAATAAACATTAGAGTTGAAAAGTAGTTTTGGCTACTTTGGATACTGATATACATTTACTTATTGCATCTTCATCCTCAATTTTGAAGAAATTCAAAAGTTTTGGAATGAAGAGTAATTGGTAAAAGAATATCGTTGCCTTTTGATTTGATCAAAATGGTGAGTATCTATCTAATGTATTTATTGTCCAAAGGAGATAAGAATGAGATTCTTTCTCGACAGTCTACACCTAGTGCGCCTCCACGGGATGGTGTAGCAGGTAGAAGGAACTATCTTCTTTTAGATATGATTGGGTCATGGGATGAGTTATTTAGAGTTACTACTTTTCCTTGTTTTTCTCGATGGAACTACAATGTATATACTGGATCTTATTCAAAAGCAAATCTTTTCGATAGACATCCCCAAAGTTGTGAAAAGAATGCGACTTCTTTCTCATGGTAACTTTGGATAAGGATGTCTAGCACTTTGGTGTAAAGAAATGATGAGCCTTTTGAATCTAGATTAGAAGTATAATACTTTTGTAGTGTTTCCAGAGAAAACAAAAGTTGGTTGGAGACCAAATTTTGCAAAGGAAAGATAATATAAAAGAGTAAAGTAATTTATATCTTAAAGCAATCTATAAATCATCTAGGACTAAAATCTACTACCTCTTCATCCGTTCTTACATCGGTACTTCATTCTAGTGGGAAAATTCTTAACATTGCTAAAATCTCCCTGTGCATTGAAGTTTTGTGATAAGGAAGCTCCGGTATATGATTTGCATAAGTCTACGGACTCAAGCAATCATCCAGAGATAAGGACATCTGTTTTGACATTTTTGTCAAAATACTTTGGATTCATCTAAAGTGTGGATGTAGCTTAAGTGGATGAAAGGATCCTTGCGCAAAGGAAGTGTGGTGGTGATTATGGTTCCATATATTGATGACATCTTTATCATTACGATATGTTAAAGTAGTGTCATCAATGATTAAGGTTAAGTTTCTACAATATACTTGATATTTATGATCTCGGTGAGGCGAGCTATAATCTTATGATTTTTGCTCATTCAAGATTAGAAAGTTAAGATAATGAGATTGTCTCAAACTTCTATATCAGAAAGTTGCTGGCTAGATTCAACGTGGAACGTTTCGATAAAGGTTTTTCACCTTTGAACATAACCTATTGCTCTTTCAAGATTTGTATCTTGGGATACAAGATGAAAGAGATCACATGAAAGGTATATCATAAGCCTTCGCTATTGATAAACTTTGTATGTGATGTTAGGTATGGATATCAGTTATACAGTTGAGGTTGTTCACAGATATCAGTCCAAATGAATGTTCAGTTTTCTGAACTATCATAAAGTATATATTATCTAGGGCTTGAGAAAGAACTAGCGGATATATGCAGGGTGATGGTGTTTTGGACAATGTTCAAATTAGCTTTACTGGATACATGTCATGTGACGTCTTTTATCTAGGGATATAGTATAACATGAAGATGTTTTACTATGGATTGTTTCAGTCGATGATCATCAGTCCCTATGCAAAACCTTACGGGTTAAGGATTTTGACAAGTCACAGAGACTATGCTAGTGTTAGTACTAACGCTATATGGTTATGAGTGCAAGTGGGAGTTTGTTGGGAATATGCCCTCAAACCAGTTAGTTGGACAATGGAATATCATAATGCATTTATGCATGTTAGTTCATGAGATGAATATTAGACTGGAATCCTTAAACAACATTGTATGTGGTTCATTTGTGTATGTGATTACACATGTGAGATATGAATCACAAATCCTTGTTGTTTCAAATAAGTCACAGTGGATGATAAGTCTGGATAACTTATCAGGTATACACTGTAGCATGATTAACGTCTACGGGGTAGAATGATGAATCTCATTCATAAGAGTCTTTGACTCTTGGTTAATATGCTAGTGCACTAGGTGCATTGACGGACCTGAGTTAAACCTATTGACACCTAAACGCTGTCACCGTCAGTAGGAACTCAAAACTTGTATAGGGATACATGTCCTTAATCCTGAGACAGTTATGGACGCAAGTTGTATGCTTGGTTGCTTTGACTTACCGATCAGTGAGGTCTTGCAAGATCAACACCTGGGTATCTTGGGTAAATCAAGTATGCAACGTTGGGAACATATATTGTCAAGATGGAATTCTACCCTCTTCAATAAAACGAAGAGTAAGTATTCCCTCGAGAATGTCACTAGGAGTGATTACTGAGAGCTGGCCAGCCTTGTCAACAAAGTGTTGTTGTTGACATGTTTAGTAATCCAAGCGTAGTGAATGATACTTGAGGAATATAAGATGTACTATCTATTGGGTCGACAGTATCTTATGACATACATCCCAATGATAGATACGAATACTGCCTGGTAGAGGGACATCCATATCATATTATACAAGTCTAGCAATCACTTATGTATGTGTGATTATGTTCTTATGCACTGGAGTGCAATTATCATTTTATAGTGGCATTAATGATAATTGATTAATTATTGATTCCTTAGTCAAGAGTACTGACTAGATGGAATAATAATTAATCGGAGCCAGTAATTAAGAACCTAGGAGGTCCCACTCTTAGCTCCGCCAGAATGCTTGGAAAGGCAAATGAGAATGCTGTCAAGACTGGTTCGATCGATCGAAGTTGTTTCGATCGATTGAAGTCTAGACAGGTTCGATCGATCGAACGAGGTTCGATCGATCGACAGTTCGATCGATCGAAGTCACTTCGATCGATTGAAAGTAAGGTCGGTTCTGGGAATCTATAAATAGGGCAGCTACGTCCAGAAATAAGAGTTCATCGTTTTTAACGTACCAGTTGCTGCAGAACCTGTTTAGAGTTCCCAAACCTTCTCTATTCTCACTATTAGGGTTCCCACCAACCCTAGCCACTGTGGGAGCATTCGAGGAGACATAAGGGTGAAGATTTCCTAGAGGTTGCTGCTGCACACACAAGGAGAAGGACAAAAATCAGAATTGGGTTCAAGACCTAAGGTATAGAATCTTCTCCATCTTGTTATGCGCATCTATAGAGTTAATAAGTAGTAGATCCAAGGCTACCAATAAAAGTTTTGAACTTTGTTTTCCGCTGCGCCTTTATATTTAATTTTAAACCTGTTTTTCTCACAGTGGGTCCCACCATAGTGATCCGTGTGAGGTGTACCTATGAAGGACCTAACAATTAGCGGACAATCTTCACGGGGAAATGACCATAATTAAGTAACAGACAGCATAACATGAATCAAAATCACAACCATAACATAATAATGAGACGATAACAGAAATAATCAAGAGAAACGATCTGCCATATATATATATATACCCAAAAGATGTACAGCGGAGTACACAACAGATCATCTGTGTACCGCGTAGTACATGGTCCTATACAAGATCTAAACAAAAGGAAAGATATACACAAGACCACTACTGGTGGCTACCTATACAAAAAGGCTATGGTCCATAGTTGTCTATATAAGCGTCAAAAGTAAGTGGACAACATGTGCTAAAGTCAAACGTAAAAGTCTAAGTCCTAAAGGTACTGGACTCAAAAGTTGTCCACATCGGATCCATAGATAGAAGCCTCGTCCTCTGGGGCAACTTCAGATAAAACATCATCCTCATCCATATCATCATCATCCATCATGTCCTCATCCTCTATCACAACATCCTCAATCAGCTCGGGTCCATCATGCTCCACAACAGCTCCCAAATCAACTGCGTCAGCGGCCATGTCAGCCTGGGCTGCATCAAATGCGGCTGCAAGTGCCTCAGCCTGTACCATAGCCTGTGCCAACTCTGGTGCTCCAATCTCAAATCCATGGAGATGTGCAGCCATCTCTGCAGCCCACTCAACTGCCAGCTGTGCTATAACTCCTCCTGGTAAGACTGGTACTACTGCATCATCACCTGCGTCATCATCGGCGGCTACCTCCTCCTCCCCTATTGGATAACCCTCTACAACTACAATATCCACGCCAACTGGCACATCCATACCGGTTGGGTCCTCGGGGTCTTCCTCCTCCGGATCATACTTCGACTCCTCATCATTGGTGTCCTCGTCCTCCTCATCCTCCTCATCCTCCATCTCCTCATCGTCATCCTCTGGCTCATCGTCGCCATCGCTCTCATCATCATCCTCCGGATCCTCATCTGCTGGGGGTGCATCAGCCATGTCCTCCTCCGGTGGGGGTGGAGGTGTCTGGGGTGGTGGCTCTGTCGGGGGTGGTGGAGGCGCTGTTCTAACTTCTGCAAGTAGGACCTGGTATGAAGAACGGTCTCGTAACATCAGTAGAGAATCCTCCTTGATGCGTTTCAAGGTCTCCTTGCGGTAGATCATCTCCCGACGTATCACTTCTGGGTCCTGGGTCCCAAATCTCTGCTGCTTAATCCGCATGTCCCGCTCTATCTCTGCAATAGCTCTCTGCCTAACCTTCCAGGCGTAGTACTATGGATCTGCTGGCGCAATACTCCTCTCATACACATAGTGTCCTCCAAACTCGTCTGAAACGAACAGCGGCGGTGCCATGCTACCTGAAAAGGGACTACCTTAAGTCAGAACTATTCTTAATACTCATCTATAGAATCTCAAGGTTCTAGGACCAGATGGTGTGGGACAATCTGTGAGCGAAAAGGTATACAACCTAGGCTCTGATACCAAAAATCATGTCACGCCCCGGAACGGCAAAAATAGAGAAAAATAAATTTCCTTTTTGGGTCTAAAGGCAGCGACGGGTGAAGTCACCTGATTTTCCACACCACGCAGTACTAAGCAACAAGAGGTAATAGTGTAACAAGAATGAAGTCTAGGTTCTGATCACAACGTAACATAAAGTCAACAGAAGTTACTAACTATTACACATCAGAGTCTTGAATCAAATATAAGACAGCGGAAGTACAAATGCCAAGGCAACATATGCCTGACTACAAAAAGGGTTCTAAAACGGTAAAGATAATTAGCTACAATTCTAGTCTAGTCTTCAGTTGGCGTAAAGGTAGTACTCGGCGTAGTAGTCTTCTTCGGTCTGACCTCCGTCGGGGAAATCCTCCACAGAGACTCCGTCACCGGCATAGTAGTCTTCTCCTGCAGGCCCTTCACCTGTATAGTCATAACCAGGGTGCGCTGGAACGTAGAAATGTCCAGCGGCATAAACGCCGTCAGCTTAATGAAAGCTGAGTGAGTTAGATACTAACAGGGGTATCAACTATTGAAGTTATTACAAGTTATAAACTGTAACCAAATTAGAGTTCAGTGAGGGTAACTCCTTTAAATCAAACCGATTATCCGATTACTAACGTCTTACTCATTTTAAGACCGATAACACGTCTTGAGGGGAAACAGACTCGACAATAGTTCAACTCTATAAATACACCATTGCTCATCCACCGCTTTTAAGAACATATGCACAGTTCACCGCATGTCATGGATACCAGGTTAGTCCATCCCCCGCTTTTGAGAACATATGCACAGTTCACCGCATGTCAGGGATATAATGCTTTAAACAACAGTACATCATTCTATGCCACGACTTAGCGACGTCTACCAGTGATCACGGTCCACCGCATGTCATAGACACCTTCATCTGTCTACCGCTTTTAAGAACATATGATTAGATCATCTGGCTATCTTAGGGCAAATGGTCCGGTCCACCGCAAGTCATAGACACCTTCGTCTGTCTACCACTTTTAAGAACATATGATCGACCAAAGCCCGCCCACGCAAATTTCCCGAATCTTAGCAAACCTACTTAAGTTCAACTCTATTACCGATACATGACAATCCCAATGTGGCCCGACTACTCTGAATGAAATGAACGTTAACTCCAAAGGATTCACGACTATTCCGTTATCTAATATTATAAACATTATCCGTTAATCTTGTTGTTACTACGACCCTACGCTGCATTAACTCGTTATCATGTCTGTATTATAATAATAAAGCATGCTGGGAAATACTGAACAGTAAATAAACAACTAAACAGTTATTATAAGAAAATAGTATTCTGAAGCTTCCAATCGATTGGTATAGAGGTTCAATCGATTGGTATAAAAGTGGCATCAATCGATTGGAAAAAGATTCAATCGATTGGTATAAAAGTAGTGTCAATCGATTGGAAAAAGATTCAATCGATTGGATTACAATCCATGCCAATCGATTGCACAAAATGTCAATCGATTGGGACCTGAAAGATGTCAATCGATTGGTAAAGTACCAATCGATTGATACTTCGTCTTCTTCACAGAGAAGACTGTCCAGCAATATATAAACGAGAATACATGGTTTACACTCCATTTCTTCATTCAAACATACTGTAACCTCAACATAGAGCTATCAAGTGAGTTTAAAACTCACCTTAGGCGTTAAGGGCGTGTTTGGTTGTGTGTGTTTGAGCTTTGGAAGCTCCAATGGTGGTCTTCCTCTCTCTCTATCTTGCTTCTCTGTCTTCTTCTTCTTCTTCTTCTCCCTTTCTCTCTATCTTACTGACCTTCTTCTTCTCTTAATCCATCTCTGTGTGTGTGTGAGTGTATGAATATATGTATATATGTATGTATATATATGAGTGTTTATATATATATAAACACACACAAACACTCCCTCTCACTCTCTCTGATTTCTATAAACAGAAATCCACCCAAAATGGGCTGGTATATATAGAGAGAAAGTGTTCACGTGGCCTCTCCCCAGCCAGAGCAAAAGAATCTGCCCAGCTGCCTCCAATCGATTGGCATAAGTGTCAATCGATTGATAAAATCAATCGATTGGTATGAAGTATCAATCGATTGGTATCCAAATTATACCAAGGGTAAGGCCAGGCTCAAACAAGTATTAAAAGAAGCATACAGGGACTTATTCACATAATATATTACAAAAATACAGGGTATTCCACATCAACCATGAATAGTATCGACTTCTGTGGCCGATAGACTCACTACTATACACGTCGGCTTTTCAATTTGATTAACAATGTTATATCATCATTATATAATGGGTTCCACTAATCAATGCAATAAGCCAATTATTCCATATGTGTATTATTCCAATACAGCTTCTAACCATCAATGCCTGATAATATTCAACTTAATAGTTCATCGGATATACACAATCTAAACATTTAACATTATGTCATGCTCGATCAATTGAAGTCATTTCAATCGATTGACAAAAGTAAAGTTCGATTGCTTGAACTAAGTTCGATCGATCAAGATCGATCTGTGTTCAATCGCGCGAAAGCAGTTCGACCGATTGAACGCTAGTTTTCTTCCCAAATTGAACTAGACTTTCCATGTACGTTCGGGGTCCGTTCGATATCGTCGAAACATATATATAGCAACATATCTATGCTACTAAGTGAGTATAGGCACTCACCATAAAGTTCAGTGACGCCGGTGACGTGTGGGGTGGCCGCGGGTCCTTGGTGAGCTTCTCTCTTCCTCCTCTTTCTTTCTCTTTCTCTTTCTCTATCTCTTCTCTTTCTCTCTCTTCTGCTCCTCGCCTTCTTCTTCTCGCAGACCCAGAAGGGGTGTGTGTGTGTGTGTAAGTGTTTATGTGCATATAATATGTGTATATATATACGGGTGTGTATGTGTATATATATGAGTGTGTAAATATAACTTATATCTCTCTTTCCCTAAAACACTCAAGATTTCAGCAACCCAAACACACACTCAAAGCTAACATATATATAGGGAGAGGGAAAGTGCAAGTGGCAAAACACGTATACTAAAAATACCACGTTCGATTGATCGAAGTGAGTTCGATTGATTGAGAACAGGTCGTTCAGGGTTTGAGCGATTGAGATGGGTTCAATCGCTTGAGAATGGGGATACGTTCGAAATTCAGGTTGGCAGAGTTTCGATCGCTCAAAAAGGTTTCGATCGATTAAAGAAACAAAAGTTCGATCGTTCTAAGGAAGTTCAATCGATTGAAAAGAAATTTATAGGAAAGGTAAGACAAGCACACCGAATCTCATTAATATCAAAAGTAATATAAATGTACAATGAAAATACAAGATGTTACATCATCTCCTCTAAATAAAGGTTTCGTGCCCGAAATCAGAACTAAGCGTCACTTAAACAACTCTGGATACCTCTCACGTATATCTGACTCCAGTTCCCAAGAAGCTTCTCCTTCGTCGTGAAACTTCCACTAAATCTTCACGAACAGAATCTCTTTATTCCTCAGCTTCTTAACTCCTCGATTTAGAATTTTCACTGGTCCTTCGTGAAATGATACATTGCCATTAACCTCGATGTCTTCGAAGTTGATCTCATGGCTCGGATTGCGATCACACTTTCTCAACATGCTGATGTGAAACACGTTGTGTACTCCTGACATCTTAGGTGACAATGCGAGTCTGTAGGCAACCTTTCTTACACATTCGAGGATCTCAAATGTCCAATGATACGCGGTGCCAGCTTCCCTCTCTTCTATCCAAATTTGACAATTCCTCACACCGGAGACACCTTAAATAACATATGATCTCCAACACTGAATTCCAAACTTCTACAACGTTTATTAACATAACTCGTGTGTCTTCTCTGCGCTATTTGCATCCTTTCTTTCACGATCTGGATCTTCTTGTTAGTTTCCCAAACTAATTTAGGTCCAAATAGTTGGTTATCTCCAACCTCTGCCCAATAGAATGTTGATCGGCATGGTCGTCCATATAATGCCTTGAAGAGTGCCATTCCTATGCTCGAATGGTGGCTGTTGTTGTACGCAAATTCTATCAACTGTAGATGAGTCTCCCATGAGCTCTCAAAATCAATCACACATTCGCAGTATGTCCTTCATCACCTGGGTAACTTGTTTAGTCTGTCCATCAGTCTGTGGATGAAAGGTAGTGGTTAGGTTCAATGACGTCCCCAACGTTAACTGTAGACACTTCCAGAACTCTGCGGTGAATCTCAATCACAGTCGGATATAATAGAGACTGGTACACCATTCAGTCATATGACTTGTTGTATACACATATGGCTCAAACATTCGACCGGGTACGACTACTGTATGCTATAAAATGAGCTGATTTGATGAGTCGATCCACAACTTCCCAAAGAGCGTTGTGATTTTAATGAGACCTAGGCAATCCTACCACGAAGTCCATAGTTATGCGTTCCCACTTTCATCCAAGAACTGGTAATGGTTGTAGAAGTCCTGGAGGTTTCTGGTATTCTGCCTCTATTTCCTTACACTTAAGTCATTGAGACACGTGCTCAACAACTCCTCACTTCATTCCTTCCCACCAGTAGTTCCTCTTTAAATTCTTGTACATCTTTATCCCTCCTAGGTGCGTAGTCATTCGTGACTTGTGAGCTTCGTCCACTATCTCCTATCTAAGATTATCATCATTCGACACACAAAGTCTGCCTTTGCATTTGAGTGCTCCATCTACACCAATACTCCAATTCTCTGGTTCTTTTACTACGTTGCTTGCGAACCACTCCCAAAGTCCTTCATTCTTCTTCTGTGCTTCCAAAATACGACTAATAAGAGTCGGTTGCACCATGAGACATCCAAAGTGTCATCCTTCAATTGGATTTAAGGCTTGAATACCGAATTCAGCCAAAGTTTCCAACACCTACCATTATTTTACCATAAGGGAAGCTATTGCTATCCTCCTGGTTTTCAACTCAACGCATCGGCCACTACGTTTGCCTTTCCAAGGTGATATTACAATGTGAAATCATAGTCCTTTAACAATTTTATCCAATGTCATTGCCTTATGTTCAACTCTCGTCGAGAGAACAAATACCTCAGACTCTTGTGATCAAAAAACATATCAAACTTCTCACCATATAGATAATGCCTCCAAATCTTGAGAGCAAAAATGATCGCAGCTAGCTTGAGGTCATGCGTATGATAATTCAACTCATGTAGCTTCAGTTATCATAATCCATACGCTATTACCTTTCTGTCTTGCATCACGACACATCCATGTCCTTGGTGCGATGTGTCGTTGTAAATGGTGAACTGCTCACCGCTCTTAGGTATCGCAAGCACTAGCGCTGTGGTCAATTTGTCCTTTAATTCCTAGAATGCGTGTTCATGCTTGTTGCCCTATTCAAACATCAAATCCTTCTTTATTAATCCAGTAAGAGGGGCTGTGATCATGGAGAATCCTTCCACGAATCTCCGATAGTATCTGGTAAGACCAAGAAAACTTTCGACTTCCATTACGGTGGTTGGTATATTCTAATCCAAAATTGCATCTGTCTTTGACGAGTCTATGGCTATTCCATCTTGCGAGATGACATGTCCTAGGAACTGACCTCTTTTAGCCAGAACTCATAATTACTGAACTTTGTATACAGTTGGTTATCTTAGAGGGTTTGTAGTATGATCCTTACGTATTCCTTATATTCGGCCTCAGTCTTTGAGTAAATTAGAATATTATCAATGAATGCAATAATGAACTGGTCCAAGTAGGGTCTAAATACTCTATTCATTAGGTCCATGAATACCGTTGGGGCATTGGTTAATCCAAAAGAAATAACCAAGAATTCATAATGCCCATACCTCGTTCTGAAAGCAGTCTTGGATATATCCTCTGGTCGAACCATAAATTGGTGATATCCAGATTGTAGTTCAATCTTTAAGAAAGTCGTTGCTCCTTGCAACTGATCAAACATATCATCGATTCTAGGGAGTGGGTACTTATTCTTAATCGTTACCTTGTTGAGCACCCTATATTCAATACAAAGTCACTGAGTTCCGTCCTTTTTCTTAACGAATAGCGCATTATCGCTCCCTAAGGTGATGTGTTGGGTCGAACAAACTTGAGGTCTTCTAACTCCTGCACTTGTTTCTTCAGTTCTTGCATCTCCGTTGATGCAATCCAAAAAGGAACCTTCGATCACGGTAATGTATCAGGCACCAACTCGATACAGAAGTCAATCTCACGCTTAGGTTATAATCTTAAAATATTTTGAAACACATCGCCAAAATCTCAAACTATGTAAATATGTATAATTGTAAGTTACAAACTTGAGCTCTCGATGGTTGCCAGACGGCTAGTGATAAAAGCATCACTAGAGGGATTGCATTGGAAATCAAAAGGTTGACTTCCCGGTACCAGAAATGTAATCCTCTTATTAGCATAATCCAACTTAGCACAATACTTCGTGAGCTAATCAAATCCTAAGATGATGTCAAATTCCTTCATTGACTAAACGATTAGATCTGCGTGAAGAAATCTATCCTCAAGAGTTAAAGTACAGTCCTTGCACACTTTTCCCAATCTTACGGCTACTCCCAAAGGTGATACCGCATTCAGGGCTATGTCAAGCGCTTGGGGTACTAAACCCAATAATTTAACAATTTTTAAGCACTAGTATCAAATATAACCTTAACCCGAGTGCTGAATAACGTAAAAGTACCTTCTATATTCTGCTGTTCAGCCTCATTAAATCATGCACTCTCTGGAAAGATAGCATTCATACGAGCATGTCCAACTTGGCCCTGAGCAACTGGTCCGTTGTATGTCCTACGGGGTGATTTGCAGTTCTTACTCATGTGGCCATGCTTACCATAGTTGTAGCAAACAATTTCTGGATGATTCTGGTTCCTTGCAACTCGACAGTCCTTCGCCAAATGACCAGGTTTTTCGTAGTTGAAACATCCACCAGTATTGCCTCTAGTGGCGACAGGTAGTCCTCACGGAGGAGGTGCATGGGTTACAGCATGGCAGTTCTAGGGAATGGCAAGTTATGGCTTCCTTTCTCCAGTCCAGTCACGCTTATTCCCTTGGAACCGCATCAGAGGTCTCGGTCCTTGATTACCTCTGAATGGTGGTCAATTCCCAAAACATCCTTACTCCCGGCCGTTAATATCCTAATGACCGACTGCCATCCCTACTATAGCTTTAAAGGTTTGACCCTGATGATTCAGAGTCATTTGTTGAAGTGGTAGGGAAAGACCTTGGTGATACTGCATGTTCTTCTTCTCTAGAGTTTTAATCATATGAAGGGTAAAACGAGATAGTCGTTCAAACTGCACCGTATATTCTCTTACGGTAAGGCTCCCTTACCTCAACTTGATGAATTCTCTCTCCTTCTTGTTCCTCTTTGTCTGAGGAAAGTAATTCTCTAGAAATAACCCTTTGAATGTGATCCAGGGCATCCTTCTAGCCGAGTCCTCTCCTACGGTCGTCTTCTCAGATTCCCACCAATCAGCTACCACATAAGTCAACTGGAATGTCGCCAGTCGACGCTTCTCTATCTCATTATATCCCAGTGTATCCAAGATCAATTCCATCTCCCATAGCCACTATTCTACTTTCTACAGCTCAGTATTCCATTCAAACGTTTCTTGACAAAAATGACGAAAACGCTCTACTATGCGATCCTCAATTGGCCTTAGAGGTGGTCCATGATTATTTTCGTTGTGTACATTAGGATTATTTATCTGTTCCATCCTCTACACAAAGGATTCAAACAGTCCAGTCAGATCAGTAACCTGGGGTGCTGGGGATGCACCCTCAATCTGTGCAGGAGAATTTCGGGTAGGCATTCCTGCCATCGATGTAGTAAGGTTGGGTACCTATACAGACATCTATCGGTTAGTCGTCATTCCAGAAATCATCAAATAAAATAGCTTGCAACTAAACATAATAGCTATAACTATTATCATACTAATAGTCTGGAGAACTCTATAAGGACGATCTCCAGCACAAGCCAACCCCTATCTCACGGAATCTTAAGGTTCAAACTCAGAAATGTGGACAATTGGTGAACGCTACTACCAAACCTAGGCTCTGATGTCAAAAATCCTATCACGTCCTGTAGTAGTAAAAATAGAGAGAATAAATTCCTTTATGGACTCGTAAGCCATGACAGTTGAAAGCCACCACCTTGTCCATAACCAAAGTCAAACCATCAGAGTAATGATTCAAACCACGCATTGGAAAGTTCTAAGGTTGAGATAGAAAATCAGAGTTCAATACTAACTATTACACAACCATGAGTATAAGCGGAAATGTAATTAATGTATGACAACAGCATACGCCGATTATAATTGTAACTATTACAGAGTCTCTAAAACATAAACATAAACTAGCAACGACGAAGCTTCAAATCTTCAGCTTGCGTAGTAGTTAGCATCTGCATAGCCTCCGTCATTGTAGGCTCCTTCCTCGTAGCCTTTATCCATGTATGCATCTCCTACATACTCATAACCCTGGCCAGCTGGACGCCATCAGCTAAAAAGGCTGAGTAAATGTAAACACTAACAAAGCATTTATAGATTTGCAGCATATATAACAACATCATTATTAATGATCATCTCGTTGTTCGTATTATAATGCACCAACTCCATATATCTCAATGATCATCGTTCCAAACATGACATAGACTTTTGGGTCCACATTTACCAGACCCGTAGTTATAGTTGACTCAAAGTCCCAAGCTCTGGCCAAAATGCCCCGACATAATCCGGCCATCATGCCCAATCCACAATTCCCTTTCATAACGTATACCTCTTAGTTACAGTCATGGATTAAAGTGACATATTCCTTAGCCTTCATCGGATCTCCTGTATCGGTCATAGACTAAGGTGATATTCATTTAATCTCTATCGGACTCAGTTCATGATGTATCCCTCTTAATCTCGGTCATGGACCAAAGTGACATATTCCTATAGCCTGTATTCGTACTTCCTGTCGTGGTCATGGACTAAGGTAATATTCCTTTAGCCTCTATTGGATTAAGATGACAACATCGACATAACCCTCAGTCTCAGTCTTCGACTAACGTGACCATGCCCTTAGCCTCTGTCGGATCTCTCTTGTTTCGATCATGGACTAAGATGACATTCTGTTTGCCTCTATCGGACTGGGGTGCTAGCCCATTACCATTTCCCATAGTAATGTATCCCTTGGTCTCTCCTGTAGACTAAGGCAATATCTCTAGTATATCCCTTAGTCTCTCTCATAGACTAAAGCGACATCACAACTATATCCCTTACTCTCTCTCATGGACTGAGGAGATCCCACTAGTATATTCCTTTGTCTCTCTTATGGACTAAGGCAATATCGGTAATCACAACCTCACGTCTGTTTGCAGAATATGTATCCCTTAGTCTCTCCGATGGACTAAGGCAATACAACTAATATATCCTTTAGTCTCGCTCGTGGACTAATTCAATATACGCATACCGCAACCCATATTGTACGATCTTCGCAATTGCATTTCCCACGCATCAATAATAAATAGTATCAACCTCTATGATCAATAGACTCACTACTATGAATGTCGGCTTCTCAATTCGATCAACAATATTATATCATCATTATGTAATGGGTTCCACTATTCAATACACTAAGCTAATTATTCCAAGTGTGTATGATTCCAATACAGCTTCTAACCATCAATGCATGATAATATACAACTTAATCGTTCATCAGATATAAATAAACTAAACATTTAACATTCTGTAATGTTCGATCAATTGAAGTCATTTCAATCAATTGACAAAAGTAAAGTTCAATCGCTTAAACTAAGTTCAATCAATCGAGATCGATCTGTGTTCAATCGCTCAAAAGCAGTTCAATCGATTAAACGTTGGTTTTCTTACCAAACTGAACTGGACTTCCAATGTACGTTCGCGGTCCATTCTATCTTTCCAAACACATATATAGCAATACATCTCCACTACTAAGTGAGTATAGGCTCACCGTAAAGTTCAGTAATGCCGGTGACATGTGGGATGGCCGCGGGTCCTTGGTGAGCTTTCTCTCTTCCTCCTCGTTCTCTTTCTTTTGCTCCTCTCCTTCTTCTTCTCCCAGTCCCAGAAGGTGTGTGTGTGCATGAGTGTTTGTATATATAATATGTATACATATACGGGTGTGCATGTATAAATATAAGTGTATATATATAACTTATATATCTCTCTCTCTAAACTTCTCAGGATTTTAACAACCCATGCACACACTCGAAGCTGAAATATATATAGTGAGAGGGAAAGTGTAGGTGGAAAAACACGTATACTGATAATACCACGTTCGATCGATCGAAGTGAGTATGATCGATTGAGAACAGGTTGGTCAGGATTAGATTGATTGAGAAGGGTCAATCGCTTGAGAATGGGGACACATCACAAATTTAGGTCGGCAGAGTTTCGATCGCTTGAAAAGGTTTCGATTAATTGAATAAACAAAAGTTTGATGGCTCTAAGGAAGTTCGATCATTTGAAGCTGAAATTTACAGGAAAGGTAAGACAAGCACTGAATCTCATTAATATCAAAAGTAATATAAAAGTACAATAAAAGTACAGGGTAATACACGATTGATCTGAAAAGTGTAGTTATCGTGCAGGTCCTTGAAAACTTGGTTGAATTACTCCCTATCAAATTAATATTTCAATAATGATTCAATGCACAGTTAAATAATATACAAATGAAAAGTGAAAGATTCCAAAAATGCAGAGCATATGGACATATATATATATATATATATGAGGGATAGGCCATTGATGGCATTTGATACCCATGTTGACCGCCAAAGTTATAAGCCCCAT
The DNA here is from genome assembly GCA_033977485.1 of Hydrangea macrophylla. Classification (NCBI taxonomy): domain Eukaryota; kingdom Viridiplantae; phylum Streptophyta; class Magnoliopsida; order Cornales; family Hydrangeaceae; genus Hydrangea; species Hydrangea macrophylla. The sequence goes on along the minus strand of CM066991.1, from coordinate 52,150,454 downwards.
GACATTCATATAAGTCACACAGTAATGCATATGGCATTCCATCTGACCTCTATAACACAAAGCTCATAATTGGACAAGTGTCCATTGTGGGACCCACTATTTTCCTTTGCATTAAGTGTTTGTTGAGTTCTAGTTACCATAACAGTATAACTATTTGCATTTAAGTAAGTGTTTGTGTTTAAAACAAGACTCACGGTTAGATAAATTTTTGCTCAGATAAATAGTGGAACCCACAATTTCCTTTTTTTGCTTAAGTTATTTGCATTTAAGTGTTTGTTCAATAACCAACTCAATTAATTAATATATTTTTCACCAAACACATGTTTTTAACTTAACTCACACCAATGATAATAGAATAGTGCTACGCACACTCCAAAATTCACACTGAAATTCACACAGGACAATCGTGACTTTTGAAACTTACCTTATCTAATCTTTGTTACACATGATGATGAAGATGCTTGCAGAAATATTCCTTCACTAGGCATGACTTTTGAAACTTACGATGAAGCATATGAATTTTATAACTTGTATGGTAGAATTATGGGGTTTAGTGTGAGAAAACAAAGATTAGATAAAGATAAGAGAAGTGGTTTAATTACAAGAAGAGAGTTTTGTTGCAACCGAGAATGTTTCTATACTAAAAAAAAAATACTCCAAAGAAACTAAGAGACTCAACGAGATGTGGCTATAGTGCAATGCTTGAGGTTAAATTCATGGGGTTTATGACCCATCACAAAAAGAATTTATTGCTACAATGCATGTGTCAGGTTTAAGACCTCATAAATATTCTCTTACTTCTCTACAGAAGCAGGAGGGCCTCAAAATTTGAATTTCATTCAAACAGATTGTAACAATTCAGTATAGAAAAATCGTGTTGATTTTCTTAAGAGGGGTGATGCATTGTGCACTACACCATATGGCCTGATTTGTAACCAGAATATCTATTACAAAAATATTAGTAACAGATATACCCATAACAATTTTAATGTTGCAAATTTTGAAACGGATTTTTGTAACGGATATATTCGTAACTTCGTTACAAATTAGTAGCAGATTTTGTAACGGAAATACCTGTTACTAATTTAATTTTAGTAACGGATGTATCTGTTAGGAAAATGTTTAGTAACAGATACCCATCCAACTTTTTTGATTTTTGGACAAAAATACTAACGGTTTGTAACGGATTAGTAACGGTTATATCCGTCACAAATTTTCAAAACACATAAAATTAGTAACAGTTTTTGTAATGGGTATATTCGTTACAAATTTTAATTATAAAAAAAAAGATTTATTTACATGCTCCCCAATTTTTTCCCACCTAATTAACAAGCAAAATAATCCATATGAAACACATAAATAACAAGCTCAAATCTATACCAAACAACAAAAAAAATAATAGAATTGATAACAAGTACATAATTCATCCATGTATAACCAACAAGATCTCACTGCACCAATAAGCTCAATCTAACCACTATGAAATTAAAAGAGTTTATCCATCTAAACCTAAACTAACAAATAAAACTCTTGATAATTTTAAAAAGTTGCAAAAAATACTATACTAAGTGTTTAACACAAGCGAGGATGTCTAATTGAGATCCAAACTTCTCCTCTACAACTTTCTTGGCATTGGTTCTCAGTTTAGTCAATTGCTTATTTCTCTTATATGCCACTTGAGATTTTTCCTTCTTCTTCTCAAGCTCCTAATGCCCAAGAAAAATGAAACAACTCGAAACCCAAATACTGAGTTGTAACACCCATACTCAGAAAATAGGATTAAAGTGACATTAGTATGTATTAATTAATGAAAATTAATGCATAAAATGATTTATGGTGGGGTTATGAACCCACGGGTAAAGTGTTCAAATTCGGACACAGATGAAAGTCATGTGATAAGTAGGACTAGTATAAAAGTGGGGCCCGATGATGGTCTAGTTAAAATAATTTGTAGTTAGATGCCATTATATGCTTATATGAATACTTGTTTAAATGTTTAAAGATAATACTATGTCTTATGATAGGCAAAGGTGACCGATTCGGGTACCCAAGTGAGGGCGTATTTGAAAACAATTCATAATTGGTAGGTTTAATATCAACCTTATAACATATGTGGGACCAAGTTTGGGACCCACACGGGACATCGATCAAATCCATTTAGAAAAAAGTGGATAGTTAACATAATTAACATGGGGCTTTCATAATAAAGCTTAAAAAAAATTGGGGGAGGTAAATGAAAATAGTGCAAAAGTGTGACAACACATATGCATGCCTTGCATATGTATCTCACAAGTGTCAAACAAGCTGGAATTTATAGAAATTGGGAGAACCAAAATCTCTCAAGTTGGCGACGGTTTTCTCAACGACGTTTCTTGCCGTTCGTTCCCCGTTCGACGTCGAATTTACGATTCGAAACCATATTTGGACTCGTAGTGGTAAGAGGATCGCATGCATGTCCTTTATTTTCATTTTCGGTAGCATTTTTTTGGTAACCGTTATTGATAGTGTAGACACCTCGATTTTGACCAACCATCGAATTTAGGGGATTGTTACCTCTAAGACTGATGATGACAGTGTCTAACTAGTTTGGGGTTTTCGAGGTAATTCAAGCTCTTCGAAAGGCTCTTTAATTAAAAAAAAATGAAATCAATTAAGAAAGAAAGAAAAAAAAGTAGGGAGAGAAAAGGGAAGAACATGAAAAAAAAGGAAAAATCGGCACGCGGTGAGGTTTGTAGCGGTCACATGGTGCCGTAGCGACACTCACTGAGTGTCGTGACAACAATTAGGGAGCGCCATATCGGCGATCACCGAATGCCATGGACAAATCGCCAAATGTCGTGACAAATAGGAGAAGTTTGGAAATTGAAAAGAAAAGAAAAAGAATAAGAAAAAGAAAAAGAAATCGAAAGCAAAACAAAATGAGGTGCACAAAAAGACAGTAGTCCGCGAGTTGTATGCGGCACTCACAGCACTGAGTGCCGGTACGGCACTCAAATGAGCGCCATTCGGCTACTGTTAAATGTCATTCTAGCATTTGTAGAGTGTCACAGACAACTCTCTCGAGTGCCACATTTTTCAACAGTCTGCTTTTTAAATAGTACGCATTGTACCATCAAAAGTGCTTTTAGGATTAGGGTTTTTACCCCCGAATTTACTAAAATGACCTTTAAAATTGATCTATATAAGGAGATGAATATCCTCATTACAAGGAGGAGGATTCTTGAACAACTTTTTGAGATAATTAGGAAACCACCAATGGGAGAATCTTAGAGAGAATTAAGAAAATGGAAGAGAAATCATTGTAAGGGTTGGAGGAAGAGCTTGGAGATCCTTTTAAAGACCTTCGAACCACAAAGAAGTTGAGGATAATTGGAGGTGACCTCTAATCTTAATTAGTTCTTAGTTCAAGTTCAATCACAATTCATAGAGGTCCTTAGGATCTTTTACACATTTTCCAAAATTCTCTTCTAACCTCATTTCACCATACACCACTTGAATTGTGATTGAACTTCCATTTTGTGTCTGTTGATTTTGGATCTAAACAACCATAGATTTGATGCAAAATAAGTCTCCTAAGAGGAATTTAACTTGGATTATCATTTAAGTTAAGCTTTTATCTCTTTTTTTCATGCTTTTCATTTGGGATTCATGAGATCTTCAATATCTCACTTGAGACCCTTGACTTGGATCCTTTAATTTTCTGTGAATTTATGATTTACATGAGGATTAAGGTTGATATTAATTATCCTTGTATATGGTTAATGAGCCTAAATCTATCTTCATGGTTTAGCTTTATTAGTTTGAGATTTCATGAAGTTCTCCCCATACTTCATTGAAATCTATAAGGGTGGTGTCTTTAATTTCCAAACCATGAATGGGAAAGAGAATTAAGTTTAGGATAAGCCAATCTCCATGGCTTGATTTATAGATTTAACAAATAAATGGTGAACTTAACAATGGTGCAGTGAATTCATAAACCAACTTTGATCAAAAAAATTTAAATAAATCATAATCCATTGGATTTGAATGGGCCAATTGGAATGTGGTCATAACACAAAGATCTACCACTACAATTTTGTTTTGGAGAGATTTCACAGTTAACATGGTTTGATCTTAGGATTCTTGAACTAGTTATTCTCTGTCCAAAACTTCAAAACAGTAAGTCAATTTTGATTTAAATAGATCCGATGTGTTAATGAGATTCCCTATGAAGATTGAAGTAATTCAAATTCATTTACTATTTTTAGAAAATCACACAAAATCTCTGGATAAAGAGTTATTAAATTCTGAGTGATGTCTGGTTTTGGTCCAATTCTCAGAGATTGGACCGTTTGGTCTTTGATTTTCTTGTTGGGTTAGAAATTAGACTCATAGAGGCGCATCATATCCAAAAATCATTAAGATCAAATTGTGGAAAGTATGATTTGCCTATTTTTGAAAGTCTGATCTGTTCTTTGTAAATTTGAAACTCTGTGATAGATTTGATGAAATTTGTCAATAATGATCCAAATGACTTTTCTATGACCTAGGGCTTAAACTATTTTTTGAATAATAGAAGCCAAATGATCCAAATCAACAAATGATTCATAGCCTATTCTTGTTCATGTTCATACATTCATCACATATGTTTAGGATTCTCAGTCCTGTTAGTGCTCAATGCGTGATTTCCTAGTTTAGTCCAGTATCCCCCAGCCCCCCAAGCTTTTGCTAAGGCGGGCATTGGTAGAGAGAGTGACTGTAGGGAACCGACCTTGAGCGTTGGTAGTTATAGGGTCTTTTTAAGCTTGCTATCATTAGCTACCTAAGGGGATCCCCCCCCCCCATCATCAGTTATGTACCTAAGTGAAGCCGGTAACTCGGGTGTGATCCCAACGTCTTATATGCCTCTGGTGTGATCCCGAGATCTTTTGTGCCTCGGATGTGATCCCGAGATCTTTTATGCTTGGAATACTAGAAAGGAACATCTTTTGCAGCAAAATAACAATCTTCATTCCTTTCTAAGACTATAATAATTGCTCAAAAGAGATAAAGATTTCCTAACCGATGCCAATCTATTCTTATCCATGCGTTATTGAAAGTACTTGAGAAGGTGCTGCACATTCCACAGGTAAGACATGTCCTGCTTGTCTAGAGTCTGTAACCAGTAGGTTCCCGGGCGGTTGACTCGGATGAGCCGGTAAGGTCCTTCCCAATTTGGACCCAACTTCCCGTGACTCAAGACCATGGTTGACTGATTTACTGCCTTGAGAACCAGGTCTCCCACCTGGAAGCTATGGTGCTTGACTTTACCATTGGAATACTGAGACACCCGTTGCTTATTGGCTGCTACCTTCAGATATGCCTGCTCCCTTCTCTCTTCTATTAAGCAGAGCCCCCCCTAAGAGCTTCCTAATTGCTTTGCTCGCTGAAATTTGCTACTTGGTAAGTTGGCAGTCCGAGCTCTGTTGGTACCATTGCCTCAAAGCCGTAGGTAAGTGAGAATGGTGTTTCTCCTGTTGCTACTCAGGGAGTAGTGAGGTAAGCCCACAGAAGGGTCGGTAATTCCTTTGCCGAAAGCCCTTCGGCTTTTGAAAGCCCTTCGGCTTTTTCAAGCCTTGTTTTAATGGACTGCAAAATTGTCTGATTTGTCACCTCAGCTTAGCCATTAGCTTAAGGGTGCTTAGGAGAGTGTAGTGGTTTGATATACCATAGCCCGAGCAGAACTGCCTGAATACTGAGGTGTTGAACTACCTACCGTTTTCGCTGATCAGGACCTCAGGGACGCTGAACCTACTAAGAATGTTTTTCTTAACAAAACTCTCCATCTTTCTCTTGGTGATCATTTCCAAGGGCTCAACTTCCGTCCACTTAGTGAAATAGTCCACAACAATAATGGTGAATTTGACCTAGCCTTTAGCCATGTTATGGGTCCGACTATGTCAATGCCCCACTGGGCAAATGGCCAGGGGCTGGGGATTGGGGTTTGAAATTCTCTCGGGCGATTGATAATGGGTGAGTAACTCTGACACTTGTCACACTGCCTGACATATTCTTGTGAATCTCGGGCCATCGTCGACCAGTAGTAACCCTACAGCAGGGCCTTTCGGGAGAGTGCCCGACCGCCAACGTGGCTTCTACACACTCTTTCATGGATTTCATACAATATTCCTTGGACTTGCGTAGGGTGGATGCACCCGAGATACGATATAGAGAACCCCCTTTTGTAGAGGATGCCATCTACGAGATGGTATCTGGCCACCCAGTACTTTACCCACCAAGATTCATCTTTTTCATCTGGTAAAGTACCAGTTGTGAGAAATATCATAATCGGATCCATCCAGTTGGGCCCTAAAACGACTGATTTGACCTCCACTGCTTCTGAATTGTCCACACTGGCCTTGGATAAGTATTCTATCTTTATCTTGGATAAGTCTGACTCAGAGGATGAAGTAAGGCAGGCTAACCGATGGGCCCTCGTATTCTCTTCCCTCGGGATTTGTGTGATGGAAAACCCCTTAAGCTTCCTGGATACTGTGTGGATGAGGGCTAGGTAGGCTACCATGTTGTCTTCCCGAGCTTCTTACTCATGATTAACTTAATTGACCATTAGCTGGGAGTCATTATACCCTTGGACTTGCTGTGCACCTATTGAAGTAGCCAACTGTAGTCCAACCAATAGGGTCTCGTACTCGGCGTCGTTGTTAAAGGCCCAGAACCCAAACCTTAGTGAATGCTCTAACTGGATCTTGTCAGGCGTCGTTAGGATGATCCCTACCCCGCTGCCTTGTTTTATTAGAAGACCCATCCACATAAAGTACCTAGTTCGGGGTATCAAGTTGTAGACTGGGCGATAGGATCGGCGGGTCAAGCTCTTCAACTTTGTCTTCTGGATTTGTGAACTCCACAAGAAAGTATACCACTGTCTGCCCTTTGATCGCCGTCCGGGGTCTATAGACTACTTCAAATTCTTCTAACTCCAATGCCCATTTGACGAGCCTTTCGGATGTCTTAGGCCTACTTAGGATTCGGCAGAGAGGCTGATCTCGATGACATGGGCCTAAAAGTATAGGCAGAGTCTTCGGGCATAAGTGATGAGGACAAAGGCAAGCTTCTTGATACGGCAGGATCGGTTTTTTGCACCTTGGAGTGCCCGAGTAGTGTAATAAACTAGGAACTGTATTCCATGTTCCTCTCTAAGAAGTTCCAAACTCACTATTGAAGGTGACACTGCCAAGTAAAGAAACAGTTCCTCCTTCGGTACGGGTGTCGAGAGCAGGGGAGGCGATTTCAGGTATTTCTTCAGATCCTAAAACATCTCCTAACACTCTTCCGACCATTGAAACTCTTGACAGAGGATTTTGAAGAATGATAGACACTGGTCGGTAGCTTGGGAGATGAACCTGTTTAGTGTGGATGCCCATCCGGCCAGGCTCTGAACTTCTTTGGTTGAACTGGGCGACCGTATGTTGGTAATAGCCTAAATATTTTTGGGGTTTGCTTCGATCCCCTGCATGCTGACTAAGTGTCCCAGAAATTTCCTAGACGAGACTCCAAATGTGCACTTGGCTGGGTTTAACCTCATCCAAAATTTTCTTAAGATGCTGAAGACCCCAACCAAGTGCTCGAGATGGTCAGACTCGTCACGACTTTTAACTAGGAGGTCGTCAATATACACTTCCATTAATTTCTAGATCAAATCTCTGAACATGTAATTGACCAGGCGTTGATGAGTTGCCCTGGCATTTTTTAGGCCGAAGGGCATTACTTTGTAGCAATACATCCCCTGATCAGTGATGAAGGAAGTCTTCTCTTCGTCCCTGGGATACATGCTGATCTGGTTATACCCCAAGTAAGCGTCCATGAACAAAAGAAGTAAGTGACTGGTCGTGGAGTCAATAAGGAGGTCTATCCTGGGTAGCGGATAGTAGTCCTTGGGGAAGGCCCTATTTAGGTCGATAAAGTACACACACATTCTCCACTTCCTGTTACTTTACTTGTCCAATACCACGTTCTCCAACCAATCGGGATAGTGGACTGCTCGGACGAACTTTGCCTTCAGGAGCTTTTCGATTTCTTCACGCACTGCTGCTTGTCTTTCAGGGGCCATGCCCCTCTACTTCTGCTTAACCAGTCTGGAGTTTGGGTCGATGTTGAGATGGTGGGACATGACCCGCAAGTCAATCCCAGGCATGTCTTTATGGCACCAGGTGAAGATGTCCTGGCTCTACCACAAGAACTGGATCAGCTTCTCTCTAAGACCCGGCTCTAGAAGAGTGCCAATGCTGATGGACTGGTCAGAGTTGGGGGTCTAGCACCACTTGTTCCAGCTCTTCTACTGGCCTACTCCATCCTTCATATCCCTTGGGTCCATCTCCTGAATGTTCAACATTTCTATAACTACTTCTCTACATATGGAGCTAACATAACAGCTCTAAGCGGTTGCTTGGTCTCCACGCAAGCTCCCGGGACACTAAGGGGTTGGAAACTTGATCATCAAGCTATATGTCGACACGACTGTCCTGGCTTTATTGAGCGTTGGCCTCCCAAGGATGACGTTCTATACTAATGGGGCCTCTACCACCATGAAGTTTGCCATCACCGAGGCTTGCTATGGGTAAGCTCCCATCCAGACTAGCAGCTCGATCATCCCGAGTGGTTGTGTGCTTGAGCCGTTGAACCCTACCAGGGGAGTGACTACTGGTCAAAGCCGATTCCTTGATATCCCAAACTGATCAAAGGCTAAGATGGACAATATATCATAGGAGCTGCCCGTGTCCACTAATACCCTTTTGACCACATAATTTGCAATAAAGAGCGTCACCACCAGCGGATCATCGTGGGGGCAATGTAGATCCTTTACATCGTTGGAGGAGAATGTTAGCACGTCAGTCAGTGGGGAGCTGGCTGGTTGGAAATGTAGGACATCTACTCAGGATGCCCGAGCATGTCTCTTCCTAGTTGACTGTTAGTACCCTTCGTCTGATGTTACTCCAGAGATCAATTTAATTTGATTGAGGGGCTCAGGTTGCTCGAGAGCTCAGGCATTCGGCCGGGGTCATCTATCTACAACGACGAACTCGGCTAGGTGGCTCTGCTCAATAAGCTTCTCAATGGTGATCTTTAGCTTAAAGGAGTCTTCTGTGTCGTGACCGTGATCTTTGTGGTACCGACAGAACTTATTCTGGCTTCTCTTCTCAGGCAGGCTCTTTAGCTTCATCGGTTATTTGAGCAGCCTCTGAGCCTCGACAGCGGCCATGACTTCATGAATAGGTCATGAAAGAGGCATGAAGGCAATCGAGGCCTGATGCCAATCACTTCTCTGCTGATCCTGCTTCGGCTTCTTTCCTGAGCCTTTCTCAGGGCCTTCGTATTTTCGCTTTCGCTTCGGGGACCCATCCTCTGCCTGGCACACATGTTTAGATTTTAGGAATTCTTCCGTGTCAATGTACTTCCTAACCCTCTCCGAGAGTTCGACCAAGATGGTCAACCGGTCAAGGTGGAACGATATGGCGACCTTAGAAGGCTGGACCCTCGAATAAAAGACTGTAATCATAACCATTTCGTTTAAGTTGCAAATTTGAAGCTTTTGTTGATTGAAATGGTCAAAATAATCTTTCAAGGATTTTTCCTTGCATTATTTGACAGCCAGCAATTGGGTGTCCAGTTGTGACCGATCAAGCATCCCCACGAACTGGCTGACGATTAGCTTGATGAGTGCCTAGAAATTGTCAACAGTTCAGGGTTTAAGAGCATTGAATCACTACGCAGCTGGCCCTTTGAGGGTGCTGGGAAAGGCCAAGCATAGTAATTCATCAGTGCTGGTTACAAGAACCATCTGAGCCTTGTAAGTCCAGACGTGAACGACTGAGCTCCCTGAACTGTCGTAAGAATTGAGATGTGGTTGTTTGAATTTTCTCTAGATGGGAAATTTCGTGATCTGGACTGTGAAGGGTGACTTGGTTTTAGTGTCGATGTGGTCATGACCTGGCTTGCAGCTTAGTTCTCGATTTATTTTTCCAGGTCCTCAATTCGGGATTGAAGTCCTCCTGATTGGTACTTCGCCCTGAATCTTGGTGATCGGTCGGGTTAGACAAAGACGCCTCCTCTTCAAAGCGCACCGTCCATAGGGACAGGTCATGGCTATAACTCTAGTTAATCATATGCCTAAGGTCACTTCGGCTATTGGCCGAATAATCCTGTGCTGACTCCCGGGTTTGTCGCTCTTGCCCGTCCCCTCTGGCGGCGCATCTCTTGTTAATGACATCTCTGGCATCCCCTTTGGGATTTAGATTGGCTCAGGCACGTTGCATGGTCCGTATGGGTTCCCGACCACGCTCATTGTTTCTGAGCCATTCAACCTCCCTGGGAGATGTTGGTGCGGTGTATGCATGCCGTCCGGTATGCCGAGGTACCATAGCATGCTTATCGCTCTCGAGCTATACCCTAATCTGCGAGGGCTTGTTCTGACGAGCCAGTAAGGCCTCGATTTGCCGCTGGGTCTAGAGCTGGCCTTCCCGGAGTTACTCCAAAAGCTATTGTGACTTGCTCGGGAGTCATGGAGATCACTGAATGATTGGCCGACGGATCCGTCTGATCCAACGGTTGAATAGTCTTCTTATTTTTATGAGGAGCCATGGTGTTCAGTCAAGAGATTTGTTTTTCTGACAAAATCTTTCTTTCCCACAGACGGCGCCAAACTGATGATGCCAAATTTTGGGTAAGAACAAGAAGCAGAGTTTAAGGAGAGAGAGATAAAAGAAGTTTGTATGTTGTTCGACCCCAGTAACTAGGAGACCTACGTCCACATTGTGTGTCAGAGCACTAGCACTAACAGATCACCGACGGTTTCTTGGTGAACCTACAAAGAAGGCAGCACTACCAGAAAATCGGCCAGGTATATGCGTGTGAATGATGTACATTGCTATCCTGTGGAATTTGAATGTGATCCCCTTCAATGGGGGTTAGTGGTCCCTTTTATTGATGCAAGAGACCACTCATACAAGGTAAGTGACATATATTAGGAAGCCTAATCTAATTACAACTGATTTACACAAATCGTGAGAATTTCATAAGTGGATTAGCAAACAACTTGCACTTTCCACAAGTCCCCTAACTGAGATAGGCAACTGTCTCGAATCTTGTAGAGCAAGTTACGACACATAACCAGGCTGCACCCACTGTGGGACAGTCTAGATCGTAAGTCTGAGTTGTGGGCCCAGACCGAGCAGTCTTGGTTGAGCAACCCGGGATGGTTGAGTACCAAGCGCCCATTCCGAATGACTTGGCATTTCCTTGCTAAAGTGGCAGTTTGACTTTGACTTGATATTTTTGTACCTATCACTTAATGTGCATCTTAGACACTAACCCCCATGATGCTTCCTCTATGTTGTGGTGATTCCACAAAACCTTCACCAACGGGATCTATTTGTTCCTCAGCTTCTTCATCTCTCTATCCAAAATCTGCATCGGTCTCTTTTGATACGATGCAATGTCATTCACTTCTATGTCTCTGAAATCGATTACATATGGCATAGCGCCCTGGTGATACTCTTCAGCATACTGACATAAAAGAGATTATGGACTTCCAACATCTTTGGTGGTAACGCTAGTCTGTAGGCAACTTTGCCCACACGCTCTAAGATCTCAAGCGGTCCAATGTATCGAGGCAACAACTTTTCTCTCTTCTGACCAAACCTCACCACTCCTTGAATCAGAGATACTTTGAGCAAGATGTGCTCTCCCACACTAAATTCCTTGTCTCTGCGGTGCAAGTCGACATAGCTCTTATGTCTATCTTGTGCTGCCTTCATCTTCTCTCTGACAATCATAATCTTCTCATTGGTTTCCCGAACCAATTCTAGGCCGAGAAGCTTGCCATCTTCAACTTCTGCCCAGCACAACGGTGATCTACAAGGTCTTCCATACAATGGTTCGAAAGGTGCCATTCCTATACTTGAATGGTAGCTGTTATTGTTAGCAAACTCTATCAGTGGCAAATGAGCTTCTCACAAGCTTTCAAAGTCTAGCATGCAAGCTCGGAGCATATCTTCCACTACTTGGTTCATTTGCTCTGTCTGCCCATCGGTTTGAGGATGAAAAGTAGAACTCAATTTCAGCGAAGTCCCCATAGCTGCCTAAAGACTTTCCCAAAACTCTTTTATGAATCGGGAATCTCAGTCTAACACGATGGTGACGGGCACACAATGAAAATGCATAATCTGCTACAGATACAATCGTTTTAATTTCTCCACTGAATACGTCATGTTGTAAGCAATGAAATGAGCTAACTTAGTGAGAAAAATAGAATCATGGTTCTACTGAGATCGAGGCAATCCTACCACAAAATTGATTATGATGTGTTCCCATTTCCACTGTAAAATCGGCAACAACTTCAAAAGTCCCATCAACTTCTATTGTTCTGCCTTAAATTGTTGACAAGTCAAGCATTCTGAAACACACTTGGCAACTTCCTTCTTCATGCCTTTCCACCAGAATATCCTCTTTATATCTTTGTACATTTTTTGTCCCTCCAGGATGTACAATTAGTCTCAATCTATGCGCTTCTTCCAAAATATCCTTCCTGATATCATCCGTATCCGGTACGATAAGTCTATTCTTGAATCTGAAACCACCGTCGTTCCCAATACTCCAATTAGTTGGTGTAACAACCTGAAAATTCATAAACATTTAATTGCATTGTCATATTTAAAATCAAAATTTCATTGTTTGCTTTTATTTTAATTACATTTCTTATGTGTAAAATTTATTTCTTGCTTGATTTCATATTTGAAATTCTTATTGGGTCCAAAACTATAATTTTTACAAAGTTAGTAATACCTGTGGGGATTTCAAAATCTGTATTTCAAAACGGTGGAAATATTTCCTTTTTGACTAAATCAGTATTTTTATAAAACTAGATAATCATTTCCTAAATTAAAATGAATTTTCTGTATTTTTGTAGTGGACACCGCACTACGAAAATACCAGTTTATGTTCAAAACTGTTCACGCTGTGTTGAACTTCCACAGATTTTGGAAGTGACGGATTGGACATTTGCTTTATTTCTATTTATGGAAATCAATCATTGCCTTGTTTGGCAAACAAACCATGTGTGTGTTATTCTTGTGTCATAAGCTAAGTTTCCCAAACATTTCAATTTGACCCCTATAACCCTATACTTGGCTCTTGGTCTATTGGAGAGTTTTATATCATCTGTGCATATATGCTATATACGTATGTATATCTGTGTAATTATAAGTTTTTAGTTAATTTATAAAACAATTCATTTTGTTGAGTGATCAACAAAGTACTTGGGCACCAAGTTGTTGATTAGCTTTCTATATAAACACACATAGATCTCACATCTCACACTTCACCTTCTGCACATTGTTAAAACATAGAGAAGTAGAGAGAAAAACAGTGAGTTCTTCATAATTTTATAGAGAGAGAGAGAGAGCAAGCTTCAAACTCCATAGCTGAAACTTGAAGTTTGGAATTCTTATTGGGTTTCTTTCTCAACTTATTTTCTTATATCTCAATCATCAGTGAGTATTACTAACTCACTCCAAATGTATTTCATTCTTCAATTTCTGTTTTGTATTGTTGATTTAAGAATCACCATTTTTTGCTACACGTATGAACTCCATAGCCCTAAAGGCTTGATTTTCCAACCTCAAACAAAATGAGTTTTCAGAGTTGTTTATAAGAGATTTTATGTCCCTAGATGCTATATCTAAAGTTTTAGAGCTTAATTCATCCATATGAAAAGGTACATTAAGAATTAAGTTTTGACAACTTTTAGTTTTTCATGAAATTCAAGAGCTATGGTTTGATTTATGTTTAATTGATGTCATATTTGTAATCCTTGTAAGAAAAGGGATAGATCCATATACAACATGATATATATGCTAACAGATTCAAAAATGGGTTAAAAAGACCCCATTAAACTAAAACAGAGCAGTTTCTACGAAGAAGAAGGAGCCTCAGCAATTAATCGCGCGCGTGATCGCGCGAGCGAGGGTGGCGTGAGCGGCCCGCGCGAGCGACCCTCGCGCGCGAGGCATGCGTCTCCAGGCAGACAGAAAAGTTTATATATATAAATGAAAAATAGAAAGGTCGCGCGAGCGGCCCTCGCGCGCGACCTCTGGCAGTTTCCAGTTTTGCTTGTTTTGTGATAAGGGACTGTTTGGGATAAAATTTATATACTGTTTGTGTACTGTTTGGGAAATTTACTAAAGCAGAATCCTATTTGGTTATGTTTAAATGATCAAAACAATGAATTGCGACTTAACAATCCCCGTACGTACATTGTTCCTTTAATTCAATGAATTTTCTTTATGTTTAAGGTTCATGACGTACATGTGGAGTCAGTTGTACATGCATATGGGTGTCAGTCAGTGTGGAAAAGAGTAATGGTCAGTGTGGAAAGAGTATGAGTTTGAGATTGAGATTGCGATTGAGATTGTGTGGTGGACACTCCCTGGTTATTGTGTACCAAAGTGTGACGTGTTGAGATTGCGGTGAGAGTATCTTTGTAATGCGACGGTGGCAAAATTGGACACTCCCTGACGCCCATGGTAACGTTAAAGTGTGTGACGCCAAACTTGGACATTCCCTGGCACCCATGGTAGTGCTAAAGTGTGGCCTACGGACACTCCCTGATACCCGAGTCTGGATACTGCGTGAGGGTTCCTCCGGTATTTGCATGGCGGTTTAGGTATTCAAAGTGTGAGGCATTGGACACTCCCTGGTACCCCGGACCAAAGTGTGAGGCAAACTCGACATTCCCTAGCACCCCGTTGCTAAAGTGTGGCTACCTTAGTGTTTCAAAGATACTGGAGTGAGGTAGTGGGTTGTTGTGTCTGTCGAGAGAAAAGAGTCGGTAAGATGAGTGTGGTGCATTGTCTCATACACGATTATATGTTTTAAACGAATGAACGACTTTTAATTATATTCCTTGTTATTTTATAATTGGATTCTTTCTACGGTTAAACTATTGATTCTACAAATTGAAAATGGAAAAAGGTAAATGGGTATGTTTTACATTCAAAGTTATGTTTTTAATGCTCACCAGCTTCTTGAAGATGACGACGTTGATGCGTCCTGGACATTCGTGTTCAGGCTTTTCAGGTTACGACTATGCTGAGCCTTATGACTATGCTAATTGAGAATGGCTGCTTTTGGAAGAGAACTGTTATCGTCATTGCATAATTAAGTTATATGTTTTAAGTTATGAACTGGTTTGTAATAAGGATGATTGTAATAGACATTAAGTTATTATTTTGCTTCAAGGCGGTCTGTGCCTTTAGATGACCCGGTGCTGTAATATTTCTAAGTTAGAAATGATTTGTAAGCCTTGATTGCTCTGCACTTATTATTGTTTATTGTTGTTTGACGTTTGGGATGGAATCGATCCTTCAAACTATCGCGACCTACGGGTCCATAAAGGAAATTAAACGCTTTCCTTATTTATGCTACGTCGGGGCGTGACAGGATTTAGTGGTATCAGAGCCAGGTTATTATTTATCTCAAGATAGTTTAGCCAGGTTAGGGTTTACCAGTTTAGACCCGATTCCATGATCTGATAGCTTAAGCTTTGAACACCCGATGATACGACAGGGAGGATAGACTCAGAACCCAAACGCCTAAGATTATCTCTTTCCTGACTTAAGTAGTACCTTTTTATCAGGTATGGATCCAGCTCATCCACTATATGTACCAGACGGATTTGGGGAACACTTTGTGACACCTGGGGCAATGATCCCAGCCTTTCTTGACTTGTATCATGCGGCCGTTGAGCAGTTAGCCACAGCGACCGTAGTATCTGATTTATGGCACCAGGTTCATGTGGTAGGCTTAGTCGACCTAACTTGTATCCGCCTAGAGCTTCGTTACTTTGCAGAGGCTCAGCGCTTGGTTTTGGTTGAGGTTTTGAGGTTGATTGATAGCGATGCTTTCTATCTCCCCCTCGAGATCCAGATTGTGCACGCCCATCTGGCTCAGTTAGAGATGCCTCCACCAGTGGTTCCCATTGCTGAGGATGATGTTGAGATTGTTCATGTGGTCCCTGTAGGAGGGGGGATTATAGAGGACGACATAGGTCTAGATGATCTCGCCGCTGAGCTCGAGGCTGAGCTAGCACTTGAGCTAGCCTTACCTGAGGAGATGCTAGTTGAGGCAGATGCCCCTGCACCTGCTTCATCTTCGACCTCTCCAGGCTATGATGGGGTGGGCCCCTTTCTGGCTCAGCGATTTAGCCCCGTCGACTCGCTGGATCTCCTGATAGCTGCTTATGGAGACGATTGATGTTCTAGTTATGACTTGTACATATTAACTAATTTTGACTGTTAGCTCTATCTCTTTTTGCAAACTGTAATTACATGCATTAGAGTGTAGGGCAATGACCCCATTTTGGTAACATTAACTCTTGCATGCGTCCTAACCCATACAGGTAGGGTAGGCATTGATCTGACCATACATGCTTTTTGTATCAACTTGATAAGAAGTTATATATATAATATACTCTTTTGGATATTGTCGTCATTTGAATTGCTTCATAGTACTATTGCATGCATGTTTCTCATTCTACTATCACTATCATGCATAGAATGGCTGGAGGACTAAGGAGGAACAGGAATTTAATCGAGGGAACACCTGAGGCTGCCGATCCTACGGTGATGTTCAAAGATTTTGTCATACTTTTGGAAAGAATCAGTAATACGAATGACAACCGACGAGACCGCCAAACTGGAGACAAACTGCTGGAAAGATTTTGTGCGCTAAGGCCCGAGCAGTTTGCGGGTACCGCAGAGCCATAGAAAGCTGAACAATGGTTCAGGCAAATGGACCGTATGTTCGAAGCTGTCCAGTGCAACGAGATGGATAAGAGGAGACTGGCTACCTTTCAATTGGCCGACGCCGCCGCAGATTGGTGGGACTCGGTGATAGCCACTACCGGGAACACAGCTGCTACAGGAATGACTTGGACTGCATTCAAAGGGAGATTTCTAGAAAATTATTTCCCGGCTACAGAAAGGCACAGAAGAGAGAAGGAGTTCATGGACCTGACGCAAGGAACCAAGTCGGTGCAAGAGTACACCACACAGTTCGAGAGACTGTCTCGGTTTGCTCCGCACCTGGTTGATACTGAAGACAAGAAGATACGGAAGTATAACTAAGGGCTGGCACCGCAAATTCGCCGCCTGACTCTCGGTCACCTAGATAAGTCGTTTGAGGGATTGGTTGGCTTGGCCATTAATCTGGAAGAAGACGCTCAAGTGAACCGTAAGCAATTTGAATTCCGACCGCCTCAGAGGGGTAATTTTGGGAATAGACCACCAATGAATCGTACCCAAGGGCAGAAGAGAAATTTCGACGGAAGCAAGAAGACCCAGGCTATTACCTATCCGACTCAACCCCGAGTAGGAGAAGGGAGTAGTAGTGGAAAGTGCTTCAACTGTGGCAACCCTGGTCATCTGGCTCGAGATTGCAAGGCACCAAGGCGTGCTGCTCAGCAAGGAATAGTCTGCTTCAACTGTGGTGAACCAGGTCACATCAGCAGGTTCTGCACTGCTCCTAAGCAGGTGACTTATGGTCAACAGGGTCAGACTCACTTGAATCCTGTTATTCCTAATGCCGCTGGATATGATAGAACTGTGTATGAAGAAGGAGATTATGGAGAAGCTCAACCTGATCAGCAAGCAGTGGAAGGTACATTAACTCTATTTAACTCCCATGTTAAAGTGTTATTTGATACGGGTGCTGCTCTTTCGTTCATATCTGTTAATACAATTCGGAGATTGGGTATCTTACCTCATTGTTTAGAGAGAGCTTTGAAGGCTACATCACCATTAGGAGCCGCAGTCAGATTAGGACACGTGTGCAAGGATTGACCTTTATGGCTAGGAGACCGTGAACTCCCTGCAAGGTTGATTGCCCTATCGATGAAGGAGTTTGACATAATCCTAGGAATGGATTGGCTCTCTCAGAATCAAGTAAAGTTGGATTGTACGAGGAAGAGAATTACATTCCCCGACAATGAGAATCAGCCCTTTGATTTTCAATGTAACCCTTCGGGAGATATGTTCCTCACGAGATGTTTAGCAAACGTCGAAGTCGTCAATACAAAAGCAACAGTGTCGTCTATACCTGTAGTCAAGGACTTCGAATAAGTATTTCAAGACATTTCTGGTTTGCCGCCCGAGAGAAGTATAGAGTTCTGTATTGAGCTTATACAGGGTACCGTACCAATCACCAAGGTTCCCTACAGAATGGCCCCCGCTGAACTATCAGAATTGAAGGAACAAGTTCAAGAGCTCGAGAACCTAGGTTTTGTACATCCAAGTACATCGCCTTGGGGAGCACCAGTGTTATTCGTGAAGAAGAAGGACGGGACGCTCAGGCTGTGTATCGACTACAGAGAATTAAATCGCGTGACTATCAAGAACAAGTATCCCTTGCCTCGGATTGACGATTTGTTTGATCAACTACAAGGAGATACGACATTTTCCAAGATAGACCTAAGGTCGGGATATCATCAGTTGAGGGTACGGAAGGAAGATATACCTAAGACTGCGTTCAGAACCCGATATGGTCATTATGAATTTTTGGTGATGCCGTTTGAAATGACGAATGCCCCGGTAGTGTTTATGGATCTGATGAACAGAGTGTTCAAACCTTATTTGGATCAGTTTGTCATCGTCTTTATAGATGATATTTTGATCTACTCTAAGTCAGCAGAAGAACACGAGCAACATCGACGGATTGCGATGCAGACGCTCAAGGATCACCAGTTGTATGCCAAATTCAGTAAGTGTGAGTTCTGGTTGCAAGAAGTGAAATTTTTGGGACACAATGTGTCTTCTCAAGGAATTTCTGTGGATTCGTCCAAGACCGATGCTGTATCAAACTGGGTTAGGCCGAGCAACCCTACGGAGGTTAGAAGTTTCCTTGGACTCGCAGGCTATTACAGGAGATTTATTGAGGGATTCTCTAAAATAGCCGCACCATTGACTGGGTTGACGAAGAAGAATTTGAAGTTCGAGTGGGCAGAGAAGCATGAGCGAGCCTTTCTAGAGTTGAAAGAGAGACTCACTACCGCACTAGTACTGGCTATACCCAAGCCTGATGAGAAGTTCACTATCTTTAGTGATGCGTCATATCAAGGGTTAGGGTGTGTACTTATGCAAGATGGTAGAGTTATCGCTTACGGATCCAAACAGCTGAAGCTGAATGAGTTGAACTATCCCATTCATGATTTGGAATTGGCGGCAGTGGTATTTGCACTCAAGATTTGGAGACATTATCTCTACGGTGCGAAGTTTGATTTGTTCTCCGATCACAAGGGTTTGAAATATTTGTTCACACAGAAAGAGTTGAACATGAGGCAATGCAGATGGATGGAGCTGATCAAAGATTACGACTTCACGTTAGAATACCACCCCGGTAAAGCTAATGTGGTCGCCGATGCTTTGAGTCGACAGACTCGTGAGACGATCGCCACCTTAATGGTTAAAGAGTGGCGAGCGTTGGAGACCTTGGCGGAGTTCGATGTACAGAGTGCTGAAGAAGGAGAAGGACAATTGTTCGGATGTCTCATCCTACAGCCTGTTCTTATTGATCGCATTATTGGAGCTCAGAAAGAAGATGAGAAGTTTCAAGCCTGGTTCGTGAAGATGTCAGAAAAAGACCCGACGGAATGGAAAGTGGGAATTGATGGAGGATATCGGTGCAGAAATAGATTATGTGTGCCGGATGTTGGAGAGCTTAGAAAGGGTATCCTGGAAGAAGCACATAAGTCAAGATATACAGTTCACCCGGGGGGAACAAAAATGTACAAGGATTTGAAGAGAAATTTCTGGTGGGAAGGCACGAAGAAGGACGTGGCCGAGTTTGTATCCAAGTGTTTGACATGTCAGCAAGTCAAAGCTGAACATCAGAGACCGTCAGGATTGTTGCAACCGCTGCCTATTCCTGGTTGGAAGTGGGAGCACATCACCATGGATTTTGTAGTAGGATTGCCTCGATCGTAGCAGAATCATGACGCCATTTGGGTAATCGTGGATCAATTAAGGAAATCAGCTCATTTCATTGCTTATAGTATGACATACCCGGTAGAAAAGATGAGCCGAATGTACATACAACAAGTTGTGCGACTTCACGGTGCACCTGTGTCGATTGTGTTAGACCGTGACGCGCGTTTTACCTCTGGATTTTGGGAAAGTCTGCAAGAAGCTATGGGAACCTCGCTCAAGATGAGCACTGCTTTTCACCCTCAGACAGATGGGCAAACTGAGCGAGTTAACCAGATCATGGAGGATATGCTTAGGGCTTGTGTGATCGATTTTGAATAATCTTGGGAAACACACTTGCCGTTGGTTGAATTTGCCTATAACAACAGTTATCACACGAGTATCGGTATGGCTCCGTTCGAAGCATTGTACAAACGACCATGTCGTTCTCCATTGTGTTGGACAGAAGTTGGAGATGCAGAATTGTTGGGACCAGATTTGGTTAGAGAAACTAACGAAAGGATTTCCTTGGTCAAGGAAAGGATGAGAACCGCTCAAAGTCGATATAAGAGTTATGCCGATCGACGCCGGAAGGATTTGGAATTCAGTGTTGGAGATCACGTACTTCTTAAGGTTTCCCCGACCCGAGGAGTAGTACGTTTTGGTCTCAAGAGAGGGAAGTTAGCTCCACGTTTCATCGGACCATTCGAGATTTTGGAACGTGTCGAGAAAGTGGCCTATCGACTGGCGCTACCACCAAAGATGTCTGGGGTTCACAATGTATTCCATGTGAGTATGCTAAGGAAGTACATACGAGACCCCTCGCACGTGGTTAGTTATGACGATATTGAGACGAGTCATAACATTTCTTATAAGGAAAGGCCCGTGAAGATTCTAGATCAGAGTATCAAGAAGCTGAGGAATAAGGATATTCCGTTGGTGAAAGTTCAGTGGAATCACCATGATGAGAACGAAGCCTCGTGGGAAGTGGAAGCTGATATGAGGAATAAGTACCCAGAATTGTTTCAGGACTAGTTAGTTTTGATTTCGGGGACGAAATCCTGTATAAGGGAGGAAGGATGTAACAACCTGAAAATTCATAAACATTTAATTGCATTGTCATATTTAAAATCAAAATTTCATTGTTTGCTTTTATTTTAATTACATTTCTTATGTGTAAAATTTATTTCTTGCTTGATTTCATATTTGAAATTCTTATTGGGTCCAAAACTGTAATTCTTACAAAGTTAGTAATACCTGTGGGGATTTCAAAATCTGTATTTCAAAACGGTGGAAATATTTCCTTTTTGACTAAATCAGTATTTTTATAAAACTAGATAATCATTTCCTAAATTAAAATGAATTTTCTGTATTTTTGTAGTGGACACCGCACTACGAAAATACCAGTTTATGTTCAAAACTGTTCACGCTGTGTTGAACTTCCACAGATTTTGGAAGTGACGGATTGGACATTTGCTTTATTTCTATTTATGGAAATCAATCATTGGATAGGGCCTTGTTTGGCAAACAAACCATGTGTGTGTTATTCTTGTGCCATAAGCTAAGTTTCCCAAACATTTCAATTTGACCCCTATAACCCTATACTTGGCTCTTGGTCTATTGGAGAGTTTTATATCATCTGTTCATCTATGCTATATATGTATGTATATCTGTGTAATTATAAGTTTTTAGTTAATTTATAAAACAATTCATTTTGTTGAGTGATCAACAAAGTACTTGGGCACCAAGTTGTTAATTAGCTTTCTATATAAACACACATAGATCTCACATCTCACACTTCACCTTCTGCACATTGTTAAAACATAGAGAAGTAGAGAGAAAAGCAGTGAGTACTTCAGAATTTTATAGAGAGAGAGAGCAAGCTTCAAACTCCATAGCTAAAACTTGAAGTTTGGAATTCTTATTGGGTTTCTTTCTCAACTTATTTTCTTATATCTCAATCATCAGTGACTATTACTAACTCACTCCAAATGTAGTTCATTCTTCAATTTCTGTTTTGTATTGTTGATTTAAGAATCACCATTTTTTGCTACACGTATGAACTCCATAGCCCAAAAGGCTTGATTTTCCAACCTCAAACAAAATGAGTTTTCAGAATTGTTTATAAGAGATTTATGTCCCTAGATGCTATATCTAAAGTTTTAGAGCTTAATTCATCCATATGAAAAAGTATATTAAGAATTAAGTTTTGACAACTTTTAGTTTTTCATGAAATTCAAGAGCTATGGTTTGATTTATGTTTAATTGATGTCATATTTGTAATCCTTGTAAGAAAAGGGAGAGATCCATATACAACATGATATATATGCTAACAGATTCGAAAATGGGTTAAAAAGACCCCATTAAACTGAAACAGAGCAGTTTCTACGAAGAAGAAGGAGCCTCAGCAATTAATCGCGCGCGCGATCGCGCGAGCGGCCCGCGCGAGGGACCCGCGCGCGGGAGGCATGCGTCTCCAGGCAGACAGAAAAGTTTATATATATAAATGAAAAATAGGCAGGTCGCGTGAGCGACCCGTCGTACATTGTTCCTTTAATTATGTTTAAATGATCAAAACAATGAATTGCGACTTAACAATCCCCGTACATACATTGTTCCTTTAATTCAATGAATTTTCTTTATGTTTAAGGTTCATGACGTACATGTGGAGTCAGTTGTACATGCATATGGGTGTCAGTCAGTGTGGAAAAGAGTAATGGTCAGTGTGGAAAGAGTATGAGTTTGAGATTGAGATTGAGATTGAGATTGAGATTGAGATTGTGTGGTGGACACTCCCTGGTTATTGTGTACCAAAGTGTGACGTGTTGAGATTGCGGTGAGAGTATCTTTGTAATGCGACAGTGTTGGACACTCCCTGACGCCCATGGTAACGTTAAAGTGTGTGACGCCGAACTTGGACATTCCCTAGCACCCATGGTAGTGCTAAAGTGTGGCCTACGAACACTCCCTGATACCCGAGTCTGGATACTGCATGAGGGTTCCTTCGGTATTTGCATGGCGGTTTAGGTATTCAAAGTGTGAGACATTGGACACTCCCTGGTACCCCGGACCAAAGTGTGAGGCAAACTGGACATTCCCTGGCACCCCGTTGCTAAAGTGTGGCTACCTTAGTGTTTCAAAGATACTGGAGTGAGGTAGTGGGTTGTTGTGTCTGTCGAGAGAAAAGAGTCGGTAAGATGAGTGTGGTGCATTGTCTCATAGACGATTATATGTTTTAAACGAATGAACGACTTTTAATTATATTCCTTGTTATTTTATAATTGGATTCTTTCTACGGTTAAACTATTGATTCTACAAATTGAAAATGGAAAAAGGTAAATGGGTATGTTTTACATTCAAAGTTATGTTTTTAATGCTCACCAGCTTCTTGAAGCTGACGACGTTGATGCGTCCTGGACATTCGTGTTCAGGCTTTTCAGGTTATGACTATGCTGAGCCTTATGACTATGCTAATTGAGAATGGCTGCTTTTGGAAGAGAACTGTTATCGTCATTGCATAATTAAGTTATATGTTTTAAGTTATGAACTGGTTTGTAATAAGGATGATTGTAATAGACATTAAGTTATTGTTTTGCTTCAAGGCGATCTATGCCTTTAGATGACCCGGTGCTGTAATATTTCTTAAGTTAGAAATGATTTGTAAGCCTTGATTGCTCTGCTCTGATTATTGTTTATTGTTGTTCGACGTTTGGGACGGAATCGATCCTTCAAACTGTCGCGACCTACGGGTCCATAAAGGAAATTAAACGCTTTCCTTATTTATGCTATGTCGGGGCGTGACAGTTGGATCCTTAGCTGTCATCTTGTCGAACCACTGGCGTAGTTCCACATCTTTTTGCTGACCCTCTATGATCCAGTCGACAAGTGTAGCTCGAACTACCAAGCATCCCAATATAATTCCTTCTTCTTCTTCAACAGACAGAACTCCAAACTCTGCCATTGTTTCAAGAGCATACCACTCCCTGATCATAAGTGAAGCAATAGTTCTATGATGATTTCGGCTTAAAGCATATGCGACTATGTTTAACTTACCAAGGTGGTACTGCAATGTGAAGCAATAATCTTTGAGCAACTGCATCCACCGTCTCTGCCTCAAGTTAAGTTCCTTCTGCAAGAATAGATACTTCGGACTCTTATGATTGGAAAATAGATTGAACTGCTCTCTAAACAAATAGTGTCTCCATATCTTGAGTGCAAACACAATAGCCGCCAACTCCAAATCATGTGTCGGGTAGTTCTTCTCATGCGACTTCAACTGTCTAGATCCATAATCAATTACTCTCCTAGCATGCATGAGTATACACCATAAACCTTGATATGAAGCATCGCTGTAGATAATAAATCTCTCTCCACTTTTCAGAATAGCTAGCACTGATGTAGAAGTAATTCCCTTTCAACTCTTGAAAAGCGCGTTCGTGCTTATTTTGCCATTCAAACTTGGTCTCCTTCTTCGTCAAACTAGTGAGTGGGGCTGCAATCTTGGAAAATCCTTACACAAAACGGCGATAACATCTAGCTAACCCAAGAAAACTTCTAGTCTCTGAAGCGTTTCTTGGTTGGCTCCAATTAAACACTGCATCAGGCTTCGCAGAATCCACTGAGATACCTTCCCGAGAAACAACATCTCCCAAGAACTTGACTTCCTTGAGCCAAAACTCGCATTTCCTGAACTTGGTGACCAGCTGGTTGTCTCTAAGGGTCTGTAAGGCAATCCTCAAATGTTTTTCATGCTCTTCCATAGTCTTCGAGTAGATCAAGATGTCATCGATAAAAACGATAATGAACTGATCTAGATAGGGTCTAAATACCTGGTTCATCAAATCCATGAACATCACTGGGGCATTGGTCAAACCAAAAGGCATACCCAAAAACTTATAATTCCCATACCACGAGCGGAATCTATCTTCAGTACGTCTTCTTCTCAAAAGAGTAGCTGGAGATACCCTGATCGCATATCGATCGTTGAAAATGTTGTAGCTCTTTGCAATCAGTCAAGCAGATTGTCTATCCGTGGTATTGGGTACTTGTTCTTGATCGTAACCTTATTCAACTCCCTGTAGTCTATGCATAGTCGCATTGATCCATCCTTCATTTTAACAAACAACAACAGTTCTCCCCACGGTGAAGTTCTATGTCGAATGAATCCAAGGTTCTCTAATTCTTGAATCTGCTTACTCAACTCTTGCATCTCTGTCAGTTCCATATGATACGGGATCTTTGATATCAGTGTCGTCCCTGGCGTTAACTGAATGCTAAAGTCAATCTCTCGCTTCGGAGGTAAATCGGAGATGTCTTAGAATACGCCCTCAAACTCTCGTACCACTAGAATTTGAGCGGTAGTAGTCTCCATGTTGGTGCCTTCTATCGCAGCCAAGTAGGTTATAAGAAACGCATCGTTCAATAGATTACACTAAAAAATGAATGACTGAGCTCCCGATAATGTAAAGGAAATCGTTTTACTAACGCAGTCCAATTTGGTACTGAACTTTGTAAACCAGTCGATTCCTAAGATTACATGAAACTCTCTCATCGATAGAACTATCAGATCAGCAGGTAATTCTCGATCGTCTAGAATCAATGCACACTCTTTACACAATTTACCCAACTTTATAGTAACGCCCAAGGGTGAAACCATGTTCAAAGCTACGTCAAGGTTTTGAGGTTCTAAACCTAATTCCTTTAAGACTTTGTGTGCTATGAACGAATTCATGGCTCCAGTATCAAATAAGAGTAATACGTGACTATTATAAAGGGTAAGCGTACCTTTGAGGTTTTGCTACTTGACGGCATTGAATCCTGCTTCTCCTGGAATAATAGCGTTGACACGTGTTTGATTGACCAGGGCTGCTGGTCCAGTCTTTGTTCGTTGGAGGAGAAAACAATCTCTGCTAACATGGCCCTTCTTGCCACAGAAGTAACAGACAATATCTTATCGCTTGTTGCTCTTGGGTGCTGTATAATCCCTTGACAAATGTCCTAGTATCACATAATTGAAGTATACACAAGAATTGAATCCTTGTGCCGATGCACCTAATGCAGGTACCGTACTAGGCAGTTGAGCTTTTGCCGATTGAGGATCGGGAACTTATCCTCTTGGACAGTTCCATTGCCTTTTTCCTCCAGCATTACGGTGTGAGTTAGGATGGCCACGATTGGGGTGATTGGCTACCCTGAATGCAAACTGCTTCTACTGCTGGCTCCCATACATGTTCTCTAAATTAGAAGCTAATTCCACCAGATTCTCAAATGGCTACATCACAGAATTCATGGCATGGACTTTGATATGCCCAAAATTGGCTCTACTCAATAACCGAACGGTTCTATTCAATGACCAGCCCCAATCCCAACTAGGTCGTGCTACATAGCATCATCCCGAGTAGTATGGACTACCCAAGACATCCCGAGCAGTAAATGTTTGAAATCTGACCAACAGGTCGGGAAGACCGCACAGTCATAGCTCGTCGTAGGGACAGCTCACCCAAGCCCCGAGGCATGATTGAGAATATTCTAGACTGTTTCATACTCAAGTTAGAAGACTAATGGAAAGTTCACATTGTTTCCTAATCCAATTAGAAAACCCCCATGATTGATGCCAATCAATCCTAAATCGTATTATATTACTTAATCTGTATATTTCCTTGTACGAGTAGGTCTCTTGCATCTATAAAAGAGACTACTCACCCCATAGAAAGAGAGGAACTTTTCAGACAACACTTTTATAGCAGTCATCATCACACTCGGCCGACCTACGGTAGCTCCAAACTATTGTTGGTTCACCAAAGGTCCTCAACTTTTTACAGTATAGTGAAGGTGATCAGACACACACGTGGACGTAGGTTCCTTCATTAACATGGCCAAACCACATACAAAAAACCTATCTCTTACTCTCTCTCTCTCTCTCTCTCTCTCTCTCCTTAAACTGCTCTAGTTTATCTTACCAAATTTTGGTATCATCAATTGGTGCGTCTATGGGAAGATGACTGATTTCCCAAAAAACAAATCTCTTGATTGACTATCATACCTCCGAAAAAGAGTAAGAAGGCTGCACAGCGGGCTAACCGGGCTATCCCGCCAGCCCCGGTGGTCCTTACACCAGAGCAGATCATCGCGACCCTAGTACAGCTCTTGAAGTTCAAACATCAAACCCAGCAGCAGATCGAAGCCCTACTGGTCCAATAAAGCAATCCTCCAGCAGTCGGGAAACAGCCCGAAAACATTGCGCACGGTCGAGAATCGATCCTGACCAGACAACGACCCTGAGCCACCCCGTCCCATGTGGAGGACACTAGAAATATCAACGATAGGCGTGCTACCCGAGAGGAGAGGCAAGAGGAGCATATGGCCCAGGAATCAGTCTAGGGTCACTCGGTCAAGAGCTGAGGTGTCCTTAGGCATACAATGAACCGGATTTATAGCCGAGCCCAATTCCAATGGAGAGCGCACTGCCAAGTGAAGAAAGCCTCTTCCACTGATCTGACCTATATCCTGGATACCGGTCGGGATAGCATGGTGGCCCGTATCAAGGATTTGGAGAAACAGATCGACGGGCTAGCCAAAGACCCTGGCTTGAATCCTACTCAGGACGGTGTCAGTACCGAGACAGAGTCACCATTCTCTAGCCGAATCACGAGGTTCACCATCTCACGAAAATTCAAGCAGCCTCGCATGGATTCATACAATGGCTCGGTAATCCTGGTCGACCACGTCCGGACTTACAAGGCTCAGATGGCCCTGGCTGCCAACGCCGATAAGCTGTATTGCCTAGCCTTCCCCAGCACTTTCAAAGGCCCTGCCGCACAATGGTTCCACTCCCTGAAACCCCGATCGGTCAAATTTTTTATGATTTTTAGTAGCTAAGCAAGTAGTTCATCACCCAGTTCATCGCTATGCATGAACGGTCAAAGCCTGACATAAAGTTGCTGACTGTCAGGAAAAGAAATAATGAGTCCCTCAAGGAGTTCACCAATTGGTTCCACTAGGAGAAACTCAGGATCTATGATCTTGACGAAACTGTCACAATTACAGCCTTCTACTCGGGAGTTCAACACACCAAGTGCGCCACATCGTTTCACAGAAGCCTGCCAGAAACCTTGGTTGAACTCGCAGAGAGGGTCAGAAAGTATGTTGACGCTAAAGAATTTCTAAAGACCAAAGACCCCGAGTACATAAGCGACGAGCCTTTAAGAAATAAGTAAAAGCGAGATCAGCCCGAGAGGAGCAACACAAAGAAGCCCGATAGTTCTAGCAGTTCTTTCGGTTCACAACTGTCTGGGTCCAACAGCCCCGACCCGACCTCCAATTCACAATGGTCTGAGTCCGGTAGCCCAGACATGACCTCTAGTTCGCATTGGTCTAAGTCCGGCAGCACCGATCCGACCTCTAATTTGCAACAGTCAGGATCTAGTGTTCCCGACTTTGCCTCTAGCTCAGAATAATCATAAGCCCGGTGATCTCGACCCAACCTCCTATCTCCAACAGACCAGTCGAGTCCAACTACAATGGTACTTTCTCCCGACCATAGAATAAAGCTCAGATTGCCAAGGGTTGCTCCAAAGATTTGGATTGCCTATCAACTCCTCGTCGATCCCCAGAGAGCAAGAAAAAGACCTCAAGCTCAACTCTCGAGGCACTAAAAAGACCTCGGGCTTAACCTCGAGGCAACCAAAGACCACTATTATGCAGTTGGTAAAAAACCTTGGGATCATACCTAAGGTACCCAAAAGGTCTCAGGATCACACCCGAGGCACCAAAAAGATGTCGCAATCACTCACGAGGCATCGATCTCACTTAGGTCCATAACCTACAATGGGGACAAATCCCCCTAGGTGGCTGATGATAGCAAACTTCAAAAGACCCTGGAAATACCAACATTCTAGGTCAGTTACCTATAGTCATAGCCTCTATAGACCCCCTGTCTTAGCAAAAGCTTAGGGGGGGGCAGGAAGGCACAATGAACTAAACAAGCAATCACACTGGGTATTTACAGGCCTTGGGGTTAACTAAGTTAAACTCTTAGATAACCCAAACGCCTACCATACTCAGAGGCGCCAGCTCCACTTAGGTCCAAACTGACGATAGAGGAAATCCTCTTAAGTTGGCCCACAATTGAGGAGTAAAAGGACCCTAAAGCCATACGCTTTAGGTCGGCTCCACCAACATGGTCAAGCTCTTCTCCCAACAATCTTGATGAAGGTTAGCTGGGCAGAAGATAACCATCCTAGGGAGTTAACATAAAAGGACCCTAAAGTCATACACTTTAGGTTTACGGGTAGAAGATGACCATCCTGGGAGCTAACTCAAGTAAAAGGTTTTGAATTAGCCTGAGTCTCAACTCTTAGCCAATTTACAAGAACTCATAAGACTCAGAAGTTCCAAGGCAACTTTCCCGAGCACTGAGACAGTGGCAAGTGGCGTCAAATAGATTTCCAAACTTGCCCCGATATAGCATCTGGCCAACCTTGGAAATGGGGGGCAACTGATAAGCCAGAAATTGGCTCAACTCTATGACCGAGCAGTTTAAATGACAGTCCCCTATCCCAACCAAATCGTGCTACATAGCATTATCTCGAGCAATCTAGACTACCCGAGACATCCCGAGTGGTATATGCCCAAAGCCCGACCAATATATCGGGAAGACTATGCAGGCACAACTCGTCGCAGGGATAGCTCACCCAAGCCCCGAGGCATGATCTAGAATATTCCAGACTGTTTCCTACTCAAGTTAGAAGACTAACGGAAAGTGCATATTATTTCATAATCCAATTAGAAAACCCCCATGATTGATGCCAATCAATCCTAAATCAGATTATATTACTTAATTTATATATTTCCTTGTACGAGTAGGCCTCTTGCATCTATAAAAGTGACTACTCACCCCATAGAAAGAGAGAACATTTCAGACAACACTTATATAGCAGTCATCATCACACCCGGCCGACATACGGTAGCTCTAAACTATTATTGGTTCATCAAAGGTCCCCAACTTTTTACAGTATAGTGAACGTGCTCAGACACACATGTGGACGTAGGTTCATTTATTAACAAGGCCGAACCACATACAAAAAAGTAGTCTCTCACTCTCTCTCCCTTTCTCTTCTTAAACTGCTCTAGTTTATCTTACCAAATTTTGGCATTATCAGCCTTGAATAGTCATCCCTAGCCTACGTAGATATCTCTTGTTCTACTTCTCCAGAGTATCCACCAAGTGTGGGGAAAAATGAGATAACCTTTCAAAAGTAGTTGTATATTCTTGAATAGTCTTGTTTCCTTGGACCAGATCCATGAATTCTTTCTCCTTCTTGTTTCCCTCAGATACAGGGAAATACTTTTGAATAAACATTGTCTTGAACTCTTCCCAACTCAAGCATCTGATAGCTTTTTCTCCTAAAGTGGCCTATTGAGCGGACCCACCATTCTACTACAGAATAAGTGAGCTAAAACTTTACAAAACTCTTCTTATCATCATCTGAGCAAACTAAAGCCTTAAAGCAAGACTCCATCTCTCTAATCCATTGTTCGGCTTCCATTGCTTGTGTCATGCCATCAAACGTCTCTGGGTGTATAGCTCTGAATTTCTCTGATAACTTATCTCCGGTATGTCTCGGTAGAGGTGGCAGAGGTAGAGGAGGTGGCGGTGAATAATGAGGTGCACCTTGTTGATCGCCAATGTACTCCAACCTTTGGAGAAATCTCTCAAAAAGTCGATGGGGTCTAGTCCTTCTGGTACCGTTTCGGATGGCCTGGCTCCATTACGGTTGTTGTGAGTCACTCTAACCATCTTAACTCTGTGCCCAAGTATACATGTTGGCACAATTATTTTTCAGATTAGACTACTACCTTTAGATGATAGTCCAGAGGTATTCAATACCCCAAAATTAAATATAATTATATACACATACTATTTATTAACATGAGATGCAATCACATACGGAATGTCGAAAGAAAAAATGGTAGATGCAATGAGATGCAAATGATGAAAGAAAAAAACAATAAAATTCATGGTACGCAACTTAAGTCATAAAGGAGGCTCTAGAAGTCTTCATTGAATTGGTGAC
Source organism: Hydrangea macrophylla (assembly GCA_033977485.1). Classification (NCBI taxonomy): domain Eukaryota; kingdom Viridiplantae; phylum Streptophyta; class Magnoliopsida; order Cornales; family Hydrangeaceae; genus Hydrangea; species Hydrangea macrophylla. The sequence goes on along the minus strand of CM066991.1, from coordinate 52,119,391 downwards.
GTAACTACCTTATTGTCATTCTAGCAAGGTAACCTTATGGTTCATAACTTAACGTAGGACAATCACAAGCACAACTAAACCTAGTGTCTGATACCAAACAATCCATGTCATGCCCCGGCGCTACGATAATTAAGGGAAGTAAGCTTCCTTATTGGATCCGTAGGCTCGTCACAAGTTACAGATAGCATAGTTGTCCAAAATAATAGGAATATAAAATATCAGAGTAATAAGAACAGCAAAAATGATTCTAAGTTCAGCGAAAGCAATATCAGAGTCTTACAAACTTCATTATATATATGTATATTATAATCATCTAAAATAAAAGAAACGGAAGTCTGGAGGTCAAACGGCTGATGACAATAACATATAAAAGGTAAATAATAAAATTCCCCAGTGGGAATAAATAGCATCAGCAACATGATTGCCTTCTCAATTGGAAAAGCCCCAGCCTTTCTCGACCACATTCTCATCTCCATGGTACTCGCCCAGCAGAACAGCACCTCCAACACCTGGAACGTACAACCAATATGAACATATACAACATTTATATTATCATTAAGAAGTTATCGCAACGTTACGTAAGTTCTCACCCAAATCCCAATGTTCTTCCTGACTATGCAACCAGTGCAACACAATGCGCACGAATCCACCATGCCAACAACTCACAAACTTGACAATACTAACTTCTATCACACATGACCATAACACTGGCAGTACTACCTTTTGCCCATAACCGCAACAACACTAAACTAACGGTGCTATCTTTCGTCACCACAAGACAATCGACACATCATGCACAGTTCAACCTCAAATTCATAAACAAGCCCAATTTGGCCACAACACAACTCCTAGCCTAATTTGGCCCTAACTCAAAAGTCCCAGCTCACAATTGGCTCTAACTCAATTGCATTCTTCCACAAGGCCACACATGACCCTTAAATGCAAAATACAGCCACACATCGTCCTTAAATCATCGCCTAGCCCATAATTGGCCCTAACTTAATTGCCTAGCCCACAATTGGCCCTAACTCAATTACCTAGCACATAATTGGCCCTAACTCGATGCCAACACAACACAATTGACCACAACACGACACGAACACAACGCCATTCACGACAAGACCATAAAGGTCACACGACAAATGCAACCAACCATGGAATAACCAATAAGGTTATTTAACATAACCATGCAACGCAATCATGCTCTCACATTCGTCAACACACTTATCAATTTAAGTACCTTATTCGTGTATTATTCTTCATTGCATCATTAGTTATTTGACCAGACGTGTTACTATTAATCATCCCCAAGATGATCACAATAATAAATCATAGAAGTATAGAATTAACATATTAAAAGAATCGGCATATGAATTATGATTTGATCGTTCACTTAAACATGGCACTACTAAGCATGCATACAGTACAACTATAGAATTGACAAGCTCGTTAATATATATAACATGCACAATTTCAGTTTAACAAATCAGGGTAAGGACATACATATAGCACAACTATAATAACTTCAACATGTCCACAAACAAGGAATACAAAAATTGTCAGACTCAAGCGTTCGCACCACTCGAGCACTATTGGCTCGAGCGCTCACGCTTGCTCGAGCACTCGGGTTTTAGCAGTTTCCAATAGACTGTTTTATTTTGAAATATTGTTTACGAATATGATTCTAAAACTTTTAAAACTCTGATTAAACTGCACATGCAACTTAATAAACATAGTATACATGTTATTATACACATTAAACATGAATTAAAATATTCACAAGGTGATTAAAACCAAATGGATCATGAAATTTATAAAATCTCAAGGAATAGATGAAAGTTATTATGATCATGAGCTAGATCTTCATCAAATAAAGACATGCAACTTAATTTTACAGCTTATAAATGTACATGTACCCATTGTAGGTGAGTTGTAATATTCACAACATGATCAAAATCATTTAGATGATGAATAACATGAAAATTTGACAAAGAAATGAAGATTATGATGATCCAAAGCTAGATATTGCAAAATCAATCACATGCAACTAGTTTAACATATTATGCACATGCATATATCAACATTGAAGTGAGTTGTAATACTCACAACATGATCAAAATCATTTAGATAATGAATAACATGAAAATTTGACAAAGAAATGAAGATTAAGATTATCAAACTTTAATAATCACACATACAAGCTCTAATCGTCCTTTGATCCTCCAAGATATAGCTTGAGAACTCCCTTGTGATTGAAATGCATGTGTGTGTGTGCTTATACAAGGATTGGATCATGAATCCAAGGGTATGTAAGGTAAAATGTATGTATTTGAAGGATTTATAAGAACTCTCCCTCACAAGAACTCTCTCTGCTGTATACTATGTTTTCCAACGTCAAAATACATAAATGAATTGGATATTTATAGAATTTTAGAGCCCAGGGGAAAAATAGTCTTTTCATTCATTTTTAAGCTTGAGCGCTCGCCCCTCTCCAGCGCTCCCGCTCCACGAGCCCCAAGCGCTCGGGTTTACAAAATTAAAGAAGCTTTGTTTTGTTACGATGAAATATGTCATGAAATGTATGGACACACATGACATGTCAAGCATTCTCGAAATATCGTTTATACATATAAAAATATTAATAATGAATATCCAAAAATTAAATTATTAATAATAAAAAATACGGGTGTTACACTGTTGTACTTTGTAAGAACCATATATGAACCACTTTGATATCTTTATAAGAAATGTGAAATCTATACTGAAAGGACTGCTGTACTTTCTGTTTCAAAACTTGTACCTCATTGCAACTATCTTATTAAAGGAAAGGGAAATAGACTTTTAAAGCAAGATTGGAATTTTGAATCATATGCATAAATAACTCTGATACCATATAAAGAATATGTAAAAAGAAAGTAAGAATCGCTCTAATACCATTATAAGAAAGATTTAAGTCATATCGCTCTGATACCTTTATAAAGGAAATATGTAAAGAAAGAATAAGTTGTACGCTGCTCTGATACCTTTATATAAACAAGAAATAGAAGAAGTTGCACATTTGCATAGTCGAGTTGCCATGTTTGAAAGGGGTCATTTGGTCAGCATATATGTTGTGAGAAGTGAGTAAAAGAAGAATGTCTTGGGACGGGAAACTTTAATTATCCCAGGTCGACTCGGATGCGGCAGGTTAATTAGGAAGGATTGAGTCCAGGCCGACTCAGATATAGTAGGCCAATCAGTGTTCTTGTGATAGCCTTAATTTTTTAGGCTGACTCGGATACAGTAGATTAATTAAGAGGGTTGAGCCCAGGCCGACTCAGATACGGTTGGCCAATCTAATCGCGTCCAGGCTGATTCAGATACGGTAAACCAACCGTTGGATATTCCAGACTTAGTCCAGGTTGACTCAGATACGATAAACTAATAAGGGTATTCAATAGGTTATAAACCATGAATGTCTAGGTACCTCTAGGCCAACTTAAACACGGCAGACATATCGACAGACCTTCTAAAATTAATGGCATTGCGGTGTATGGTTCTAGGTGGACCGAATGAGTCCAGAGATTATGATTGAGATAAAAGAGTAAGTGTGATGAGATGGTATCATTGTTCATGCATGGTCTGAAATATTCATTACTCAAACTATTAATAATTGTTATTATGCGATGACTAGAATAATGGATTGACCGTACTCTAAGGTACTGAACATTAATAATAATTGTTAATGTACTTTTATATGCATTGCTTATGTGTTTATTGTGCTCACTCGGCTTTCATTAGCTGATGACTATATTTTGTCCTGGACATCCAAAATGTTCAAGAAATGATTATGCAGGGCAATATGATGCCAGTAAGAGAAGCGTGTGGAGATACATTTCTTTAAATAAAGTTGTAATAAGGATTTAGACAATGTTTTTAATTTAAATAAGGCGGTTTGTGCCTTAAGAATATTTTATTTAAGGACAATGTAGTATCATTTAAAGCTTTAATAGTATTGATAAAATATCTTCCATGTTGCTTTATATACTCTATTTTTTGGTACATGTTAAGCTAAGTACAGGACAAGCGATCCATAACCTGTCATGACCTACAGGTCCAAAACAGAAATGAAACATTTTCCTTATTTTGCTACGATGGGGCGTGACATAAGGATTAACAACTAGTCTGAGCCAACAATTATGAACCTAGGAGGTCCCACTCTTAGCTCCGCAAGAGTACATGAAAAGGTATAAGGGGATGAACCAATTGATTGAAATAGTTTCAATCAATTGATAATTCAATCGATTGAAAAAGTTTCAATCGATTGAACATTGTTCATTTCAATCGTTCAAAAAAGTTTCAATCAATTAAATGATGTGATTCAATCAATTGCACAAGGTTCAATCAATTGAAACTAAGGTCGGTTGGAAAACATATAAATAGGAGGACTTGCGAGACAGAATAGGTTACTCATCATTTTTAAGCTCTCAGAAAGTCCAAACTATTTTAGGAGTTTTCTAAACCATCCTCACCTCTCTATTAGGGCTCCTACGGACCCTAGCCTCTCCAGATAGTGTTCAAGGAGATATAAGGGTGAAAATTTTCTGGAGGAAGCTATTGCACACTAAAGGTAGAAGACATAATATGAATTGGGTTCAAGACATAAATGTGTACTCTTGTCTCTACGCATCTATAGATCGATAAGAAGATCTCGCATACCAATCAATGTTTTGAACTTTGTTTTTCCTCTGTGCATGTTTTTTATGTTTTCGAAACCTAAATCCATCAGTTCACATGTCCAATTCTGTGAGAAAAGTTTACTGAATTTACTTACATTCTATGCATTATAACGCTTTTTAGGGGCAAAAATAGAACACCACCATGTCTTATTTTTGCAGGTAAAAGTTTTGTCCCCAATTCCCATTTTGTTGTAGAGAGAATTTTAAATTTCTTTCCCACCATTAAATCTTTTTAGACTTAACTTTAGGCGAGGAAATATTTTTTTGTCGCCACAAAGTGTTTCTCACAATTAATACTATTTAGACTTAACTTTTAGAAAGGAAAACTACTTTTCCTCACCAATGGTAGGTATTCGTGAGAAAATCTATTTTGTCGCCAAAAGGTTTTTCCTACAATTAATTTTTTAAAGTTAACCTTCGCAAGGAAATATCATTTTCCTCGCCCAAAGTAAGTTTTGGGGCGGAAATATATTTCGCCCCTAAAAAAATGTTTTTCATAGTTATTGTTTTAGACTTAACTTTAGGAAAGGAAATCAAATTTCCTCGCCAAAACATGCTTTTTGCGAGGAAATCTCATATTATTTCCTCGTAAAATAAAAGGGGAAATATTTTTATAAAATATTTACTTTAGGTGAGGAATTTGTTTTTCATCTCTAGAGAATTCACTATAGGCGAGGAAAATGATATTTCGTCGCCAACGACTATACTTTTGGCGAGGAAATAATATTTTCTCACCAAAATTATTCCTTTAGGCAAGGAAAGAACACTTTCGTTGCCAAATGTGTGTACTTTTCAACTTTTGTGCCGACAAAATATAATTTCCTCGCCAATACAATATTTTTGGCAAGAAAATTTAGATTTCCTCTCCATGTTTTGTCGCTAAAGCACATTTTTATTGTAGTCTCCTAAGACCTTAGCTAGGGTTTGTTTGTTACAATAACCAATTTACATAGGATTTAACCTAGTCTACAGAGCAATTAACCTTACCATTCATAGTTTTTTGCAAGACTCTGGTGACGACAACTAGTCCGGCAATATACAATTGATCAAATCAACGATTTGTATATAATTTTGTGGGCTTTTATTTTACCATTGGAATGTCATTCAATTTCTTCCCCTTTTGATTTCTAATTGTTCCTACCTAGACTATGATTTCAAAAAAAATATTACTATTGGGATTTTGCCAAGTGGCGAGGGAGATTTTCATGTTAAATTTGGCGAGGGATTTGGTCAGCGTTAATGTTAGCCTTAAGGTATATTAAGGCATATTTTATTATGTTTTGATGATGTCAAATATGCTATGATAATTACATGATTCATATTGATTCATTCTTTGTTATTATCATAGTCATTTTTATGCTCATACATAATCTCATGTATTAATATTGTATCAATGTTTTAACATCTTTGTGTGCATGAGATTTAATTGATGTAGATCAAGATTACAAGGAGCTCAACAAGGATCAAGCTTGAAGACTTGAAGATATTTCATCCTTGGTTGAAGTCTAGGACCATCATTGTAAGGCATCTTGATCTCACACTCATAGGGGCTCAAACAAACTCTAAAAGTTAAAGTTTTAGAATTAAATTTTAAGGACATCTTTAAAGCAATGCCCCAACCAATTAAAAAATAATTAAATGTTGAATCTTATATTGTTAGAAAGGTATTTGAATCTAGTTTCCAAAACATCAAACGGATCAAAAATCCGAGTTTCGTAGAGGGAGTTATGGCCATTTTAGTGGAGATGTGGCAGGCTGTCAAATAGGGAGGGGCAGTCGACTGAGGGCCCGATGCAGTCGAATAAAGTGAGCAGAATTCAAGCAGAACCCTCTATGAACACATCTCAGTCGACTGCTTCAAGGCCCAGTCAACTGAAGCGACCTGGAAGGCAATAACGGCAATTACCAAACTTGCCACCAACGGCTATAATCTTCCAAGGCCTATAAATACATGTTTTCCCAAGCTATTTGGGGTTGAGATTTTGATCGGAAAACTTAGTATTGATCACACATCTCTTTGATCTTTAAACATTATCATTTGAGCCCTAGTTGTGTGAGTTTATCAATTTGATCAAATCTTTCATTTGTATTTCATGAGAGAGCAAAATTGTAGTGAGCTTTAATTGTATTATCCACTCTAGAGAGAGAGTTTCAATTTGTATTCAATTCAATTGTAAAGAGTGAGGGTTAGTAACCCTTGATTGTGAAGAAGAGGTTTTCTTCTTTGGGAGAGATTGGAGGCTCTTGTAACGGTTTGGTGCACACCCGTAAGTGCTCCGGGAACGGTTTGGTCTACACCCGTGAAGTAGATTGGATTAAAGGAATCCTCAAGAGGTGTTATTGAGGGGTGGACGTAGGCCACGGGGTGCGATTGCCGAACCACTTGAAAAATTGGTTTGCAAGTATATCTTCCCTTATCTCTTTACATAACTGCTTGTGATTGTGTTTAATTTGCTATTAAGTTTTTAAAAGGTTAATATCCGCTAAAACCTTATTCACCCCCCCTCTAAGGTTTCCACATTTGGGCCAACAATTGGTATCACAGTGTCACGACCCATCCCACTACGCGTGGAAATAGGACACGTGGCACGCCACCAAGGCTCATCCAAACATCATCTAATAATACGCAGCGGAAAGAACTTCTATAAAACAACCCTGGTAGTTTAAAACTTGGGAAACGTTCCCTTCTGTGTTTGTAAAATCTATTGCAATCAGAGTTATAAAAAGTTTTGGCCATGGAAAACACATTCAAAGAAATTAGTTTTGAAAACAGGGGCTCAGTCGACTGGCCCGTCGACTGCACTAGGGTCCAGTCGACTGCTCCGTCGACTGTGTTAAGCAGAACCAAAAATACATCATACTGCAAAGAGGTCCAGTCGACTCATCTGTGGATCCAGTCGACTGCTTTTCAATCAAAGGAAGCAGTAGCTAAAGTCAACAGTGTTCAGTCGACTGCCCAAGAGGTTCAGTCGACTGCTTCTCTGATATACACTTACAGTATTTCAAAATACACGAGATCCAGTCGACTGATCAGGGGGTCCAGTCGACTGCTCCTCTGCTGGCAGCCCTGTGCTGGAATTTACAAGTCCTACTACTCAATACCAATAACAATCACAACCACAACTGATTTTAACGCATTAAAATATAACTACAGACGTTCAATTACAAGATTACCATGTTACAAAGCTAATCCAAGGATCTATTACCACATCTTACAATATTCAAATCCTTACACAAGTTTAGGATTTAAAACAAAACATATACAAGTGTGAAATCCCCGGCGTTCCTCGGCCTCACTCCTCACGATTCTTCTTGTCTTTCTTCTTACCTGCAATGGAGTACATCTCCACTACTCAGCTATATGCTGAGCGTACAATTCTAAATGTATGCTTATATGAAAATTCATGGTTTAAGCATCTAAAACACATAGAAAGAGTCTCTGGGGTGAGTGGTACGCATTCATCCGGTCGATGCCGTAGGAGGCCCACCTCTCCCACGCATCTCGTACACTGGTTGGGCCTTCCTCCATACCAGGTACCGTGTACTGGTTGGGCCCACCTCCAATCCAGACACAACCATAATTCCAATTCCATCAAGATCACAATCCTCAGGGTTCGAGGAGCTTACTCCGAATGAATTTGCACCAAACTCCCCTTTGACCCAAGTAGACACATAACATGCTCACATAAACAGTTATACGTGCTTTTATCATAATTTCACGTGCATAATTAACGGGCCTAGCTAACACATGAATTTCGCCCGGATCCAAGAATATCAAAAGTGATGTCCAAAACATGAAACGCCATATATTTCATAGATCTAGAATTCATACCTCGTGCGAATCTCTTCAAACTTTGAAGGATCGTCTAAGGGGCTAAATAATCGTCGGATTTCGAATTTGGTACGATTCCTACGAGTTTTACCTGATTTTTCCCAAAAGTCTAGAATTACTATTTTTACAAAAGTTGGCCAAACACCGCCTAAGTGATATCAAAACGTAGATCTTACCTCCACGAGTTCAAATCTGAAATCTGGAAAAAATCTGACAGACGAACGGTCGTCGTTTGTCGTCGCAAAGCCCGAGGCAACAAAATCTCCTTTCTCTCTCCTCTCTCTAGATATTTAGGAGTTGTGGATGAGATTTGAAATCTCATCCTCATCTATATATAGAAAAACTCTTGGGAAATTACGTTTACCTCCCCACAAGTTTCTCAAACTTCTAATTAGCTCTCGAAACTTTGCACACGTTCATTTTATAACTTTACGAGTGAAAACTATAAATTTCAAAAGTCTTCGACTAGGTTTCGTTTGGGTCCAAAATAACGTCCGAAAACTATGTTCTGTGGAAATCTGTACACAACCTACCTTTTTAGTTAACGTGACACTCACGTTCTCACCACAGTTCTCAAATCAAAATATAACAATATCAAAGATTACCACAATTTACCAATACAGGTAACATTACTATTCACAAAATACCAGCTAAAGTCATATAACATTTAAGTCATATAAATGTCATTTAATCATGCCAATGCAACAGGCGTTACCAAGTCTTCGTGTCTCCACTAGACACCTCACCGTTGACTCACGTCAACTCAACTCAATCAAATTATTAATAACATTAATAATTTCACAAATCTCAATTTATGCATGTTTTAAACCATGAAATTCTGGAACGAGTGTGACACACAGCCTCGGCTCTTCTCTTTCAAAAGATTTTTAAAAAACTAGAGATAAGATCCAATGAAAACTGACTCTTCTTGCATTTATTATTGTGAGGGTCAATCGACATTATGTAACAACCCTAAATTTTTAAGGGTGTAAATAATTATTTTAAATATTTTTTTTCAATCAGCAATGATATATGAGTGTACCTGGATAAGACATGTGTTTAAAAATTTTAAGTTTGAAGAACCCATAAATTAAATTACTAGTAAGCATATTTAATTTGTCCATATTAAATTTGTTAGTAATACTAGTAATATTTCTCCGCTTGTTTTTGTATTAAAATTTCTAATGTTTCATTATTATTATGATATGACATTTTGAGCTTTAATTAAATTGTATGATAGATTATTGTCTCACTGAGTTACAATTTTTGTAGAATGACGAGTATAGTGTCGGGTAGTGTTTCGGGGCCCACTAGTAAGTTAAATAGTGAATTTAACATAAAAATTAAGTACCTGGGGTATGAGTACCCTTTGGGCTAGCCATTTTAGTGGTTTGTGTTACATTCTGGGCTCATATAGGTCTCTTTTGTTAGCCCATAAAAAGAAAAACGGGATTATTAATATTTGTGTGAGTAATATATGTATTGTGTGTGTATTATATGTATATAGATAGATAACATATCCTAGGGTTAGAAAAAAAAAAGAGAGCAGCCTCAAGAGAGAGAGAGAGAGAGAGAACAAGAGACACAGAGAGAAGAGGCAACCCTAGTCACCTAGAAGGAGAAGAAAAAGAGAAGAGAAGAGAAAAGAAGGGAGTTCACCATCATCAACATCATCTTGCTTTTCCCAATTTGGTGAGTAAACACTTAGATTTGTAGAGTTAATTCGTAGTTTGATTGATTTTTGATTTGTGTTCATTATAGTTTGAATAAATCGTATGGATGGGTGTTTATATAATACGGATCTATAGTGATATATACATATACATATATATATATATCAAAGGTTAGATATAAGTTATTTAGAAAATTGAAGGAAAAAAAAGAAGACTAACACAAATTCGGATTTAGGTAAAATTAAAAAAAAAACTCTCAGATCTGTTGTAGAAAATAATTCGTATTAATTCATACATTTTGTTTTTGGTAAAACTGTTCGTCAAAGTCAATGTAAAACGCAATTCTGCACGTTTTTCGTCTAATGATATTTTTCTCAATTCTGCACCGTTTGGGCAGAAAATTCATATTAGAGTAGCAGTCAATGTTAACTCCGAATTTTGAATTATGTTTATGAAAATTGTTAGAGATGTTTCTTTGTACGGTATTATTATGAAGAACAATTTCAACCCATGCTGGTTTTGGGGCTGTTTAATATAAGATTTGTTTGGGACAATTTTAGATACTGTTGTTGAATGTCGATTTTAAATGCTATAACTTATGCTATATGCGGTATTAAATGATGATTGTGAAAATACAACGTTAGAGACGTGAATAGAAGTTTGGCGCAAGGGCCTTATTGTGAATAATCGGATAATGATAATCCATGTAATAAATGATAAATTTTTGAAGTGGTTATTGACGTGATTAAATCCTCATGAATGGTACTTGTGTGAATTAACGTAGATGGTAAAAAAAAAGTGGTTTCAAGTTCCTTAGTGTTCACCGCTTCCCGTTGTGTGATATGTTTTTTTGGTAGCTCGACTTGCTGAGTGTACCCTTTTGCCAGTGGCTTCGTGATCAAGCTGGCCTAAGCCTTATGCCCGGCTTATTTGTTAGACGTCTAGGCATATTGACTGGCCTTCTGTGTGTATACCTGGTTTGGTTGATACCCCAACCAAACTAGCACCAGAGTGGATGTTAGTAGTATGTCCGGGCACACATGGGATATATGTGTGGATGTACCATGGAGGGTGACCTAGTGGTGAAGCTAGGAAATTGAATAATGAATCGTTCATAAATAGTAAGTTGACCATGAGTAGGGTGACCTTAGTGGTGAACCTAGGGCAAGAAAAAAAAAATGACAGTGATTGTAGTGCGTCAAATACAAATGGATAAACTATTGCGAAACATGAAATTGAAAACCCAAAATGGTTACCGTGGTATAATGCGAAGAAAATTGATTAAATGATTTGGTATTGAAGAATTGTTTATTATGATACTAAGGATTTGTGCTAACTCTCGAGTTGCAGGATGTTGGGCCCACTAACCATTGTATGCAGGCTTTGGCTCACCATGTCATTTAAGAGTAAGTGTTTCTTTTACTTTGTGGGTGGAACAAACTGCCGCGTGACTCGAGGAAACTACCGCTTGTCCTCACTCACGTGTGGAACTACAATTCTGCCTACAACTTTGTATGTGTTTGTGGTCTAGAGAGGGAGGGAGTCCAGCGGATTCCCAACCTCCGGGAAATTTATTGGGTATTATTATGTTAATTGATTATTGTTGGGTTGGAGTTGAGGGGACCACGAGTGATCCTTGAGACTGGAGCGTGTTTACTCATACTTGTTGTTATACAATGCTGACCCGTGTGATGTTTATCATGCGGGGGCGTTTCTTGGGAAACGCAGTCGTTTTACAGATTAAGGAGTAGGTCGGTATGACTATTGGATTGCATGGATTTGCTTGAGGGCATGAAGACCTTTACTGTTCATTTGCTATTTTCATTTATTTGGCATTGTGGGCCATTATTGTAGTTGGTATTGGGACGTTTAGTAGCTCTGACCAAAGGTTGTAATAGAGGTTATTCTTTCAAAGCTTTAATTGTAAATGAAAAGATTTTTATTCTTAATGAGAATTGAGAAATATTTATTCAGCTTCTGCTTTTCAATATAAGTGATTTAGTAGTTGTACCTTTAATCAAATATATTTGAGTATTTTCGGAACCGCATGAGTGTTTTTTTTTAAATGGAAATGTGGTGGTTTTGTTTTAAAAACATAAATGTAGATTTATTACAAATGTTTTAACCAGGTTTTTAAGAACATCTATTTCCATTAAAATGTTTTATTAGGATGGGCTTCGTGGTATTCACTCCGATAGTTGGGCAGTCGAATAGTAGTCTAGATTTAGTTCTATGCTGATTATTTGGCTTTCCAAAAATCGGGGTGTGACAGTTTGGTATCAAAGCCTAAGGTTAGCTTAGCGAGTCTAGGTGATCCTCAGAATGTGGATTACTGTGTTTGTTCAGAGCTATAGGACTGCGAATCTTCTTGGGTTGAGATTTAGGTTGAGTATGTCTACATCTGTTTCTCTGTTATGTGTGAGCTTTGTGCTTTGTGCTTTGTTGATTTGTTTAATTTTTATTGTCTACCATTTTCATGATAACTGTGTGAAGTCATACATAGTATTCTTTAGCATTGCATAGTAGTGCATTCATTTTATTTATATGAGGAGTAATGGGGGAATTTGGAAGTCACGTCAATCATCGGAATTTCTTAGTCGGGAATCCTCTTATCTTGGTGACCTCTTGCGGCGTATCTATTGACATTCTGCTAAACTTCTGAATTATATAGAAGAGATCAGTTGTCATTGGGATTTCTTTATTTTTACGGGTTTTCTTATTTCTATTATCAACTGGGCATCTAACACAATATTATCATTATGGATATTCTGGAGTTCTTATAAAGCTGATTATTTCTTCGGGTATTCTGCTGTTACAACCAGCTCATTTTATTCATATGAATACATTATTATTATCAATATTTTGGAATTCTATCTGGAGTATCTATCAAATCAGTGGCCTTCTTCTATCTGCCAAGATTATATTATGAATCTCAGGTGAGTATTGATTATATACGAGGCTTACCATCGGACGAAAATATCTTTATCTTCAATGCCAGTATTTTCTCGGACTTGGGTGAAGCGGTAAGTAATTGGAGGTGTAGTGCGGGGTACGATAAGAGGTAAACATGTGCATGTACATAGACTATATTCGTGAATTGCATCACTGTAGGTTGAAATTATTTGTAAGGTCTAAGTGTATATGAAATGACTAGTTATATTGTGTTATATTTTAGTTCTGGTTAGAATTTAACAATCGATTATACGAGACTATAGGTATATACATGAGGATTTCCTTGTTTGGATTATTCGCTCGACGTACTAAGTCTTGTATAGTTGAGAGTTAAACGTAATCAATGATTTGTATGAAATTGCGTGCCTAACTTTATTTATGACTGAATTGTGTATTTACCGTTGCTACAAATTTCGGGACGAAATTTCTTTAAGGAGGGTAGAATGTAACAACCCTAAATTTTTAAGGGTGTAAATAATTATTTTAAATAATTTTTTTCAATTAGCAATGATATATGAGTGTACCTAGGTAAGACACGTGTTTAAAAATTTTAAGTTTGAAGAACCCATAAATTAAATTGCTAGTAAACATATTTAATTTGTCCATATTTAATTTGTTAGTAATACCAGTAATATTTCCCCGTTTGTTTTTGTATTAAAATTTCTAATGTTTCATTATTATTATGACATGACATTTTGAGCTTTAATTAAATTGTATGATAGATTATTGTCTGACTGAGTTACAATTTTTGTAGAATGACGAGTTTAGTGTCGGGTAGTGTTTCGGGGTCCACTAGTAAGTTAAGTAGTGAATTTAACATGAAAATTAAGTACCCGGGGTATGAGTACCCTTTGGGCTAGCCATTTTAGTGGTTTGTGTTACATTCTGGGCTCATATGGGTCTCTTTTGTTAGCCCATAAAAAGAAAAACGGGATTATTAATATTTGTGTGAGTAATATATGTATTGTGTGTGTATTATATATATAGATAGATAACATATCCTAGGGTTAGAAAAAAAAAGAGCAGTCTCGAGAGAGAGAGAGAGAGAGAGAGAGAGAGAGAGAGAGAGAACAAGAGACAGAGAGAGAAGAGGCAACCCTAGTCACCTAAAAGGAAAAGAAAAAGAGAAGAGAAAAGAAAAGAAGGGAGTTCATCATCATCAACATCATCTTGCTTTTCCCAATTTGGTGAGTAAACATTTAGATTTGTAGGGTTAATTCGTAGTTTGATTGATTTTTGATTTGTGTTCATTATAGTTTGAATAAATCGTATGGATGGGTGTTTATATAATACGGATCTATAGTGATATATACATATACATATATATATATCAAAGGTTAGATATAAGTTATTTAGAAAATTGAAGAAAAAAAAAGAAGACTAACACAAATTCGGATTTAGGTAAAATTAAAAAAAAAAAACTCTCAGTTCTGTTTTAGAAAATAATTCGTATTAATTCATACATTTTGTTTTTGGTAAAACTGTTCATCAAAGTCAATGTAAAACGCAATTCTGCACGTTTTTCGTCTAATGATATTTTTCTCAATTCTGCACCGTTTGGACAGAAAATTCATATTACAGTAGCAGTCAATGTTAACTCCGAATTTTGAATTATGTTTATGAAAATTGTTAGAGATGTTTCTTTGTACGGTATTATTATGAAGAACAATTTCAACCCATGCTGGTTTTGGGGCTGTTTAATATAAGATTTGTTTGGGACAATTTTAGATAGTGTTGTTGAATGCCGATTTTAAATGCTATAACTTATGCTATATGCGGTATTAAATGATGATTGTGAAAATACAACGTTAGAGACGTGAATAGAAGTTTGGCGCAAGGGCCTTATTGTGAATAATCGGATAATGATAATCCATGTAATAAATGATAAATTTTCGAAGTGGTTAATGACGTGATTAAATCCTCATGAATGGTACTTGTGTGAATTAACGTAGATGGTAAAAAAAAAAAAAGGGGTTTCAAGTTCCTTAGTGTTCACCGCTTCCTGTTGTGTGATATGTTTTTTTGGTAGCTCGACTTGCTGAGTGTACCCTTTTGCCAGTGGCTTCGTGATCAAGCTGGCCTAAGCCTTATGCCCAGCTTATTTGTTAGACGTCTAGGCATATTGACTGGCCTTCTGTGCGTATACCTGGTTTGGTTGATACCCCAACCAAACTAGCACCAGTGTGGATGTTAGTAGTATGTCCGGGCACACATGGGATATATGTGTGGGTGTACCATGGAGGTTGACCAAGTGGTGAAGCTAGGAAATTGAATAATGAATCGTTCATAAATAGTAAGTTGACCATGAGTAGGGTGACCTTAGTGGTGAACCTAGGGCAAGAAAAAAAATGACAGTGATTGTAGTGCGTCAAATACAAATGGATAAACTATTGCGAAACATGAAATTGAAAACCCGAAATGGTTACCGTGGTATAATGCGAAGAAAATTGATTAAATGATTTGGTATTGAAGAATTGTTTATTATGATACTAAGGATTTGTGCTAACTCTCGAGTTGCAGGATGGTGGGCCCACTAACCATTGTATGCAGGCTTTGGCTCACCATGTCATTTAAGAGTAAGTGTTTCTTTTACTTTGTGGGTGGAACAAACTTCCGCGTGACTCGAGGAAACTACCGCTTGTCCTCACTCACGTGTGGAACTACAGTTCTGCCTACAACTTTGTATGTGTTTGTGGTCTAGAGAGGGAGGGAGTCCAGCGGATTCCCAACCTCCGGGAAATTTATTGGGTATTATTATGTTAATTGATTATTGTTGGGTTGGAGTTGAGGGGACCACGAGTGATCCTTGAGACTGGAGCGTGTTTACTCATACCAGTGTTGTTATACAATGCTGACCCGTGTGATGTTTATCATGCGGGGGCGTTTCTCGAGAAACACAGCCGTTTTGAAGATTAAGGAGTAGGCCGGTATGACTATTGGATTGCATGGATTTGCTTGAGGGCATGAAGACCTTTACTGTTCATTTGCTATTTTCATTTATTTGGCATTGTGGGCCATTATTGTAGTTGGTATTGGGACGTTTAGTAGCTCTGACCAAAGGTTGTAATAGAGGTTATTCTTTCAAAGCTTTAATTGTAAATGAAAAGATTTTTATTCTTAATGAGAATTGAGAAATATTTATTCAGCTTCTGCTTTTCAATATAAGTGATTTAGTAGTTGTACCTTTAATCAAATATATTTGAGTATTTTCGGAACCGCGTGAGTGTTTTTTTTTAAATGGAAATGTGGTGGTTTTGTTTTAAAAACATAAATGGAGATTTATTACAAATGTTTTAACCAGGTTTTTAAGAACATCTATTTCCATTAAAAAGTTTTATTAGGATGGGCTTCGTGGTATTCACTCCGATAGTTGGGCAGTCGAATAGTAGTCTAGATTTAGTTCTATGCTGATTATTTGGCTTTCCAAAAATTGGGGTGTGACAGTTTGGTATCAAAGTCTAAGGTTAGCTTAGCGAGTCTAGGTGATCCTCAGAATGTGGATTACTGTGTTTGTTTAGAGCTATAGGACTGCGAATCTTCTTGGGTTGAGATTTAGGTTGAGTATGTGCTACATCTGTTTCTCTGTTATGTGTGAGCTTTGTGCTTTGTGCTTTGTTGATTTGTTTAACTTTTATTGTCTACCATTTTCATGATAACTGTGTGAAGTCATACATAGTATTCTTTAGCATTGCATAGTAGTGCATTCATTTTATTTATATGAGGAGTAATGGGGGAATTTGGAAGTCACATCAATCATCGAAATTTCTTAGTCGGGAATCCTCTTATCTTGGTGACCTCTTGCGGCGTATCTATTGACATTCTGCTAAACTTCTGAATTATATGGAAGAGATCAGTTGTCATTGGGATTTCTTTATTTTTACGGGTTTTCTTATTTCTATTATCAACTGAGCATCTAACACAATATTATCATTATGGATATTCTGGAGTTCTTATAAAGCTGATTATTTCTTCGGGTATTCTGTTGTTACAACCAGCTCATTTTATTCATATGAATACATTGTTATTATCAATATTCTGGAATTCTATCTGGAGTATCTATCAAATCAGTGGCCTTCTTCTATCTGCCAAGATTATATTATGAATCTCAGGTGAGTATTGATTATATACGAGGCTTACCATCGGACGAAAATTTCTTTATCTTCAATGCCAGCATTTTCTCAGACTTGGGTGAAGCGGTAAGTAATTGGAGGTGTAGTGCGGGGTACGGTAAGAGGTAAACATGTGCATGTACATAGACTATATTCGTGAATTGCATCACTGTAGGTTGAAATTATTTGTAAGGTCTAAGTGTATATGAAATGACTAGTTATATTGTGTTATATTTTAGTTCTGGTTAGAATTTAACAATCGATTATACGAGACTATAGATATATACATAAGGGTTTCCTTGTTTGGATTATTCGCTCGACGTACTAAGTCTTGTATAGTTGAGAGTTAAACATAATCAATGATTTGTATGAAATTGGGTGCCTAACTTTATTTATGACTGAATTGTGTATTTACCGTTGCTACAAATTTCGGGACGAAATTTCTTTAAGGAGGGTAGAATGTAACAACCTTAAATTTTTAAGGGTGTAAATAATTATTTTAAATAATTTTTTTCAATTAGCAATGATATATGAGTGTACCTAGATAAGACATGTGTTTAAAAATTTTAAGTTTGAAGAACCCATAAATTAAATTGCTAGTAAGCATATTTAATTTGTCCATATTTAATTTGTTAGTAATACCAGTAATATTTCCCCGTTTGTTTTTGTATTAAAATTTCTAATGTTTCATTATTATTATGACATGACATTTTGAGCTTTAATTAAATTGTATGATAGATTATTGTCTGACTGACTTACAATTTTTGTAGAATGACGAGTTTAGTGTCGGGTAGTGTTTCGGGGCCCACTAGTAAGTTAAGTAGCGAATTTAACATGAAAATTTAGTACCCGGGGTATGAGTACCCTTTGGGCTAGCCATTTTAGTGGTTTGTGTTACATTCTGGGCTCATATGGGTCTCTTTTGTTTGCCCATAAAAAGAAAAACGGGATTATTAATATTTGTGTGAGTAATATATGTATTGTGTGTGTATTATATGTATATAGATAGATAACATATCCTAGGGTTAGAAAAAAAAAAAAAGAGCAGCCTCAAGAGAGAGAGAGAGAGAGAGAGAGAGAGGGAGAGAGAACAATAGACAAAGAGAGAAGAGGCAACCCTAGTCACCTAAAAGGAGAAGAAAAAGAGAAGAGAAGAGAAAAGAAGGGAGTTCACCATCGTCAACATCATCTTGCTTTTCCCAATTTGGTGAGTAAACATATAGATTTGTAGGGTTAATTCGTAGTTTGATTGATTTTTGATTTGTGTTCATTATAGTTTGAATAAATCGTATGGATGGGTGTTTATATAATACGGATCTATAGTGATATATACATATACATATATATATATATATATCAAAGGTTAGATATAAGTTATTTAGAAAATTGAAGAAAAAAAAAGAAGACTAACACAAATTCGGATTTAGGTAAAATTAAAAAAAAAAAACTCTCAGATCTGTTTTAGAAAATAATTCGTCTTAATTCATACATTTTGTTTTTGGTAAAACTGTTCGTCAAAGTCAATGTAAAACGCAATTCTGCACGTTTTTCGTCTAATGATATTTTTCTCAATTCTGCACCGTTAGGGCAGAAAATTCATATTACAGTAGCAATCAATGTTAACTCCGAATTTTGAATTATGTTTATGAAAATTGTTAGAGATGTTTCTTTGTACGGTATTATTATGAAGAACAATTTCAACCCATGCTGGTTTTGGGGCTGTTTAATATAAGATTTGTTTGGGACAATTTTAGATAGTGTTGTTGAATGCCGATTTTAAATGCTATAACTTATGCTATATGCGGTATTAAATGATGATTGTGAAAATACAACGTTAGAGACGTGAATAGAAGTTTGGCGCAAGGGCCTTATTGTGAATAATCGGATAATGATAATCCATGTAATAAATGATAAATTTTCGAAGTGGTTAATGACGTGATTAAATCCTCATGAATGGTACTTGTGTGAATTAACGTAGATGGTAAAAAAAAAAAAAAAAAGTGGTTTCAAGTTCCTTAGTGTTCACCGCTTCCTGTTGTGTGATATGTTTTTTTGGTAGCTCGACTTACTGAGTGTACCCTTTTGCCAGTGGCTTCGTGATCAAGCTGGCCTAAGCCTTATGCTCGGCTTATTTGTTAGACGTCTAGGCATATTGACTGGCCTTCTGTGTGTATACCTGATTTGGTTGATACCCCAACCAAACTAGCACCAGTGTGGATGTTAGTAGTATGTCTGGGCACACATTGGA
Source organism: Hydrangea macrophylla (assembly GCA_033977485.1). Classification (NCBI taxonomy): domain Eukaryota; kingdom Viridiplantae; phylum Streptophyta; class Magnoliopsida; order Cornales; family Hydrangeaceae; genus Hydrangea; species Hydrangea macrophylla. The sequence continues at coordinate 52,099,859 of CM066991.1, read as the reverse complement.
TATATGTGTGGGTGTACCATGGAGGGTGACCAAGTGGTGAAGCTAGGAAATTGAATAATGAATCGTTCATAAATAGTAAGTTGACCATGAGTAGGGTGACCTTAGTGGTGAACCTAGGGCAAGAAAAAAAAATGACAGTGATTGTAGTGCATCAATTACAAATGGATAAACTATTGCGAAACATGAAATTGAAAACCCGAAATGGTTACCGTGGTATAATGCGAAGAAAATTGATTAAATGATTTGGTATTGAAGAATTGTTTATTATGATACTAAGGATTTGTGCTAACTCTCGAGTTGCAGGATGGTGGGCCCACTAACCATTGTATGCAGGCTTTGGCTCACCATGTCATTTAAGAGTAAGTGTTTCTTTTACTTTGTGGGTGGAACAAACTGCCGCGTGACTCGAGGAAACTACCGCTTGTCCTCACTCACGTGTGGAACTACAGTTCTGCCTACAACTTTGTATGTGTTTGTGGTCTAGAGAGGGAGGGAGTCCAGCGGATTCCCAACCTCCGGGAAATTTATTGGGTATTATTATGTTAATTGATTATTGTTGGGTTGGAGTTGAGGGGACCACGAGTGATCCTTGAGACTGGAGCGTGTTTACTCATACCAGTGTTGTTATACAATGCTGACCCGTGTGATGTTTATCATGCGGGGGCGTTTCTTGAGAAACGCAGCCGTTTTGCAGATTAAGGAGTAGGCCGATATGACTATTGGATTGCATGGATTTGCTTGAGGGCATGAAGACCTTTACTGTTCATTTGCTATTTTCATTTATTTGGCATTGTGGGCCATTATTGTAGTTGGTATTGGGACGTTTAGTAGCTCTGACCAAAGGTTGTAATAGAGGTTATTCTTTCAAAGCTTTAATTGTAAATGAAAAGATTTTTATTCTTAATGAGAATTGAGAAATATTTATTCAGCTTCTGCTTTTCAATATAAGTGATTTAGTAGTTGTACCTTTAATCAAATATATTTGAGTATTTTCGGAACCGCATGAGTGTTTTTTTTTAAATGGAAATGTGGTGGTTTTGTTTTAAAAACATAAATGGAGATTTATTACAAATGTTTTAACCAGGTTTTTAAGAACATCTATTTCCATTAAAAAGTTTTATTAGGATGGGCTTCGTGGTATTCACTCTGATAGTTGGGCAGTCGAATAGTAGTCTAGATTTAGTTCTATGCTGATTATTTGACTTTCCGAAAATCGGGGTGTGACACATTAAGAGCACCATGTTTTAATGGCTCAAACTATGCCTATTGGAAAAATAGAATGAGAATCTATATGATTTCTCAAGATTTTGATTTATGGCAAATCGTGGTCAAAGGGCCTCATCTACCTACAAAAATTGAAAATGGTTTTTCTATTCCAAAGACGGTAGACGAATATAATAATGCCGATAAGAAACTCATAAAAATAAATGCTATGGCAATGAATTTATTATATTGTGGTTTAGACCCAAATGAATACAATAGAATTTCATCTTGCGAATCCGCAAAAAAAATTTGGGATAAACTTGAAAATGCTCATGAGGGAACAAGCCAAGTTAAAAAGCCTAAAATCAATTTGCTTGTTCAAACTTATGAAATGTTTAAAATGTTGTCATATGAATCTATTGGAGATATGTTTTCTCGTTTTACCATTCTTATTAATAACTTGAAAAATCTTGGTAAAGCTTATACTAATGAAGAAATGATTGAGAAAGTGCTTAGGTCTTTACCAAAGGATTGGTAACCAAAGGTCACAGCGGTTCGTGAAGTAAAGGAGCTTTCAATACTCTCCTTGGAACAACTCATGGGTTCTCTTATAACTCATGAAATGGAATTGGCCGTGTTCGAAAGTGAAGACAAGAAATTGGAAGTGAAAGAGGCCAAAAGGGAAGACATGGCTTTAAAATCCTCAAGCTCAAAGAAAAAGAGGAAAGATGTTGACAGTGATGAGGATGAGAAAATGACAAAGATCACCCGAAAATTTACAAAGTTTCTAAAGAAAGAAAAATCGGGAAAGAAGTCACCCAAGGTGGAAAAACACAAAAAGAAGACAATCAAGGCCACTTATAGTAGTTCCGAGAGCGAATCATCGGACGACGACTCAAATGGTGAAGAGATTGTCAATCTTTGCCTCATGACATTGGAAAGGGCCTCTCCTACCACATCGGCAAATGGAGCATCCATGAAATGCTTGGACAAAGGTTAAGTATTGATTTGGTAATGGTAGGTTAGTAGGTAATTTTGTTTTGATTTGTTTTCATCATCCTACTTAAATTTTTTTTGATTGATTTCATATCATACACTTATTTGTTTCAAATCACTTTGTTTTTGTTCAGATATGCATACTAGATATTGCTTATTTAAAAAATGATGATATGTTTTTGTTTGATTAGACAAAGTTTTAATAATGGTTAGACCAAATGATGTTTTGTGAATCATTCAAATTTTTGCTGCTGAACTGTGATTTTTATGGACTGCTGAACAAAGCAGTCGACTGGTACCCAACACAGTTGACTGATTCAGGTGTGAGGCTGTGAACTTTTTGATTCTGCATTGTTAAGTCGACTGAGGAGTCGACTGATCGAATGCACAGTCGACTGATGCCTTTTGTTTTCGTCGACTGAGGCTTACTTAAATTTGATTTCAAAATTTCTTTTTGGTTCAGTCGACTGACAAGTTGACCCTGTCGACTATTTTGATCATTTTTAACTCTCTGCCTAGGGACGTCGACTAAAGGAGTTCTCTAGTCGACTGATCCAACTGAATTTTTTGTTTATCTTAGTTTTTGAGTTCTCTAACTTTATTATTGGTATCTTTTGGGAGAATATGCTCTCTATTCATATCTTTTGGTATCTTTTATCATTGCATATGCTTAGGGGGAGCATTTTCATGTATTCATTTTCTCACATGTGATTATATTTGTTTATTTTTGGTATCTTTTTGGCTTTTTGATTTATATGCCTATTGTGAGGGGGAGATTTGTGTTTTATCCCCAAATCTTTTTGATAATGTCAAAGGGGGAGAAATATGAAAAGTATTGGGGAGAAGTATTTCGGTAGTTATCATTTATGTTGCTTAACATATGATATCCATTATGAATGATAATATGAAAATGACCAAATGAGCTTATATTGGCATATCCTTCATTGGTTGTTTGCCATCATTAAAAAGGGGGAGATTGTTAGCCGTAAGGTATATTAAGGCATATTTTATTATGTTTTGATGATGTCAAATATGCTATGATAATTACATTATTCATATTGATTCATTCTTTGTTATTATCATAGTCATTTTTATGCTTATATACAATCTCATGTCTTAATATTGTATCAATGTTTTAACATCTTTGTGTGCATGAGATTTAATTGATGTAGATCAAGATTACAAGCAGCTCAACAAGGATCAAGCTTGAAGACTTGAAGATATTTCATACTTGGTTGAAGTCTAGGACCATCATTGTAAGGCATCTTGATCTCACACTCATAGGGGCTCAAACAAACTCTAAAAGTTAAAGTTTTGGAATTAAATTTTAAGAAGGACATCTTTAAAGCAATGCCCCAACCAATTAAAAAATAATTAAATATTGAATCTTATATGGTTAGAAAGGTATTTGAATCTAGTTTCCAAAACATCAAACAGATCGAAAATTCGAGTTTTTTAGAGGGAGTTATGGTCATTTTAGTGGAGATGTGTCAGGCTGTCAAACAGGGAGGGGCAGTCGACTGAGGGCCCGATGCAGTCGATCGAAGTGAGCAGAATTCAAGCAGAACCCTCTATAAACACATCTCAGTCGACTGCTTCAAGGCCCAGTCGACTGAAGCGACCTGGAAGGCAATAATGGCTAATTTTTAGAGGGGTTTTTAATTACCAAACTTGCCACCAACGGCTATAATCTTCCAAGGCCTATAAATACATGTTTTCCCAAGCTATTTGGGGTTGAGATTTTGATTGGAAAATATAGTATTGATCGCACATCTCTTTGATCTTTAAACATTATCATTTGAGCCCTAGTTGTGTGAGTTTATCAATTTGCTCAAATCTTTCATTTGTATTTCTTGAGAGGGCAAAATTGTAGTGAGCTTTAATTGTATTATCCACTCTAGAGAGAGAGTTTCAATTTGTATTCAATTCAATTGTAAAGAGTGAGGGTTAGTAACCCTTGATTGCAAAGAAGAGGTTTTCTTCTTTGGGAGAGATTGGAGGCTCTTGTAACGGTTTGGTGCACACCCGTAAGTGCTCGGGGAACAGTTTGGTCTACACCCGTGAAGTAGATTGGATTAAAGGAATCCTCAAGAGGTGTTCTTGAGGGGTGGACGTAGGCCGCGGGGTGCGATTGCCGAACCACTTAAAAAATTGGTTTGCAAGTATCTCTTCCCTTATCTCTTTACATAATTGCTTGTGATTGTATTTAATTTGCTATTAACTTTTTTAAAAGGTTAATTTTCACTAAAACCTTATTCACCCCCCTCTAAGGTTTCCACATTTGGGCCAACAGTTAATTTCACGAGGAGACTAGCGAGTCTCTTGGAGGGTGAAACTGGGAAAAATCACGAGCTATTCTAGCTTTCTTGCCATTCTAACGAGTTGCTGGAGTTGCTCTAACTTATGCGATTCAATTTTATTGCTAGGATTCCTACTCTCTTAATTACTCATTGGTCACTATATGTACCAACCTTATGTTTGCTAGTAGTTTGTGCGGGCATGCCAGAGCCAAACGGGCTCGGTGCGTATGCAAACTAATTTCCTATATGCTTGAGTGAGTGATACTAAAGGCTTTGAAATCTGACTTCTAATGGGTGATTGTGTATGGTGAGTAGGAAAGTACCCTCACCCAAAGTTCTATGGTAGTACTGAAGTGCACAAGCTAATTAGAGTAGAGGTTATTAGATAAGAATTCACAAACAAGTAATAAAATAAGAAGATATTTTATTGAATGTTAGGAAAATAACAACGAAAACCGAAGAACATGATCAGAATAGGCTCTGAATTGTTTAGAAGATTAAAAATAGTATAGAAGAAGACTAATAGAGATGGACCTATTTGGTATGAATGCAAAAAAAATAGGAAGAACGCAGGGTTGAATGCTTTGAATGATGTGTATGTGTAGACACCCAATTTTGACTACACTGATAGGATTTAGGGTGGACAACATCTTGGAGGATTCAATGATGAAAAGTACCCTGTAGAGGGTACTGGATTCCACACAATCGAAAGGTCAAACTTCAAAAAGTGACTTTAAGTTCAGAAAAGCCCTTTTCCATGCATGATCCCAGTTTTGTCAGAATTGTCTCTCAGAATTCATATTCACTCAAGGTTATATGAATATGAAGTGTTCTAAATACAGTATTCTCGGTATCCAAAGAGTCAATCTCAAAGAAAAGCTCAAAATCAGTGCACATTTAAAAGTAATTTTGGAAAAGAAGTCGTTTGATTTCAATAAGACGACGAAAGTTTCGGAGGACTTCCAGACTTCAATTGGACTTCAATTTTTATTTCAAAACCTCCTAAAATATTTTGATAGTGAAATTCAACTCGAAAGCTTTCCAATGGTACATAAATGGATGATTTTGAACATCAAAATCATTTTTACGAAAATCTGGAAAAGCAGTGCAATTGAAACTTAAAACAGGGTTTGTGGGCAACCAGGGGGACCTAAAAGCAGGTGGCAGTTTTGGGAAGTGGGGTGATGGTTCCCCCCTTAATCACCACCTATAAACAGTGTTCTTCATCATGTTTTTTTGGTTCTAAACCCTTCCAAGAGGTTCCCACTGCGAGGAAATTACCTAGAAACTGTATCTAGGCACTGAAATGGCCATTTTAACCCTTTTCTGATCTTTGAAAATCCTATTTTAACCCTAAAACTTAAGAGTTAAGTTTTCAAAACTCTATATATAGATCCCATGCATCTCATATAAGATCATCTTGGAATATCGAGAGATCGTCTTGAAGAAACCTTGAATATACTTGAAGAGATACACATATATACTTTCAATTTAAGAGAGATTTATAAGGAGATGAAGTGAAATATGAATAAATTCTCCATAAAACTAATCTAAGATAATTAGATTAGTGAATTAGAGAACAATTTGACATCAATTGCCTCCCTCAAACTTCCATGGATGAGTGCTTGAAGAACTTGAAGAACACTTGAAGAAGAAGACTCTTCAAATCAACTTGATTGCATAATTGAGAATCCTCCAAGAGGTAGACATCATAATCATCTCTAATTCCTATTTTTATATATAGATATATAAGAGTTGGATCTAGTTTAGTTTTTTTTATTTGTTAGAACAATCGTCTTCTTCCTCTCTTGTTCTTCACACACTCAGATAGGTAGATTCATGTCTCTTTTGATTTTTATTGATAATCTATGATTAGAGATTGATTTTTCATTTTGATTTTCAATTTTGATTCCATTCTTCTATTTTAGTTTAGATCCATGCATGCATGATTATATATATATGTGTGTATCTATTGTTGATTCTATGATGGTTTGGAAGTATAATCTATGAGAAGGATGATTCATACGTTCATACCTATCTCTTGATAATTCCTATTACCTAGAATTCCTATTGAATTTCATCTCCAATAGGACATTTGTAAGTCCCTTTGATCGATGATCCAAAGTTCTTCATAGAACTTTAGGGTTAAATTGATTAGGAATCATGATAATTAAGATGGTCTATGAGTTTGATCTCTCTAATAAGCTTCAACCATCACCTAAGATGTTTTCCTCACACTTTAAAATGAATTAGATAAAATTCAACAACATAGATTAGTTTTGTCCATAAGATTCAGTCCACCAAAACCCATAGTTTGATGGATTTCAAAATTTCTGGGTGAACTTTGATGAATTAGTTTCATTCGATCCATTTTGAGAACCTCTAGGATCCATATGCTATTTTTAGAAATTGTTGAGAAATCGGTTGACAGATTTGAACATAGTCTCTTTGTATTTGAATTTCAGAAAATCTATAATAGTTATTGATGATCTGCTTTTTGGGGATGATTCCTAACTCATGTATCTATATGCCAATGTAAAATTGTGAGCATACGATCGAGTTAAGATAGTTTTCTAAGCATTTGAAGTTGATACAACTATTCTTGAATTTTCTAAGTTTAACTGCAATTATGATTATGTATACAAAATGGTCATACCTTGATCACTCAACAACAGTTGATGAATAAAACTTAGTTTAGAAATCATCTAGGATAAATTGATGAGAGATCAAAAGCTTAGATTAACTTGATTAATATGATTCATGAACTTCTATTATGTTTTATATTCCTTTGTCAAATGATACCAAATTTCCAGAATAACAGAGACTATTTAAAACAACTTTTCAAAAACCTTAAGATCATGACATGTCTATGTGATTATTTTTTTCACATACTATAATGAAATAGCTTTCTTTTAACACCAAATAGAACTTCACATAGTATTTGTAGAATTAATTATGATTTTTACGAGAACAGTGGACAGTCCTAGTCCACTGTTCCCAAAACTCTTATTTCTCATACTTCAAAAATAGTGAAGAGGTTCTACTTTTTGGAGAAGTTCCCTAAGGTATGTATCTAACTTTTTGTAAAAGGGTTATTACCGTACTCATGTTTAAGACAACTTTTGATAGGATTCATTAGAGGTCGCTGAATCTGGAAATTTGATTGATGACGTCTTTTCGTTGTTTGTCATGCATATCATTTGTTTGCTTGTACTTTTGCAATGCTTGGGTGTTTCTTGATGTCTTAGTGTAGAGAATTGGATGCCATGGATCTGGATCTCGATTTGTGTGTTTGCCTCGTCTACATATTGCTTAGTGCCCATGTATCGTGTACTATCTCTATCCTTTCTCTTAGAATTTTTCTAGGTTTACAACTTTGTTTTCAATGACACAATTCCTTTAGGATAGTCTCCGTTTATATGATTATATGTTAGAGACATCTTATCTAGGATTTTTGCATGATTGCATTCCACGTTTCTTTTATTTTTGCTTTATGCGACTCCGCTTGAGTCAACCCACTGTAAGTCTTCTAGTTCCCTCTTGTATATCATGATATGTTTCCTTTATTTGCATCGGTCCCGAGAGGGACTAGCCACTATAAGTATACCTCTCTCTTGTATTGCATGTGCATCCAACTTCTACTTGATTTAATCTCTTGGCATAATTTTCCTAGATGTTCCCCTTTTGACATGTATATATTATCTAGTATGTTTGAGGAAACAACACTAATTATGAATTAAGAACAAGGATATTTGAATCAAAGCCCACTGTTCGGTAGGGCAAGGAGGGGGTGCTTTTGTCCTGCTTGGGCTCCTTCCCCTCTCGTACCAAAACCCCCGACCCTAGTTTCAGGTAATGAAGGGCAAGTAACCTTATTCAATTTTGAGCGAGTCAAACTTGGGTTTCCTAATTCCCGATAAAAATTAGGTAGCGACTCTTTGTCTCTAGGATCGTGTGAGGAAGTTCTAGTTTCCTTGAAGTATGCTCCTTGGATCCTTCCTGGGACACTATCGAGGGAAACGCCAGAACACCCGCCCATGTCCACAATTTGGCGACTCTTGAACATGAAACCGATGGTTTCTTGTTCTTCGAGGGTTCGACTTAAGCCAATGAATATCCTTGTTATTAATTCGATAATCATGTTATTTCTGCCTGCATTTGCACTTGCATTGTCCTTTCACCGCAACTGCTTGAGACCATTGCCTTTTGGGTGGAGGGCCCCATTTCCTTTATTTGTCAAGAGACTTTGATAGCATGTAGTCACTGTTAGCCTTGTACCACATGCGGTGTATAGAGCCCTTGGCTTGCTAATGGACCCCTTATGAGACTAAAACCCGGTCTTTGCATATATATAGTTTCGATAGATTCCTTCAATTAGGATCTTGATTATCATCTTTGATTAGGATAATGTGATGAATTATTTGCGTTTGCCCATAAGGGATTATGCGGATGATGAGGACGTGTATGCGAAGGCATCATCAAACCTTGCATGATGGATTCCTCTAGAGTAGTATGGTCTTTATCCAAACATCCCATCATTATTCGAGGACCATTTTTGAAAAATTTTTAAAATACAACCACTTCTTTGAAATCCCAAGTCTTTTGAAAATTCCGGGAGTATCCCTTTTGAAAATTTGCTTTGAAATTAACTTTTACAAAATCCTTCCAAAATTTTTCCTAGATTTTTAGAGAATTTCAAAAATTTCTACTTTGATGATTCAATTTTGAATTCGCCTCTCAGATTTTAGAGAATTTCAAGATTCCTACTTTGGTTTTCAAGAAAAATCATGATTTCACACTTTGATGATTCAAAATTCAAAATTTTTCCTCTCAGAATTTCCTATCTTGATTTTCAAGAATCATGTTTTCACACCACAAGCATTGATGGTTCAAAAGCTTTTTTTTTTTTTGAAAAATTACAAATCTCCCCCTCTCTTTTAAGATTTTCATGAAAAATTCAATTTTGTAAATCTAAGTGATCAAGAATTTCAAAACCCTTGGATAGTGATTGGATTAGTAAGGTAATTAGCATACTCAAGGAATCTTATGTGTTTATGTGGTGATATGCTAGGTCTAAACTAGATTAAGGTGCATTGCATTTAGATTATATTGCATTTCATCTGCATTGCATACACTACACAAGCATTGCATATGCGACTCACGAGCGCGACATCTCTAACATACCTTTGAAAAGAAAAGATTTGTTTTTCTCAAATTTTTGAAAAGGTTTCTTTGATTTTTAGAAAATGTTTTTGAAAAGGAAAAGATTTTCCATCTTTGTAAATCCACTTTTGTAAATATCTTTTTGAAAATTCTTTTGCAATAAAGATACCTAATTATTTGAAAATCCCTAATAAACCAGAAAATAAGATAGGACCAAAAAGTTGTACCCCTTCCTGGGTCAGAGCTCCGAATAGTTGTTTGATCATATCAGGGTTTGAAGAAGGAACAGTCGAGTCGAATAGGGTTGAGGATATAACGTACAAAGCTGATATGGAAGCCAGGTTGGCTGCAATGTAAACTGTGGTGGATCAGAGTAGAGAACAGAATTGGGAACAACTTGCCACCATGATGAGAATGATTGAGCAGCTGACTAATCTGCCACCACCACCGCCTTTGGTACATCACGAGGAAGAAGACTTTGGGGAGATAGTTTAACCAAAGGTTAAGCTAGATCAAGAAACTCAGGACAAGTTGGCTAAGATCGATAAGCTAGAGAGTGTGATCAGGAAAAGCAAAGGGGTAGATGAGTATTTGTTTAACATTGAGGGGTTATGTGATGCTCTGAAAGCCAAAACTCCCAGAAAAGTTTAAAATGCCGCGTATTGAATTCTTCAATGGAACCAGAAATTTGAAGAGCCATCTGAGGCTTTATGTGGGAACTTTGCAGCCTATGGGTATTGGGTCTGACTTCTTCACTCTACTGTTTCTAAGAGTTTTGAATGGGGCAGCACTTTCATGGCACCTGACGCTAGAACCAGCCATAACCAGAGATTGGGAAGCATTGGCCAATGCTTTCATGGCTCAATATTCGTACAACCAGTCATTTGATCTAACTACAAGATATCTAAAGACCACTAGACAGGAGTACAGGGAATCCTTCGCAGGTTTCCTTACTCGTTGAAGGGCAAAAAGCTGCTCAGATGACTAGCAGGTCGATAGAAAAGGATCAAGTTCGAATGATCTTTAGAAATCTACAGCCCGAGTACTTAGAAAGGCTAGAATTTCAGTCTATTGTGAACTTTGAATAGTTATTTGATGTGGGAACTTCAATAGAGGATGCCATCAGGGACGGAAAGATCAAGAAAGAGAGTATAAGCAATCGGTACAAAAAGACAGAAAGGACAGTCTATTATCAATCTACTGACATCAATATGCTATCTCCTTAACCTTTTTAGAAAGGGCGTCGAAGCATGGCTAATACAAGAGGAAATCAAAACCAAAAGCAGTCGAAAGAGAAAAAACAAATTTCTGATTTGAGAATGTCTCTAAGTACCGCACTTGAGAGAATGCTAGAAAAGGGGTATTTGAAGAAATTGGAACCCACACGAGAGCCTCATCCACTTCCGCCAGGTTTCAAAACTGAATTCTATTGTGACTTTCATTAAGGTCGTGGACATAGCACAGATAGATGTTGGAGACTTTGTCATGAGATTAAAGACTTAATTGAAAAAGGGGTCATCTCCCCTCCTCCTGCTCAGCCAAATGGTCAGAAGAATCCTCTCCCTAATCATAAGGAAAACTTGCCAAATGTCAATTTTGTGTAAGAAAGGTCTCAGATTTATAACCCTATGGTCTACATCACATCTTCATATCAGCCAGCCATGGATGTTCAACTCCCGAAAAATGCTGCAATTTGTATCGTAAGGAATGTGGAAGAAGAAGAGTGGGTTGAACAATCACTAGCCTTTGAAGAAGAAATAGCCAACAGAAATCTCACAATTGAATGGTGGGATCCTAATACCATCACTGATGACTCGATCTGGTATGAAGAAGAAAAGCCTATAGAAGCAACCACCAAAGAAGAAAGCACTGATCTAATAGAAGAATTGGTGAAATTTGTCAAAAGCCTTAAAACCAAAGATAATGATCTCATTGTAATGGTAGAAGGATAAGAAGATTGGTGGTACGATGATGAGGATGATTCCATTAATAACACCATAATCCCCGATGATTCTGTTTAAAAAGTCACTGCTCGCACTGAAAAGTTAGCCAAAGAACTTGAGTCTATCTGGATCACTAACAAAGCTAACCACTTGACCCACTCTGGACGTCATTTCAAGCCTCATGAGTTAGAAAATCGTGGGAAAGAAGCTTGGAAAGAGAAAGAAGTCGTCAAGGCAAAAGAAGCTAATAAGGGAACCATGAATGAAGAAGAGGATGAATTACTGAAGCAGTTGAAGAAAGCACAAGCCTAGATCTCAGTATTGGATTACTTATGACCTCTCATAAACATAGGCAGGCTATGCTTGTTACACTCAACCGATTGGATGTTTCTGTCAACACTACTCCCGATGATCTAGAGAACATGATCTCTACAAAACCTCATATGCATGTAATCACATTCATAGATGAAGATTTACTGTCAAAAGGGGCACACCACAATAGGGCTCTATACATCACTATACACTGCTTGGGGAATAGAGTACCGGTTTTTTTGGTAGACAACGGATCGCCTTTGAATGTGTGTCCTCTCCAAACAGCTCTCAGAATGGGATTATTTGTTTTAAAACTCTTGCCATCAACATAGACTATGAGGGCCTATGATAATACTAAAAGGGCTAGCATGGGAATGATTAAGCTAAAAAAATTGAAGTTGGGCCATTGAACAAAGAAGTTGAATTCCAAGTGATTGATATACCAACTAGCTTCAATATGCTATTGGGACGCCCGTGGTTACATATAAATGACACAGTTGCCTCCACTCTCCACCAGAAAGCCAAGTTCATATGGAAAGAAGATATGGTTACAATCTTTAGGGACAGCTGGATCAAGGAAGAAGAGACAAGCCATGGCCCTGTACTAGAAGTCCAAACACCAGAAGAAGAAAATGAGTTGGGAGGATTCAACTTTGTGGGAATGCTAGATAAAGAAAAGAATCTATATGGGGTTCAGCAAAAGAAATCCGTTTGGGATCGACTCAGTTATGAAAAAGAGAATAGATTTCCTAATGCACTATCTGGGGTGAACAAATCACTCCATTCAAGAAGAAGAGGTTGTTCATCACCGGACGCGAATATAGAAAGATGTTTGAGAAAGGAAACCCAGTCGCTGAGGATTTATGATAAGAAGTGGGACATAATTGGATCCCTGAAGTCATGCCATTGTACTTTAACCAGTATGCAAATCCTAAAGTGGCTCACACAGTGCAAAAAATGAATTATTTCCCTGAAATAGGATTTGGTCGTCGTCAACAAGGAATAACTGAACCGCCTAACTTCCATGAGCAGAAAGATAAATCTGGGCTTGGGTATCAATTGACTGAAGAATATAAGAAGCACATGATAAAAGGAAAAGAACAGATGGTGGCTTCTGGGCCAAGAATCCTAAATGGGTACTTTGTAAAAGAAGGTGATGACTTTCCCTTTTGTGGATTTCCTAAACTGTGGTATGATCCTGCAACCAAAAGCATCAAGCCTGGGTTTGGGATATTCTTCAAACATGAGTTCTCTGACTATGAGGATCCGTTCTTGTATGCTCCACCTGCCAAGAAAGAAGGGAAGGATTGGGCTAATCTGATGACAAGTGATGATCTGAACATACTAATGGTTGAACTGAACATGTGGATGGATGTTGAAGAAGCACCGGGAAATGTGAAAGAAATAAAGCCAATAGAGTGAGCTCTGAACAATTGGGTGACAGAATTAGGAGTCAACAAATCCCCTCCCCCATTCCCCCAGAAGTCTGTAAAGGCCAATATGAGCCATGATGTTGAGTCTGCTTTTGCTTTTGATGTACCCAAAAATGTTAATGAAATGAACAAAGATTTTGCTTACTCTTCCGTATGTGATGATCTTGATTTTGAAATTCTAAGGATTTGCAAAAATTAATTGAAAATAAAATGAATCTGCATGCAAGATTATTGAAGAAACTTTCTAATAAACTTGGGTAATGAAGATACTCCACAAAATGTTCATATTGGCACCACACTCACTTCACAAGAAAGCAATGAACTAATCAATTTATTAAAAGAATTTAAAGATGTTTTCGCTTGGTCTTATGAAGATATTCCAAGCATTGATCCAAAGATTGTCCAACATCATATCCCTCTCTTTCCTAATTCAAAACCTATTAAGCAGAAATTGAAACGCATGAGGCCGGAATGGACTTTGAAAATTAAAGAAGAAGTTGAGAAGCGGTTGAAAGCTAGATTCCTGATGGAAACCCAATACCCTGAATGGATAGCCAATGTAGTTCCTGTACCGAAGAAGGACGGAAGGATCTGAGTATATGTTGACTTCAAGGGTTTGAACAGAGCTAGTCCCAAGGATGATTTTCCCACTCCCACATATAGATGTTTTGGTAGATAACACAGTTGGGCATGAGTTGTTATCATTCATGGATGGATTCTCGTGGTACAATCAGATTTTAATGGCACCTGAAGATAGAGAAAAGTCCACATTCACAACTCACTAGGGGACGTACTGCTACCGAGTGATGTCGTTCGGGTTAAAGAATGTCATAGCAACCTATCAGAGAGCTGCTACTACTTTATTACATGATATGATCCATAAAGAGGTAGAAGTCTACATGGATGACATGATTGTCAAGTCCAAAGAAAGGAGTGGACATCTAGCTACTCTCACCAAGTTCTTTGAAAGATTGAGAAAATATAGGATGATATTAAATCCACAAAAGTGTACTTTTGGAGTAACCACAGGGAAGCTGATAGGATTTCTCATTACACAGAGGGGAATTGAGGTTGACCCCACAAAGATCAAGGTTATTATGGATATGCCTCCTCTAACAAATGAAAAGGAAGTAAGAGGATTTCTGGGATGAGTTCAATTCATCAGTCGCTTCATATCTAAGCTCACTGCAACTTGTGATCCACTTTTCAGTCTATTCAGAAAAGGGAAGAAATTCGAATGGGACGATCAGTGTCAAGAAGCTTTCAACAAGATCAAGACTTATCTGTTGAAACTACCAGTTCTTTCACCTCCGAAGTCAGGGAATCCTTTACTGTTGTATTTATCTGTGTCAGAGAATGCTATGGGATGCATGTTAGCACAAGAAGGAAATAAAGGGCATACAGAGAAAGCCATTTACTACTTGAGCAATAGAATGACAGGATACGAGCTGAAGTATTCTCTACTAGAAAAGACATGTTGGGCTTTGGTTTGGGCCACCCGCCGTCTAAGGCATTATATGTTGTCCTTCCCTGTTATTTTGATCTCCTGAATGGATCCTCTGAAGTACCTCTTTGAAAAACCAGCATTGACGGGAAGAATTTCCCGATGGACCTCAATGCTATCTGAGTTTGACTTAACACATGTTACAACTAAATCTGATAAAGGAAGGGCTGTCGCAGAACATTTGGTAGAACATCTGATAAATCCAGAAAATGAAGAAGAATTCATGTTCCCTGATTAAGGATTGATAGAATTAAGAGAAGATGTAAGGAAAATGTATTTTGATGGAGCTGTAAACTAGAAAGGGTATGGGGTAGGGATCATCCTTGTATCCTCTAATGGAGCACATACCCTGTTCGCTATTAAATTGAAGTACACCACTACCAACAACACAACTGAGTATGAAGCCTGAATCTTGGGGTTAGAAGCCACCTTAACTTTGGAATAAGGAAACTTGATGTATTCGGGGACTCCAATTTGATTATATCTCATGTTCGAGGAGAGTGGAAAGTTAAAGAAGAAAGTTGAAGCCTAATCATGAGTACCTTGATTCTCTACGAACCCACTTCTTGCATATCATGTTCTTCTAACTACCTCGAGAAGAGAATCAGCTAGCAGATTCCTTGGCAACTTTAGCTTTGATGATTGTGATTCCTGTGGGGATAATGCTAACTCCGTTGATGATTGAACAGAGAGAAAAGCCATCTTATGAGATGATCGGGGAAATAGATGAAGCAGAAGAACTTCCATGGTATATTGATGTGTGGAACTTCTTTGAAAATGAGGTATATCTAGAAGGAGCGTCTGAGAAACACAAGAGAGCCACAAGAAGATTCTCGGCTCAGTTCATAATTTGTGACGGAAGTCTGCTAAAGAAATCTGATAATGGGCTCAACTTGACATGTTTATATAGGAACAGTGCAAAGAAAATGCTGGAGCAAATTCACGAAGGGGTATATGGTCCTTACATAAGTAGACATATGTTAGCCATGAAAATCATCCGGCAGGGGTATTATTGGACTACTATGGACAAAGACTATTACGATTATGACAGAAAATGTAACAAGTGTCAGATCCATTCCAATATACAACATGTACCACCATCACTACTATACAACATGACTACCCCTTGGCCATTCTCAGTTTAGGGAGTAGATATTATTGGAGAAGTAACCTCAAAGGCATCAAACAGGCATCAATACATCCTAGTAGCGATTGATTATTTCACGAAATGGGTGGAAGCAGAATCCTATGCGACATTGAAGGCTAAAGATGTGACCAGATTTATTAGAAGAAATATAATTTGTCGATATGGGGTCCCTCATGAGTTGATATCCGATCATGGCAGTCACTTCCAGAAAGAAGTTTTGGATTTAATAGAAGAATACAAGATCATGCATCACATGTTAGCACCGTATAGGCCGTAAACAAATGGGGCAGTTAAAGCAGCTAATAAGAATTTGAAGATGATTCTAAGAAAGATGACTGATACATACCGAGATTGGCATGAGAAATTATCATATGCATTATAGGGATACCGAACATCAATCAGAACATCTATAGGAGTCACTCCTTATTCCTTGGTTTATGGAATGGAAGCAGTACTCCCAGTTGAACTAGAACTACCATCGCTTAGAATTGTGGCTGAATTCAAGATTCCAGAATTTGATTGGCTAGGAAACAGATATGAAGTGCTAATGCTACTTGATGAGAAGAGATTAGCTGCAATTTATCATGTGCATGTGTATTAAAGAAGAATAGATCGAGCATTCAACAAGAAGGTTGTGGACACATGGAATTTCACCTCTTTGTTTTGATTTGTGTTTGTTTTGAAAGAGAAAAAGAAAACGAAGGTCTGTTGAAAATAGATACAGAGTCGCCACTTGGTCTTTAGGGAACCAAGAAACCCAATTTGACTCACCTGTATGGATAAAGGGCACCGGCCTTTCATAACCAAAGAACTTGGCTCGGGGTTTTGGTACGAGAGAGGAATGAGCCTTTATCACAACTAAAACACCCTCAGTTTGCCCCGTCTCTCGACAGGCCTCAATTAGCATCCAAATAAACATCTTTAACTATGTTTGGTTCGACAATGAATACTATGATAGTATATTACATTTCATAAGAAAACTGAAATGGAAGATCAAAAATAAGATATCATTCATAAGAGCTAAGCCAAATATCACACAATGCAAAGGTGAAAGATCACACAAACAAACCTACGAAAAATTGTCTAATCACATATCAAGTCATCAAGTTTTCCTAATCTAATGGGACATGGATTGTTCTTGAAATAAATAATCAAAGAAATCAAAATATGCTTAGCAAGCTAGTATGATGCATGTTAATCTTTTAGAAAAGAAGATCTCTCAATCCCCGAGACAGATGAGAAAGGAAGATTAAATTAAGGGGGAAAGCATAAACGTATGATCAAGTTCATTCTTTATAATCTCCTTAGATTAGGAGTCAGAGAAACTCCAAATCTTGCATGGATGCAATGTATGATCCTAGAATGTGCGAAGGTTGTAGTGTGTTTGTGTACATGGACTTTCTAAAGTACTTAGAAGTCTAAAATATGCATAAATTCATGAAAAAAATCATCATAGAATATGTACAAATGTAATGTGAATTACTTCCTAATAGATGAACTAATTTGGAAGCCATATGAACATTAAATCAAAGGATGGAAGTAAAAGTATATTTGCTGTGAATAGTAATAGAACAATGACTTGGTTTTGTGGAAATTGAAAAGTAGGGTCAAGAATGTTTTCAATGCATGATATTTTATTGAGATTATCCTTATTGTTTCTAGAACACAAATCAAAAAGCTAATCCTCAATAACTATTACAGATTGAGAGAAATCATATAAACAATAGAGGTTACTCAGAAACAGAGTTCGTATTGTAGACTGAAATGTTGAAATATCTTAGAAAATGAAAACAAAAGATCTAGAGGCCCATATTATACAAAATGTTTCCTAATACACATAAGTTAAAGGGAAAAATGAGTTAGGACCACTTCTTTTGGAAAAGTATTCTGTAAAACAAGTTGAAAGTCAACCAAGCTGCTGTGACAGCAAAAACAGAATATCTGGAAAGAATATTTGGGTCCAAATGGATCACTTCCAAGTATTTCCAATTCAAACCAAAAATCATGGATGTTCTCTAATGAGTTAAGAAGACTTTCCAAGTGGTCTAATGCTAATACTTTGAGTATTGAGTCCTAGAGAAATCTTTGAACTCAGATTGTTCACTATTTTGAAGATTTTGGGAGGAACTAGGGTTTTATTCTTTGAAATCAAAATGAGGGGTTTAAGAGGGGTTTTGAAATAGAGGTTTTAAAAGTATATTTTCAGCACTTAAATAGAGATTATGACAACTTGAAATGTCAACATTTTAACCCATATCAAGAACCTCCAAGATTGTTGGAGACGTTGTTTTCATTTTTTGAAGACAACTTCAAGAATACATAGGAATGTATTGAAGTTGAAATCATCATCTATCAAACATGTTTTTGAGGTCAAGAGCTACTATCCATAAGGATTCACTCACCTCAAACTTCATGTCATCATCTAAATGATGATAGACTAGTAAGTAAATCAAGAAATTAAAAAAGAAATGGGATTAAGGAGGGATAAGCATAATATGTAAACAAGCAAGTAAATAATCAATAGATGATATTCATGATGATTTTGGACTTGTAGCTTGGTATTTCACTCACATATGGTGACTTTAGACATGGAATAAGCTTCCTATCTCACAAATGCTCACTAAAATAGTGGTTGGGTGTATTGAATGTGAAGTAAATGGGAGTAATGAGGTAGAAAACAAAGTTCAGAACTCACTTTTTAGTTGAAAATCAAAGGAAGAATCTCACTTTCACTCTCCTATTCTTATCTTCTACAACTTTTCTCTCTATAACTTCTCTAAGCTTTGTATTTGCACCCCCTAAATGAGAAGTCAAGGGGGGGTTTATATAGGCCAATTTCGGATGGTTTTGGGGTTTTAGAAGTGTTCCCATTGGTTCCAAACATCTGCAAACTTAGAACTATGTCGTTTTGGTTTCTAATTAATCATAATGGATCCCCAAAATAAATTTCAAAAATGGGCCATTCTGGGGGAGAGTACCACGGCGGCACTGGGCCTGTGCTGCGGCAGCAGTGGGCCAGTGCTGTAGTGGCACTACAACTATGAGGTCCAGATAATTCCATTTAGGCCCCCAGAGGTTCCGATCTTCGCGAAAAGGCCTTATTTCATCTTAAATTCACAGAAAATGCGTATGAACTTCAAACTGAGATTGTTATATATCGTTGGAAAGGTAATGGAGTCTACTTTACATTAAAAAAAAATAGTTCGGTGATAGGTCACTTTGCAAAGTTTTGCGGTATTCACGATAAAGCCGATTTGGTCACCTTTTTCACTTTCAGAAATTCATAATAAATTCGTTTTAAATCTAGGAATTATGTGTGATATACCTTTGGAAAGCTATTGACCTCTAGTATTCATGAAAAATATATGAAAAATGATATGGTGCTCCAGTTTCAAATTCAACTTTTAGGTCAAATCGGTCAAACCTGAGATTACCGGGAAGTTTTGAGAACCTCTGGGAGCTCCCAGGAGCTGACGTTATCGTCCGATTTCCTTTTAAAACTCGTTTTAGTACTTTCCACATGATCTAGAATGATCTCAAAACTTTTTGATGAATAATGACAATTTCAGTCAAACCTTGGTCAAACCTTGGTCAAACTGGTCAACGGGGACTTTTCGGGAATTTTTGGGACTTCCGAAGGTCTCTGGGAGCCGATGATTTCTTCTGATTTTGCTTGAAAACTTATTTTTAGTACTTTTTTATGACGTAGCATGTTTCCAGAACGTTCGGTCCAAATTTGGGAGTGTTTGGGCTTTCAGGGGCATTTTGGTCATTTACACCACTTTCTGAGCATTTTGAGAGATAAAACTAACTTTTGGGAGTCCTTTTGAGTCTTTTCGGTCATTATGAACCACCAAGCTATGGGCCTCCTAAATTTGGTAGCCAAAAAAATGGGGTGTCTATAGTTTGCCCCTCTTTGGCATGAACTTGCGAGGCAACGCATGTCGCAAGCGAGTGCCAAAACTTTGAATAGACAGATCTTTTTGGAGGCTATAGATTTAGGATAAAAGCATTGCAAAGAATGCAATGATGAAAACATGATGTTGTGGTTAGTGCTAGTCATGATCTGAGTGAGCTGCCTACGTATCCCGAGGGTATTCTGATCAGGATGTAGTTAAGGAGAACAAGAGATAAAACCACATGCAAATTCATTGTTAGAACTGGCAGAATCTGCTATGTTATGACGTGCATGGATGTGATATGAGTTGTGTCCTAGGTCCTAACACATCTAGTATTCTGATCCTGGCATGAGCATACGCTGTGAGTTGTGCTACTACGGGTGGTCTGATGTTGTGACAATGATGTGGTGGCTGACTCGGATAAGGACACCACGGTTTGGAAGACTCTGGGTCTTGGGGCAAACTTCTTAAATTTTGAGAAATATGCTGGTGAGTGGATCAGATATAGGGCCCTTGAGGATAACAGCTGAGAGGTGAGAGGGCTCACAAAGATCGATAACCGGGGAAATTTATGATAACCGAAGTGAGGATGCTTACAACAAATGAGAAAGCTCACAGTGAGAAAGTTTATGGTAAGTGAGGAGGTTCGCTGACAGGTGAGATAAACTGGAGTAAGGAAGCTCTCAATAAGTAAGGAAGCTCACGATAATCGACAGGTGAGGAAGCTCATGGTAGTTAACAAGTGAGGAAGCTCACGGCGACATGATAGATAATGAAGCTTATCAACGGGCGCAGGGCCGTAAAAGTTGGTTCTGATTTTCTGTTTATTTTCTGCTGGGGATATTAGGGAATTCTTTTTGAGAGCCCCTCACAACTTCTGACCGAGAACCAGGATCCATCTCTGAATCTCTCATGGTTGATCAAATTATGCTATGTTTAATTCAAAAGAGCTAGTTAGAGCCTTTGGGAGCCAATTTCTGTATGTATCTGTCCGCTGGGGGTGGTTTTGGACTCTCCAAGAATCTTTCTTAACTATTGATAGAGAACCAGGATCCATCTTTGAATCTCTCACGGTTGATCAAATTTCTTTGACCGAGAACCAAGATTCCTCACCGAATCAATCACGGTTGATCAAATCTTGCAATGCGCAATCCAAGAGAGATGGTTAAAGCCTCCGGGAGCTGACATGTTTTTGATTTTATCCTCAGGGAATAGTGTTGGATTCTTTGAGAACCTCTCTTAGACTACTTCTTGACCAGGGACCAGGACCCATCTCTGAATCTCACACGGTTGATCGAACCTTCCAGGGCTCAATCCGAAAGAGCCAGTTAGGGCCTTCGGGAGCTAATTTCTTTCTGTAACTATCTTCTAGGGTTAAAGGGGGACTTTTTTTAGAGTCTTTCTTAACTGTCGATCGAAAACTAGGACTCATATCTGAATCTCTCACGGTTGATCAACTTTTGCGACGGTTATTCTAAAAAGCATGTTCAGGCCTTCTGGAGCCATTTTTTCTCTGTAACTATCCCCTGTGGATAAGTTGGATATACTAGGGATAAAACATTGTAAACCTTGACTGAAATGGGCCACTGGGGCTGATCAGGGCAAAAAATGGGTTAAAAAAAGGCCAAAACGAACTGGAACAGAGCAAAATAGAGCAAAGCGGGGCCCGTGGGGAGCAGTGCTGCGGTGGCACTGGGCCACTACCGTGGCGATAGTTGGCCAGTGCTATGGTGGCACTGGGTGGCTAGACTCCATGTTTGTATATCTTGAGTTTTTTAAGCTCCAAATGCTCATTTTTTGGCCATTTTGGGGTGTTTTTGGAGCCAAAATCCGTCAAAACGCAGCTTGTGCACGCTTAGGTGAGTAATCTTTCCCCATGATTGGAATTTTGATTGGTGTTTTAGTTTCCTCTAATTTTTAAGAAGAAAGTTTGGTTTTCACTTCTATTTTCTTTGTAGATCCATGGCTTCAAGCTCGAGGAGGCTCTCCAAGAAGGCCAAAGAACGGGAGAGAGCCGAGAGTCAACCCCTGGAGTTGATTTTACGTGACCCTCAACATCATCTTTCAGCCACAGCTTTAGTGAGTAATGTATGTGAAATTTTCAGCAATTATGTGCATTACGCTAGTTTAGTGAACTGTAGTATGCGCCTAAAGGTCGTTGGGAATTCATTTTTGTGCTTGTTTGTTGATTTTGTGAAATTGAACTCCGAGTTGAGAATAGTGATTTTGTGCCCGTTTTTGTCATTTTTGATGTGTGTAGCTGCTAGAGGTGATCTTGAAGGGCCACGGTAGTCCTGCCCACGCTTTTCTGTGGTACACCCAACTTTCATCTGTTGTTAAGAAAATGGTTGACGATGCCAGGTTTGGCGGCTTTGTCCGCCCAGTTTCAAAGAGCAATAATGACTTGACCTACTTTTTTGCTCTTGCAGAGAGATGGTGGGATATGACGAGATGACGCCCTTCGATTTTTCCATGATCACCGGCTTGAGAGTTGGCGGGAAGCGCCTGATCCTGAATTATTTCTACGAGATTGATCCGGAGGCCGTTGAGATGCTGATTGGGGTTGTTCCTCTGAGTCTGGAGGGGCCTCGATTCCCTTGCGACTGGCTTTATCGGGCTTATGGTAGGGGGGACACACTCTGACCGACCAGCAGCTGCTAAGGGTCTTTCTTCTGTATGTTCTCGGTTGTTCGATTTTTGCGACACAGAATGATCGGGTGAGATTGCGGCTCCTTTCTTGCTTGGCGACCATTGACGAGATTCCTTCTTATGACTGGGGTGATGCTGCCCTGGCCCACCTTTACAAGCATATGGGCGAGGTTTCCTGTAGCGGCATCAAATCCACTGGAGGATTCTGGCGAGCTTGGGAGGTACGACTCATGACTTTTCCTTTTCTTTTGGCCCTTTCTTATTTCTATTTTCTGACTTTCACTTTTCTGTGCAGCTCTGGAGCTTCGAGTACCTGAAAATATTGGCTCCTACCCCCGTCGACGAGTCGGGTGAAGATGAGGATGGCATGGTTCCTGTGCCATTGCTCCCTCAAGGCTTATGATAGAAAAGGGATGTTGTTGGGGTCAAGAGCGAGGCCCACCGGATTGTCCTTTTGAGAAATTTCTTATCTGAGTTGACGGTCGCTAGCGTTGATTGGACACCCCGGGAGCATGTTTCCTATGCTACCCCAGAGGAGATACAGGCGGTGAGACCTCTTGCTTCTTGTCGACTTCTGATGGAGAGTACCGAGCATAGGTAGTGGTACCTTGGTGAGCGGGTATCTTGGCAGGTGGTTGGTGGTCCGAGGTGTCGCGTTCCTCATGCCCCTCCTGTGATGGATGTTGATGACCTCTCTGGTGCTGCTTTGCTGGCAGCTTTGGCTGGTACTAATGCTTGGGATCATTTTTGCTCTGACACAGGATATGAGACCTACCGTGCCGCGGCCGCTTTCTGATGCCAAACTTTCCACTCTTGGATATGAGTTTCTTTTACATTTTTGTCTCTATTTGTCACTTATGTTTTTGGACTTATCTTTTCCTAACTTGTCTTGTGCCTACAGCTTTGCGAGATGTATAGGAGGCAGGCTCTCCCAGCTTCTGATCCTATCCCTCCTTGGGATTAGACCATTAATGTTTTGGGTGCGATGGCTCTCCGTAGGTCATGGAGGTGCCAAGAGCCACGTGCAGTTATCCTACCCAGCCAGCAGGCATCCACAACGTTCCTTGGATTTATGCTGAGGAGGGTGACGCCTTGGCAGCTAGCTTACGGTCTTTGGTCCTTACGCGGGACCATCGGGTATGTCTCTAATTATGTGCTCCTTAAGGTTAGGAGATTCTAGCCCTATATTTCACCCTTGGCAGATGGACGGTATGTAGCACTTTGCCACCAATCAAGTGGCATCCTTGGTAAATTTCTTACTCGACTCTATTTTTGTACTTTTGTTGCTTCTCGACTGATTGCTTTTATTTTGCATGTGCAGTGTCGAGGAGGTGGTACTGGCTTGTTAAGAACCAGGCCAAGGTGTAGGGGTGGCGGGAGGAGGCCATCGCCGACGTACACTCTGGGTGGTCCGACAGAGGATGAAGAAGTGGAGGACTGAGGCCTGGGCGGGGACTTTTGTTTTATTTCCATTTCATGTCTTTAATTGGGTTGTATCAGCGTATTCTGTGTGTAAGATGATGTGTAGGATGTGTCACCTTTGACAGAGTATTATGATGTTTTGCCTTTTGAGCCGGATAGTTTTCGATTTGAAGGTGTAGTTGTGTGCTTGCTTTGGTTGGTGGCCGTGTGACGATATATGTGCATTGTATTTTGTGATTGTTGATGTTACTGCAATGAGCAGCTTTGTGATTGTGAGTGTGTTTGCCTTACAGGTGGGATAGTCCATGAAACGGGGAGGTGCTGTAGAAATTTTGAATTTTGCTAAAGCCACGACAGAAACATAGCATTGTTTGACCCCGCTCAACTCACAGCTTGGCAGAACATCACGGATGGCGTGGAACAGATCAACCATTTTAGCTACGACTTGACCGAGTTGTTCTCTCTTCGCTAGATGGCTTTGAATGCTGAGTTCATGTGTGCTGCCATTGCCCATTGGACCCGGTAAATCTTGTCTTCAATTTTAACGGCCTGGAGATATGCCCCCTGTTTGAGAAGTTCTGTGCTATCCTCGACTTCAATCTGGACTCTGACCTGATTCTTCCTTCTGCTGATACCCTCAGTCCTATGCGAGGCCTGGCTAAATACCTGAACTGTTCCACTACCATCTCCCACCGACTAACTCATGGTGCAGTTCTTGACATTGCTTCAGTCATTGCCCGGTACGCCAGTCCTGGGAATCCCAGTATATACGATGCCACCCGCGGGGCCGCTCTGATATTATGCATGACTTCGCACTTCCTGTTCTCGAGTACTTACGGTAACTTGGTACACGTGTGCCTCGGGCTGAAATTGAGTAAGAACCCCATGGACATGGTTCTGGCCGAAACTCTGAATGGTTTGGATCGCACTTTTAATCAAGGAACTCTCCTTCTTTCTGGGGTGCCTTTGGTGTTACAGGCTTGGCTCTACGAGAGCCTTCAATTATGGACTTGTAGTGTGCCGCCAGTTTACTTCCGCAGGACCGTGCTTCATTCTCATTACACTTTTGCCGATTAGGTTAGCATGATGGGGGCTTTTTCTGAGACCGACATTTGCTGGATTGTGGGGCATTGGGGCCTCCATGCTGTGACCACCAGCCTCGGGGATTACCAGAGAGTGTGGTTGATGGGTCTGAGAGAGACTTCTTTCTATCATCCTCGTCGATTAGCCAGGTAGTACGGGCGAGTTCAAGATGTTCGCCAGGGGTTTACTGAGCAGGTCTTTGCTTCTAGAGTCGGAGCTGTCACTATTGCTGCTTTCATCAGTGGATGGGCCTGCCGTGTAAAACCCTACTTCTAAAGACCTTTGAAGAAATAAAAGACACAGAATAAAACTAGACTTGATTGATTCTACTTCTTCCTCCAAGTGTCTTTGATATTTGTGATTGCTTTCTGAAAGAACTTTTTTATGTTTTCACTTTATCCCTGCTTATGTAATATTCGAAGTTTGTTTATCGGTGAACCTTGGTTACTTGGAGAACCTTATTTTATGCATTTGGCTTTCTGAAAACATTTGTAGTATGATTTTAATCAGATGTTTGCTTTTGGTACTTTCTTGGGCATGCTGGGATGATTAGAGGCGAACGAGGTGGGTAGTTGAAGTTTGCCCCTAGTTTGGGATATGGGAGGTTGTGAGGCAAACGAGGTAGATGACCAAAGTTTGCCCCTAGTTTAGGAGAGGCTTAGGCAAACGAGGCGAGTGGCCGAATTTTGCCTAGGCACCAGTTAGGGGACCTAGTGTGAAGGGTGATTTCTGGGTTATGGTAAGGATCGCGACTTTATTTCTCTCATACGCTCATAATTTTGCCTAGGCACCAGTTAGGGGACCTAGCGAGCTCTTTTCTCTCTTTTGTTATTGCTCACTTTGGATTTAACTCTAATTTTTGCCTAGGTGTCCTTTCGGATTTTCAACCTAGCAAGCCATCCTTCTTTTCTCTTCTAAAAGTCTGCCTACGTACCCCGGAACGGGGATCAGGTCCAACGTAGTTCATGCCAAAGTCTTGAAAGAAAAGGGGTTGACTATAATGGTGTCAACCAAATCGATGCGGTTGCCTACGTATCCCTGAGTGGGAATTAGGTCGAGCGTAGTTCAGGGCAAGGTTTGAAGGAGATGGGCTATTTTTATGGGTGCAGCGACCGAACCGATGTGGTTGCCTACGTATCCCCGAGTGGGAATCAGGTTGAGCGTAGTTCAGGGCAAGGTTTAAAAGAGATGGGCTATTTTTGTGGGTGAAGCGACTGAACCGATGTGGTTGCCTACGTATACCCAAGTGGGAATCAGGTCGAGCATAGTTCAGAGTAAGGCTTAAAAGGAATTCGGTAAAAAGGTCAAGCATAGTACTTTTTGAGGCAATCCACTTTGATTGGTTCTTTGAATTCGACACCATCGAGGTCCATGAGGTAGGTTGCTCCTCCGGAGAGGATAGTTTTGACGATGTAAGGGCCAACCCATTTGGGTTTGAACTTCCCACGCTGGTCAAAGATCGGAGCTTGTAGTTCCTTCAGGATAAGGTCACCCTTGACAATTTTCCTCCGACGAACTTTCTTATTAAAAGCACGGGCTATCCTCTTTTGATAGATTCGGACGTGGACAACTGCCGCTAGGCGCTTTTCATCTATGAGAGCCAATTCTTCGTACCTTTCCCTTAAACAGTCGGATTCTAAAATTTCACATTCTACCATCACACGCAATGACAGTAGTTCTATCTCGATTAGAAGTACTACTTCCATGCCATATACCAATGAATAGGGAGTTACTCCTGTAGATGTCCTTATCGATGTTTTGTATCCCCAAAGTACAAATGGTATTTTCTCGTGCCAGTCTTTGTAAGTATCGGCCGACTTCTGCAATATGGCCTTGATATTCTTGTTTGCAACTTCGACCACCCCATTAGTTTGTGACTTGTATGGTGATGACATGTGATAAGTGATTTTGTATTCCTCAAACAAATCCCTGACTTCCGCTTTGAAATGACTTCCATTATCTGAAATGATCTCATGGGGGACTCCATAACGCCAGATGAGATTTCTCTTGATGAATTTGGCCACTTCCTTAGCCCCCAACTTGCTATAGGATGCGGCTTCTACCCATTTTGTGAAGTAGTCAATGGCCACCAAAATGTATCGATTCCCATTTGAGGCCTTCGGAACAATTTCGCCAATGATATCGATTCCCCAAGTTGAGAATGGCCACGGGGAGGTCATACTATAGAGCAGAGATGGCGGTACATGCATCATGTTTGCATGGATCTGGGACTTGTGGCACCTTCTCACGTATTCACAACAATCTTTTTCCAACGTTGACCAATAG
Organism: Hydrangea macrophylla; assembly: GCA_033977485.1. NCBI lineage: Eukaryota > Viridiplantae > Streptophyta > Magnoliopsida > Cornales > Hydrangeaceae > Hydrangea > Hydrangea macrophylla. The sequence continues at coordinate 52,072,519 of CM066991.1, read as the reverse complement.
TACCCTTGCCTTATGATCTTTTTGGCCAGCATGTGACCGTTCATGTGTGGACCGCATATTCCTTTGTGTATTTCTTCCATCATCCTTCTGGCGTCCTTCCCCAACAAGCAAGTCAGGTTGTGACCATTGTACCCTTTCTTCAATAATTTTCTGCCGCAAATGATGAACCGTGCTATGAACTTCGAATTGCACTTTTATATTTCTCAGTAGACTCTTAGGGGTATGTTCCCTTTTCTATAAAGTTCCAGACATCTTGATACCATGGTGTTTCATTCTCTTCTTCTTTGATTGCAGCGATCATGCTAAATGACGGTTTGTATCTTTGCTCGATTACCAGTGGCATCATTTTTATCCCTACAGGGATTTTGATCATGGAGGCTAGGGTAGCCAATGAATCTGCTAACTGATTCTCTTCCCTGGGTAGGTAAAAGATTGTTATGCTCTTGAACTATTTCTTGAGTCCATCGAGATGGTCATGGTAGGGCTTCAACCTCTCTTCTTTCACCTTCCATTCTCCTCTGGCTTGTGACACAATGAGATTTGAATCTCCGAAGACATCCAACTTCTGAACTCTCAATTCTATGGCCGCTTCCATCCCCAGAATGCATGCCTCATATTCAGCAGTGTTGTTGGTGGCATTATAATTGAGCTTGACTGCCAGTGGGGTATGGTCCCCATTTGGCAACACCAGGATCATACCTACTCCGTATCCTTTCATGTTGGCTGCCCCATCAAAGTACAACTTCCACTGTTCTTCTTTGATTTCCATAATATTCTCGTCTGGGAATGGGAAGTCTTCATTTTCTTCAGAATCAACAGAGTGTTCCACAAGATGCTTAGCTATAGTTCTCCCTTTTACTGATTTGCTTGTCATATACTTTATATCGAATTCAGAAAGTAGGATTAGCCAACGGGATATACGACCAGTCGGGGTGGGTTTTTCGAGGAGGTATTTTAGAGGATCCATACAGGATATGAGCACAATTAGAAAGGCCAACATGTAGTGCTTTAATCGACGGGTGCACCAGACTAAGGCCCAACATTATTTTTTAAGGGTAGAGTAATTGAGCTCATACCCAGTCATCCTGTTGCTAAGGTAATATATGGCTTTTTCAGAGTGTGCTTCTTCCCCTTCTTGGGCCAACATGCACCCCATGGCATTTTTGAAGATAGATAGGTAAAGAAATAAGGGCTTGTGAGGAGTGAATGGTGAAAGGACGGGCAGTTTTTGAAGGTAGGCTTTTATTTTATCAAATGCGGCTTGGCATTGGTCATCCCATTGGAACTTTTCTCCTTTCCTCAGTAGCCGGAACAAGGGTTCACATGTAGTTGTGAGCTTGGAAATAAAGCGGATGATGAATTGGATCCTTCCGAGGAATCCTCTCACTTCTTTCTCATTTTGTGGTGGCACCATTTCTAGAATTGCCTTGATTTTGGAAGGATCGACCTTTATCCCTCTTTGTGTAATGAGAAACCTAGGAGCTTCCCAGAGGTCACACCAAAAGTGCATTTCTTTGGATTCAGCCTCATCTTGTACCTGTGCAATCTTTCAAAAAACTTCTCCAGTGCCGCCAAGTGCCCTTCTCTATCCTTGGATTTCACGATCATGTCATCAACATATACCTCCACCTCTTTGTGAATCATGTCATGTAGTAGAGTGGTGGCGGCTCTTTGGTAGGTTACTCTAGCGTTCTTGAGTCCGAAAGGCATCACCCTATAGCAGTAGGTCTCCCAAGGTGTGGTAAATGTCATCTTTTTCCGATCTTCTGGTGCCATTAGAATCTGATTGTACCCCGAAAAGCCATCCATGAATGACAGTAGCTCATGTCCTGTAGTGTTATCTACCAAAACATTAATGTGGGGAAGCAAGAAGTCATCCTTTGGGCTGGCTTTGTTTAGATCACGGAAGTCGACACATACATGAACTTTTCCGTCTTTCTTGGGGACTAGAACGACGTTGGCAACCCATTCTGGATACTTTGTAACAATGATGAACCTGCCTTGAACTATTTTTCTACCTCTTCTTTGACCTTCAGTGCCCATTTCGGCCTCATGCGCCTCAGTTTCTGCTTGACAGGTTTAGAATTGGGGAGGAGGGGAATACGATGTTGGACAATGTCGGGATCGACCCCTGGCATATCCTCGTAAGACACAGCGAAAACATCTTTGAATTCTTTTAGCAAGAGAGTCAATTTTTCATTTTCTTCTTTATTAAGTGTTGAGCCAATTTGCACAATTTGTGGATTATCTTTTTCACCTAGGTTAATTGATAAAGTGTCTTCGATTAATTTGTAAGCAGGTGGTTTTTCAATTAGTTACTTAAGTTCGATTGGGAGATCCTTAGAGGGATCTGTGCATTCACAAGTATTAGACACAGAGGAGTAAGCAGAACCATCTTTCATTTCATTCATGACAGGTTGAGACACAGACAGATGACTCTACAGCCTAGTTGCTCAGATCCTCCTCAGTTGGCATGATCTGATCATCTTGGCTCTTGGCCCTCTTTCCTTTCTTCTCTTCAGCAAACTCTTCCCACATCTTCTCGATAGCCTCAGTGTCCAGATACTTCAACCAGTCTTCCTCGGGTTTTTGTAACTTCTTCCGGATAGAACGGATCTTGATAGGGAGGCCTTTCACAGTCAGCAAAGATTTCAAGCCCAGTGTGCCTTTTTCCGGTGGTCTGATGGATCCAAGGTTCAGGAAACCCAAAGTAGGCGAAGTCATCCCCTTCTTTGATGAATTGTCCATTCAAGGTCTTGCGGCACGGTGGGAGACTCCTCACTCTCTTCTTCCATGGATTTTGCAGCTCGATGTCCTTTTCGATGGGCTTGTACCCCAATTCGAAAGTGTCTTTTTGTCCTTTGATCTGGGGGAACTCACGAATCCCTTGTTGGTGTCGGCCCAATCCCATTCCAGGGAAGTAGTTCATTTTGTAGACGATATTGACCACCGCGGAGTGGACCTCTGGGAACCTATTGCCATCACTAATCATATGGATCTTTTCCATGAAGAATCCTCTGATTTCTCCGTCTTCTAGTTCAGGTATTTGGATTTCAAAGACAGGAGCGTAGCATGGGAAGGCCTCATTTCCCCAACTATTGCCAAGGATGATTTTCACCTCTTTCTGATGAATGTAATTGATCATTTGGTGCACAGTAGATGACACAGCTTTGTTGACATGCAGCCAAGGCCTCCCAATCAACAAATTGAACAATGCAGGTATGTCCATAACTTGAAAGATTTTAGTGCTAACCAAAGATCCTACCCGGATTCAGAGAGAATAGTCCCCATCACATTCCTCTTGGTGTTATCATAGGTCCTCACGGATTACATAGATGGTATGATGTCAAGGATGTTGACCCCCAAGGCAGTGGCAGTTCTTAGAGCATAAACATTTAAGGCAGAGCCTATATCGACCAGACAGAAAGGCACCTGCTTCCCCTTGCATCTGATGGTGATGTACAGAGCTTTGTTTGCGTAGATTCTTCTGGCGATAAATCCTCATCGAAGAAGGCGGTGACTGGATTAGGGGTAAGTGTACTTAAAAAAGCCACCATATCATCCGGTGCAGTGTCAATGGGGACCTTAATTCCAGCCAAGGCATTCAACACGGCTTGTCTGTGCTTGTAAGATGTTACCATGATGTCCCACATCGAGAGATGTGCCTGAGTTTTCTTCAACTGCTTTATCAATTCGTTGTCCTCTTTGATGACCTCGTCCATTTTACTTTCCCCTTGTCCTTGACTGGCCCTTTCTCCATGGTTTCCGTGACCGGTTATGGAGGCTGATAATGGCGACCTGACCTACTCAGATGATCAATCTCGGCAGGAGTAGGTCCTTCCATAGTCCCATCTTCTTTGAACCACTCGCAATCTATTCCCACAAATGGTTTTTCTAGCTCATCCCATACGGAGGCATCGCTTTCTTTGTTAGGATCATACCATTTGAGATCTAATGCCCCTAGATCATGTTCTCTAAGAAGAACAAATCTTGTTCATTATCTAGTTGTTGCTGCCACCCATCATCTTCTCCTTTAATCGGATGGACTTTTATAGAATTTGGGATGTCAATGCGGGCTAAGGGAAGTCTTACAGGGATTATGAGGGTAGAGGGATCGAAAGTAGTGGGGTCATATTCAATGAGGCTGATATTTTGGTGGTTCAGTAGGGGATTTTGGGTGACATGAGGCTGCTTGGGAGGGGGCTCAATGATATTCTGGTCAATGAAGTATTGGATATCATGGCAAAGGCGCATGCAATCATCGGTATAGTGGCCAGGGGCTTGGTGGTAGGTGCATCTTTTGGACATATCATAATTGGGTGGTAGCGGGGTGTTTTGAGGCTGAAGGAGTTGGAGGTGGCCTTTTTTGAGGAGGCGATCTAAGGCTGAGGAAAGCAAGATTTCTAGCTTGGTGAAAGTACAAGGGGGCTTTTTCTAGAAAGGGCGATTAGAGGAGTTAGCTTGGTTGGAGGGTTGGTATATCCTAGGAGGGTATGCCATGGGTTGACTGCTAAGAGCATTGACATCTGGAGTGTTGTGGGAGTAATTGGGCCTTTTCGAATGACTTGGGGGCTCTTCCTTCTTAATCTTTCCTTCCCTGATAGCATCATCAATTCGAGTCCCAACTTCAAACAACTCCTCAAAGGTGGAGATGGATTGATAGAATAGTTTCTCATGATAGAGCGGCTGCAAATTTTGGATTAACATCTTCACATGTTCCTTCTCAACCAGTCAGTGGGTCATCTAGGCCACTTTATTTCTCCATCTGCCTAAGAAAGCGGCGAAGGATTCATTGTTGTTTTGCCGAGTAGTTTCCAAATCCCTAATTGTGACATCCAACTCTTGATTGTAGGAATAGTAATCAAGGAATACCCAAACGATGTCTTCCCATGCCCGAGTTTTGGAAGCTTCTAAGGTACCGATCAAATTCTCGGTCTTGGTATAAGTGGTCTATCGCAGCCTATAAGTTACCGATCAAATCCTCGGTCTTGGTATAAGTCGTCTATTGCAACTAATAAGTTACCAATCAAATCCTCGATTTTGGCATAAGACGTCAATCACAGCCTATGTAAATTTGGGGTCATTTCAGTATGTTCACCAGGGGTTAACAAGGGTTTCCAAGTCATTTCAGGAAGTTTGGATAGAGTTTCCGGGGGAAACTGGTTATATCTGGGATATATCTGGATAGAGTTTCCGGGGGAAACTGGTTACATCTGGGATATCTGGACAGAGTTTCTGGGAGAAACAGGTTATATCTGGGATATTTGGACAAAGTTTCTGGGAGAACAGGTTACATTTGGGATATCTGAACAGCATTTCTGGGAAAAAAAGGTTATATTTGGGATATCTGGACAGAGTTTTTGGGAGAAACAGGTTATATCTGGGATATTTGGACAGAGTTTTTGGGAGAAACAGGTTATACCTAGGATATATCTGGACAGAGTTTCTGGGAGAAACAGGTTACATCTGGTGTATCTGGACAGAGTTTTTGGGAGAAACAGGTGTATATGACATGAGCATGTGATGATGGTGATCATACTGTCTAGCAAGTTTTCATACTCCTATGTCTTAGGACCAAAAAAACAAGGTTTGCGGTGTATATCTTTGTAAACCTGGAACAGACATCCTTGTCATGGTGCCTAGGCATGTGTACTCAATGTAACCACATATGAGTGATTGTCTTGGGAATCATAAGAAAGAGGTTCTGTTCTATGCCACATAAGCGTCTACACCGCGCAGGTAATTCCACCAGGGCATACAGCAGTTATATCATATTGTCCTAAAAGATAAATGAACAGTCCTATGAAAGGTTCTACAGGAATCTAGATGCAAAGGCTAGGTTTAGTCAAAGAAGGTCCATTGACAAGAGTTCCAATATACCATCAGAGAGACAGTACGGATGTTTTTACTCTTTTTGATATACCTTGGAAGGTACAGTATCAACAGTGACTTGTGCCCTGGCACAGCAAGACCTGAATAATGTCAGCGCTACGTTTTAGACACAGTCAGAAGGGGGAATGCAGAAGTGTAATATAGTGAACCAGACACAGTGAAAAGATGATTTTAAGGATGCTTCTTATGAGTCAAACCTCTATATTATTTTGTTTTGAAAAATAAAACTCCCCAGCAGAGTCGGCCGATTGTGGACACGCAGAATTCTACATCATTATTTTGATTTGCGATTGTTTTGAAAGAAAAAAAAAAAAAGAAAAGTTAGGTCTATTGAAAACAGATACAGCACTTGGTCTTTAGGAAACCAAGAAACCCAATTTGACTCACCCAAATGGATAAAGGGCACTGGCCTTTCATAACCAAAGAACTTGGCTCAGGGTTTTGGTATGAGAGAGGATGGAGCCTTTGTCACAACAAAAACACCCTCAACTCGCCCCGTCTCTCGATAGGCCTCAATTAGCATCCAAATAATCATCTTTTACTAGGTTTGGTTCAAAAATTAATACTATGGTAGTATATTACATTTCATAAGAAAACTGAAATGGAAGATCAAAAGATAAGATATCATTCATAAGATCTAAGCCAAATATCACACAATGTAAAGGTGAAAGATTACACATACAAACCTAGGAAAAATTGTCTAATCACATATCAAGTAATAAAGTTTTCCGAATCTAAGGGGACATGGATTAATCTTGAAACAAATAATCAAAGAAATCAAAATATGATTAGCAAGCTAGTATGATGCATGTTAATCTTTGAGAAAAGAAGATCTCTCAATCCCCGGGACGGATGAGAAAGGAAGATTGGATCGAGGGGGAAAGCATGAACGTATGATCAAGTTCATTCCTTATAATCTCCTTAGATTAGGAGTCATAGAAACTCCAAATCTTGCATGGATGCAATGTATGATCCTAGAATGTGCAAAGGTTGTAGTGTGTTTGTGTACATGGACTTTCTAAAGTACTTAGAAGTCTAAAATATGCATGAATGCATGAAAGATATCATCATAGAATATGTACAAATGTAATATGAATTACATCCTAAGAGATGAAATAATTTGGAAGGCATATGACATCAAATCAAAGGATGGAAGTAAAAGTATATTTGCTGTGAATAGTGGAAAGAACAGTGACTTGGTTTTGTGGAAATTGAAAAGTAGGGTTAGGAATATTTTCAATGTATGTTTTTTTATGAGATCATCCTTATTGTGTCTAGAACACAAATCAAAAACCTAATCCTCAATAACTATTACAAATTGAGAGAAATCATATAAATAATAGATGTTACTCAGAAATAGAGTTCGTACTGTCGACTGAAATGAAAACAAAAGATCTAGAGGCCCATATTATATAGAAAGTTTCCTAAGACACTGAAGTTCAAGGAAAAAATGTGTTGGGACCACTTCTTTTGGAAAAGTTTTCTGTAAAACCAATTGAAAGTCAACCAAGCTGTTGTGACAGCAAAAATAGAATATCTAGAGAGAATGTTTGGGTCCAAATGGACCACTTCCAAGTATTTTCAAGTCAAACCAAAAATCAAGGGCGTTCTCTAATAAGTTAAGAAGACTTTCCTAGTGGTCTCATGTTAATACTTTGACTATTGAGTCATAGAAAAATCTTTGAACTCAGATTGTTCACTGTTTTGAAGATTTTGGGAGGAACTAGGGTTTTATTCTTTGAAATCAAAATGAGGGGTTTTGAAATAGAGGTTTTAAAAGTATTTTTTTAGCACTTAAATGGAGATTATGACCACTTGAAATGTCAACATTTTAACCCATATCAAGAACCTCGAAGATTGTTGGAGACGTTGTTTTCATTTTTGAAGACAACTTCAATAATACATAGGAATGTGATGAAGTTGAAATCATCATCTATCGAACATGTTTTTGAGGTCAAGAACTACTATCCATAAGGATTCACTAACCTCAAACTTCATGTCATATTCTAGATGATGATAGACTAGTAAGTAAATAAAGAAATTAAAAAAGAAATGGGATTAAGGAGGGATAAGCATAATATGTAAACAAGCAAGTAAATAATCAACAAATGAAATTCATGATGATTTTGGACTTGTAGCTTGGTGTTTCACTCATATCTGGCGACTTTAGACATGGAAGAAGCTTCCTATCTCACAAATGCTCACTAAAATGGTGGTTGGGTGTATTGAATGTGAAGTAAATGGGAGTAATGAGGTAGAAAACAAAGTTCAGAACTCACTTTTTAGTTGAAAATCAAAGGAAGAATCTCACTTTCACTCTCCTATCCTTATCTTCTACAACTTTTCTCTCTATAACTTCTCTAAACTTTGTATTTGCACCCCTAAATGAGAAGTCAAGGGGGATTTGTATAGGCCAATTTGGGGTGATTTTGGGGTTTAAGAAGTGTTCCCATTGGTTCCAAACATCTGTTAACATAGAACTACGTCGTTCTGGTTTCTAATTAATCAAAATGGACCCCCAAAATAAATTGCAAAAATGGACCACTCTGGGGGAGAGTGCTACAGCGGCACTGGGCCTATGCCATGGCAGTAGTGGGCCAGTGCCGCGGCGGCACTGCTCTTCTAATGACCAGATAACTCCATTTAGGCCCCCAGAGGTTCCGGTATTCACGAAAAGAGCCTATTTCGTCCGAAATTCACAAAAAATGCGTATGAACTCCAAACTGAGGTTGTGATATACCGTTGGAAAGGTGATGGAGTATACTTTACATAAAAAAAATTTGTTCAAAGATAGGTCACTTTGAAAAGTTTTACGGTATTCGCGATAAAAGCCGATTTGGTCACCTTTTTCACCTTTGGAAATTCATAATAAATTCGTTTTAAATCCAGAAATTATGTGCGATATACCGTTGGAAAGCTATTGACCTCAAGTATTCATGAAAAATGTTTGAAAAATAATATGGTGTTCCGATTTCAAAGTCAACTTTTAGGTCAAATCGGTCAAACTAGGGATTCCCAGGAAGTTCTCGGAACCTCTAGGAGCTCCCGCTCCCAGGAGCTGACGTTATCGTCCGATTTCCTTTTAAAACTCGTTTTAGTACTTTTCACATGATCTAGAATGATCTCAGAACTTTTTGGAGAATTTGGACGATTTCGGTCAAACCTTGGCCAAACTGGTCAAATTGGTCAACGGGGACTTTTTGGGAATTTTTGGGACTTCCGGGGGTCTCTGGGAGCCGATAATTTCTTGTGGCTTTCCTTGAAATCTTATTTTTAGTACTTCTTTATAACGTATCATGTTTCCAGAACTTTTGGTCCAAATCTGGGAGTGTTTGGGCTTTCAGGGGCATTTCGGTCATTTGTACCACTTTCCGAGCATTTTGAGAGATAGAACTAACTTCTGGGAGTCCTTTTGAGTCTTTTCAATTGTTTTGAACCACCAAGCTATGGGTCTCCTAAATCTGGTAGCCTACAAAATGGGGTGTCTACAAAGGTCCATCCAAGAAACTTGAGGAAGGCGACCTTGTGCTTAAAGAGTTAAAAGTACCAGTTTTTGATCCTAGAGGGAAATTCAAATCAAATTGGGTTGGTCCGTACATCATCAAGAAGCTTCTCTCTGGAGGAGCAGCATACCAGATGGATCTAGATGGACTTGAATTCAATCAGCCAATCAACATTGATCATCTTAAGAAATACTATGCTTAAAACCTTTCTTTCAAACCTGTTCTTTCAAAACCTCCAGCCTTCGAGGAACTACGCTTAACCTAATTCCCACTTGGGGATACGTAGGCAACCTAATCGGTTCGGTCACTGCTCCTGAAACACTCATCCACATCCCAGATACTTTCTTTCAAGACCTCGGCCGAACTACTTTGGACCTGATTCCCACTTGGGGATAAGTAGGCGAGCTTTCCTGGCTCTCGGTCCCTAAACCTTGCAAACTAGGGGCAAAACGTTTAGGTTTGCCCAGAGCCTCAAGATATCATCGCCACACTAGGGGCAAACTGTGTTTGCCCAAACTTTTATTTATCCCTATCAACTAGGGACAAACTGTCATTTGCCCATACCCTGATACATGTTCTCTCTGGATCACTTGGCTATCAGAATTAAGCACCTAAGAGAAAAATCGGGTAATTCTTGATATTAAGTTGAAAAGTTTTAAGCAATCTAAAGATGTGAGTCTAATGTCAAGACTAAAACATTATGTGGAATATTCTCCAAAGCTTCAAGATTATATGCAAAGCCAATACAATTTCCTGCTACAAGATAAAATTTTTCATTTCAAACATGCAAATCCTCATAAATTCAAGCATCAGAATCTACAGACATTGTCGAGTAAGGGAATAGTCAAAAATTCCCTTTTCCTGTAACTGAGTCCTGTATGTCAGTGTTCAAAGTGTCAAGCAAATCAACCTTATGACAAGGAATGCAATACAAAAGAAAATAATAGCATAAAGCAGCATCAAGCAAAGTCAAAGGTACAAATCCAGTAAGTCTCAAACAAGATACATCAACTTTAGTCTCAGTACAGAAAACAAGAAAGATAGTCATGGGTATGTATGAGAGGGTTAATCATCGGAATCAGCGACGACGAGTAGCCCGTGGGTATCGAGCAGGCGTATCCGAGGCCGTAGAGCTATCATCATCAACAATTTGGTGCCTTTACCTATACACACCAGTCCCACCAAAAGGGCTTGCATTCATCCGTTCCAGCTGAGATTAAAGCTGTCTAACTTGAGCCACCTGTCAGAAGAAAGAATCAGTACAGGGTTGAAAGTGCAAAGTAAAAAGGAGAGGTCAAGAAATTTACCAGAATTGCATCTCGATCTAAGTCTGGCACATGCCATCCCACTGCAAAAGAAAAGATAAGATCAGAAAGGTCAGAAGAATCAGAAGTAATGAATTCAGAAGTACTCACATGTCCCTCTTGGGCAAGGCTCCAAACTCTCAGATTCTGTGCATAAGCTCGCTCTTTATTGAAAATAGCTCGGGGAATCGACTCATATTGTTCTGAAACTAGCTCCACAAGATCATGGGGAATCTCCACCGATGATATAATTCCGCACAGCATAGTCAAGGCTCACCAGTCACAAGAAGGAATGGGAGGTAAAGGTCGGTCAGGGCCATCCACGAAAGAGCTTCCATGCAAATGACAATGAGAAATGATAAAACAAGCATTTAATTAGAAATGAAGAAGCCAAGAAATACCTGCAGGTCATCCAAAATCGAGAAATCGGGCATCAGATGCTTAGTCTTAAAGACATCATAGTTCTCCTCAAACAGAATAAATGAGGCAGAAGGAATTCCATTCAAAGCATCAATAAGATCTTCATCTTCTAGATTCTGCACTGACCTTATGTAAGAAGGCGGATCCTGTGACACTAAGAGATGATCCTCCAAATCAGTCTGAGGAGCTACTCTCTCTTCAAGATACCACTCAAGAATAGAGGGGCCCTCAAGAAAAATCCTCTCCCCAGTCATCTGTCTGGCCAAACCAACCTCAGTCACATCACCATTGGTCACCCAGGGATACTTGTTAACTTGATCAAACCTGAGACAGTTTAGAAAATCTCGACAAGAAATGACATTATGAGCATCATTCTTGACACCTACGCCTTAGCGACGCCTCTTCAGAGCCTGTGGAAAAATGTGCATCTCCTCCTCCTAGAATGATGGAGTTGTCGCAAAAAAATACTCAAAGGCCCACACCTGCAAAGAATATATAGCAGTGGTCAGAAACAGAACATCAATGATGAAATTTGAAACTTAAAATATTTTCAGTACCTCCCAAGCCCTCCAGAAGCCACCAAATCCAAGGGATTTGCCTCATGAATGCTCCCCCATATGACTATAAAGAATGGCTAGGCCAGTAGAGCCCCAATCAAAATCTGTAATGTCCTCCAAATTTCAGAGGCTATCAAGCATGTTCAATGTAATCCGCTCAGCTCGAGTAGAGAGAAGAGAGCAACCAATTAAATACAAGATGAAAGGACGGGTAAGCTATATATCAGTAAATTGAGCCGCTTTTTCAGAAGGCCAGAAGTTGTTGACAAACCATGTAATGCTCATACTCGATCTGTGAAGATCTCGCTGGGTCGGAATAATGCCTAGAAGCCGCTCGATAATAGCTGGATGTCTGTGAATGTTCTTCACAAAGGCAAGACGGTGACCACTGAATGAGATGCCAGTAATCATCACAAAGTTAAGTGGGGTCATGGTTATCTCCCGAAAAGGCATGTGGAAAGTATTTGTTGAATCCCATAACCTCTCGGCTAGAGCTTGAATCATGGCCAGATCATTGGCAGGACTCTCCAACAAGGTTATAAAAGACCCAAAGCCTGCTTGCTTGATATTGGCCACTACTTGGGGACGTGATTCTGACATTTTATTAAATTATTCAAGGCATTTTCCATGGCTACCGTGACCTATAAGGTGCCCAAGCACATTCTAGAAGAAAATTGAAGGATGATTCCTAAGAATTTGCAAGAATTTGAAAGTACACATAGATGAAGCAGAAATATTGCAAAAAATGGGTTACCTCTTGATGAAAAGCCCTCCTAGAGATGTGATTTAATGGCTCCTTCATAGTTGGATACTCCATGGATTGAGTTGATGAAGCTCCACTAGCTTGAAATTGATTTCTACGTGTTCTAGAACTCTCCCCTTGCCCATGGGAACTTATGGTTGTTAATGCTTGAAACTTGAAGACAAGAGGTTGAAGATGATGAATAGTGAAACCCTTGGCACTTAAATCTCCTAGAATAGAGAGAAGTTGATGAAATCAACAAGGTTTTTAGAGATTTTGATGCATGAAATCACTCAAAACATCAAGAAATTATAAAATTTGAGCAGCTTAGAAGAAAGGGGTGATACATTGAAGATGAGATAAATGAAGAACAAGAAGAAAATTGGGTTTAAAACCCATAAGTTGTGGCTGGAAGTTCCCAAGGGTGTGTGGGGAACTACCATTTACTATTCACATCCTGCCAAAACCCCTATTTTGCTCTATATTTGTGTTTTGACCCCCGGAACTCTTATTTTGACCCTGGATTGATCCAATCATGATATATAAGCCTTAAGAGTACTTGAAACTTGTTGGAATTAGTTTAAAAGACCCTTAGAGATTTTGAATCTTGGTTAAAAACCATTCAGAGTTGAAGAAAAAGTCCCCAGACAAGAAGGATTGAAGGCACCATCGCTTGAAAATAGCAGCGAACTACCATTGTTTTGGGATTGGTTATGTGTTGTCTTAGGAAATAGACATTTTTGGGTCTACTATCGCTCGAGAATTACATCCAGAATGGATTTGTAGAAGATGGATCAGAATACAAGATCTTCAAAACATGAGCAAGATATTCAAGAAAGGGTCAGAATAAGCCCGATGGGTTGCAAGAATTTTTAAGCTTTTTGAATCACCGATATAAGTCTCAGGTTGAATTAGCAGGGCCTCCAGAATATGTGCTCACATCTTAGCAATCTCAGATATCTCCCTAAGCAGAGAACTTTCAGATATCGTCAGAATTACCTCCAGAATAAAGGTATACTTCAAAAAATCTCGTACATCTCTCAGAACTATAGAATCTCCCCAGTAGAGAAATTTTAGAATTCATGTTGCCCCCTAAAGGAAGGGTATATATCAGAATTCATGAATCGTGTATCAGAATCACCTCCAGATATAAGGTATCTTAGAAATCGTGTACAAAATTATGTATCTCTCAGCATCGTGTATCAGAATCACATCCAAATATATGGTATCTCAAAAATTATGTATCAGAATTACCTCCAGATAATGGGTATCTCTAAGAATTTGTGTATCAAGATTACCTCCAGATATAGGGTATCTCTCAGAAATGCCTCCAGATAAAGGGATCTCTCAAAATTTGTGTATCAAATTACCTCCAAATATAAGGTATCTCTTGGAATTGCCTCTAGATAGAGGGTATCTCTCAAAATTTCCCTCCAAATATAGGGTTTCTCTCAGCATCGAGTATCAAAATTGCCTCTAGATAAAGGGTATCTCTCAGCATTATAAGAACTGCCTCTAGATGAAAGGTATATCTCAAAATTTGTGAATTAGAATTACCTCCAGATATAGGGTATCTCTGAGAATCGTGTATATCTTAGAATCGTGTATTAGGGTTGCTTCTAGAAATAGGGTATCTCTCAGAGTCTGTGTATCTCTCAAAATTCGTGCATCGAAACAGAAGATTTGTCTCTAGCAGAAGGACCTATTTTAAAAGAATAGAAGATTTATCTTCGGCAGAGAGACATGTTTCAGAGGATTTACCTCCAGACCTATTTTAGAAGATTTATCCCCCGAGGAAGGACCTGTATCAGAAGAATAGAAGATTTGTCTCTAGTACAGGGGCCTGTTTCAGAAGATTTGTCCCCAGCAAAAGGACTCTACATCAGCAACCGTCCAGGGGTTAGGACGCTACATCAGCAACCGTCTAGGGGTTAGAACTCTACATCAGCAATCATCCAGGGGTTAGGACTCTACATCAGCAACCGTCCAGGAGTTAGAACTTTTCATCAAGCAAACGTCCAGAGTAGAAGGACTCTACATCAGTGTATCGTCCCCAGCAGAAGGACTCTACATCAGCGGTTAGGACACTTCATCAGTCATCCGGGTTTAAGGGGACATTGTTTCAGAGATCGTCCACGCTTAAAGACACTTTTTGACATGATTCAAAATTCATCCAAGATGCTCAACAGTCATTCGAGATACAGATGGCACCTACGAACCTCAGACTCAGAAGAAAGACACCAACAAGACTCCAGAAATCATCCAAGATATAGATAGCATACTTCTCTTTAGACATATTTAATGGTGAGAATGAGGCATTGCATCCCTTGCATTAGATTTTGCATCTAGGGAACTCTTGAGGATGATTCCTCCAGCACGTTCACGTTCACGTTTGCATACTACATCAGCATCTTAGGATAGGATCATTTCACCTGTATTACTATTTATGTGTGTTCTTTGTCCTCTCACGCTCTTGAACTATGCCCTGGTCTAATTCCTAAAAAGGATACGTAGGCAGCTCTAGCAGAGCACGACCAGTAGCAACTTCAATTCAGCAACCTCTACCTAGCATTGCATTGCATTCTTGCATTCGTGATTTCTTGATTTTCTCAAATTTTTGAATTTCTTGATTTTTGTGGATTTTTGTTTTTCCTAAAAACCTCTCAGTATGGTTATTGGGTGCCTTCTGGATTTGGCGCTCACTTGCAATTCACGTTGTTCACAACATGCTCTGCCAAAGAGGGGCAAACTGTAGACACCCAATTTTGACCACACTGATAGAATTTAGGGTGGACAACATCTTGGAGGATTTGATGATGAAAAGTACCCCATGGAAGGTAATGGATTCCACATAATTGAAAGGTCGAACTTCGGAAAGTGAGTTCAAGTTCAGAAAAGCCCTTTTCTATGTATAAATCCTGGTTTTGTCAGAATAGTCTCTTAGAATTCATATTCATTCAAGGTTATATGAACATGAAGTGTTCTAGCCGCAGTATTCTAGGTATCCAGAGATTCAATTTCAAAGAAAAGTTCAAAATTGATGCATATTTAAAAGTAATTTTGGAAAAGAAGTCGTTTGATTTCAAAAAGACGATGAAAGTTTCAGAGGACTTCCGGACTTCAATTGGACTTCAATTTTCATTTCAAAACCTGCTAAAATATTTTTATACTAAAATTCAACTTGATAGCTTTCCAACGGTACATAAATGGATGATTTTGGACACCAAAAAGCATTTTTACGAAATCTGGAAAAGCAGTGCACATGAAACTTGAAACAGGGTTTGTGGGCAACCAGGGGGACCTAAAAAGCAGGTGCTCGTTTTGGGAAGTGGGGTGGCTGTTCCCCCATTAACCGCCACCTATAAATAGTGTTCTTTATTGCATTTTTTTGTTCCAAACCATTCCAGGAGGTTTCCACTACGAGGAAATTGACTGGAAACTGCGTTTAGGCACTGAAATGGCCATTTTAACCCTTTTTCATCTTTGAAAATCCTGTTTTAACCCTGAAACTTATGAGTTAAGTTTTCAAAACTCTATATAGATCCCATGCATCTCATATGAGATCATCTTGGAATATCTAGAGATTATCTTGAATAAACTTTGAATATCCTTGAAGAGATACACATATATACTTTCAATTTAAGAGAGATTTCTTAAGAGATGAAGTGAATTATGAATAAAATCTTCATGAAACTAATCTTAAGATAATTAGATTAATGAATTAGAGAACAATTTTGACATCAATTGCCTCTCTCAAACTTCTATGGATGAGTGCTTGAAGAACTTAAAGAACACTTGAAGAACACTTGAAGAAGAAGACTCTTCAAGTCAACTTTGATTGCATTATTGAGAAACCTCCAAGAGGTAGACTTCATAATTCATCTCTAATTCCTATTTTTATATATAGATCTATAAGAATTAAATCTAGCTTAGCTTTATTTTATTTGTTAGAACACTCGTCTTCTTCCTCTCTTGTTCTTCACACACTCACATAGCTAGATTCAAGTCTCTTTTGATTTTTGTTGATAATCTATGATTAGAGATTGATTTTTCATTTTGATTTTCAATTTTGATTCTATTCTTCTATTTTAGTTTAGATCCATGCATACATGATTATATATATGTATCTATTTTTGAATTCTATGATGGTTTGAAAGTATGATCTATAAGAAGGATGATTCCTATGTTCATACCTATCTCTTTATTATTCCTGTTACCTAGAATTCCTATGAATTTCATCTCCAATGGATACTTGTAAGTCCCTTCAATCTATGATCCAAAGTTCTTCATAGCACTTGAGGGCTAAATTGATTGGGAATCATGATAATTAAGTTGGTCTATGATCTTGATTTCTCTAATAAGCTCCAACCATCACCTAAGATGTTGTCCTCACACTTTAAAATGAATTAGATAAAATTCAGCAAAACAGATTGGTTTTGTCCATAAGATTTGGTCAAACAAAACCCATAGTTTGATGGATTTCAAATTTTTTGGGTAAACTTTGATGAATTATCTTTCATTTGATCCATTTTGAGAACCTCTACGATCCATATGCTATTTTTAGAAATTGTTGAGAAATCGGTTGACAGATTTGAACATAGTCTCGTTGTATTTGAATTTCAAAAAATCTATAATAGGCATCAATGATCCGCTTTCTGTGGATGATTCCTAACTCATGTATCTATGTGCCGATGTAAAATCGTGAGCATACGATCGAGTTAAGATCGTTTTCTAAGCGTTTGAAGTTGATACAACTACTCGAGAATTTTCTAAGTTTAACTACAATTATGATTATGTATACAAAATGGTCATACCTTGATCACTCAACAACAATTGATGAATAAAACTTGGTTTAGAAATCATGTAGGATAAATTGATGAGAGATCAAAAGCTTAGATTAACTTGATTAATATGATACATGAACTTCTATTATGTTTTATATTCCTTTGTCAAATGATACCAAATTTCCAGAATAACAGAGTCTGTTTAAAACAACTTTTCAGAAACCTTAAGATCCTGACATGTCTATGGGATTATTTTGTTCACAAATTTCAATGAAATAGCTTTCATTTGACACCAAATGAGTTGTACACGATTTTTGTAGAATTAATTATGATTTTTACAATAACAGTGGACAATCCTGGTCCACTGTTCCCAAAACTCTTATTTCTCGAACTTCAAAAATGGCAAAGAGGTTAGACTTTTTGGAGAAGTTCCCTAAGACATGTTTCTAAATTTCTGTAAAAGGATTTTTACCCAACTCATGTTTAAGATCACTTTTGATAGGATTTATCGGAGGTTGCTGAATCTAGAAATTTGATTGATGATGTCTTTTCGTTGTTTGTCATGCATATGATTTATTTGCTTGTATTTTTGCAATGCTTGGTATTTCTTGATGCCTTAGTGCAAAGAATTGGATGCCATGGATCCGGATCTCGATTTGTGTGTTTATCTCATCTTTATGTGTCTTAATGCCCATGTATCGTGTACTATCTCTATCCTTTCTCTTAGAATTTTTCTAGGTTTACAACTTTGTTTTCAACGACATAATTCCTTTAGGATAGTCTCCGTTTATATGATTATATGTTAGAGACGTCTTATCTAGGATTCTTGCATGATTGCATTGCATGTTTCTTTTATTTTTGCTTTTTGCAACACCGCTTGAGTCAACCCACTGTAAGTTTTCTAGTTCCCTCTTGCATATCATGACATATTTCCTTTATTTGCATTGGTCCCGGGCGGGACTAGCCACTGTAAGTATACTTCTCCCTTGTATTACATGTGCATCCGACCTCTACTTGATTTAATCTCTTGACATGATTTTCCTAGATGTTCCCCTTCTAACATGTATATATTATCTAGTATGTCTGAGGAAGCAATACCAATTATGAATTAAGAACAAGGATATTTGAATCAAGGCCTACCGTTCGGTAGAGCGAGGAGGAGGTGCTTTAGTCCTGCTTGGGCTCCTTCCCCTCACGTACCAAGACCCCCGAACCTAGTTTCTGGTAATGAGAGGGAATAACCTTATTCAATTTTGGGTGAGTCAAACTTGGGTTTCCTAATTCTCGATAAAAATTAGGTGGTGACTCTTTATCTCTAGGGTCGTGTGAGGAAGTTCTAGTTTTCCTGAAGTGTGCTCCATGGATCCATCCTGGGACACTATCGAGAGAAATGCCAGAACACCCGTGCATGTCCATAGTATGTATGCTATTTTCGAGATGACGCAGAGTCCTTTACACGGTTGGCCTGCCTTTGTATTTATAGCAGCCTTAAAACAATCCTGATATGACAAAGACTCCTTAACTTGTGCTCTAAGCAGGATATATATACTGCAGAATCCTCCCTTAACTCTAACTCTTTCCTTATCCTAATCTTGATTGATTCAATCCCATAATCTTAGGGATTAGCCTTCCATATCCAGCTGGATGTGATCAGATCCCATTCCTAAACGGACTCTAACTCTTTGATTTAGGACAGCGTCATCGTGATAGCTAAGAATAGAACCGCCTTCCCCTTTTACCCATCAGACTCACATGATCATACTTTTAGCTTCATCGGGCTCTCTTAGCCAATCGGGCTTACCCTGATGCCCACTTGTACTTCTCGGATGCCTAATGGATGCTACCTATGCGTGGCCAATGAATTGGGCTCCAACACTACTATTGCTCACTGATTTCAAGGGCGGCGTCCAATTGGTCATCCTCTGACCCATATCTCCTATCGCCCTTCACATTACTTTGGGTTCTTTAACCTTGATTCATGCACCCTTAAGCCTGATGTCCCTGTCTTTGGTTTTGGGCCTGCCTAATCCACCTTTATTCGGGCCAAAAATCCTTTGGCAATTTTTGGGTGCAAACAATTGCCCCCAAAAATGTCATGTCAATCATCTCACCCTTGATTGATGTGACGTTTTGAAATTTAAACTCGCCACGTGTCCCTCATACAGAGTATGTCAGATCTCGAGGATTCTACTAGTCACTCCACATTAATTGATAAGCATAAAAAGTGATGTGATTTCAAAAGCCTTCCCACTTTCCAAACTCATTTGCGTCTTCCCCTCTCTCTCTCTCTCTCTATCTATCTCTCTCTCTGTCTCTCTCTCTTTCTCTCTCTCTCTCTATAGAACTAGAAGCTCAAAGCTTCTCTCTCTAAAACTTCATCTTCTTCGGCGGGCCACCTCCTTCACTATCTACTAAAATGGCCCCTAAAATAGATCTAGCAATGTCATCTAAGGGCAAGAAAACATTCCTAGATGCTCGTCCACCATAGAATCGATGTAGAGAGGTGAGCTAATTAGCTAAGGCCCAAGCCTTCGCCATTTCTACAGAAAGCTTCATCCACTACAATACATCCAACGCCACTCCGGCGGCACTTGGCCTTGGTACAGCGCTTCACGGTGACCCTCCAACAGCATTTAATCCT
Source organism: Hydrangea macrophylla (assembly GCA_033977485.1). NCBI lineage: Eukaryota > Viridiplantae > Streptophyta > Magnoliopsida > Cornales > Hydrangeaceae > Hydrangea > Hydrangea macrophylla. The sequence goes on along the minus strand of CM066991.1, from coordinate 52,052,676 downwards.
TACTTTCCACCAGCTGCAAATGAGTCATTTCTCTGATCCCCATCTCATTGAAGTAAAGCCTGGTCTGCTACTCATCCCATTAGGGGCTGGCCTACACCTCCTGCATATTGGGACAGGTGGGTGACGAGGGTATCGGCCTCTAAGGCTGACATCTAGAAGCGAATATGGATCTTCAATGCTATCATGCTTAGTCAGTTTAAGCTAGAGATAAATCGAATGCTTTTTTTCTGCTCTCCTCTTCTGGTCCTCTTCATGTAACGGGTACCTCTTCTGCTGTGGTCCAATGGGGCCAACTGTCAAAGACATCAGCTACCTACTCAGGCTCTATCCTCACGGACAAAAAGTTATTCCAAGCCTTAGAATTGGAACGGCTAGCTTATCCTACCCCCAACAAGAATCTGTTAGAGATGCGGTCGTGTCCTAGAGGCTAATCACAGCCTATGGTGGTTTCTTGGCTGCTTCCATGGGCAACGAAGGGCCTGAAGTGACCGATGTTGTACACACTGCCTTTCTTATCTACTGGTTGAATAGGTTTCTCTTCTACTTAGCCAGTCAAGCCATCACCAAAGAGTACACCATTCTTGCCTTGGCCTTGGCTTATGGTAAACCTCTATCTTTGGCCACTCTTGTCTGGGTGCACCTAGTTCGAGGTGTGACCGATTTCGTCCATTCAGGTTTCAGCTCCGATGGAAGCCCGATATGGATTTTATAGCTTTGGCTATATTCTTATTCCCAAAATTCCAACCAGCTGCCCATCAGCTAGCCGATATTCCCATCTTCACTGTCCAATTCATGGACATTATACCTACTTCTCACTTTTGAGGATGTTTCACCTTCTTCTACGAAGGATGCTCCTCTCGGGCTCTTCATCGCTTCACCCCTTTTTTCTCTCTTCAATTTTGTTCTTTTCTTCAACTCTCCAACAACCCATCCAATTGGGGCTCGGGCACTCAAACTAATTCTAATGAAATATTCTCTAGCTACCTGGTGGCTAGAGATGTTATCTTTAGCCTGAACATCCCTTCCAGCAATAATAAATGTAGATTAGAGTATCATTTTGCTCTACTTTAAGCTCGTTAGTTTGGGCTTTCTCAATGGTGCCTGTCCCTCTGGCCAAAACTGTAAATGTCGACTGGGTAGAACACGACCTCATTGTAAAAGATAGTCAGGTGCTAAAAACAAAGGAACGATCGGATAGGCGAAAAGCAGCATTTGTCTTTCATCCATTCTCAGCCCGCCCAGTCATTTCTGAAGAATTCCAGAAATGGTGGTTTGATCAGGCCGCCCAAAAATTTAGGAGTGTTGCCTCTGAGCTACTCCTTCAATTTACCACATCATCGGTAACAGAGGCCGATGTACCTGCGGTGACTTACAAGAAACAGGTAGCAAAGAGGCCAGCTCCCAAGAAGTCACCAAGCCAGGGGCCATCTAAGAAGAAGAAAAAGACTGCAACTCCATCCACTCAGGTTCCCACTCTATGCTTTCTTTCTGAATTATCTGATTTTATTTAATTTTCTTCCTCATGACTGCCTTTTGCTCCATTTTAGCTAACTAACGAGGACTCAGGGGAAGATATATTTCAAACCCAGCCTTTTTATGGCCAATCATAAGTCCTACCTGTTGATCTTCTGATTTTTCTGGAGCGGGCGGTAGCTCTCCTTGAACATGTTACAAAAAGTGTGGTCCCCATCAGGGTTGTACTACCTATAACTCCTTAAGATGGAGATGAGGACGCTGATCTTGGTAGTAACTCTACTCTAGAGTAAGTGGTCCTGTCTTTCAGTAGTGAGGACCTATCAGATGACAGCATTACGCCCGAGACTACTGGCATGGAAGTGGAACAAATGGACCAGCCAGTAACGGAGCAAGCTGAGAATGCCACAACCAGTCGGCCAGATCCCGCTGTTGCAATGGGATCAGCTGTTAAAAATGTATAAGAGACGATTGAGGCTGGTCTCATCATCTCTAATCCTTCTGAAGTCCAAAACCCAAGTGCTAGAGGTCGAGCTCCAACTGATGTTCTAGCCACTGTAGAAACTGTTCAAACTACTGTAGGTATGGGCGTTGGGGTTTCAATGGAGAAAACTGCCATTATACCTCCTCCTAAGCCAAGCCAGCAATCATCCTAACCTTCCATCCCTCAGCTAAGTGGTGAAGCCGTAGTATCACAAGATGCATCAGCTTCTACCTCCATGCTCGCCCAGGTATTTAACTTTACATTTGGACATGTTTTGTTTTCTTTTTGTGCCCTTTTGCTAGTATTAACCCTCTAGACCTTTTGAATAGGCCATCCCTTTGGGTCCAGAGCCATTCGTTCATTTTGATGATTTCTTTACCAGCATGGTGTTGGGAATATGCCCTCAAACCAGTTAGTTGGACAATGGAATATCATAATGCATTTATGCATGTTAGTTCATGAGATGAATATTAGACTGGAATCCTTAAACAACATTGTATGTGGTTCATTTGTGTATGTGATTACACATGTGAGATATGAATCACAAATCCTTGTTGTTTCAAATAAGTCACAGTGGATGATAAGTCTGGATAACTTATCAGGTATACACTGTAGCATGATTAACGTCTACGGGGTAGAATGATGAATCTCATTCATAAGAGTCTTTGACTCTTGGTTAATATGCTAGTGCACTCGGTGCATTGACGGACCTGAGTTAAACCTATTGACACCTAAACGCTGTCACCGTCAATAGGAACTCAAAACTTGTATAGGGATACATGTCCTCAATCCTGAGACAGTTATGGACGCAAGTTGTATGCTTGGTTGCTTTGACTTACCAATCAGTGAGGTCTTGCAAGATCAACACCTGGGTATCTTGGGTAATCAAGTATGCAACGTTGGGAACATATATTGTCAAGATGGAATTCTACCCTCTTCTATAAAACAAAGAGTAAGTATTCCCTCAAGAATGTTACTAGGAGTGATTACTGAGAGCTGGCCAGCCTTGTCAACAAAGTGTTATTGTTGACATGTTTAGTAATCCAAGCGTAGTGAATGATACTCGAGGAATATAAGATGTACTATCTATTGGGCCGACAGTATCTTAAAACATACATCCCAATGATAGTTACGAATACTACCTGGTAGAGGGACATCCGTATCATATTATACAAGTCTAGCAATCGCTTATGTATGTGTGATTATGTTCTTATACACTGGAGTGCAATTATCATTTTATAGTGGCATTAATGATAATTGATTAATTATTGATTCCTTAGTAAAGAGTAATGACTAGATGGGATAATAATTAATCGGAGCCAGTAATTAAGAACCTAGGAGGTCCCACTCTTAGCTCCGCCAGTATGCTTGGAAAGGCAAATGAGAATGCTGTCAAGGCTGGTTCGATCGATCGAAGTTGTTTCGATCGATTGAAGTCTAGACAGGTCCGATCGATCAAACGTTGTTTGATCGATCGAAGTAGCTTCGATCGATTAAAAGTAAGGTCGGTTCTGGGAATCTATAAATAGGGCAGCTACGTCCAGAAATCAGGGTTCATCGTTTTTAACGTACCAGTTGCTGCAGAACCTGTTTAGAGTTCCCAAACCTTCCCTATTCTCACTATTAGGGTTCCCACCCACCCTAGCCACTCTGGGAGCATTCAAGGAGACATAAGGGTGAAGATCTCTTAGAGGTTGCTGCTGCACATTGAAGGAGAAGGACTAAATCAGAATTGGGTTCAAGACCATAAGGTAATGCACCTGTCCCCTCTCCTGTACGCATCTATAGAGTTAACGAGTAGTAGATCCAGGCAACCAATAAAAGTTTTGAACTTTGTTTTTCCACCGCGCATTTAAAACTATTTTAAATATGTTTTTCCTACACATGGACCTTGGGGCGTTTGACTTAGGTCCATTCGAGCCCAAACCAACCTCCCTTTCGACCATCCAACGATCAAAGGACCTTCTACTTGTGCTGGCTAATCATGATCTGACAAACCTTCCATCTACTTCTAATATTGATGCTACCCTAAGCACTCTTCTGGTCGATCATTCATTGTCAGACGGGCAACTTTCTTTGATCTGGGAGATCCAAGAACGGCTATCGAGCTGCCGTATGTTGGATCAATCGGCATCCACTATTGAGAGGGAGGCCGAGACTCACCTTAATGCTCGACAAAAGATGATTCAATTTCTTCAATCTGCCAAGAACAAATATGAGGCTGTGAAGGTGTCTCGGGCTTAGGTGATTCCCGGGATGCCAGGCTGCAATCTCGTATTGCTACACTCAATGCTCAGCTGGCGCAATGTGAGGCTGAGGTTGTTACCAATGATGCAGCCTTGGTAAAAATTGATGTAGTCTTGGCTCAGCTTGGCAGTGATGCCCAGAAATGTAGCGATCAATTACAAGCCAGCATCCCGGTTTCCCATGCTTGGTCCCACAAGCTTGATAAAGCTAGGCAAGATCAGGCTGTAGCTAAGAAGGCTTGGGAAGAACTGAGGGCAAGACTTAGGAATTTGTGTCAACCTAGAGGCCGACTTGTATTCTTGTAATTTTTGTATTTAATTTTGTAACGCAAGCTATGCGAAGCATTTTATTCAATACAACTATACTTTTGATTACTCGGGCTTATAATTAATGAGTTATTCATATTCCAACCCAGGATTCAGTCTATACACTAGATCAAAAGTCTCCCATAAAGTAGGATAATCTGACTTTAAATAATGACCATTTATCTACCTGGCATGAACCATTCCATCCATATCACCAGACTGTATGCCCCATCCTTCTTGACTTGGTAGATGATAAAAGGACCTTCCTAATTGACCGACCACTTACCATAACGATTGTCCTTGTCTTCGATGGGTAAGACAGCCTTCCACACTAGATCTTCTGTGCAAAAAGACTTCTCCTTCACCCTCTTGTTATAGGCTCGGGCAACACGTAACTTCTACACTTTTAACGAGTCCAATGCTGTCAATCATGCTTCATCAAGCCCTTCCAACTCAGCTATTATAGCCTCTATGTATTTAGCAGGCTCTATTTAATTCTATAATGCCCTCCTAGCTAATCAGACTGTGACCTCCATAGGTAACATAGCATCATGCCTGTAGGTCAGCATGAATGGTGTAACCTCAGTGCTAGACCTTTTAGATGTCTGATAGGCCCAAAGTGCTTCGGACAGTAATTTATCCCACTCCCTAGGGTTTTCATTCATCATCTTCTCAATGATCCCCTTGAGGATCTTGTTAGTTGACTCGGCCTGTCGTTAGCCTGAGCATAGTGTGGAGTGGAATTAAGAATGGTAATCCCTCTACTTTCTGCAAAGGCTATGGTCTCTGTTCTCCTAAACACAGAACCCTGATCAGCCAGTATGATCTCTAGCAGGCTGAACTGGTGTATTATGTGCTCTTCAATAAACTTAATCATAGTGGCCTGAGTCATCGCCCTACAAGGTATAGCTTTGGCCCACTTCGTAAAGTAGTCCGTAGCCACAATAATGAAACAATGTTGGCCTGATGATGGTTGGAGTACCTTGCTGATTAAATCCATGGCCCATACTCTGAACGGCCATGGCTTTATTATAGGTTGAAGTTCCTTGGCTGGCATACGTTGAATCGGGTCATGCTTTTAACAAGCTTGACACCCTTTAGCATAGTTAATGCATCTTTCAACATGCTAAGCCAATAATAGTTATACTTCCATAAAAGCCACTTCATCTTGGTACCAGCCTGATGAGCTCCATAAATTCCTTTATGGACTTTGGCCATCACCTGCATTGCCTATTTCTTCCCTAAGCATTTGAGAATTACATCATCACCGATAGGTTTTTTGAATAATTCCCCATCAAGTACTACAAATTGAACAATAAATAATCTAACTTTCCGGTCTACTCTAACATTCGGGTGTTTTGAGTATTCGATGATAGGGATTCTCCAATCATCATCATCCATTAAGACTGAATTGGTAGTAGTATACCAATTTCTCTTTGCCACTGATGGTAATGATCAAACTTGCACCGTGACATTCTGATCTTCCAAACCATTCCTAATAGATGAGGCTGATCCTATTTTTTGCTAGCCTATTGGCCTCTATATTTGTTGACCTGGGGATATAACTCACACTTATGTTATCGAAAGAATCCATGAGCTGAATGGCCACAGAGTGAAACAGACAGAGTTCCCATCTTTTTATCTAGAATTCCCCTAATATTTATTCAATTACTAGCCCCGAGTCACCTTTTATATGTACGGATGATGCCCCCATTTCAAGGAGTATCTCAAGTCCGATAATAAGTGCTTCGTATTTGGCTTAATTATTAGTACATTTAAAATCGAGCCAAAATGACATTTTCATTTTCTGTATTTAGGTGATATGATAACCACTCCTGCCCCAGCTGTCACGCCCCGACGTAGCATAATTCAGGAAAGCATTTAATTTCCTTTATGGACTCGTAGGTCGTGACAAGTGAGTATGACCAATTGTCCCTGCAACAAATAACTTAACAACATTTCTAAAGCAAAGGATACTAACAGAACATAAGCTCCGAAATAAAAAAAAACTTACTAAACTATTACAGCAGTCATAGTCTTAGGCACAAAACGCCTTATTCAAAAGTCTAAACTAGTTTATTACAAAACCCAAATTTAAAAGACATAGGAAAATATAAAGCAGCCTCCTGGAAAGTCTCCTGACTCTAAGTAGCATAGTCAAAATACCCTAGCTGCTCCTGACCCTGAAAATCTGGACATGCAGTCCAGGACGCATCAACGCCGTCAGCTTATGAAAGCTGGTGAGCAAAATAAACAAGTGCTCGCAATGTATATATAAGCATATAAACAACGGTGCAATTTAACTTTTAAAAGCAATAACTTCAAGGTTCCAATTCCAACATAAGCTAGGGGGGAATAAAGAAAGCAATAAATATGTGACCATGCGTGAATAATGTAACACCTCATCTTCCTGACTCTTTTCTCTCAACCAAAACTCAACACAACCAAACCATTATCTTAGATACCAGGAATACTATCCGATCGATATCCAAAAGAGCACACCAAACCATCGCTTCAGATACCAGGAATAATATCCGATCAATATCCGAAACAAGCGCCTTAGATACCAGGAATAATATCCGATCGATATCTAAGCCGTACACAACACTACCACCATCGCTTCGGATATCAGGAATACTATCCGATCAATATCCGAAACGCGCGCCTTAGATACCAGGAATACTATCCGATCGATATCTAAGTCGTACACAACACTGTCGCCTCCAATACCAGGAATAATATCCGATCGATATTGAGGTCGCACAACTAGAACGCCACTCTTTACTCTTTTCACACAACCTCAACCCTAATATGTATGTCAATGTTTCATAAATAACACCATTAATAAATCACATGAATGTCATCAAACTTTAAACATAAAGGAATTCACAGAATTAAAGAAATAATACGCGTACGGGGATTGAAAATTCGTAATTCATTGCCTTAATCATTTTAAACATAACTAATAGCATTCAAAAAAAACTGCTACTGAAATCCTCGTTTTCTGTCCAAACGGTGCAGAATCTGAGAAAATTGCATTAGATGAAAAGTGTGCAGAATCGAGTTTTACTTGGGACAACGCGGGCAGAACCTTAAATTTCATTCGTTTTCCTAACAAAAGTCTGAAAACAAAATTCTGCTACTGTTAAAATTAAAAGAGAAAATATTAGATTGAATTTCTAATATACTTTGAAGTAATGCCATTAAAAATGAGTTATAATTTGTATACATGAATTACATATCAACAGAAAGCTCTTTGAGTCTAGTTTCCAACGCTTCAAACCGTGCGCGTTTTCGAGTTTCCTAGAGGAAGATATGGTCGTTTTAGTAAAAGCCGTCAATGCTGAAAAATGTCAATCGATTGACAAAAGTGTCAATCGATTGAATGACATGTCAATCGATTGGAACACATGTCAATCGATTGAATAACATGTCAATCGATTGGATATGTTTCCAATCGATTGGTATCAGCAGTTTCTCCCCTGTTACGAATTTGAAGCCTGTTTTTGACCCATTTCTCAATTCTGTTCCAACCAAGACATGTAATATATGGATTTCTTCGTTTTTCCGCGTAGATTAATAATACGCGATCGGTTTTAACTAATTTCAATCGTAGCTCTTGGATTTCACGTAAAACCGAGAGGTGACAAAACTTTGAATCAATGGTACGTCGCGATACGGATGAATTAAGCCGTAGTATTCGAAACACAGCTTATTGGGACTAAGATCTTTCATTCCCAATTCACAGAATTGATTTTGGTTAACTTTTGTAAAACTCCAATTTTTAAGCTTTAATGGTGTATCTATATATATACACATATACACACATATATACACTGAAATATACATATATAAACTTTGGGAGTGAGTTTATAATACTCACAGAGGCTAATTATACAGAAAATTAAAGGCCGAGAACTTCCGCCGTAGTGATTCGTCGTTGAGAAATTCTTCCCGATCTTGATTTGATCTTGAGATATATATATAGCTATGTATGTGTATATGTATATGTATATACTGTATGTGTGTTATGTGTGTTATGTGTGTGTGTGTGAGATCTTGCCGAGAGAAAGAGAGAACTGCAGAGAGACTGAGAGATAGATGAGAGATAGCTCCAATGGGGGGGGGATTAGTGGGTGTATAAATAATATGCAAAGTGCTTGGCACTATGCATATAAAACACACCAAAGGTAGCACTACACACACAAGACACTCCACACACATTCCACTAACCACACACTGCACTAATGTGTACACAAGATACCCTTGTGTGTGTTGAGCTCACGCAATGATACACACACACAGGTAAAATTATACTGCCCATTTCTAAAACTGGTATTTTACGGTTGAAATAAAAATACAGAAAATTATATTAATGTAGGAATTCAATTCCCGGTTATACAAAAATATAGATATCGATTTTGAAACCATAGAAAATGTTTTGAAAATTACATTTTGACCCCAGATAATTATTACAAAGAGAAATTAAATTAAAATGCTCATGGAAATAAAATGCAATATTTATTTATTAATGATAATAAAATACAGGGCGTTACACCCTACCCACCTTAACAGAGATTTCGCCCCGAAATCTGAGCTAACTAATCCTGAAACAACTCGGGGTATCTAGTCCTCATGTCTGACTCTAACTCCCACGACGCCTCTCCTTCGTTATGATGCCTCCACTGAACCTTAACCAAAGGAACGTCTCTTCTTCTCAGCCTCTTGATACTCTGGTCAAGAATCCTCACAGGTCTATCCTTGTAGACAACATTCTGACTTGTCTCAATATCATCAAAATTAACCACATGTGAAGGATCCCGTATGTATTTCCTTAACATACTGACATGGAACACATTATGAACACCAGACATCTTTGGTGGCAACGCGAGCCGATAAGCCACTTTCCCAACACGCTCCAAAATCTCGAACGGTCCGATGAAACGAGGTGCCAACTTCCCTCTCTTCTGACCAAAACGTACTATTCCACGAACAGGTGAAACCTTAAGGAGTACGTGATTTCCAACACTGAACTCCAAGTCCTTTCGACGTCGATCCGCATAACTCTTGTGTCTACTCTGTGCAGTTTTCATCCTTTCCTTGACCAGTGAAATTTTCTCATTGGTCTCTCTCACCAAATCTGGTCCTAAAAGTTCTGTATCTCCCACTTCAGCCCAACACAATGGAGATCGACATGGCCGTCCGTACAAAGCTTCGAACGGCGCCATTCCAATACTCGAGTGATAACTGTTGTTATACGCAAATTCAACCAAAGGTAAGTGCGTCTCCCAAGATTCTTCAAAGTCAATTGCACAAGCTCTGAGCATATCTTCCATAATCTGATTAACACGCTCGGTCTGCCCATCGGTCTGAGGATGGAATGCAGTACTCATCTTGAGCGAAGTTCCCATAGCCTTCTGCAGACTTTCCCAAAATCCCGAGGTAAAACGTGCATCGCGGTCTGATACAATTGACACAGGCGCACCGTGCAGTCGCACCACTTGCTGTAGGTACATTCGACTCATCCTTTCTACTGGGTAAGTCATATTGTACGCGATAAAGTGTGCAGACTTCGTCAAACGATCCACGATTACCCAAATCGCGTCATGATTCTGTTGTGACCGGGGTAATCCAACCACGAAATCCATAGTTATGTGCTCCCACTTCCATCCTGGGACAGGTAAGGGTTGTAACAATCCCGAGGGTCTCTGATGTTCGGCCTTCACTTGTTGACAAGTCAAACATTTAGACACAAATTCGGCTACTTCTCGTTTCATCCCTTCCCACCAGAAGTTTCTCTTCAGGTCTTTATACATCTTTGTTCCTCCTGGGTGTACTGTCAGTCTTGATTTATGTGCTTCTTCGAGAATTTCTTTTCTCAAACCTCCTGAATCTGGCACACACAATCTGTCTCGACATCGGTATCCTCCATCGGCCCCAACCTTCCATTCTGTCGGGTCCTTCTCTAACATCTTGGCGAACCATGCTTGAAACTTCTCATCTTCCTTCTGGGCTTCGATGACTCGACTCACAAGTGTTGGTTGTACTACCAAGCATCCAAAGTGTTGCCCGATACTTTCCTCAGAAATCTGCACATCAAATTCTGTTATTGTCTCCAAGGCTTTCCATTCCCTCAACATCAATGAAGCAATCATTCCTTGAGGTTTCCGGCTTAGGGCGTCAGCGACTACGTTTGCCTTACCGGGGTGGTACTCTAATGTGAAGTCGTAGTCCTTGATCAGTTCCATCCACCGACGTTGCCTCATATTCAACTCCTTCTGAGTAAACAAATACTTAAGGCTTTTGTGGTCTGAGAACAAATCAAATTTCTCCCCATAGAGGTAGTGTCTCCAGATCTTAAGCGCGAACACTACTGCTGCCAGCTCTAAATCATGAGTTGGGTAGTTCAATTCATTCGGCTTCAACTGTCTTGAACCATAGGCGATAACCTTTTCGTCTTGCATAAGGACACATCCCAATCCTTGATACGAGGCGTCACTAAAAATAGTGAACTTCTCACCATCCCTTGGTATCGCAAGCACTGGCGCCGTTGTCAATTTCTCTTTCAATTTCAGAAAAGCGCGTTCATGCTTATCAGTCCATTCAAACTTCAAATCTTTCTTAGTCAAACCAGTTAACGGGGCTGCTATCTTTGAGAAACCTTCCACAAATCTCCGATAGTAACCAGCTAGTCCCAGAAAACTTCTGACTTCTGTAGCATTGGTCGGCCGAGTCCAATTTGCCACTGCATCGGTCTTTGATGAGTCAACCGCGATTCCTTGTTGAGAGATTACATGCCCGAGAAACTTAACTTCCTGAAGCCAGAATTCACACTTGCTGAATTTAGCATATAGGCGGTGATCCTTGAGAGTCTGCAACACGATCCTCAGATGTTGTTCATGCTCTTCCTCTGACTTGGAATAGATCAAAATATCATCAATAAAGACAATAACGAACTGATCTAGGTATGGCTTGAATACTCTGTTCATCAAGTCTATAAACACAGCTGGAGCATTTGTCATCCCAAACGGCATTACTAAGAACTCATAGTGTCCGTATCTCGTCCTGAAAGCAGTCTTAGGTATGTCTTCCTTCCGCACCCTCAACTGGTGATACCCTGACCGTAGATCAATCTTAGAAAAGGTCGTGGCTCCTTGCAACTGATCAAACAGATCGTCTATCCGAGGTAAAGGATACTTATTCTTGATAGTAACCTTATTCAGTTCTCGGTAGTCAATACACAGCCGCATTGACCCATCCTTCTTCTTCACAAACAACACTGGTGCTCCCCAGGGTGAAGTACTTGGACGAACAAAACCCAACTTCTCAAGTTCTTGAACTTGTTCCTTCAGCTCCAACAACTCTGTAGGGGCCATCCTGTAGGGAACCTTGGTTATAGGTCGAGTACCTGGCACTAATTCCACACAGAATTCTATGTCCCTTTCCGGCGGTAATCCTGAAATATCTCGGAATACTTCCTCGAACTCTTTGATTACCGGTATAGATGATACTGTCACCTCTGCACTGACAACCTCAATGTTTGCTAGGCATCTAGTGAGGAACATATCACCCGAAGGGTTACATTGGAAATCGAAGAGTTGATTCCCCTTGTCCGCAAATGTGATCTTTTTCTTTGCACAATCCAACTTCGCATGATTCTTCTCGAGCCAATCCATTCCCAGGATTATATCGAACTCCTTCATCGACAGAACCACCAATCTCGCCAAAAGTTCGCGGTCTCCAAACCGAAGAGGACAATCCTTACACACATGTAATAACTTGACTGTGGTCCCTAAGGGTGAGACAGCACTCAAAGCTTCCTCTAAACGATGCGGTATGATACCCAACTTCTGAACGATCTTAACAGATATAAAAGAATGTGTAGCACCCGTGTCGAATAAAACTTTAACATGAGAGTTAAACAAAGTTAGAGTACCTTCCACTGCTCGTTGCTCGGGCGGTCCCTCCTCATTGGTACCTTCTTCATACCCTGTCTCCTCATAGCCAGCAGCCTCGGGAATGACAGCATTCAGACGGGCTTGTCCTTGTTGACCATAGTTACCTTTCCTAGGAGCCTTGCATTCTGGACTTATGTGACCTGGCATGCCACAATTATAGCACACAACTCCTGAACGATCCGTACGCCTAGGTGCTCTGCAATCTTTAGCTCGATGACCGGGAACTCCACAATTGAAGCAGTTGTTGTTTTTGGCCCCTTCTATTGCTAGAGGCTGATACTGCTGAACTGCTTGTGTCTGTTGAGGTTTCTTCCCTCCATCCCAGGTCCTTTTCTGTCCTTGAGGGTACCCTGGTTTCTGTCCGGGATAACCCTTCTGCGGAGGTCGATTTCCAAGCGGCTTCGAATTCTGACACCCATCATTCTCTAACCCCGTAGCCAATCTCACCAGAGCTTCAAATGACTGGCCCAGATGCCCCATAGTCAAATGTCTGAGAGACAGGTTGAGACCTCGGTGATACTTCTTGATTTTCCTCTGGGGTGTGTCCACCATATGTGGAGCAAAGCGAGACAGACGCTCAAATCGAGTAGTGTACTCTCGGACAGTCAGATTCCCTTGAGTCAACTCCATAAACTCTTTCTCCCTCTTGTCCTTCTCTTCTTCGGGGAAATACTTCTCGAGAAACCTTTCCTTGAACACCACCCACGGCATTCTCCTTGCAGCTTCTTCCCCTATGGTCGCCTTTTCTGCATCCCACCAATCAGCCGCTGCATAAGACAACTGAAAGATAGCCAGACGCTACTTTTCCAGATCAGTGCACTCTATGGTCTCAAAGATACGCTCCATCTGACGTAGCCACTGTTCCGCTTGCCAGGGTTCATCAGTTCCAGCAAAATACTCAGGTCGTAGAGCGCGAAACTCCTTGAGAAGCTTGTCTCCAGTCTGGTGGGCTTGCCTCCCATTCCTATTGTAATCCCCATTCTGATTATTGTTTCTTGCGTTCTGATCACTAACCCTCTCCAACCTCCTTACAAAAGCTTCGAACATCCCGGTTGGATCTATTACTGGCGGTGCATCTTCAATAGCGGGACGATTCCTGAGATTTCTTCTAGCCATCTGATCGAGAGAACGGTACCTATCCATCAATCAACAGAATTCGGTCAACCTCTCGAGAAGAAAGAAAATTCTAAACGATAGAAAACGACTAGACACGGAATAAAGTCGAACTATCCTATCTCAATTCTATCTTAACGGAAGATCCTATGTGTCTTGGACAATTGGTCGAGCCATAACCTGGCTCTGATACCAAAAAGCCTGTCACGCCCCGACGTAGCATAATTCAGGAAAGCATTTAATTTCCTTTATGGACTCGTAGGTCGTGACAAGTGAGTATGACCAATTGTCCCTGCAACAAATAACTTAACAACATTTCTAAAGCAAAGGATACTAACAGAACATAAGCTCCGAAATAAAAAAAAACTTACTAAACTATTACAGCAGTCATAGTCTTAGGCACAAAACGCCTTATTCAAAAGTCTAAACTAGTTTATTACAAAACCCAAATTTAAAAGACATAGGAAAATATAAAGCAGCCTCCTGGAAAGTCTCCTGACTCTAAGTAGCATAGTCAAAATACCCTAGCTGCTCCTGACCCTGAAAATCTGGACATGCAGTCCAGGACGCATCAACGCCGTCAGCTTATGAAAGCTGGTGAGCAAAATAAACAAGTGCTCGCAATGTATATATAAGCATATAAACAACGGTGCAATTTAACTTTTAAAAGCAATAACTTCAAGGTTCCAATTCCAACATAAGCTAGGGGGGAATAAAGAAAGCAATAAATATGTGACCATGCGTGAATAATGTAACACCTCATCTTCCTGACTCTTTTCTCTCAACCAAAACTCAACACAACCAAACCATTATCTTAGATACCAGGAATACTATCCGATCGATATCCAAAAGAGCACACCAAACCATCGCTTCAGATACCAGGAATAATATCCGATCAATATCCGAAACAAGCGCCTTAGATACCAGGAATAATATCCGATCGATATCTAAGCCGTACACAACACTACCACCATCGCTTCGGATATCAGGAATACTATCCGATCAATATCCGAAACGCGCGCCTTAGATACCAGGAATACTATCCGATCGATATCTAAGTCGTACACAACACTGTCGCCTCCAATACCAGGAATAATATCCGATCGATATTGAGGTCGCACAACTAGAACGCCACTCTTTACTCTTTTCACACAACCTCAACCCTAATATGTATGTCAATGTTTCATAAATAACACCATTAATAAATCACATGAATGTCATCAAACTTTAAACATAAAGGAATTCACAGAATTAAAGAAATAATACGCGTACGGGGATTGAAAATTCGTAATTCATTGCCTTAATCATTTTAAACATAACTAATAGCATTCAAAAAAAACTGCTACTGAAATCCTCGTTTTCTGTCCAAACGGTGCAGAATCTGAGAAAATTGCATTAGACGAAAAGTGTGCAGAATCGAGTTTTACTTGGGACAACGCGGGCAGAACCTTAAATTTCATTCGTTTTCCTAACAAAAGTCTGAAAACAAAATTCTGCTACTGTTAAAATTAAAAGAGAAAATATTAGATTTAATTTCTAATATACTTTGAAGTAATGCCATTAAAAATGAGTTATAATTTGTATACATGAATTACATATCAACAGAAAGCTCTTTGAGTCTAGTTTCCAACGCTTCAAACCGTGCGCGTTTTCGAGTTTCCTAGAGGAAGATATGGTCGTTTTAGTAAAAGCCGTCAATGCTGAAAAATGTCAATCGATTGACAAAAGTGTCAATCGATTGAATGACATGTCAATCGATTGGAACACATGTCAATCGATTGAATAACATGTCAATCGATTGGATATGTTTCCAATCGATTGGTATCAGCAGTTTCTCCCCTGTTACGAATTTGAAGCCTGTTTTTGACCCATTTCTCAATTCTGTTCCAACCAAGACATGTAATATATGGATTTCTTCGTTTTTCCGCGTAGATTAATAATACGCGATCGGTTTTAACTAATTTCAATCGTAGCTCTTGGATTTCACGTAAAACCGAGAGGTGACAAAACTTTGAATCAATGGTACGTCGCGATACGGATGAATTAAGCCGTAGTATTCGAAACACAGCTTATTGGGACTAAGATCTTTCATTCCCAATTCACAGAATTGATTTTGGTTAACTTTTGTAAAACTCCAATTTTTAAGCTTTAATGGTGTATCTATATATATACACATATACACACATATATACACTGAAATATACATATATAAACTTTGGGAGTGAGTTTATAATACTCACAGAGGCTAATTATACAAAAAATTAAAGGCCGAGAACTTCCGCCGTAGTGATTCGTCGTTGAGAAATTCTTCCCGATCTTGATTTGATCTTGAGATATATATATAGCTATGTATGTGTATATGTATATGTATATACTGTATGTGTGTTATGTGTGTTATGTGTGTGTGTGTGAGATCTTGCCGAGAGAAAGAGAGAACTGCAGAGAGACTGAGAGATAGATGAGAGATAGCTCCAATGGGGGGGGGATTAGTGGGTGTATAAATAATATGCAAAGTGCTTGGCACTATGCATATAAAACACACCAAAGGTAGCACTACACACACAAGACACTCCACACACATTCCACTAACCACACACTGCACTAATGTGTACACAAGATACCCTTGTGTGTGTTGAGCTCACGCAATGATACACACACACAGGTAAAATTATACTGCCCATTTCTAAAACTGGTATTTTACGGTTGAAATAAAAATACAGAAAATTATATTAATGTAGGAATTCAATTCCCGGTTATACAAAAATATAGATATCGATTTTGAAACCATAGAAAATGTTTTGAAAATTACATTTTGACCCCAGATAATTATTACAAAGAGAAATTAAATTAAAATGCTCATGGAAATAAAATGCAATATTTATTTATTAATGATAATAAAATACAGGGCGTTACACCAGCATCCTCTAATTTTTTAGACCCGTCAAAAATTAATGTCCATGAGACAAAGGATGTGTTTAAAATTTTAGGTGCTAGTGACAGATCTCCTAGATCAGTAGGGTCTGCGTGATCGGCCCAAAAATTGGCTATGGCTTGGCCTTTGACAGATTGTTGTGATCAGTATTGAATGGCAAACTCCATCAGGGCCAGGGTCCATTTTCCAATTTGGCCATGCATAATAGGCCTTGAAAGCATGTACTTAATCACATATGTCTGACATATAACATAGCTAGAAACAGGAAGCATATTTATTCTTAATTTT
This sequence comes from Hydrangea macrophylla, assembly GCA_033977485.1. Classification (NCBI taxonomy): domain Eukaryota; kingdom Viridiplantae; phylum Streptophyta; class Magnoliopsida; order Cornales; family Hydrangeaceae; genus Hydrangea; species Hydrangea macrophylla. Next base: position 52,035,876 of record CM066991.1, on the reverse strand, counting down.
TGTGATGAAAAGTGCAATGCCAAGCATTACTTCTCAATCGGCTCATAGTGCCACTTGATTTGAGTCAAAACTCTACTCAGTAATAAATGGCCTGCTCATTACCTTGCTCATTATCCTGAGCTAATATGCTTCCTATAGAGCAATTAGAGGCCGATATATACAATTTAAGATGCCTACCTTTCTTAGGCGGTATTAACAAAGGAGGGGTAGACAAGTATTGTTTTATCCCCTCAAAGGCCTACTAGTGGCTATCTTCCCACTTGAATTCTTCATCAGTCTTGATCTTTAGCAGTGGGGTCCATACTTGAGTCTTCCTTGCACAGTTGCAAATAAATCTCCTAAGGAAATTGATCTGCCCGAGCAGCCTCTGCAACTCCTTCTTGTTGGCTGGGGGCTTTGCTCCGTGAATAGCCCAAGCCTTATTCTTGTCAACCTCTATACCTCTCTAGTGTACCAAGAAACCAAGAAATTCCCTCCTAAAATGTCGACTGCACATTTAAGGGGGTTCATCTTTAACTTATGAGCATGCATTCTTTCGAATGCTTTCCCCAAGTCCCTCAAATGATCGGCGTTGTCACCGGACTTGACCACCACATCATCAATGTATACCTCCATGAAACGTCCAATCATGTCATGGAAGATTAAATTCATTGCCCGTTGATAGGTAGCTCCCGCATTCTTCTGCTCGAATGGCATTACTACCCATTCAAAGGTTTTAATTGCCCTAGGGCGCCAAAAAGCTGTCTTTGGGACATCTTCTTCGGCGATATATATTTAGTTGTACCTTAAGTGCCCGTCCATAAAGGACAAGATTTTGTGTTTGGCGACCGATTCAATTAGCTAATCAGCCATGGGCATTGGGTATTCGTCTTTAGGGTAGCCAGGTTTATATTTTGGAAATCAATGCACACCCTGAGCTTTTCATTCTTCTTCACACTATGACCACACTCGATACCCACTCTACATACCTTGTAGTCCAAATGAAGCCAGCCCCAAGGAGATGTTTTATTTCTTCCTTCACTTTCAGTGTAACTTCTAGAGAGGTGCGCCTAGGTTGCTGTTTGAATGGCCTGAATCTTGATTTAATTGGTAATCAGTGTTCCACTAGCTCTCTAGATAGCCCTGGCATCTCATCATAGTCCAGGCAAAATAGTCTTTATACCTATGTAGGAGTGCTATTACTTTAGCCTAGAACTGTGGTTCTAGCATCTAACTCACATAAGTTGGCTTATACTCTCCTGTATCGCCCAGATTGACTTCCAAAAAGGGACCTTGAACGTCGGCCTTCAGATTGTCTAGCTTTACTGTGGCCATTTCTAATTCCTCCATTTGAATCTCTTCTTCTTTTGACATTTCTTCCTCGTATATACAATCAGCCAGGTTTACCCCATAATCGGTTGGGCCGATCTCTAGTCTCCTATCAACCAGATATGCACACCATCTGGCAATGCTGGCCTTTAAGGCCAGTTGTCTCTGGACTTCAATCGATTATGGATTCATCAAAAAATTTTGTTCATTAATCTCCATCATCTTTAGTTCTTCAGTCTGATTAGGGTTGTGGTAGTATGACTTCAAGTCCGATGGAGCTCCCTTATAGAATGTGGTTGCATTTGGTTTTCCCAACTTGCCATATCCTAATAGCTTGACAAGCTTGATGTCGTCTTTATATAAAACTGCATTAGCCGTCTGCACATGTTCTACGAGTAGTCTCGTGTCAGCCCCAACTACTAAAACCTCAATATCTCTTCAGAAAATCAGTAATTGATGCAGGGTAGAATGAATACAATAGTTGGAGTGGATCCAGTCTCAGCCCACTAGTGCATTATTCAAACGATATCTCTACTATAAAGAAGGTTGTCATGACTATCTTGCTTCCAACTGTTAATTCCAAAGGCGGGATGCCTTTAGTCCTTAAAGGCGTCCCTGTTAAGCTCTGGACGTTCATTTTTGTCGGAATCAACTCTGACTCATATTTTTGAAGAATTCTCAGCATGATCTGGGGCATGATATTAATAGTAGATCCTCCATCAACGAGAATTCTATTTATTGGGATGCCTTCAATATGTCCCTTGACATACAGAGGCTTCATGTGCTGAGACATCTGATAAGTGGGTTTTTCATAAACCACTTTAACGGGTCCTATTGGCTTATGTCCTTCCTTAGTTTTTTGTCCTTTCGGCCTTAAGATGGTTATCTTAGGCCGATCTGACTATTGGTCGGTGGCATCCATGTTTGCTTGTGGCTTCCACCACATCAAGCTTGATGGTTTCTCCTCCACTCCAAAACATGTCTTCAATCATGGTCGACTCTTCGATCTGGCTTTCCATCACATCCCCCTTCATGGCCATTGGTTGCTCTGGCTTATCCATAAAGAACATGGGTAAAGTAATTAAACACCATGTTTGAAGATAGACCATGTTTGAAGACAAACCCTTTGGAATTGTCCTGAATTGAATTAAACACCATCTAACAAATAAGACAGAAACAATTGTGTATACACAAAGATACATTATATTCTAAAGTGATGGAGTTTAATTTTACCTTCTCCCCTCTTTCTATGTCTTCTTGTTGCCACTCCAAAATTCCCAAAATAGTAGAAGCCCTAAGAAAAGAGAATGTTTCAATAGAAGGCCCTTAGAACAAAATCTAGCAAAACAGTAGAAGCACCAAGAACAAAATTAGTAAAAAAGTAATAATTGATGTAGTCAGATTTAGGCTCACCGGATGTCGACAATGAACCACGTAGCACCTGGTAACTTCTCAAAGCTCCGACCTGCACAGAAGACAAAATAAAGACCCAAAGGGATTATGTCCCTTGAACCTCCTCTGATGACAAAGTTAGCTACCTGGGAGAGAGAAAACTGTAATGGACAACTATAGGGAGAGCAGGGGTGTATAACTTTTTCAAGCTATGCGCATACAGATATAGTGATAGACTATAACTGGCTGCACTTACTTCGGCCCAATCGTCCACTCCCCAAGTGTGGGCTGGGAATCAGTTTCTTCCCGTTGGGGATAAGCGTCCGAATGAGGGCCATGTGTCCCTCGCCCCTAGTTAGTAGGATACTATTTCCTCTTTTTCAAGAGTGAAGGCGAATGTTCAGTTAGTGTTTCAATGATTAGGTGGACTCAGTCTTGGGCTGATATTTTAAATAGAGATTGCATTCAGTATACACAAAACATATCTCATGTACTGTGTGTCACCCTTTGGAGGAGTGGTAAAACGACACCATATCAGCTACTCCCTCCACTGGTCTCAATACGAACTGTTGGATTGAGGCTCCATTCCCGAAGTGATGGGATGTATTTGCCCCCACTTCAAGGTTAGGTTAAAAAGGCTGCGTCATTAATGATGATGATTGATGTTCTCGAAATCTGGATAAATTAAAAGGGGGTGTTTGTCAAAACTGGCGTTTACGTTGTATCGCTTGCCCTGAAGGATCTACTAGTGCTCAAGAGGACGATTTGGTTTTATCGATCGAAACTCTTTCAATCGATCAACCACAGACATGTTCGATCGATCGATTGAAACTACCAGGCATCCAATGCTAACATAGATTTGTTTACTGCTGCGTAAACACTATAGAAATAGATTTGTGATAGTACAGTTTCAAAAAATAGTTCTAAAACCATCATACAAATCAATCTAGTGTTCCAAAACACGTCTATAGATCCAAATAAGCGAGGTGCTGATACCAATTGATGGGAAAATAGGTTTAAAAAATTTATTTAAACGCACTATAAGACAAAGTTCAAAAACATTGTTGGTAGCCTGGATCTACTACTCATCAATTTTATGGATGCATGCAAGAGGAGACAAGAATTATAACTTTATGTTTTGAACCCAATTCTGAAATCTTTAACTCTAGCAACCTCCACTAGATGGTCTTCACTCTTATGACTCCTATAGATGCTCCCGGAGAGACTAGGGTTGGTGGGAACCCTAATAGAGAGGATTAGAAGGCTAAGGAAATCCTAAAATAGTCTCTATAGCTTAGGTATAGAAATCTATAAGTACATTTGTTAGGTGTGAGCAAATGAAAACCATACCTGAGACAACGGTGTCGGTAGAAGCGGTGTCTCCCGGCTTGAGCTGATATGATCTTGCCTCTCGCTGCTCCCTCCTCGGAGGTTGTTAAGTAGGTCTCAGTGTAACAACACTAGCTGCGGACGAACCAAAATCTGAAGCTCCTTGGCATTTGGTAGGACAATCTTTATCTTGGTGCCCCAACTCCTTACAAGTTAAACATTGACCTCTTATATCTATAACCTGATTCGAACAATTCTTTGCGATGTGTCCTGGTTGTTGACATATGTTACAAGTGACCGAATTTTGGAGTTGATTACATTGTCCCTAATGGAACTTCTGACAAATCTGACACCTCAGTTTGTTCCCACCAGAACCACTGTCGGTACTAGTTGTTGAACCACTTGAACCCTGCCTCTTGGCACTTTCTTGAACACTAAACTGACTCGACCCAACCCTTTAGCTTTGTGGACTTGATGGTGGTGGAAAGTTTGGAGTGTACCCGAGATCCCTCTCAGCTATGAAGGCAATATACAGTGCCTTAGCAAAAGTTTTTGATCGGAAAACAGTCACTCATCCCCGGATGTCACTTCGAAGCCTTGCCACAAACTTTCTTGCCTTCACTTTCTCTGTTGTATGCTCAACCAAACAGTTTTGAGGACGAAAAACTGGGAAATATTTATAGGCTAAGGGCTACATGTACAAGCAAGAGGTGCTATGCTCATAGTAATACTTGGAGACCAAATTAAAAAAGTGGCAATTGATTGGGCTCAGAGGGAAATCAATTGGGACTAAGGCAGTAAGGGCAATCGATTGGTAAAAGTGATTGGACCTCAAAAGATGGCAATCGATTGGGAAATCAAGGCAGTCGATTGGTTTCAAAATTCACCAAATACAAGGTATTAACATAGAAACTCATTACATATATGTACATTTAATTATTATGAAAATACAATTATTACACTCACACACAACACAATATATATATAGGAGGATAGGGGTACATATGACAGTTCATGTGCAAACTAGGGGATATAGTTCAGACCACTTTCAATCGATTGATATGGGTCGAATTAATTGAGAACAGGTCAGTCAAGGTTCAATTGATTAGGAACAAGTTTGATCGGTTGGGGAGGATCCACATCATTGTTTCAGGTTGGCATAGATTCAATCGATTGAAGTAGGTTCAATCGATTGATAAGGGCACATGTTCAATCGATTGAAAATAGTTCAATCGGTTGGGAAAGATTTTACAAGAACACTTTAAGACAACATACAGAATCTCATATTTTTATTATACATCCCAAAAATATAGGGTATTACACTAGGTCTCTATGTCAAGCTTACCATTACCATACTGTTATGGTGGGTATTAGAAAGTTGAACCAAATCTTTGGGTATGAGTTTCTTCCAAGCAAAGCATGGTTGGACATGCATGGGAAGAGTGTGTCAGTAACATGGACCCATAGTCCATGATATTGTAAGTCATTTCGTGTGGATCGCGAACATCGAGAGGCTTCTTTCTTAATGCAGATATGGCATAATGCTTCCTATTAATGATACCTTGGTAGTTTTATACTCACTCGGCTTTCACAAGCTGACGATGTTCATACTACTAGATATGCCCATGTCCAACTTTCTGGATGTATGACTATATAGGTGAAGAACCTGTTAACGAGGGCCACTATCCAGAGGAAGCCTACATGGATGGCAGATATGCTGGAAATGGGCCTAAAGGAGAGAATCGCCAAGCAGACGTTGATATCTATGCCAGTTGAAGATTTGGGCTAGAGTGTAGTTGTCTTCTTTTTATGTTTTAAACAATGTTACTTTGTAGTTGGCGAGTGTGCCATAAGTTTGAGGATTTGGTTGCTACTGCATTCTATAAAAATATCTATTATGCTTATGTTTATTTCATTTAGGCTTAGCGTTTCAGATACTTTGTTTATATCTCTGATGTTTAGATTCATGTGTTATGAACAATCATTTGATATTCACCAGTCACGACTTACGGACCCAAAAAGGAATTCTATTTCTCTAGTTTTGCTGCTCTGGGACGTGACAATATTAACATCAATATTGACGACGAAGACCAAGCCTTAATGGTTTTGTGCTCACTACCATATTCGTTTGATCCCTTTGTTAACTCCATGTTAAATGAGGAATTTATGATTTCTCTATTTAATTTTAAGGAATCTTTAGACTCAAAAGAGTTTAAAAATAAATTAAATGGGAATGGCAGTTATAAAAGGCTTGAAGTTTGTTTATAAAGGTCTTGGTAATGAAAGTGGGTATACTCTTGGTGACAGCATCGATTCAATAATGATTATGGTTGACTCATCTAGAGATGAGAGTGTTACTATCATATGACCCCTTCTAGGAGTTGGTTTCTACCTTTATGGAAACCAATGGCGGTTCAGATTAAGTGGGAACAATACCCAATCAAAGTGTTCAGATAGGTACAGTTAACATTCATTTATATAACAGAACTGTCGGGAATTTCACAAATAATGTTTAACATGTACAAGAACTAGAGAAAAACTTATTTGTTTGGAGGGTAAGTAGGGCATCCTTAACAACTATGAAAGATAAACATGTCAATGTCCTTCATGTTTTTTAGAGAATTATTTATGACCCTAGCCCCTAAGCCATATAGGACCTATACCCTCTTGCTAATTTTGATATGGGCCTGACCAATATCAACGAGAGAGGTATAGGACTTTTGAGCAAACATGGTTTGCTTTTTGGACAGTGTACTAAAAAGCTTGACTTCTATAAGCATTTTTTCTTCAAGAAGAAAAAAAGGTGAAGCTCATCACTTCTATTCACAATGCAAAGAAAAAAAAATGGTGGTGGTGTTTGAATTAGAGCTTGATTAGCTTGATGTCAAGACAAAAAAAAATTTACATACTGCTTGATGTGAATATCTACATGATGTTGGAAAACTAAATCCAGTGCGCAGCGGAAAAAGAAATAGATACAGTTCAAAACTTTTAAGATCTACTTCTCGTTTAGTTGTATACAATACAATACATGTATATACACTACTTATATAAATATATATAATCATACCAAAATAGATTGGTTGGATCCTTGCGAGAACTCTTCTCTTGAATAGACGAAAAACTTCTTTCTTCCTTGTGTTGTTGATGAAGATCTTCTTCTCCAAACTCCAAAAATCTTCACTCCTATGACTTCCAGATGTTTCCAAACACTAGGGTTTGGTGGGAAACTCCTAAGGAACAATATGGAAAGGTCTCTAGGGCTTAGAGACGGATCTGGGACATCTAGGACTTAGAATTTGCGTCACTTTTCATCTGCCCGTAGGTCCGCTATTTATAGGATTTCTAAACCGACATACCACAAACCGGTTTGTCCCACAAACCAGTTTCTGGATCCTATTTCTAGTAATCGATTTATTGGACAAACTGGTTTCTAGAACCTATTACCAGTAATCGGTTTGTGGGTTTGTCCCACAAACCGATTTTTGGTGCCCTGTACCCAGTAACAGGTTTATTAGACAAACCGGCATCTGGAACCCTTTTCCCGTATTATTCCTTTCAGGATTCAAACACCCAATGAGCTAGGAGTGGGACCTCTTGGATCGTAATTACTGGCTTCGATTAATCATTAACTCCTTCTAGTTAAACTCTTAACTAAGGAATCAATTATTAGTCAATCATCATTAATTCCACTATATAATAATGATTGCACTCCAGTGCATAAGAAGCAAACCACACATATAGTAGTTGTACCTAGACTTGTACCGACACTAATTCCCCTCTACCAACCACTATTCATATTTATCATTGGGATGTATGAATAACATTACTGTCTACCCGATAGATAAACACATCTTCTATTCCTCGAGTATCAATCACCACTCATAAATTACCAAACATGCTCACAACAACTTGTTGACATGGTTGTGCACTCTCAGTAATCAACCAGTGACATTCTCTATGGAATACTTGCTCTGTTGTAAAGAATTACTCTTTACAAGAGGCTAGATTCCATCTTGATAATATATGTTCCCAATACCATAAACATGAGCACCCAAGATACCCAGGTGTTGATCTTGAAGACCTCACTGATTGGTAACTCAAAGCGACCAAGCATATAGCTTGTGGCCATTACTATCTCAGGATTAAGGACATGTATCCTATACAAGTTTAAGTTCCTATTAACTATGATAGATTTTCTTGTCAATAGGTTTAACTCACAGTCCCTCAATGCAACTCATGCACTAGCATATTAACTTAGAGTCAAACACTCTTGTGAATGAGGTTTATCACTCTATCATATAGAAGTCAATCATGCTACAATGTATACCTGATAAGTTATCCAATCTTATCATCCACTATGACTTATTTAAAACTACAAGGAATAGTAATTCATATCTCCCATGTGTAATCTCATACACATATGAATTACATACAATGATGTTTAAGGATAATAGCCTAACTATTCATCTCATGAAATGACATACATTAATGTATTTTGATTTTCCATAGTCAAACTAACTAGTTTGAGGGCATACTCCCAACAAACTCCCACTTGCACTCACAACCATTTAGCATTACTTCTAATACCAAATACTGTCTATGCGACTTATCGAAAATCCTTAGCTAGTAAGATTTTGTAAAGGGATCTTCCAAATCATTTGCTGACTCGATTTATAGTACTCTCAACATCTTCATGTTGTACTATGTCCCTAAACAAAAGACGTCACAAGACACTACCGGATTTTGAACTTCTCAAAATCCAAATCTGATTAGAAAATCAGAATTCTGCACAGCTAATTCGAACTTACTCCAAAACACCATAACCCAGCATATACCCTCTAGTTCTTCTTAAGCCCTTGAGAATATGCTCTACGACTTTCCATCAAACTTGACATAGTTTGGATATCTGTCAAACAACCCTAATGGTATAACAGTTATCCAGTACTAATGTCGCATACATAAGGCTGACCACAGCCAAAGCATATGGTATACCTTCCATACAACCTCTCTCACCTTGTGTCTTAAGACACTAGACCTGAGAGAATATTGGGACAAGTCCAAGGGTAAGAACCCTATCTAGAAATTTCTTATGTCAAAACTGGTTGATACTTACCAATATTAGAAGTCGGAGATAATCTCATTATCTTCAACTTTACGATCTTGAATGAGCACAATTCATAGAATATAGCTTGCCTTTCCTAGATTACAAATATTAAGTATACCGAACAACTTAACTTAAACTGTTGACAACCACCTTTATCATTCTCAATGATAAAAGATATCATCAACATTTAGAAACTATAATTACCACCACGCTTCCTTTACAAGAAACATCTTGTAAACACAAGACACATCCTTATTTTAGATGAATCTAAAATATTTTGACTACTAGGTCAAAACCAGTTGTTCTTATCTCTGTATGTTTGCTTAAGTCAATAAACTTATGCAACTCACATACCATAACTTTCCCATCATTCACCACGAAACTATCCAACTGCTGTATGCAAATGTCCAGGTCAAAATTATCTTTCACAAAAGTTATCTTGACATCTATCTACAAAATATCATAATTGAGATTTATAGAAATGGAGAAGAGGATTCCAATGGAATCAAGCATAGCTACAATAGCCTTGGTTTACCCTTTGATATCGTCCTTTTTTCCTTTTTGTAAATACTTATACACCCCATAGGCAAAAGTATATACTAAATACCCGGACAAGATTGGAGTTTAAACTCTCTAACTTCAACATTCATGGTTCAATGCTCCAAATTCCCATCGGACATTGCCCATTTGTAATTAGAAGGATTAGATTCAAAGAATCTATCAGCTTAGCTAACAATCCTCCCACTACGATGAGGTGCCAGTGTAGGAATAGATAAAGGCATAGTAAATTCTAGTTTGAATAATTTATAAATTTCTTTAAGAGACTAATACCTTTATTCCTTCTTTCTCAAGAATTATCTTCCTCTTTGGATACCCTACAAAAGTATCATACTTTCAATCTCAATTCCAAACCACTCATCTTTCCCTTGTGCTTAAATGCCAGACAACGTTATCTAAACTTTCCATGAAACAGGATTGGCATCCGTTCCACAACTTCGGAGTTATCTATAGGAAAGATTTGTTTGGAATAAGATTAAGTATATACATTGTAGTTTCTAAAGAGAAATATCAAAAAAAAAATGCTAACTTCAAATAATTCATCTCATTACCCAGTCATATCTAAAAGCAAACATGTTCCTTCTTTCCGCTATACCATCTCGTGAATTCACACTTGGTGCAGACAACTGAGAAAAAAATCTTATTCTCATCTCACATGGATAATAAACTTATTAGATAGATACTCACCATTTTGATTGAATCAAAAGGAAATGACATCCTTTAACAATAGCTCCAAATTCTAAAATTCTTTGAATTTCTCCAAAGTATTGAGGCATTCGGTGCAATCGATAAATCCATATCAGTATCTGAAATAGTCATAACTATTTCCAACTCTAATGTTTATTGATCCGCATACGTTAGTATGCCCTAATTTTACTAAGTCTTTGGCTATGTGGTCTTTTAAAAGAAAAGATCTCATGATTAATTACCTTCTAATTACGATTAACAGATAGACAGTGGTTTCAACCAAATGAGTTTAGGATCTCATCCTTCACACCCTATCTATCCTATATATATGAATATAATCTAACACGCAAATGGCTTATAGGATTAGTTTGAAGGTCCTATCTTTTAGATTGCAAAACACAAGTGAGTCATTTGAAAAACTACGTTAGATAATTTACGAGAAACCGGAATAAACAATAACATGCTTCCTTGACAAGTTATCAGACACATATAAAAGAACAACTTCTTTTATTAACCATTTCAGTACCAAAATCAAAGGAATAACTATTACTCACTGATTTAAAACTGAAATCAAATCTGATGACTACAAGTTTTATTACAAATAAAACTACTAATCTAATCACAACTCTTGCATCAGATCCCAAAAGCAATTTAGATCCTCTAATCATTGCATTATCTAATTTATCTGAACACTTGGAACAATTACAGATATGGTTAGAAACTTCAGAATTGATGCATCAAGTATTTGAAGTATCTATTTAACAACTTACTTCAATTACCTATGATTTGATCGTACCTTGCACTTTGGTAGCCAAGTATTCGAAACAATTCCTTTTCCAATGCCCCTTTATGTCGCAATGGAAACACTTTCCTTTTGGCTTGGCATCAGCCTTTCCCTTTCCTTTTTTTGCCTTCTTACCAACAGTTAGTTCGGGCTCACCCATCTCAAAGCCTTGCTTCCTCTTCTTCAAACTTATGCCCTTAGGTTTAGTCTCAGAAGATGAAGCCTTTTCAATGTTCCCAACATTTGACTCTGCTTTGACTATCTCCTCCATTGCCTCAAGTGAGCTCATCAATTCACTCATTGAAAAGAAAAACCTTTTTATTCATGTTGAAATCTAATTTGAATTTGAGTGAATGATGTAGGCAACAAATACAAGATCATGTCAACTTGAGTCTCACCATCATTATCAGCACCTAGAACCTCCAATACTTTAAAATAAGTGATTATTTTAAAAAACATGCTCTCTAACTGAAGTTCCTTCTGATATTTTGGTGTCCATGACTAGCTGTAAGACTCTTAGCCTTGCAGTTCGACTCAGTTCCCCAAACATTTGAGGTTCAACATAATGGCACCGACAGTACTAAAAGCTTGATGTTGCTACTTCAACATATCAGACATAGAGTCTAATATGTACCAACCAGCCTTCCCATCAACTTTTAACCACCACCAATATTAATTTGCAAAGACTGTTGGGGTATCACAGTCTAGAGGTGGCGGACAAGAAATGGTAAGAACATACTTTTATCCCTCAGCGGTTAATAATTCACTCAAGTCAAGCAACCATTCAACATTATTATTCCAATTATCTTATTCTGAAATAAAGTTGTAGCAAGTGAACTAGACATCATGAAATCTGAAATGTAAAACACATACAGCGAAATCGAGAATTGGAAATCATAAATGTGACAATTTAAATTTATACATTGGAATTCCCTTAACCAAAACATTAATCGTCTTCAGAATATCAAACCATGAAATTAAGCCTCTGAAGGGAGATCATAACCCCATAGTCTGATAAGGAAAACACCCATCATGACTATCCGCTATGCAAACTCTTATAAAATAGTCTATGACTCCTGAATCTTTAGTTTCTAATTAATTTCAATAAAACTTTGAGAGAAGTCTTACCAAAATTATTAGTCTAGTGTGTACTATAAAATAAAATCTAATGACAACCGCCTCAAGTAGTGCCTCCGAGGGGAGGTCACCCTCTAATGTGTCTCATTAATTCTATCTAAAGGAGATTCATGTCTAGTAACCAATAAATAGACTACTATCTGAAGGTAGTAGTCATAGATATGACTCGCAGTATTATATTCATCTTACAATGAACCATTGACGGAAGACTGTGAGGTTCTATTAAATATAAGCCTCTCTCCCACTAGATTTTTATAGAAGTTCATCCCTTTGTAACCAATGACAAATACCCTCTGAATGGAATGATTATAGATAAGTCTGTGACACGAGGTATTTTCATTTTACAAAGAACTAATGGGAATTTTTAATTTAAAACCATAGTTTACACATTTCCATAAATATCTAATATTTATTAATGTGTCAAAATAATTTTTCTTTATCCATGATAACATCAGTAGATATTTTATCCATTTTATCATTAAAAGAAAATTAGTTTTGAAAAACAAATGGTTTTGCTCATGCATCACAAACCATATATCAAACATATATCTAAAACATGCATAAGCAATTATCTTGCAAGAATTAAATAAATAATAAACAAGCACAATAAATCAAGCCCTTCTCTCTCATGGCACTATCTTCATAGTTCCATTTCTTAGGCTTCAAGCTTCATGGCTCCATCTTCATGGCTCCAAGCCTCATGGTTCCATCTTCATGGCTCCATCTTTTGGCTCCTCCCAAATATACACTTACAAAATCCTATACCTTCGAAGAGGTGTACAAAGTATCTAGGAAAAGTAAATAACTATTTTCTCTAGGGAAACCATTATAGTTCTCCTTTGCATAGGACTAGAACTATAATGCCCTTTACAAGTGCCATAAAATCTCAACATAATAAATTTTAAACTACTTAAATAAATTGCCATGAGAGATAAGGCTTCCTATATCAAGGGTTAGTTGACATATATTCACAATATATGACATACAACTATTCATTCAATCACATGTTCTATATCTAATGTAGCTTGGAATTAAGCATAACTTATGTATGTATACATATTATGGAACTTCAAGCTTACATAAATCAAATTCATGATGAATCATATTGTCAAACAACATCTATGATTTCTAGAAAACCTATTTCGTGCATTTAAGAACCCCTTAATAAAATCCAAAATAGTTTCTGCCTTTTATAAAGTAAAAATTTTTTAAATAGATTTTTAAAAACAAAACACAGATTCTACACAAAAATAGATCTGTTACCCAGAAATCGATTTCTGGACCCCTTCCTAGTAGGAAAACCAATTTCTGGAACTCCCCAGTAACCGGTTTGTCCAACAAACCAGTTTTTGGTGCCTTACCAATAACCGGTTTTTCGACAAACCAGTTTCTGGTATCTATTCAAATCTAATCTAAATAGCTTCGGGATTACAAGTTTTAACTCTAACTAGTCTAATCAGACCAGAAACTGATCAGATCTAAAAAAAATGAAAATCGATATTTTTGAAAAACAAAACATCAGTTAGTTTTTAGATCATCAATGAATTTTCTTATATAAGATTTAAAATTTTTGAAACCCTAGTTCATCATGTTTCCATAATACGTATTGCATACAACTCAAACGAGGTGGCTCTGATACCAGTTGTTGGAAAACTAGATCCAGTGCGTAGCAGAAAAAGGAATAGATACAGTTCAAAACTTTTAAGATCTACTTCTCGTTTAGTTGTATACAATACAATACATATATATATAGACTACTTATATAAATACATATAATCATACCAAAATAGATCGGTTGGATCCTTTCGAGAACTCTTCTCTTGAATAGACGAAGAACTTCTTTCTTCCTTGTGTTGTTGATGAAGATCTTCTTCTCTAAACTCCAGAAATCTTCACTCCTATGGCTTCCAGATGTTTCCAAACACTAGGGCTTGGTGGGAAACACCTAAGGAACAATATGGGAAGGTCTCTAGGGCTTAGATACGGATCTGGGATGTCCAGGCCTTAGAATTTGCGTCACTTTTCATTCTGCCTGTAGGTACTCCATTTATAGGATTTCTAAACCGACATACCACAAATCGGTTTGTCCCATAAACTGATTTCTGGATCCGATCCCCAGTAACCGGTTTGTTGGACAAACTAGTTTCTAGAACCTATTGCCAGTAACCGATTTGTCCCACAAACTGGTTTCTGGTGCCTTTTACCCAGTAACCGGTTTGTCAGACAAACTGGTTTCTGGTACCCTTTTCCCGTATTATTCCTTTCAGCATTCAAACACCCAATGAGCTAGGAGTGGGACCTCTAGGATCTTAATTACTGGCTTCGACTAATCATTAACTCCTTCCAGTTAAACTCTTAACGAAGGAATCAGTTATTAGTCAATCATTATTAATTCCACTATATAATAATGATTTCACTCTAGAGCATAAGAAGCAAACCAAACATATATTAGTAGTACCTAGACTTGTACCGACACTAATGCCACTCTACCAACCAGTATTCGTATTTATCATTGGGATGTATGAATAACATTACTGTCTATCCAATAGATAAACACATCTTATATTCCTCGAGTATCAATCACCACTTATAAATTACCAAACATGTTCACAACAACTTGTTGACATGGATGCGCAGCTCTCAGTAATCAACCAGTGATTACTTGCTCTATTATAAAGAATTACTCTTTACAAGAGGCTAGATTCCATCTTGACAATATATGTTCCCAATACCACAAACTTGAGCACTCAAGATACCCAGGTGTTGATCTTGATGACCTCACTACTTGGTAACTCAAAGCGACCAAGCATATAACTTGTGTCCATTACTATCTCAGGATTAAGGACATGTATCCTATACAAGTTTGAGTTCCTATTAACTATGACAGATTTTCTTGTCAATAGGTTTAACTCACAGTCTGTCAATGCAACTCATGCACTAGCATATTAACTTAGAGTCAAACACTCTTGTGAATGAGATTCATCACTCTATCATATAGAAGTCAATCATGCTACAGTATATACCTGATAAGTTATCCAATCTTATCATCCACTGTGACTTATCAAAAATAATAAGGAATAGTAAATCATATCTCCCATGTGTAATCTCATACACATATGAATTACATACAATGATGTTTAAGGATAGTAGCCTAACTATTCATCTCATGAAATGACATGCATTAATGTATTATGATTTTCCATAGTCAAACTAACTAGTTTGAGGGCATACTCCCAACACATGAGTCAATTGCATAAATTTGTTGCACAAGATAGAAAAAGTCTACTGTGTACAAGTTGAAGAAGTCATTGTAAGTCTTGAAGCACCTACCCCAGGTTGCAAGCATTTCAACACTTCCCTAGTGGAGTAATTTTGACATTGGGTTTAGGACAAACTCTTAGCAGCTGGATATTCTATGTACTTATTACTATACGGTGATAAGAGAGAGAAAAAAAGACTTAGGTACTTTGCCTTGGATACTTTTTCTACTATTTTGAAGATTGATTAGTCCACCTGTACAAAGTGTGTTAATGCATTATATCTCCAATGACCTGTGGAGCTGGCCAATCAGGCAATCACTACCACTGCAGACCTTATGTATATTAGAGGCCAAATGAATTCTCTTCCTATGCCATCTGCAGGTAATGACATAGTGGAATGATGTCCTTCCTCCAATAATGTGTTCTCTACTTCTTAATACTTGGAAGACTTGTCAAATTATAGTTTCATGAGCGGCATGTCCCTTGGTACACTGTGGTCCGATTTTGAAGGTGCTACTCCGCGACCCCTATTTCTTTATTTGGACAGCTAGCTAGCTATTCCCAATTGGCTTGGCCTTAGTTAGTACTCACGATAGAATTCAGCACGTTATGCACCAGGGGCACCAGGGCCATGCCGCCTTATTGCAGACTTGCCCTGAGTATGTAGTACTCTCACGATCACTTGTTATTCTTTTTCTTTTTTTTTGCTTGAAAATGATATCGTCTTGTTCAATTGTCCCTTCTCCATATATCTTGGTTTATTTTGGCAAAACTTGAGATGAGTACCCCCCACCCATGCCTTGGAGAGACCGTGTTACCAAAGCTTCTGTTTGTTGAAAGGGCAAGAAACCAAAGCTAGCATAGAATTAATTCCAAGTATATATGCCGATTGTGGAAGAAAAGGATTAATATTGCTCGAACTTTTAGAAATGAAGTTAATTAAAAGAAGAAGCTAATCTTTATCAAATTGATCCAAAGCCATATCTATACCAAGATTGTTATTTTGAAAACCCATGATGCTATGCTATATTGAAAGATGGTTGTGAGTGTTTTTTCTTCTTTGTAGTTGTAAGAAATATGTAGGCCAAACGGGCACCCACATATCATTGGACCGGGTCCAATGGGCTTTGGCTCTTGCAACCCTAGGGTTTGGTTATTATGTGTGTATATATATAATATAAACACATATATAGAGTGATCTGTAAGAGATTGGGTAGCCTCTCTCTCTCTCTCCCTCATCTATCTCTCACGGTTTTCTCTCTCTTGGCCATCACCATTGGAGTTATAGGATTTAGCGCGTGACATTGATGGAGACCGCTCAAGTAGCTTCTTCTATGACCTAGGCAAAGCACAAGAGAGTACATAGAGGCTAACAAGGAGCAACAGTTTGTGGGTGAAGATGTCGGGCTTGTAACAACACCGTTCGGCGATCCTATCGGGCTATATTCCCCTAGGTAAGTGACCTAAACCTAAATCCATGATGTATGAACAAAGAAAACCATCCTTTACAAGTAGGTTTTTCCAATACAAAAAATGTAAACGCTCATCCTCACATTACATTTATAGCCCATAAAAAAATAGGGATGCTTTGTTCATATACATACCCAGAATTACCTTAACATGAGCTCTAAGTTGTCAATTCGGACCCACGAGGGGGTCCATGCGCACTTTTGTTGTATGGTGCACTTTATATTATTGTGGATGATTTTAGATAGGTAATTGTACCTTCTAATTTATGTTTGTTTAGAAAAATCAATTATAAAAGGTTTTTCTGGATTTACAAAATTAAGATTTGATTAATGAGCAATTGCAAATTTTTTTTGTCTAATATTGTAAAGAGGGGAAAACTCATTTGTAATTGGATTTTAAAACAAACTTTATAAATTTGCAAATAAAAATGTCAATCCCTTGCGCATGTTCTCAAATGTTTTTTAAACCACACTTCGTTAATCTTTCCAAAGATAATAAGTTTAAAAGGGACTTAATTTTTGTAATATGGCACTACAAAGTACCACACCTACAGGATGAGTAAGAGCTTATGGGCTTTAAACTTATTCTATGGTCCAACCTATTGAACCGAATAATGGGCCTCTGGTCCTACATCATTATAACCTTAATAGCCTATAATACATGGCTCAAGAAGGATCATAGCACGCACTTTGTGATAAGTAGCATGCACAATGATCTTGTTGGGAAGTATATGTACTACCTAATAGCCAAAGAATTCGGAGATCAGCTCGAATTCGTTTTCGATGGCACATTCACTACTAGATTAAGCATCTAGTTATGAAATTCAGAAAAGTAAAGGAAACGTTCCAAGTACACGATGACTGGACATCTAAGGTCGATGACAGGTATGATTTGTGATTTCATATTGATCGAAACATCTTTACTGGCGAACTATAGTTTCTAGTTATGATTAGTTCTTTGCCTGATTCACGGGTCCATAGAAAACAAATCATGATCCACAACGGAAATGTTAATTTTTTATTTTTTGACATTTTTTGACATATTGAGCTGAATACGGAGCGCCAAAAAGGTAAGGCAAACCATATAGCTACACTCTTGATCGCGACTTCCATAAGTGGAAGTAAACACAAGGCTAGTGGGCCTAAACACAATGGTAAGGGTAAACCCGCCTAGAGGCAGGGTGGGGCTAGCAAGCTTGCGCCCAAGGCTAACAAGGTGGAGGAGCGCAATCGAGGGCATTTTTCAATTCGGTGGTAATAATATGGATACTTTTGGGTGGTAGTGTTACTAGGACATGGTTATCTAGGGATAACTACTTAAGAGTTGTTTTAATAAATTTTAGTTTCCTCTGTTATTCATTTATTCTAAGACAAGGCATGTTGGACTTGAACGCATAGGATGAGATAGGATGACTTGATTAGCTCAAAAAGCCCTTTTGGGCCCACTCACTAAGGTTGACATACCTATGTGTGAGTCTTGCTTAGTTGGCAAAGCATGCCGAAAGCCTTTTAAAAGGACTATTAGAGCAAGTCAAGCATTAGAGCTAGTTCACTCAAATATCTGTGGACCTACAGTTGTAAAGGCATGTCATGGAGACTCTTATTTTCTCATTTTTTTTATATAGATGATTTCGCGCAATATGAGGATCGCGAGTACTTATCTAATCAGTTCAGGGAACTGTATGAGGAAAAAGGGGAAACACAGACAACGACCTATTCTGAAAACTCCGCAACAATATGGTGTTGTAGAAACAAGGAATAAGACATTCCTAGATATGGCTAGGACTATGATAGCGCAAGTCAACCTCTCAATGTTGTTTTGAGGGGATGTACTCTTGATTGCTGCCTACAAACTAGAGTGCCTCTTTTCAATCACTTCCTTCTACCCCTAATGAGCTATGGAAAAGCTAAAAGCTCACTTTTGGAGCATTTGCACCCGTGGAGCTCAAGAGGTTATGTTCACTATACCTCGCATAAGTGCAAGAAGCTACGCTCGAGAGCTAGAAAGCATACATTTATAAGGTATTCTAATAGCTCGACAGCCTATGTTACGTATAATGAAAAAATAGGTATAGGAATAACAGAAATGGTGCCACATGATATTGAGAATGACTTCCCCAGACGTGTATTACTAAGAGATATCTTGACCTCAATGAGTTGGAGGTTGTTGAAGACAACATACCATATTTAAGAGAGGGTGGGGAGATTGAGATTCCACATCCAGTAATCGCTGAAAAAATGGTACTAGTCTCCAGCCAAGTGGGAGTACACCGCTAGACGCTAGTGGGAGTGTACCAGATAGTGGGAGTGCACCACTAGGCACACAAGATTCTCAGATAGTACACTCTATGGTGATGAAGAAAAAGTTCCCTATCACTATTTTGAAATTGAGGAAGACATTTTCATATGTGTGCAAATGTGTACACAAGTAGATGAGGATGAGCATGCTTCCTTTGTTGAAGCATTTTTCTTCGTCTGCTGAAGCTGAGTGGATAGTTGCTATGCCAGATGAGATGAGATCTATGGACGTGATAAGGTCTGGGAGTTAGTTGACATTCTGCATGTGCGTAAGATTATTGGAGACAAGTGTGTTTTCAAAATCTAACACAAGGAAGATGGTTCAATTGACAAGTATTAGGTTCGCCTTGTGGCTATAGTTTATACCCAGAGACGGTACAGACATAGAAACATATTCTCCCAAAGGGTGAGATTTGACTCCATTCACCTTATCCTAGCAATTGTCGCATATTTAGTTTTGGAACCTTTTTAGTTGGATGTTTAAACTGTTCTTTTCTCAATGGAGAACAAGACGACGAGATAAATATGGATCAGCCCATTGGTTTTGTGACCAAATGGAATGAGCGCAAAAGTGTGCCGTCTCAAATGTTCCATTTATTATCTCAAGCTAGCGATCATCTAGGCAGTGGTACAATATGTGTACATTAAATGGTCCAAGAAAAGTGTTCTAATTCTTTGTATGTTGATGACATCCTGAAAGCTGGGAATGAGATGATTTCCATTGTCGCCACTTGAGAGTGGATATCCTCTCAGTTTGAGATTGAGGATATGGGTGATGTCAACTATGTGTTGGGAGTTTAGATTGTGAGAGATCGTTCTTAGAAGCTTTTTTCGAGGGTTCTTGAATGTTTTTTCACATGAAAAGCTATAAACCCATTGACATCCCAATTTTTAAAAAGGGACTCACCTTGATCTTAGATCACTGTCTTAAGAATAATGAGAAGAGGAAAAAATGTCCAGTTTGGCATATGCATCCGCAATAAAGAATCTGAAGTATGCTAATGTGTGTACTCGGTCATATATCTACTATGCGGTTGGTTTAATTAGTCGGTGCCATAGAAACCATGGTCCTATCACTAGAGAGTAGTGAAGAGTATCTTGCGATATGTCCGCAGAACTGTGGACCTTGCCTTATGTTGTCCACAATGGAAGCATAATTTATGGTGTGCTTACCAGCTGTTCGAGAATCTATTTTAGTTGAACAATTTTTATAGTGGCTAGGCTCTTCACCTCATAGTAATGAGGTTGTGCTCATCTACGGTGATAGTACGTAAGCCTGAGCATATGCAAAAGATCTTAAAAACCATTCTAGCATGTGGACATTCATTTTTGTCACATTTGAGATATGGTTTGTGCAAAGTGAAGTTGTCTTGAGGCACATCTCCACCTGGAGATTTGATGTGCTTAGACTTTTATTGTGGTACTGACATTATTATTCAAGTTTTTTATTATCAGTTAATAATAAACTAGTTGGCTTTCATACATATATATTTGTAATATAAGTGGAACGAATGCACATTTCTAATATGTCACCGGGCTTGAATCGACCTGCTCACATGGGTGATTCACCTTGGCGCTGAGATAGCGAACTAGGACATGTGTGTCCATGGTGCTTAGATGGCGAGCAAGATGAGACATTTGTGTTCATACCGCTTAGATAGCTAGCTAGGATATGTGTGTCTATAGCGCTTAGAAAGCGAGCTTGAACACTTATATCTACGCAGTGTAAGAATAGCGAGCTAGATACAAACCCTTATTATTTATATATGTCGCATTAGATGGAGCTAAGATGAGACCTTCATATTTGGTCGAACATAGAGAGATCCCACGACTCTATGTAGCCTGTTAATAGCCAAATGTGAGTTTTCAGACGGGCGCCAAGAGGGGCGACTATGCTGGAAAATTTAGGTTAGGCATTTTGTGTAACGTCTAAAGTAAGATTCGTATGACATTACTTGTTTTTTGAAACACAGAGTGACATGCCCATTTTTATGGAAGAACGCCATAACATACATTTCATATTGTATGTGCTTTTGCGATCGACTATGGAGCAGTGAATGGATTCCTCTTCATTGCTGTGTGAGCCTCGTAGCATATCCAATAAATTGGTTATCCTACAAACTGATTTCCTTCACGACATGAGACTATGTCATGAAGAGTACGCTTGATGATAGCTACTTTAGCATGATATCCTAGGACGATAAGATAATTCTGTTCTATGAGTTGTGTCTGGGCAAGCAGTCAAGTTAGTCCGATTGACATGTGAGCTTGGGGAAGACCATTCAATAACACACCATGTTTTTGTGACTCATTAGCAGGCCTACGACAATCCTATTTTGTTACTGATATGTCATGAGTACATTACACTGAAGTGATGTAGCACTTCTTTTCACCAAGGGATTGAGAATGTTGTGTCCGGTGTGGTTGAATCGTCTAAGGCATACACGAGAAGCTTCCGAGTGATGTGTCTTGGTGGTTATGGTGATGATTTGGCATTACACTCCTATCGCTGTACTTTCTTTTTGTAAGGTCGCTCGTTCTATTTCCATGTAGGAAGAGATTAGAAGTTTTGTTTCGAGAGATTGGTTTTAGTACTAGCCCTATGTGGGTGAGTGGGAGATGTAAGAAATATGTGGGCCATACGGGCACCGACATATCATTGGACCGGATCCAATGGGCTTTGGCTTTTGGAGCCCTAGGATTTGGTTATTATGTGTGTGTATATATATATGATATAAACACATATATACAACGATCCCTAAAAGATTGGGTAGCCTCTCTCTCTCTCTCCCCCTTCTATCTCACACGATTTTCTCTCTCTTGGTCATCACCGTTGGAGCTATGGGATTTAGCGCGTGATATTGATGGAGATCGCTCCAGTAGCGTCTTCTACGACCTAGGCGAAGCATAAGAGAGTACACGGAGGCTAACAAGGAGCAGCAGTTCATGGGTGAAGACGTCGGGCTCGTAACAACACCGTTCGGCGATCCCATCGGACTATATTCCGCTAGATAAGTGACCTAAACCCGACTCCGTGCTTGTGCATGATTTTTCTACAATAGTTTTATAAGTTTGAAATTTCCTTTGGTCGTTGAAGTTGTCATGTTTGGAAGGATCTCTCTTTTTGTGAGAAAGTGGTTCTTCCAATGTTGATTGTGCTCTCATTGTAAACCTTAGGGGTATGCCCTTTGTATATTTATTTATTATATATATGTATATTTATTTGTAGTTGTTTTCTTTCTATTTATACATTTACCAATTCTCGAAATATATATATATATATTGTCATTATATAGAATGATTGATTGTCTCGAGCATGGGAAACTAGCACCACAATTATCAATAACTTGGCGTATAAGATTCCAGTTTTCTGTTTTTATTTTCTATTTTCTGTTTTTTTACTAAACCATAGTTTTATTAGCGTCACCATATTTTAAAACAAAAGCTAAAAACTTACAATGAAAAAGAGGGGTTTTGAAAAATTTTGAAAACCCATACAGCGAACGTTTGCTCGAACTACATGCACCATACCAACTCCAGCATAATCATATCATATATAAACAACAGTGTAAATTACACAAACCTCTTCTGAGGTTTGCCTTAATTACACGGACCTCTCCTGAAATTTCAAAAATTACACAGACCTCCCTCGAGGTTTGTAATTTGGTAACCAAATGCCCCCTCCCCTAACGATCCATTAGTTTTTTTTACATTAGCCCCCTGAAAATTACAATTAGCCCCCCCCCCCCCCCCCCCCCCTAATATTATAAAATTGTCATATTGAAAACCCCCTTTCTCTTATATTTTTGTACTAATTATAAAATTCCTCCTCCCTTCTATGTTTTTGGGTTAATTTTTTAAGCAATAATTTATATCTACACAAAATACATATAAATAGGTCTAAAAATAATTTTTCCCCGAACAAACCTCTATCAAACCCCCCTGTATTAATTTTCTAGATCCGCCCTTGCTCCTATGCTTCAAAATGATATCCTTTAACCCACCTATGTGAGGCTAATTTTGGGCTTAAAGGATATCATTGCTCCCTTAAAGAGAGTTAACCCCAAAATTAACATCACAAAAGGGGTTAAGTGTTTATATTTTTAACCAATTTTAGAATTTTCGTCAGTTTTGAGTGAAATCATAACAGTTCCATTTTAGTCCACAATCACAGGGAGTTAAGTGTCCACTTTTGAAGCATAGGGGCATGGGCGGATCTAGAAAATTAATACAGGGGGGGCTTGACAGAGGTTTGTTCGGGGAAAAAAAAAATTGGACCTATTTATATGTTTTTTGTGTAGATATCAATTAATGCTAAAAAAAGTTAACCCAAAAACATAGGAGGGATGAGGGATTTTATAATTAGCACAAAAATATAAGAGAAATGGTGTTTAGTATGACAATTTTATAATATTAGGGGGAGGGGGGGGCCTAATTATAATTTTCAGGGGGGGCTAATGTAAATAAAACTAACTGACCGTTAGGGGAGGGGGCGTTTTGTTACCAAATTACAAACCTCGAGGAAGGTCCGTGTAATTTTTGAAACCTCAGGGGAGGTCCATGTAATTAAGGCAAAGCTCAGGGGAGGTTTGTGTAATTTACCCTTAACATAAATATAAATAACTGCATCTATATCTATATCTATATATAATATATAGTAATGTAGGTGCCACGTGGCACCGCTATGTAGTTGGGATGCCACATGACATTCATACACCATGTATATATATATATATAGGATTGTATATGTACATATATATAAAATATAATAATATTTAAAAAGTAAAAAATAAAAATAAAAATAAAAAAAATAAAAGAACAAAAAATAAACTTCGTAACCTCTTACAATTTTACAGTAACTTCTCTCACACTCACTGTAACCGTCTCTTTTCCAACATATATATTTTTTCTTTTTTTTTGAACTTTTTTTTTCATTATTATTTTAACAAACTTCCTGGGTAACATATATATATAAATTAAAAAAAAATTTGAATGATACTCGTGCATAGCACGGGCAAATGCTAGTATAATATATAGTAACTAAGCGATAACCCGTGCTATGCACGGGCTGTTACCAACCTAATAGTAATAAATAAATAAAGAGCTGAAACCACTATCAATCTAAGTCCTACAACTCCAGCTTTTTTAATATAAGAATCAACACTTTGTGTTACTGACCCATTTTATATCTGTGATACAAAACAAAAACAGAAAAAGTGAGAAAATGCCATATGACACAACAAAGAAAGTTTTTTTTTTGCCATATCTTTTATAAATAGAATGGGTAGATTGGTGAGCATATTGAAAGTAAAAGTCCATCAGAACAGCACTGGAACTGCATGTGAATATTCCAACAAATATATGTAAGGGATAGTTATTTAAGATAAAAGTAAACTATGCTAATAAAATTGAAAAACACCAATATAATAGCAATTTCATATTTTCTGTTTTTCAACTCAAAATAAAGATCACCATTGTTACTGTTACTTTTTCAAACAGTATTTGGACGTCAGATTGAGCCATAGTTTGTGTGTTTGTAAATTTTCTTTCATATACTTATTCATCCTTTGGAATGATGGTTGACATTTGATGACATGTGTAGTGGCAACATGGATTTGTAGAGACATTATACATGAGACAAAAGTGAGTACAAAAATATATAACCTGGGAAAAAGAGAATGGTAAAGAGAAAGAAAAAGGGGGAACATAGCGTAATAGACAATATATTACATGCTAAAAAGAAAATTTTATAAATGTGTACTTATATTCGTTAAAATGTACAAAAAGGAAGAAAAAAAAGAACAAAAAAATCTCACTTTCTGGGCAAGATATTTACATTAGAAGGGCTTTCCAGAACATCTTTTTATGAGCCTTTCTCCCCCTTCACCTACAATTAAAAAAAAAAAAAAATACAATAGCTGTTAATTGCACATGAACATATATTTACATATATACATATACACACTATTGAACAAATAAAAGAAAGAAAATGAACGTTGTGCTTCATGTATAATGACGAAAACTACCATCTGAATATCTGATTCAAAGGCTTATATTGGGAAATGGTTGGGAATCTGTAAAGGTTTTTACAAATTATAATTATCCCATTAAATAGTGATCTTTTATCACACATAAAGAGAGAGAGAATGACCATAGAAAGAGGAAGAGACAAAGCCAGCTCATGGACCGAAGAGAGAGAAGCCTTTTGCCTTGTTCTTTGGTTGAAGAGAGTTATTAATCAGTTCTCACTTCTTTGTGTTGATGGATATTAACACATGTTTTCTGGAGATAGTTAATTACTATTATTATTTTTTTTTTTGCTAAAGTGAGTTAATTATTGAGTGACTCATTATTTGCCTATTAGTAGCTTCTCATGGCTTTTTATATATACATATATATATATATATATATATAATTCTATTTAACTTCTCTATGTCTCTCTTGTGCCACATGGCATTAAAAAGGAAAAGAAAGAAAATTAGAGAGAGAAATATGAGGTGCCACATAGGAAATTTAGATGAAGGAAAGGGGTGCCACTTGGCATAGCTTAGAGAAGGTTTTTGGTCTTGTCTTTTATATATATATAATAGATAATAGATAATAGATAATAGATGTAGGTGCCACGTGGCACCCCCTATATAATTGGATGCCACATGGCATTCCTACACCATTGTATATAGAGATATAAGACTATATATGTATATATATTTAAAATATAATAATATTCAAAAAGTAAAAAAATAAAAATAAAAAAATAAAAAACAACCCCACTCAATGTAATTACCTCTCTTTCACGAGATATATATATATATATATATTTGTGTGTGTGTGTGTGGAAGAGAGGTATATATATATATATATATATATTTGTGTGTGTGTGTGTGGAAGAGAGGTAGTTCCAGTGAATGAGGGTTTTTTTTTTTTAACAAACTTTGTGAGTAATATTTATGTACATATATATATATTTTTAAAAAATAAAAAAATAAATAAATTGAACGATACACATGCATAACACGGGCAAATGCTAGCATATATATATATATGTGTGTGTGTGTGTGTGTGTGTGTGTGATATATACACACATGCATACATATCTATTGGTATACAAACATCCTATATACTCAAAGAGTAATACTACGCTTCCCAACTTTCTTTTTTCCCAAAAAGTATTTCCCAACACGTGGCAATAAGACCCTCTTCATTAATGGTAAGACCACTTCAACATCAACAAATCAAAATCAACTAGGCCCACTCCCACGTGTTGGGAAACAATTTTGGGGAAATTTTTTTTTTGAGAATAATCAAATATATGAGTGAATGGAATGTATAATGAAGGGATATCAAGGTTCTTTGAAATATCAATTATCTATGGCCTGTTTTGGACGACTTTGAATATGAAAGTTGTATTTATACCTTTTAAATTGAATTTTAGCTTAAAGCATGACAATCTCAAATGGTTCCATTTCAGAAAATATGCTCATTGAAATAAATTGTTGCAAAAAATCATTAATTTCTGTTACCAAAAGGAAAAATCGAAATGACCATACAAGAAAAAATATGGTTAAGCCTCCATTTGCGATTGACAGGATTACTTTTAAGATATTGTATAAAATTATGAGTTACTACTAAAATTCAAATGACAGCTACTAGTATTTTATTTTTCCCTTACTTTAAAAATTAGAAATTAAAACCTTCTCAAAAATATACTAGAATCAAGAAAAACAAAATATGGCACGTTAATTAAAACCAATTACCTATTATTTAGTTCACTTTTGAGATCAATATTATTGAACCAAGCACGTTTCTTGAGCATGTTTTCACAAAAAAAGGACTTTCAAAACTCAAAAAACTACAAACAGAAAGTGACACCATACGAGCCCTGAACATGCTTAACACTGCATTTAACCAGGTACCATCACACATGCAAAAGTCGCATTGCGTAAGTCCACAAACAAACTAGGACGTTAAGTAAATATATTCGCACTAGGATTGATACTAAAAATGAAGAACTCTGTTAGGTGTTAAAAACGTTATAAGCAACTTCACTTAGTACATAAAAAATGCCCATATAAAGCTACAAGGCCCATGCAAGTGTTTTAGTAAGCACACATTAGGTAAATTCCTACTGGGGTGTTGCTCAGAGTACCAATTGATTTTGACTTGCAGTTAGCACAACTGTATCTAGAGATGCTACTTGTACCCGCGGGTTACTATTTACTTAAACCACATTTTAAGTTAGCATTGCAAAGCACCCAGGAATGGGCCACGGAGATGGAAGGCGTCTGCTGAAAGGACGTTAGAGAAAAGAACAGATCACAGAGAGCATAGACGATTTCCTATATGTATTGAAACACAGGTAATAATATACACATTGTCGACACTCGGGCAGCCCTTGAGCCGATCCTCTATTCCCTATATGCTTCTTCCAGGAGTTACGAAACTCACTGCCGAGGTACTGGTGGTGTTGGAGGTTGATGGTGGCTTTGTCCATAGACTCCGATACCCGGAGGATGATAATACCCTCCATTGGCAGGCTGTTGCTGAGCTTGCTGCTGCTGTTGCGGGTTTGGTGGGCCCGGCCTTGCTAATCCCATGGCGATATGAGAAGGCAGAGGAGGAGGAGGTGGCAGACTACTTGCGCCATATCCATAAGGCATGACACCCACCATAAGACCAGCAGATTGAACAAATTGATTCGTAGCTGAGGAGTTTGCCGGAGGCATCGGTGCAGGCAGTGGTGGGGGTGGTGGTGGGAATGGAGTTTGTGAAATAGGTCGCATACTTGTAGGGGGTGGAGCGAGGGGCAAATTGGACATTTGTTGCTGCAGAGAGGCAAAATAGGATGAATTACCCGTTTCAGAATTTTTAACATCAGAAGCAGCAAGGGCAGGTTTTTCGAGTCTGGGCCTTTTTTCAGAAGAAAACATGGTGGTGGGAAAACCAGGTGGGTTTAAACCGCCGCTCATGGAAGCAGCCTCTTCTGCAACAAGTGATGACAGAATAGAAGTGAGCATTTGAGCAGAGGATGTTGAAGCCGCAAGCTTGGCAGCAACTGCAGCTGCTGCTGCCTTTTTGCTCTCTTCTTCAGTGGGTTTCAAACTAGCAAACGATAATATGGGTTGGGAAAGTAGCGGTGGGGGAGGGGTGCTGTTTGGCTCAACGATCCTCGTGGCATCCATCAGTGTGTTACTTGTGTTGGTGTGAAGCCCACTTATGGCGGGTGATGTGAGCTTCTGCCTCATATTGCCCACTTGCTCTATTTGACCTCGAGCTACCTTCACAGTAATTGACAGTTTCAGGTGTTAAATCGCAAGAATTTAATAAAGCAGGCTGATAATTTATACAAATCATGCCCTTGCTGTATCTAACAAGGCAGCGTCATGTTAATATGTACACACATAAATATATATATATATATATATATGGAGATGTATATATGGAGATGTATTACATCTTTTTTCTGAACAAAAATCGATAATCATTTGAATATTTTTAGACTACTTACACAACTCCTGTTCAATATTACTTGTAGAGCCATGCCACTAATTGCAGGATAAAAGAGAACAAAGGTAAACATAGTGATCTAAATTTTTAGAATTTGCTCTCATTGCCCACTTTCTCAACTTTCAACCACTACCTTCTGTCTCTTTATCTCTCCCTCATTCCTTCATCCCATCACCTATGAGACTGTTAAGAGTTACGATGGCGGGCATGACCTGTGAACCACTTCTAATCGACATCATGAAATCCAAATTGTCGATAAGATCTAAGATGATATTATAGATCTGCATGCAGAATTTCACAGCTAAGAAGCCATAGACAGAGATGCAGAATACCTCAAATTCCAACATTTTCGTAGCTGCGAGATTGTACACAGCATTATACGTCTTGCAAACACCGAAATTTTCTATTCTAACAAACTGAAAACTTCGGTGTCTTAAACTCCATTTCCTCTTTACTATTACCCAACTTTCCAACGTGAAAAGAAAGTGTAATTTCTTGCTGGGACTATACTGTCAAGTATATGATGTATTCTTTTAGAACAAAAGGAAAATATACTTCTAAACGCGTCTAACATATGTTGTAAGCCTGAGTGAAGTTGATATATAGATCCAGATTTCCCATAATCAATATTGACAACTTGGAATTTGAAGCTGAACAAATATGATACGCATAGTAGATTTGTAACCTTATTATGTAACCCAATTCTGCTAAATAAAAATTGTCTACTGCCTGGTTCATGATTGCTGCCAATAATGATGTGTTCCGTGAATAAAAAGAACAATAAAAGGAGAATGTGTGAGAAAGCACACTTTCACATGTACATTTCATATGCACGAAAGCATGCAGAACATCTTGAGTGGGGTCCATCACCTAGCAAATGTCACAGAAAAAACCATCGGCCATTTCATTTGAAGCCAGACATTAATGCATAAAGCCCTACAAGTACATCTCGTTAAATTCCAACCACCACCACCACAAGGGAAAGGTCTATATAGTAAATGATATATATATTTGCTAAAAATATAGTAAACTATACGGTTAGTCCACACTCTTGATTAAAAGAAATGTGCTCAGAATTGTCGTCTTGATTGATACTCTACATACAAAACTTTTACAAAATATTACGTTGGGCACAATAGTCTCAAGGGCTTTTTCAGCTGCCTCGTATAATCTGTAAAAGCCTTGCACTTCTCCGTCAAACGACTAAGCAGGAATTCTGGAATTTTACATGGAGAACATTTTGGACCGCATCTATCAAGTTGGTAGAATGAAATTCAACTCACCTTTATTTTCTACTCGTATGCTGGTGCCAGAGTTTGGTTAATTGATTAGGTTTTAGGAGTATTTTGGTAATTTTTCGATTTGCTTGCCATGAGCATCTCTTCAATAAGAGTTGAGGTTATTACAATCAGAACGATTCTTCTTGTCCTCCTCTTCACTATACTTATATTACTATTCACAGCGGCACAGCCGTATTCCAGCCCCCAAAAACCTACCATACCAAGCTTAAATGCATAACTATACCGTTCGATCCTTAACATTGTACGGGAAAAAATACAATCCTTTCTGGCTACACCTCGAACCAAATTTTTGAAAATCATGAAACTGCCATTATAGAACTCATGCCAATTCCATCCCATTTATGCTTTATAGTGTTTTTTCAACTGCGTATGAGACCTTCAAGCAGAAAAGGTTTTATAACCAAAACCCACCACAAAACCATCCACACACAGCTTCACTAAAGCTTGATCCCCAATGTGGTCAATTCCTTGATTGCCACTATTCATATTCACTCGTGAGAGCTATTAGAGCTCTAAACTTCTAGAAACAAAGGATTCAGATTCTCGATAGTATTGCTTGAGTTTCGCCACGGTTATAACTTGAAGTCACGAGTCTCACAAGGACCAAAATAATTACTCCAAAATTAACAGCAGGAAGCCAGGAAATGTAGTAGAAACGAAAATTAAAAGAATAAAGATGGGAATCTTAATTTCACAAGGTTTAAGGTTGAAACATTTCAACTTGACAGTGTCACCTATTCGCCTGAACTTATATTGAACAGGTAACATTTCTCCGTTTGGTAGTGTGTTTTGCTTTGACACAATGAACATAACACAAAATGTTGCATATATGTTTCTAGTTGAAGGAGAAATTCAAAAATTGAACGCTTCAATGAAGAAAAAAAACAAAGAGATTGATTTTTTAGCAGGAAAAGAATCAAGGCTTATAGAAACGTAAACGTTTTTAAAAAGCAGTCATAGTATGGAGATAATTGAGTAAATTGATAGTTAAAAAACTTACAACATCAAACACAAGACACAAGAATAAGAAACTTAGAATATGTATGCATAAATAATAGGGCTAATTACACTTTATCCCCCTGTGGTTTGGCTCGATGTCACTTTACCCCCCCTGTGGTTTAAAATTGACCACTTAACCCCCATGTGCTTTCGGGTAAAGTGTCACCTCTAAATTAGTGTTAAGTTGACACTTTACCCCGAAAGCATGGGGGGGGGGGGGGGGGGATCAAGCCAAACCATAGGGGGGTAAAGTGCTTTCGGGGGGGTTAAAGTGTCATCAGGCCAAACCATAGGGAGGTAAAGTGTCATCAGACCAAACCACAGGGGGGTAAAGTAGTCACTAATTTTAGCGGTGACACTTTATCCGAAAGCACAGCGGGGTTAAGTGGTTAATTTTAAACCACAGGGGGGTAAAGTGACATCGAGCCAAAGCATAGGGTGGTAAAGTGTAATTAATCCTAAATAATACAAGTAAATTCTTTACTAAAATCAGAAGAGATATGAAACAAATAGAAAAGCACCAAAAAAAAAAAGGAAGAAGAAAGAATCAAAGAACCACAACCTCTCAAAAGAAGCAATATGCCTGCAAGCACCTAATTCAAAGTTCACCAACTCCAAATAGGTTATAACAATCCCATCTATGAACACTAAGAACCATAAATTTATAGTGCACCTATTTCCAAAAGCCCCTCACAAGCTTGTGAACGAGGGGACTACTAATGCAGCAATAGCAATACTTGTGTTATACTTGCGTAATACATGTATGAACAGATACATGAAGGGGCAAAAAGGAGTAGAAAAAGAAGATGTCTTCCACAAACCATACAGAATTGAAACTGAACAAAATATACTGGTTTGTTTATACCAAATTGTATAGTACATGTAGAATAGATTCTATATTTTACCTAGAAAAGGCGCCAAAAAATTCTTGTCTTCACTCACCTAATTAGTTTAATTTCAAGAATATTAATTTACGCAGGAAATATACATCTCAACAAAAGCTATAATCTTGGACTATCTAAATATTATACAAAGAAACAGGACACCTAGAAGTACTACTCCCTTAAGACCAAAATAAGAAAATTGAAAGATAGATAACAAGACTATATCCTCACAACTATAGTACTGTGAACAGTAGGAAGTAGGGCAGATGGAGAATTGCATGATAGTACCAAAACAGTAACAAGTATTCCAACATTTTAATCTAAATCTAATAAAAAGATCCCAAAAATTGGAACCAAAGTTTAGATAATCAAACAAGTACAAACACATTTTTTATGTCCATAAAAGCATTTTGGGTAAATTACACCCACCTTCCCCTGAGGTAGAGCCTAAATGCATGGATCGCCCTAGTATAATCGGAAACTACACCGATCTCCGTTGACAGAAATTGCCGGTAGAGATAATCATATTTTTATTTTTATAATAAGTGTTGATTGCTGATTGTAATTTGTAAAGCTTGGAATAATGGTACCGTACAACATTTTGGGTTGGGCAAAACAGGAAAGTTAGAAGAAAAGTGTTGGATTATAATTGGGCCAATATATACAGATAATATCGTCTCTTTTTTTCAAATTTAGGTGGGTTGGATTACAATAGAGTCAGCATATTACATATATAATGTTTATTTTGAGCCAAGAGTGTTTGGGGAGTAAAATTTGAATTTTTAAACATTAGGTATATAACTCAAAAAATTTCAAAAACCTTGTCCTCTCCCCGGGGGGTAGAGGGCCCTAGCAGATGCAAGAAATTTAACATTTCACCCTTACCATATTTATTCTAAAATTCATTTTTTTTTTCCAACCCCCCTCCCAAACAATGTCATTTTTGGCTAGAAAATTTTGGCTACCAAACCACCCCTCCCTAGACACATACTCGATATGTATGCCTTTCTCTGGACACGTGTATTTACATACACACAAACATAATTAAAACACGACTTTCTCCCTGCCACACCACCTAATAGAATTAAAAGAACATAGAGACAATGACCCACAACACACCTTCTATCCCCACCCCCGACTACTATAGCCACTACAACCCATTGAAATCCTAGAAGTGCCAAATTGTCAAATCAAAACCATAGAAACACCATATCTGTTTCCTTCTCCTCAAATCAAGACCTAGGAGTAATCCACAACCCTTCCCTCTGTTTTCTCACTCGGTCTCATATGGATACATATATACATACATATTCATATACTAATTTTGCTATTCCTGCTCTCTATATCTTAGATAATTCCAATACACGTGCATCCATAGTTATGCACATAGATATACATATATTTTTTAGCTTTCCAAAGAAGAGAAAACCTGAAATGTCGACCAAAATGGGGAGCTCTCTTTCTTCGTTCTTCTCCACTTCAAATGCAGAAGTTAAGCAATTTGACAGATAACTAGAGATGAGTATCCACACACACACACACATATATATACACATATGTATACATTCCTACTTGTACATTTGCGTATGAAATGAATTCTACTGTTGTACTTTATGTTACATCCGTAGTACTTTATAGTACATCCGTACACATATATGTATACATTCCTACTTGTACATTTGTGTATGAAATGAATTCTACTAATGTAGTACTTTATGTTACATCCGTAGTACTTTAGAGTGTACTACTTTATGCTTTGTTAGTAGTTCTATTTGATGTTTTCCTTTTGGGTTGGTATTTTGTGTTGGCCACAACAATGTATGGTTAGTGTACCTTAGTAGAGTATATAAAGGTGCTATTTTCTGCCTAAGAAACAGTTTTGATATTACTTGGAGAAGAATAAATATAATAGAGCATTGTTTAATATTCAGTTTTAATCCCTACAGGCCTCTTCTGTGTCTGTAACTCTTGCATGGAAACTACAGTATCATTCGTCATCCACAGAAACTGTGCACTTTTGCCAAGCACCATCAAATATCGAGATCATTATCACCATCTCTACGTCTCTTATTCTCTTCCAACCGAATATTCCCGATTCCGTAGCCATTGCAAAATGTGCTCCAAGTGGCTCAACCCCAAGTACTGGATTTATTATTGTGGTGGATGCAGATAATTTATCCACGTCCATTGCGCCACATTAGGTACAAAGACATCAAAGGAGGGGGAGAAGACATCAATAACAGAGCTCTGTAATTCTTCTTCTAATTTCAACACTTGTTCTTCAATATTTCTTTGGTTCTTGAGCATTGCATGGCATCATTTGGTAGCAGAGATTTGAGTTGAGCCTATATTAAAAGGATTATAGCTTGAATCTCAACCAAACAAGGCCTTGGAGGTCACACTTGCAACCAAAATCTTCAACCGACAAGGGCTGGAAGTCGCGATTGGCTTTTCTGAACTGAATTGCAACTGGAAACTTCGTAAAATCTTAACCGAATTGAACCAGACTCTACACAAAACAAGGTTGTTAACTCGCGTATGCACTACTCGAACCGAATGGCGTTGCGACACTGTTCAACTATTGAAGACCTAGCTTGCAACCACCAAGCGAAGTAATTGACATCGCGACCAGTCCAAGAAGGTCTTGGGTCTGTCCAGTTTGGTTAGTCAGTGGTAAATTGACTTCTGGTGGCTTCGGGAGACTTCTGATGGTGAACGTCTTGCGAATCTGCAACTTCGAATCTGCTACAGCATACATTGGTGGCTGAGTTGAATTTTCAGCAAATTGTCAGTTTGAGGTCGATTAGTTCATTATTTGGTTTGTGTTGGTGTGATTTGGCTTATTAAAGGTTGTGATTTGAATTAGACTCTTTCTGAGTGAGGTTTACTATTGTTTGGTTTGGGATTGACTTGTGATTTGCAATTCAACTCAATTTTCCAAACTTTAGTGTCAATTTGCTTGTGAGCTGCTATGGCTAAAAGAGGAAAAGGTAGAAGGGGTTGTGTGCAGGAGATGCAATGAGTTTCGGGGATAGGGCTGATTTGCCACATCCGATGGGACCTAACGGGACAAATTCATATTCTTAGGAATGACGTAGATCATTTACCAAGGCAAGTTGCCGCTCGAACGGAAATGGTGCAACGACCATGTAAAAGTAAACACTTTGTATATTGAATGAATAAAAAAGAGAATACAAGGGCCCATTTATATACTTAGCTAACCAAACCACACTTTACATTTTTCCGATGTGGGACAACACATACACATAATAAAACACCTAATACAAAACTACCCTTTTAACACTCCCCCTCAAGCTGGAGCATACATATCATATGCACCCAGCTTGTCACAAATATGTTTAACTCAGGTTCCAACTAATGCCTTTGTAAATAAATCCACTAGCTGGTCTGCAGATGTCACATGCACCGTATAAATTACTTTCTCCAGAAGTTTTTCTCGAACAAAGTGACAATCAACCTCGATTTGTTTTGTCCTCTTGTGAAAAACAGGATTAGAGGCAATATGAACAACCGCTTGATTGTCACACAGCAAATTCATAGGATTAGACTGACGAAAACCAAAATCTTCTAGTAAGTGCTTCATCCTCACTAACTCACACGTAGTATGTGACATAGCCCTATATTCTCACTTAGCACTCGATCTTGCCACAATTGCCTGCTTCTTGCTTTTCCATGACATGAGATTACCTCCAACTAAAACACAATACCCTGTAGTGGATCTCCTATCACCAGGAGATCTAGCCCAGTCAGCATCACTATAACTCTCAACCCGTATATGACCACGATCCTTATATAATAAACCACGACAAGGAGCTTCCTTCAGATATTTCAGAATTCGTACCACTGCATCCCAATGTGTGGTTTGAGGAGAGCTCATGAATTGGCTGACGACACTCACAGCAAAAGCAATGTCAGGCCTAGTAATGGTGAGATAATTAAGTTTACCAACTAGAGGTCTGTACTGCTCAAGATCCTCCAATAACTCTCCTTGATCTAGTACAAGCCTTGTGCTGGGATCCATAGGAGAATCCACGGGTTTGGAACCTAACATTTCTGTTTCTGCTAGAAGATCAAGAACATACTTTCTCTGAGATAAGCAAATCCCCTCACTCGGTCTGGCTACTTCATTACCCAAGAAGTATCTAAGTTGCCCAAAATCCTTAGTTTGAAACTTATTCTGTAGTAACAACTTTAACTCCAGAACACCCTTGGAGTCATCACCAGTTATAACAATATTATCTACATAAACAATCAACAAGATTTTACCTGTTGATGTATGTCTATAGAAGACAGAATGTTCAACACCACATCTTTGGAGTCCAAATTTAGCAACTACTTCACTGAATCTACCAAACCAAGCACGGGGAGACTGCTTTAGACCATATAGAGACTTCCTCAATCTGCATACCACATTAGACTCCCCCCTGAGCAACAAGCCCAAGTGGTTGCTGCATATAAACTTCCTCCAACAGGGTGACATTGAGGAAGGCATTCTTGACATTCAACTGATGTAAAGGCCAGTGAAACGTGGCAGCAAGGGAGATGAAGAGGCGGACTGAGGCAATTTTGGCCGCGGGAGAGAAAGTGTTAGCATAGTCAAGGCCATAAACTTGTGTATAACCCTTGGCAACAAGACGAGCTTTCCGACGATCTAACGTGCCATCGGGATGAACCTTAATATTATAAACCCCACTGCAGCCCACCACAGATTTTCCCTCAGGAAGAGGAACTAAGTCCCAAGCACCAATATCCCATAAAAGCAAACATCTCATCCTCTATACCCTGTATCCACCCGGGATGGGAAAGAGACTCTGCAACAGTCTTAAGTATAGAAAAAGAAGACAGAGGCAACAAAGGAAGAAAAAATAGGAGACAAGTGATCATGAGAGAAAAAATTGGAAATAGAGTGAGAAGTACAAGAACGCTTACCCTTCCGAAGAGCAATTAGAAGGTCAGAATCTGATGGAGGCGGATCTGAAGATGCGGAATCGTAGCAGTGGAATCCAGAGTGATCTCAATGTTTTGAAGTCGGCGGGTGTAGGTCTGGAGATCAGGGCGGTCCAAACTAGACATGGGTGGTAACGAAATAGGTAGAGAGGTAGGGGACACTGGAGGAGCCGACAATGGCTGGGGAAGCATGAAGTCAGGGTCGGACATGGAGTGAGATTCTGAAAAGTATGGAGTTGACTCGAAGAAGGTAACATTGGCCGAGAAAAAGAAAAGACGCAAGACACGACTATAACAGCGGTACCCTTTTTGGGTGAGGGAGTACCCCAAGAACACACTTGATAGCACGCGGATCTAACTTATAAGTACCCGGTGAAAGTTGGAGGACAAAACAAACACAGCCAAAAACGCGGGGAGCAACGGTGAAGGAAGGTTCCGTAGGAAATAAAGTGGCATGAGGGGTGCACCCATCAGGAATGGAAGAGGGCATACGGTTAATTAAATGGCAAGCACTAAGGACTGCATCGCCCCAAAAGGTTTTAGGAACCCGCACTTCAAATAACAGTGTGCGGCTAACTTCCATCAAGTGATGATTTTTTCTTTCAGCAACACCATTTTGTTGAGGTGTGTGCACACATGAAGATTGGTGAAGCATACCAAAGTTTGCCATATAAGTGTTGAATGGATGGAAAAATACTTTTGTGCATTGTCACTACGCAGAATTTTAACAGGAACATTAAATTGAGTCTTAACTTCATTACAGAAGGTACAAAAAATGGAAATAACTCTAAACATTTTTCATTAAATAAACCCAAGTAGTTCTAGAAAAACCATCAACAAAACTAACAAAGTACTGATACCCCTTTGTAGAGGTTATACGGTGTGGGCCCCAAACATCTGAATGCACTAATTGGAAAGGACTAGACACACGTTTATCGGCCCGGGGAGCAAATTGAGCACGGTGATGCTTCCCCAACTGAACACTCTAAACAAGACAAATGACTCAAACTAGGAACTAGCAGCTTCAAAATAGCCAAGGAGGGATGACCAAGACGACAGTGAATCTAGTGAGGAGACACGGTAGCAGCAGGTTAGGCAGTGGGAGAGGTAGAAAGAGCATGCAGACCATCAAAGTAATAGAGACCATCAGATTCATGCCTAACGCCAATCGTCTTCCGAGTCTTCAAAACCTCAATAAGAACAAAATCAAGGAAAAAGGAGACGCAAGCTTTCGGATTTTTAGTCAATTAGGCAACAGATATCAAATTAAAAACGGGACCGAGGTATATAATGGACCGAGGATAAAGACAAGGATGAAGCCGGCTGGACAGTCCCTATTCCTTCAACCGGGATAGAGGAACCATCTGCTAATGTAACAGGGTGTAATGATGACGATTTTTCAAGAGAGGAACAATAGGCGTTTAGGACATCCATCTTTTCATTTATTAAAGCATTTGTTTCCTTCCTTAGTCTTAAATAAAAATGTTTCTGATTTTCTTTGTGAGACATGTGAACTTGGGAAACATCATACAGCCTCGTTTGCTCCCAATAGTAATAAAAGTTTAGTTCTGTTTGCTTTAGTTCATTCTGATGTGTGGGGTCCTTCTCGTGTTATATCTTTGAAAGGTCATAGATGGTTTGTCATTTTTGTGGATGATTACTCTAGTACAACTTGGCTTTATATGATGAAAGAAAAAAGGGAAGTTTTTTCTATTTTTAAAGCATTTCATAAAATGGTGTGTACACAATTTGGAACGACTTTAAAGAATCTCAGGTCTGACCAAGGGGGTGAGTACAAAGACTCGGGTTTGGCTGATTATTTCTATTCTCATGGGATAATCCATCAAACATCTTGCACCGACACCCTCAACAAAAT
Organism: Hydrangea macrophylla; assembly: GCA_033977485.1. Taxonomy (NCBI): domain Eukaryota; kingdom Viridiplantae; phylum Streptophyta; class Magnoliopsida; order Cornales; family Hydrangeaceae; genus Hydrangea; species Hydrangea macrophylla. Next base: position 51,997,015 of record CM066991.1, on the reverse strand, counting down.
AGGGTGGCGGATGGCAAGAATCGTTACTTACTTGATATTGCTTGCTCCTTAATTTTTTTGGTTAATGCACCTAAATCATACTGGGGTGAAGCTGTAATAACTGCGGCCTATCTCATTAATCGCCTCCCTAGTCGTGTTCTAAGCAAAAGGGCACCCGTTGAAGTCCTTTCCGATATATCTCCTCTATTCTCTATTACTCCTCGTGTCTTTGGCTGTGTCTGTTTTGTCCACAATCATTCTCCGTCTCGGGGGAAACTAGACCCCCGGTCTATCAAATGTGTATTTGTGGGTTACTCTCCTACCCAGAAAGGTTACCGATGCTATCATCCTCCCTCGCGGAAATGGTTTGTCTCCATGGATGTTACCTTCCATGAGTCTCAATCTTACTTTCAGTCTCAATCAGAGTCATCACTTCAGGGGGAGTCTTGGCGTGAGGAAGAAATGACTCTCCCTGTCCCGGTTATGGAAAGGAGAGGAAGTGATGAGGGAGAAAATGTGGGAATACATGAAGTTGAAAATGAGAGGAGAGAAAGTAATGTGGGAGAGGATGAAGTAGAAAATGAGTGGAAAAATGAAGAAACCACTAAAAAAAGGGAAGGAGTTGATGGTGTATTCCAAAGGGACATGGAGTAAATCCAGACATAAAGAAACCACTCATTCTACTCTTCCATTGACATCTGCTTCTCGTGTTGAGGACCAAGGTAATTCTGATCCTATTCTTGATATTTCTAATAAGTCTTATTCACCTGTACCTGTTGAGTTTGATTATGATCTTGATGTCCCTATTGCAGTACGTAAGGTGTTAGGACTTTACCCAACACCCTATCTCTAATTTTGTGTCTTATTCCCACTTGTCTCCGTCTTATAAAGTTTTTCTTTCAAAAATTGCTTTTGTGTCTATTCCTAACAATGCCCAGGATGCTCTTGCTGATCCCAAATGGAAATTGGCAATGATCGAAGAGATGAAAGTTATTCGTAAGAATGGTACTTGGGAATTGATGAGTTTACCTATGGGCAAAAGGACCGTGGGATGCAAGTGGGTGTACGCAGTGAAGCATAGAGCAGATGGTTCTATTGAGAGGTACAAAGCCAGACTTGTTGCTAAAGGTTTAATTCAGACATATGGGATTGATTATCAGGAGACCTTCGCTCCTGTTGCCAAGAGGAATTCCGTAAGGATCCTACTGTCATTGGCAGCCAACTTTGGATGGCCTCTTCACCAGTTTGATGTGAAGAATGTTTTTCTTCACGGTGATCTTGATGAAGAAGTGTACATGGATATCCCTCCTGGTTTTGAGGACACTAAGACAGAAGGGAAGGTGTGCCGACTCAGAAAGTCGTTATATGGCCTGAAGCAATCTCCACAGGCATGGTTTGAAAGATTTACACAGGCAATGCTAAGGTATGGCTTTAAACAGAGTCAAGCGGATCACACATTATTCATCAAACATTCATCACAAGGTAAGACCACTGCCTTGATTGTGTATATTGATGATATCGTTCTAACTGGAGATGATCTGGAAGAGATGAAAAAGTTAAAAGTTTTTTTGTCTAGTGAGTTTGAAATAAAAGATCTAGGAGCCTTGAAGTATTTTTTGGGAATTGAGGTTTTATCAATTCCCAAAAAATACTTCAAGGCTCCCAGACATGGAATTTTTATCTCTCAAAGGAAGTATGTACTGGATTTGTTGGAGGAGACTGGAATGCTTGGAAGCCGAGCATGTAACACTCTAATGGATTCGAATAAAAAACTAAGTGATGATAGTAGTGGAGCAGAAGCAGATAAAGGGAGATATCAAAAACTTGTGGGAAGACTCATCTATCTTTCTCACACCCGTCCAGACACTGCGTTTGCAGTCAGTGTTGTAAGTCAGTTCATGTATGCTCCCCATGAGACTCATATGGATGCTGTCTTCAGAATTCTGAGATACTTGAAGTCAGCTCCGGGTAAGGGTCTTTTTTTGGCTAGGCATGACCGTCTTAGAGTGGAGGCATATACTGATGCTGATTGTGACTGACAGAAGATCGACATCAGGCTACTGTGCTTTTGTGGGTGGCAACCTTGTCACTTGGAGGAGTAAGAAGCAGAATGTGGTAGCTAGGTCTAGTGCAGAAGCTGAGTTCAGAGATATGGCGCAAGGAGTGTGTGAACTATTGTGGATTAAGCTACTTTTAACAGACTTGAGACTTGATCACCGTGAACCTATGAGGCTATATTGTGATAACAAGTCTGCAATTAGCATCGCCCACAATCCAGTGCAGCATGATCGGACTAAACATGTGGAGATTGACAGACACTTTATCAAGGAGAAGATTAATAATGGTGTGATTTGTACTCCATTTGTGAAGACAGGGGATCAGCTTGCAGACATTCTCACGAAGGGGGTTGGAAGTAGACAGTTTCATTTTGCTCTTAGCAAGCTGGGTTTGAGATATATATTTGTACCCGCTTGAGGGGGAGTGTTAGAACTTATTATTTAGTTTACTGCGTTATTGTAATTTTTCATTTTTCCCTATAAGGGTATTTGTGTAATTGTCTTTCTAGACTAATATATAAAATTCTGGAGGCTCATCAGTCTCCTAAGTTCTTCCATTATTATTTTCTACAATCCATTGCCGTCTTGGTCATCCTTCCTTGGTCAATATGAAGCTACTAGTACCTAGTTTAAGTCATTTATCTACTTTAGAGTGTGAGTCCTGTCAATTAGGAAGCATCACCGTGTCCAATTGATCCCCGAGTTAGTAAACGTGTGTTTAATCCATTTCAATTAGTATATTTAGATGTTTTGGTCCACACCGTATCACTTCTGTTAAGGGGTATCGGTATTTTGTTAGTTTTGTTGATGATTTTTCTCGAACTTGCATGGCTTTATTTAATAAAAAAATCATTTTGAGTTATTTTCTATATTTTGTACATTCTGTAATAAAATTAAAACTCAGTTTAATGTTCCTATTCAAATTCTTCGTAGTGACAATACACAAGAATATTTTTCCATCCTTTCACCACGTATATGGCACAACATGGCATGCTTCATCAATCCTCGTGTGCTCATACCCCTCAGCAAAATGGTGTTGCAGAAAGAAAAAACTATCACTTATTAGAAGTCACCCATACATTGTTATTTGAGATGAGGGTCCCCAAGAGTTTCTGGGGAGATGCAGTTCTTATTGCTTGCCATTGGATTAATCGTATGCAGTCTTCATCCTTGATGGGTGCACACCCCATGCCACCTTGTTTCCCACTACCCCACCTTTCCCTGTTGCTACACGTGTGTTCAGGTGTGTCTGTTTTGTGCATCAACTTACTCTGGGTACCGATAAGTTGGATCCTCATGCTATCAAGCGTATTTTCTTGGGGCACTCCAGAACAAAGAAAGGGTATCTTTGTTATAGTCCTTCCTTGCGTCGCTTCTTTGTCTCTACTGCCTTCTTTGAATCCACTACATATTACGATGCATCTCACTCTATTACTGATCTTGACTTTATGTTCCCCTTCCCCTCCCCCTTCCACTCTCCCTACCTACCTCCCAAAGCTAGATTGGACAGTCCTGACATCCAAACATACACCCGCCATCATCAGATTGTTGGGACTATTCAGGATACAACTACTACGCATGTGGCCTCCGTGCCTTCAGATCCACCTCCGTCAGACTCAGACCTTCCAATTGCTCTCCGGGGTAAGCATACTTGTACTTCTCATCGTATTTCAAATTTTGTCTCCTATGATCATTTGTCTCCTGCTTTCTCTTCGTTTGTTGCCTCTTTATCTACTCTCTCTCTCCCTAAGTCAACTGCAAAGGCTCTTTCCCATTCAGGATAGAACAAGCTATGGAGGATGAGATGCTTGCCTTGAGAGAAACTGGTACTTGGGAGTTAGTACTTCTTCCATCTAGGAAGTCGGTAGTTGGGTGTCGTTGGGTTTTTATTGTTAAAATGCATCCTGACGGCACACTTGATCGGTTGAAAGCACATCTTGTTGCCAAGGGCTATACCCAGGTTTATGGTCTTGATTACTCCGAGACATTCTCTTCAATTGCCCAAATTGTTTCTGTTTGTCTCTTTATCTCCTGTGCTGCTACTAATCATTAACCGTTACATCAGTTGGATGTCAAAAATGCCTTTCTGAGAGTCTAGTATGGTTTGTCGGTTGAAGAAGTCCCTATATGGCCTAAAACAGTCCCCTCGTGCTTGGTTTGGAAGATTTAGTGAAGTAGTTGCTGAATTTGGTCTCCAGCGGTGTGCTGTTGATCACTCTCTCTTTTATAAGCACTCTTCAGTGGGTAAAATCCTACTTCTTTTTTATGTTGATGATATTGTTATAACTGGAGATGATTCCAAGGGAATTCAGGAGTCAAAGTCCTTGCAAAAGTAGTTCCAAACTAAAGACTTGGGACAACTTAGATACTTTCTGGGCATTGAAGGGATTTGCCTCTCTCAAAGAAAGTATGTTCTTGATCTCCTCTCTGAAATAGGCATGTTAGGGTCCAAGCCCTTGGATTTTCCTATGGATCCTAATACTAAGTTGTTACCAGATCAGGGAGAGCTCATTGATGACCCAGGACAGTACAAACGTCTTATAGGGAAGCTTAATGACCTAACAGTAACTAGAACCTATATTGCATTCGATGTGAGTGTGATTAGCCAGTTTATGGATTGTCCTCGAACAACCCATTGGGAAGAAGTGATACACATTTTGAGATATCTCAAAGGTGCTCCAGGACGTGGTTTGTTATACAAAGACCATGGTCACATATGAGTTGAAGTTTATACTGATGCAGATTGGGCAAGTTCTCCTGGTGATAGGAGGTCCACTACTGCCTATTGTGTTATAGTTAGAGGCAACCTTATGTCATGGAAAAGCAAGAAACAAATTGTGGTGGCGCGGTCTAGCGCAAAATCATAGTACAGAGCCATGGCCCACACTACTTGTGAGCTAGTATAGATGAAGCATTTATTAGAGGAACTTTGCTCAGACTACTCCAATGAGTTTACTTTGTGATAATCAAGCTGCAGTTCATATCGCCTCTAATCCCATGTTTCATGAAAGAACAAAGCACATTGAAGTCGATTGTCGAGAGAAACTTTTGCAAAATGTTATTCATACAATGCATGTGAAGTCTACATATCAGTTAGTCGACTTATTTACTAAAGCATTAGGAGGGATTTGAGTGAAATATATTTGCAACAAGCTTGGTGCATATGACATGTATGCTCCTGCTTGAGGGGGAGTGTTAAAGGGTAGCCTTGTAATAATGTGTATTATTGTCCATGTGTTGTCCCACATCGCTTGGCTAGAATATTAGTCTAGGAGTTGTAAGCCTATATATAGGCCCTTGTATTCCGCTTTTCAATTCATTCAATATATTGTGTCTTCAAATATTTACACCCTCACTAAAAATCAAGAATCGTGAAAATACATTAGTGCCCTTTGGTTGCACCTTCCATAACTGCTCAACCACATTGAAGAGAGACACTTCCAATTACCCAGAGATACAAACCTCTCGATCTCCCTCCCTCTCTCCACCATAGATACAGCTCGCATACATAGAGAGAGGGTCATTGATTGGTTCGCACACACTCAAGTAATTAGCCTAAACGCGAACCAATCAATGATCCTCTTTCTAATTTCTATATAGGTGAAATATATCTATGGTGGAGAGAGGGAGGTAGATCGAGAGGTTTGTATCTATGGGGAATTGGAAGTGTGGTTAGGCAGTTAGGGTAGGTGCATCGATTGTGCGAATTTGCACGATCTTGATTCTTTAGCGAAGGACAAATTGGTACTTTTCAACCTTTCCGCCACCACAGTTAGGAATCCGTCACTTAAAAGGGAGGTTCGTATATTTTTTTAAAATGTGAGGAAGGTCCGTGTATGTAAGGCAAACCTTAGGGGAGGTTCGTGTAATTTACCCTCACTAACGTAAATATTATTAAAGGACTGTTAGAATAGGGGGGAATATGTTACCAACTACAAACCTCAAGGGAGGTCTGTGTAATTTTTCCAAACGTGAGGGAGGTTTGTGTATTTAAGTCAAACCTTAGGGGAGGTTTGTGAAGTTTACCCTATTACTTAATGCAGGTCACTCTCCCACATTTGTTTCTAACTCAAAAGTATGTTTCTTTAAGCTTTCAAATTGTGGAAGCAATCATCGACCTTCATTTTGTGATAGTGATTGGATACAAATGTGATTAAACCTGCAATACAAGTTCTTTACATCGTCCTCCAACACTACATTGCTACAAACCCGCATCCAACACCAAAATATAACTCGTTCCTAAACCAACCTAATTTGGAAATATTTTCTTTCAAGCAAAAAAAAAAAAAAAAAGCTGATCCTCATTGTTCAAACTTTTCTACAATGAGTCACAGAATGAGAACAGTATTGCTCATAAACTTACACACTAAATCATCCAAGTCACAATTGGTAGTTCTTTGGATTCTTAACCTGTTCAACTCGGTTAGCGAGTTAACCTCTGAAACCATTTACTGACAGGAACGGCTTATTTACACATTAGGAGTGACGACGTAATAGTAACCCTTAAATACTGTTCAGAGTCAGCAGGAACCGGACATTTGATTAACATCATATAATGCAGGGCATTTAAGATTCCCTAGCCACTTCACAGCATGTCTCTCTTTCAATTGCTTCCCTTAAATTGCCAATCAAGAGATTTTTCCTATGATGAGACTGCCAGACTAGAGGTTGGAACCTATGAAGCATGGGTACATCATTTAGGCTCACGTACCGAACACTTACACGCGTGGACACGCCGGGTTACGTACCCGACACTCTTTAAATCAATTTTCTAGTAGTGGGCACAACACTCTTTTGATTTCGTTGTGATATTGATGATTTAATGATGTTTAATTATTATGTAGCAATCTTGTTATATTGTTATGATTTGTAATGGTAAAACAATCTTGTTACAAGTTATGGTCATTATGTGACTATGTAATGTTATTTATTATTAGTATTACAAATTTTAATTTTAAAATTAATTTTTTTATTCGCCGTATTCTAGCCATACCTATATCCTACATTTTTAGGATTTGCCGAATCCCCGTATCCGTTTCGTATCGTACCCGTGCGACTTAGGTTGGAGCATCTCTCTCTCTCTCTCTCTCTCTCTCTCTCTCTCTCTCTCTCTCTCTCTCTCTCTCTCTCTCTCTCTCTCTCTCTCTCTCTCATACACATGGCTAAGTACTACACAGCACAGCATTGATTGGTTTGATACTAGCCTTGTTCCTCCAAGTAGGTTTATAAGGTTATTCAAGTTGGATTATTTTGTTCCTTCTTGATATTCAACCAAGGTTGCAATAAATTGTGCATGACACAATTTTGACATCAAGATTCATTTTCAGTTGATCCAGTTGGTATAATATGCATGATGACATAATGTTGACATCAAGGTTCATTTTCAGTTGATGCAACGGGAAATAACTTGGTCCAAGTCTAGTTCACTCGGTTGCATGGTTCAAAGTCGTGGTTGCGGACATCGTCGCGGAGTCCTATGAGAATACTCAGTCACGGTGACGTAGACGGTATGGGGTGATACGCAATGATACGCTAGATCGAAGATTCAAAAAAATTTGAAAAAATAATGGAAAATTCTACTAATAATAAGAGTAACAAAATAGGTCCAATAGATAACCACAATACACACCTTACCAATTATAACATCGCATAAATATCCAATACAGATGTTGTCAATGTAGTGTCTGAGAATACTACGCAAAATTGGGTAACAATTGTTCAACACAAAAGTCAAAATTTAAACATAACAAACAAAATGTCAAGATAAAAAATATTGTCAAGTATTTTTTTATTTCAAATTTCATCATAATGTCCATGAAAAAAAATAAAATAAAATAAAAAGAGCAAAAGTGCTATTTGATATCTGTTGACAGCTATTACATATCATTATTAAAAGATATAATATTAAAAAATTTCGTCTTGTATCAGCAGATACTACTGGCGATATGCCAACAACCCGGACTGTATATACAGACGATACTACAAGCGATACGACATTGTGTGCGGACAAGATTCTATTGGCAGTATATATCGATGCGGTCCCCCTCAATATGGACACAACTCGGCCGATATAGACCCACTAAATAGCTCCAACTACTTTGATTTGTCATGTTGATGTAGCAAGGGAAAGGAAACCTATCTCATTACTTTCATTACACAAAGTGTAAAGGACCTAATCAATATATCATCGAAACACATTATAGACACAAAGGTGAAATATTTATTAAGAGGAAATGGGTGTTCACAAAGTGAAAATATTTATTAAGACATTTAACGACATCCTAAAGAAAAAGTAAATTCGTTACAGACACAAAGGCAAGAAGATCATACTTGATTTAAAATATTAAGTACGGCAAGAAGGAAGTACCCATGCTTAGGGTTCGCGAAAACATTCTCAATTTTTGTTGAAAAAGGAAAATTGGTTCAGTCCACATTTTTCTTGCCGTGCTTCATTTTTCTTAAATATTTATGAAGATATTTAACGACATCCTAAAACACGGGTACTTCATTTTGGTTGCCGTACGAGTATCGGATACCCCACGGGTACCGACACGGGTACGACACACGTGGGTACGTGTCGGACTCTCTTCGGGCCGTGTCCTGGTCCTTTTAATTAAAACTGTGACACTGGGTACGGCTGGGTACAGGATGGGCACGGCAGGGACACAGGTACTTTTGGGAAATTGAGATTGAAACTATGACTTCTTCTGCTTCTTCTTCTTCTTCTTCTTCTTCTTCTTCTTCTTCTTCTTCTTTTGTTTCTTTTTATTTTTTTCCCTTTTCTATTTTTTCTTTTTTTTATTTTAGTGTTGTCGACTTGTAATTATTAAGTTGCTAGACTGCTTAGTTGATATGCTATGGATGAATAATATGTAGTATTGATGTTCAATCTTCTTCTTATTTGTTTTTTTATAACTAAAAATATATTTTTATTCAACGTACCCTAGCCGTAGCCGTACCCGTACCCGTACATTTTTTGAATAGCCTTACAACAGTACCAGTATCATATCGTACCCGTGTCACGTGTCTATGTCCGTGCTACATAGGTTTTCGCTAGAGATAACCATAATAGAATAAGAAGCTTCCTAGCCATTGGGCATATCAATGGAGGAGACTGAGAGGTTAACCAATTTGCACATTGCTTGTGGTTTTAAAACCAAATAAATAACCAAAAAAACAAAATCGAGAACAGAAAACAAAAAGTTGTCAAACAAGCACCAATAGGCAAAATTTTGTTGATTTCGGAGTTTAAATTTAGACGAAAGCTTTTCGCTCGGCTTAAAGTCTACAGCACTACAAATTCCAAATTCGCTTCAGAGTGCTATATTTCCAACTTATAAGACACCTACAACGCCTAAATTTTCACTACACTACTCTATTATATAACATGTTTCATACATCCATGTACTGTCTTCTTTTGGTGAGATATACAAACCGATGCTTTGGTATATATCTCGCTCCCCATATTGCAGTATTTCTCTTCACCCAGATCCTACAGCCCCATTAGAATCAGCAATAACCCTTATAAGAATTTTGTCTTATCACTCTGACTATTTTCCCGTATGATCTATACTTCAAGCTGTCACTGACTCACTAGAGATTGAAGCATATCTCAAAATCAAATATTATCAGCCAACTAACAACGTCTTTGAAAAAGTAATAACTTCTGAGGAGGAAAAAAAATCAATACAAAGGAAGAAAGCAATCCTTACTTGCAACTCTAAGCGGATAAACTCCAGCTTTGACTCCTGAAAAACTATAGTTTAGTACGGACTCATTAAAGGTGTAAAATTGTAAACACAAATTGTTCGATTAAAATTTAATAAGTCTAACAAAACTTTACTTGATCTTCAAGTACTTCTTTAAGCTGAGAAACCAAGGCAGCTCTAGTTGCTTCAGCATTTTCAAGTTGCATTACACACTGCTGAAATACATTTTCCTGCTCTTGCATTTCGTCCAACAATGCAGATGCCTGCTGACTTCCTAATCAACCAAAATGAAAGATAAGAAACAGATACGTCAATTGCGTAGGCTCGAAAAGTTAGCTCAAGTCCAAAAAAAAATAAAATAAAATCGTCCCAACACCAAAAAAATCATAAATTTTATGACCTTTTATGGCAAATGTTGCCGTCTTTGCTGCACTTTAGAAAATTGTTACTGCCTTTTGACAGTGGGATATTACTGCTTAATACGTGTAAAGATATTAACTGTAATGACAGTAATGTTTATGCTTCACTACTATCAAAGTGTAATCGCAATCACATTTTACTGCCTGTACATTATATTCCTGGAAAGATTAAAATCCTTCGAAATTTTTCTAATCCTAAAACAGCTTCAGACTTGATATTCTTGGCGGTTAGTAAAAAAGTTCTCAAATTCTCAAATACCCCATGCAAATTATGGCAGTATATAACTACTATCTTTCAAAAAAAATAAATAGAAACTGTTCAGAACTTGTCTAATAAATATTGTTAAGTTACCAATTGCTCCAAAAGCTTAAACTATTAGAGAATGGGCCAACAATGTATATCAATCTTCAACACCCTCCCTCACATGTGACACCGTCTCAACGTGAAGAGCCAACAAACTAAACTCCATCGTAGTGGAAACAAATTACAAAGTGAAGTATGCACACCAAAGCGAGGACTGAGAGTTGAACCCAAGTCCTCCCAAAAACAAGGTTCTGATACCATGCCAAGTCACCAATTGCTCCAAAAGCTTAAGTTGTTAGAGAATGGGCCCAACAATGTATATCAAGCTTCAACACCCTCCCTCACATGCATGGTTCAAAGTCACGGTGGACACCGTCACGGAGGCATCCAAGACAACTTGGTAGTGGCGTCGCGGCCCGGTATCAGGCGACACGCAATGATACGCTAGATTGAAATTCAAAAAATAATGCAAAATTTTAAAATAATAACAATAACAAAATAGATCCAATAGAGTACCACAATACACAGCCTACCAATTAGAACATCACATAAATATTCAATACACATGATGTCGAAATAGTGTCCGAGAATACTACACACAATTGGGTAACAATTGTTCAACACAAAAGTCTCAAATGTTAAATATAACAAACTAAATTTCAAGATAAAAACAATATTGTAAAGTATTTTTATTTCAAATTTCATCATAATGTGCATAAAAGGTAATAGTTGTTGATATTTAGTTTTACTTTCTTTCATTTATGTGGTTTTGTATGGGTTAGTACATAATTACAAGGGCTAAGTTGTAATTTAACCTTTTTCATTATTCTGTCCAAGGATCAAAATTTCCTTCTGTTTCCATCGAAATGGCCGAAACGTTTCCGTTTCCTAGGTCATGGAAACGAAACAGCCATGGAATCTCGAAATTCCATGGATTCCATCGAAACGACTTTGTTTCTTTTGTTTCCATCGAAACATAATTGTTTCCATCGAAACAAACCTATGATTCCGCATCGTTTCATTTGCTTCCAACGAAACGTACTTGTTTCCATCGAGATAATCATGTGGTTGTGTACTTGTCATATGAACAACCATTTTATTTTAGAAATGGTTTATTAGCTTACTATGTACTTATATATATCTTTTGCATTCTATGAAGTATTTTGTGGATTCTATGAAGTGTTTGACAGTAGATTGGCGACTTAATCCTTATGTATTTTCAATTTGAACTGCACATTTTTAATGCAGCTCTACATATATAGACCTCTCAAATGTTCAATTAATCAATTATTAGTTTTATACACGCATATAGTTAAGTTTGAAGTTATGTTTCCCCATGTTTCTCAATGTTTCCAATTTTTTCCGCTGTTTCCACATGTTTCCGAAATGTTTCCGAAACGTTTCCATTTCTGGGTAGACCGAAACAATAGACCGAAACGAAATTTTGATCCTTGATTCTGTCTAATATAACAGAGAGAGAAACGATTGTCCTCTCTAACCTGATACTGAAAAATTATTCCAACATGGTATCAAAGCCACCCTAGGTAGGGATTCACATCAGTATCACCACCACAACCTGTGCCACCACCATCATCACTCATCACCACTTGCGCAGAGCTCTAACCAGTCTCCCAGCCAAACCGATAGCCCTGCTGTCTACCCAAGGTCAGTCGCAGCCTTAACAGGAACCTTAGAGTTCGCGACTGCCCATCGTGGCTATATTATCTATCTAAACCACCATTGATACTCAAACTCCTGTCTCACTGACTGATCAATCATCTCTCAGCCTTTGCTTTCAATTTTTTTTTTTTTTCTTAACCTAGCCTTGGGTTATTCCATACTCACCTAATCTGATCGCAGCTTCTTTTCCTCGCAGATTTGGTCCGTTTCTGGACCCATGAATAGTCATTAAATAGTTTTTTGCACCAGCCCGGTGCTTGTAACGACTAGCGTGCCTTCATTTCCTTGTTTATTCATTCTGTGAGCAATTGTTATTCCTAAAAGACGTCTAAGGACAGTGACGCTAGTGAGAAATCAGGTGTGAAGGGTGTAGGTAGTGAGAAGCATTCCTTCATTACCGAGAACTCTGGGTCTAAAATTACCACAGAATTATTTAATGGCAAGAATTATAGATAGTGGTCTCAGTCAGCCACATTCTGGCTCCGGAGTAGAGCAAAGTTCGGCTACGTTGACGACACAGTCAAGGCACTCGTGATGATCCCACCTATGGTAAGTGGGAAGTTGAGAATTTTCTTGTTATGAGTTGGCTTGTTCATTCAATGGAGCCTAGTATTGCAGCGTTCTTCTTGGAGATGGAGACTGCACTTGACATTTGTGAAACCCTCACTCAGACATATGCTAGGAAAGGAAATGTGGCTGAGGTTTATGAACTTCGAAGACGTATTGATGCCGAAGTTCAAGGTAATCGATCTGTTCTTCAATTTTTTACATGTTTGAGTACTATGTGGACTCGTCTTGATCATTCAAAAAATTATCGTCCGATCTGCTCCGCTGATGCTTCTAGCTTTAAGGAATATATTGAGAGTGAAAAAATCTTCAAGTTCCTTGCTGGTCTCAACTCTAAATTTGATCCAGTTCGAAGTCGTGTACTCGGGATGGAGCCATTGCCATCTCTTCGAGAGGCATTTGCCCATGTTCAAAATGAGGAAAGTAAACGATCATTCATGCTTCCAAATCCTTTACTTTAATCTCTTCTAGTCAGCGAGGGGGAAAAGGTCCAGGGGTTAATTCTCGCAAGGAACATCTTTCAGAAGATACCGAAGTTAGAGATAAATGGTGTGATTATTGTAATAAATCTGGACATGTTCGTGCTACATGTTGGAAACTTCATGGTCGTCCAACCTCGTCTATAGGGAGAGGGGGAGGTCGTCTTGGAGGCAGAGGAGGTGGTTCATGAGCTCATTTCACCACTGGGACAGATTCACATCATTCAAAGGAGTTATCTACTTCCTCACCTTCTCCATCCCTTACTACTGGAGGGATTAATAGTGCTGATCTTGAGACATTGAGACACATTATGGCACAACTGGACACACCCACCAACTCCTCTACTTCTTTTGCTCACGCAGGTAATGTTAACTCTACTAGTACTTTCAATGCTACATCTCAACGACCATAGATCATTGACTCCGGTGCCTCCGATCATATGACTGGTCTCTGTACATCCTTTTCTACTTATTCTCCATGTTCAGGTAGGGATAAAGTTACAACAGCAGATGGTAATCCCTCTCCTATCTCTGGTAAAGGTGTTGTTCATGCTTCAAATTCACTGTCATTGTCCTCAGTCCTACATGTTCCCAATTTTCTACTAATCTACTTTCTATTAGCTGCATTACTCGTGATCTTAATTGTTGTGTGACCTTTTTTCCCACTCACTGTGTCTTTCAGGATCTCTTCACAAAGAAGACGATTGGCAGTGGTGAGGAAAAGAATGGTCTCCATTTTTTGCTGCCCGGTGATGTTGAAGGAGGAAGTGTGCCTAGGAGTGCTAATCATTCAACAGGGAGACTCTACCCCGAGATGCGTGGTTGTGGCATCAAAGACTAGGACATCCTTCTTTTCATCTTATTCGTTCTTTATTTCCATCTTTATTAGATAATAAAATGTTTCAGGAACTTATTGTAAAGCATGTGAACTTGGCAAGCACCATCGTGCCACTTTTAATTCAAGTTTTAATAAAAGTTCTATTCCTTTCCAGTTGATTCATACTGATGTTTGGGGCCCTTCCCATAGTCCCTCCTTGAATGGATACAAGTGGTTTGTTACTTTTATTGACGATAAATCACGTACTACTTGGGTGTATTTAATGAAAGAGAAAAGTGATGTGTATTCTATTTTTAAAAATTTTCATAAAATGATATGCACTCAGTTTAGTACTATTGTCAAAGTTGTCCGTTCTGACAAAGGGGGGGTATATATCTATGGTGGTCTTCAGAATTTTTTTACTGAACATGGCATGATTCATCAGACTTCCTGCACAAATACTCCCCAACAAAATGGAGTTGTTGAGCAGAAGAATCGTCATTTATTAGAAACTGCTAGGCCCATGATGTTTTCTATTCAAGTTCCTAAGAGTTACTGGGTGAAGCAGTGTTAACTGCGGCTTATTTGATTAATCATTTACCCACTCTTGTTCTTGACAAAAAATCTCCAATTGAGGTTCTTCTTAATCCCGCTTCCTTGTTTGCTATTCCTCCTAAAGTATTTGGTTACGTTTGCTTTGTTCACGATCATTCCCCTTCTCGGAAAAAATTAGATCCTCGTGCTCTTAAGTGTGTCTTTGTTGGTTACTCTCCTACCCAAGTGTGCTCTTAAGGTGTTACCATCCACCTTCCCGTAAATGGTTCATATCCATGGATACCTACCATGAAACTTCCTCATACTTTTCATTGCCACAGTCTCCACAGTCACCTCTTCAAGGGGAGAAAGAGAGGTAGGAAGAGATGCATGTTGCTATTGTTCCATTTACAGTTGGAACAATGGAAGAAAAGGACACAATAGCAAAGGAAAATAAGGATGGAGGTGAAGTATTAAAAGAGAGTGAGGTAGCGAATCAGGAGGAAGCATTAAGAGATAATAATGAGGAAAGGAGGGATGAGTCAAGAGAAAGTGAGGTAGGAAATAGAGAGGAAGGGGGAGTTCAGACTGAAGAGAGAGGTAAAGAGTTGTTGACATACTCTAGAAAGAAGGAGAGAAGGAGGTTTGGGGCAGAAGATTTAGAAGTTGTTCCTTTTCCTTCACTTCACCCAATCTCTTCTAGTGATGATGATCCAGGTATTCCTCCTCACTTGCTCCTGATTCTAGTAATGATTTAGACATTCCTATTGCACTTCGAAAAGATACTAGGACACGTTCTAAACATCCTTACCCTCTTTTTGATTTTGTATCTTACACTCGGTTATCTACATCGTATAAAGCCTTTTTTCTAGTCTTTCCTTTGTTTCTGTTCCTAATTGTGTCCAGGAGGCAATATCCGATTCCAAATGGAAATTTGCCATGGTTAAAGAGATGAAAGCTCTCGCCAAAAATGGTACTTGGGAAGTAATGGAATTACCTCGTGGGAAGAAGACAGTAGGTTGCAAATGGGTGTTCACAGTTAAGTCCAAAGCTGATGGAACAATTGAGAGGTATAAAGCCCGACTAATAGCTAAGGGATTTACTCAGACGTACGGAGTAGATTATCAAGAGACATTTGCTCCTGTGGCCAAGATGAATTATGTCAAAGTATTGTTGTCTCTAGCTATAAACTTAGATTGGCCGTTGCACCAGTTTGATGTTAAAAATGCCTTCTTGCATGGTGACTTGGAGTTTGCATGGACGTTCCTCAAGGATTTGAGGATCCCAAAACAAGAGGAAAGGTCTGTCGCCTGCGAAAGGCATTGTATGGGCACAAGCAATCGCCTAGAGCCTGGTTTGATCGTTTTTCACAGGCCATGTTGAGATATGAATTCAAACAAAGCCATGGTGATCACACCCTCTTTACTAAACATTCCCCTAATGGGAAGGTGACAGCACTGATTGTCTATGTTGATGATATTGTCCTCACTGGGGACTATCTAGAGGAAATGGGAAAATTGAAGACCTATTTGGCAAAAGAGTTTGAGATTAAAGATCTAGGAAGCTTGAAATATTTCTTGGGAATTGAAGTGGCAAGATCCAAAGATGGGATCTTTATATCCCAGAGACAGTATGTTTTAGACTTGTTGAGTGAAACAGGGATGCTTGGGAGTAGGACAGTTGACACTCCAATGGATCCTAATCAGAAACTTAGTGATGATCTAAGTGGAGAGCCAGTTGAGAAGGGGAGATATTAGAGATTGGTGGGAAAGCTAATTTATCTATCTCACACTAGACTTGACATTGCTTTTGCAGTGAGTGTCGTAAGTCGGTTTATGCACTCTCCGAGACAGACTCACCTTGATGTTGTTTTTCGAATTTTAAGGTATCTCAAGTCAGCACCAGGGAAAGGTATATTCTTTGCTAAGCATGGCCACACTCAAGTTAAAGTCTATACTGACGCCGATTGGCAGGGTAAGTTACTGACAAGAGGTCAACAACCGGGTATTGTTCCTTTGTGGGAGGAAACTTGATAACTTAGCAAAGCAAGAAACAGACTATTGTGGCTAGATCCAGTGCCGAGGCCGAATCCAGATCTATGGCTCAAGGGGTGTGTGAGCTGTTCTGGATTCAGATTATTCTATCAGATCTTGGCTTTAATCCTCAAAGACTCTATGAAGCTATATTGTGATAGCAAGACAGCTATCAGTATTGCTCATAATCCTGTTCAGCATGACAGGACTAAGCATGGGGAGATTGATCGTCATTTTATTAAGGAGAAACTTAGTAGTGAGAAGATTTGTACTCCATTTGTGAAGTCCGGGGATCAGTTAGCTGATATTCTCACTAAGGGTCTTGCTAGTAGGGCGTTTCATTTCATTCTTAGCAAGCTAAGCATGAGAGATATCTTTGCACCAGCTTGAGGGGGAGTGTTGGATATTTAGTTTTACTTTCTTTCATTTATGTGGTTTTGTATAGGTTACTACAGAATTAGAAGGGCTAAGTTGTAATTTAACCTTTTTCATTATTCTGTCTAATATAACAAAGAGAGAAATGATTGTCCTCTCTAACCTGTTACTGAAAAATTATTCCAACAATAGTGTCATTTGATATATCTTGATAATCATCATATATCATTTTTAAAAAAATATAATATTAAAATCTCGGCATGTATCGACTTGTATCGACCGATACTACAAGCGATACGCCAACATATCGGACTGTATCGGCCGTTATGGGCGATCCTACAAGTGATTCGAAACCGTTTGGGGACAAGATTGTATTGGGAGTATATATCGGCACGGTCCCCTTTGATACGGATACAACTCGGCCAATAACATCAAACCTTGCTCGCCTGCAACCCCATCACGCACATGGAGAGCCAACAAACTAAACTCCATCACAGTGGAGACAAATCACCAAGCGCAAATCTGGACACCAAAGGTGAGACGAAGAGTCGAAACCAAGACCTCCCACAAACAAGGCTCTGATACCATGTTAAGTTACCAACTGCTCTAAAAGTTTAAGCTGTTAGAGAATGGGCCCAACAATGTATATCAAGTTTCAACACCCTCCCTTATGTACGACCTCGTCTCGCACGTGGAGAGCCAACAAACAAAACTCCATCATAGTGGAGACAGATAACAAAGTACAAACATGCAGGGTGCAAGGTGCAAGTGCAACAATGTATATCAAGCTTCAACACCAGCTGCTCTAAAAGCTTAAACTGTCATAGCTCAAGTCGGAGCAAGGTGCATCGAACATTCAACAGGTAGTCTCACGATCGGCATGAGCGTCCAGAAAGTGTCATTGTATACTCCTACTACGTGGGTCGAAATCTAATTAATAGATTAGAATCTTATTAGACACATCCAATTTTACATTCTATATATTTTATAGAAACATCATTTCCATTACATTCTTACTTTCCTTATATATAGTTTCTATATTATTACATTATAAGATTCTAAGATTAATCTTCGAGCCTTCAGTAGAGAACGGGCCCAACAATGTATATCAAGCTTAAACTGTTAGAGAATGGGCCCAACGATGTACATCAAGCTTCAACAAATACAAAATCGGTATGTTCTTAATCAAAATAGTTTATCCTCCAATTTAAAAAGACATTTACCATTTGTTTGGTATTGACTGAATGATATGTCAATAGTTGGACATCCTTTAGTTCTAACCTAAGTTGCACAAAGCGGGAGATGGGGCGGGAGCCGGAGCGAGGGCGGGAAAACGTTAAAACTTTACGATGTTCAAAGGTGTCTTCGCGACTGAGGCGGGGCGGAAGCAGTGGTGGGAGGGAGCGGGGGCGGGACTACTTTAGAAGGTTCCTGCTTCTAATGTTCTAACACCAAATATCCATGAATATTCTTTTCATGATTGGACTCCATTGTATACACAAATTGATATACTCATACAAACTAAAGCACAAGAAAATATACAAATGTCATGCCAAAAAAGTTCCAACATCCCAAATATGGACCTACATACATGGCAAAAGTTAAACTATTCTATGTATATCTTTATATATATATATACAAAGATTCTCTAAAGAAGGTTGTTTTGGCCGTCGGATCGTGTTTAAAAACTGTGAAATGACAAAATTGTCCTTAATGAAAACACAATCCGACGGCCAAAACAAAGGCCCTCTCTTTAATAAAGAGAGGGCGCCATCTTTAGTCTTTAGAGCCTGACTGTATACATATATGTGTGTGTGTGTTATTGCATAAGTAATTAAATTACATCTCTCTCTCTCTCACAGCTTAAGCTTTGGAGTGGATGGTTGTTAACATAGTATCAGAGCCAATGGTCCTGAGTTCGAATCACGACACCCAACCATTCATGAATATAACATATATACGTGCACGGACCACCCACGAGGGGCCACACATAAGGTGAGCTTCACGTGGACGAGCCCACTCACAATGTGCTCACACGTGAGGGGGACTATTGAAGAAATAATTAAAGTACACCCCTCTCTAACAGCTTAGGTAGCACGGACACTTCATTTTGGGTGAAGTATGCATATCGGATACACGGGGGACACAGGCACATGTGGACCATGCCAAGAGACATGCCCGACATTCCCGAAACTGGCTTAGTTTTTCAATTAAGAGTTTAATTTCGGACACGGATGCTATGGACATGGCCGTGACACGCTAGCATACAAGAGGGGCACAGCTCTGACTTTTTATATTATATTTTAGGGTTTTCACATTGTTTTTTCATAATGCTAAAACAATATTGCTAAGTTGCTAGTTGCTATGGATAAACATGCAAGGTTGATGTTCAATCCTCTTTTTCTTTATCACTTACGATTTATTTACAAAACAAATTTTTTTTTTGGGTCAATTAGATATTAGGACAATTTATGACAATTATGTTGGTTTAAGGACAACTAAAAAAATGTGTATCAGTAAGTCCCTCAATCTTTATTGCACAAAATACCCAACACTAATACCCCGTATACACACAATAGAAACACACACACTCTCTCTCTCTCTCTCTCTCTCAAACACTGGACGATTCTTTCTTCTCTCTCTAAACCCTCTCTTCTCTTCTCTCTCTCTCTCCTCTGTGTGATAATCAGTGATAAGAAGCCCTAGGTCAGGATCGGGCCTCAACAATCAACCACATTCAATTGTGTTCATCATTCGCAATTTTTAGATTTTGCTCATCACTAATTGGCAATTTCTGTCAAATTTGTAACATCACGTCAAAGCAATTATAACAACATATCAGCTATCTCTCTCTAGATTTTTCTGCAGAAATTTGGGAGGAATTGAGTTATGTACTACTATCAATCTAGGAAAACCAATCCGGTGCATCGTCAAACTGGGTCAGCAAACTTATGCACTAAAATACATATAGTTATTATACACATTTTTAGGTGTATCTATATTGATTTCCTCTAAATGATGATCCCACACTTATTGACTTGAATAAACTCGAAAAAAAAAAAAAAAAAAAAGATTTTAATGTGTTGTTAAAGTAACACACTCATTTGGTGTGATTGACGTTTTTTAGTTCTGCTGGGGGTAATATAATATGATAAGAGGTTTCACTGTTCATCAACTGCTTCAATGAGAATGATTCTGATTTCTCGGCTAGAATGCAACTTTTGGCTTCTTAACATTTCAAAGCTCGGCCCCTCTCTGTAGTTTTTTGGCTCAATGGAGGAGGTTAAGGTCTCTAAACATGGATTGTGTTGCCCTTGAGTTTTACTTTTCTTATTTTAATTCTTCCATGTGCAGGCAGGGGCTGGGTACAGATATATGGTAGTTTGGGAAGGTAGTCCCTCTGGCTGCTAATTTGAAACTCTCAAAAAGGAGAAGCTTCAAATTGGGAACCTGAACTGCGGTTTATGGGTTTTCTTGGGGTGTTATATTCAGATGTGTACAAGTGTACAAGGATATTTTTTGGTTCAACGATTTATATGTTAATGAAAACTGTGATTCAAAAAAAAAAAAGGGGATTATCGAAAGTGGTTCTGTGAGAAAAAAAAAATCATTACTGATAAAAATCTCACCACTTATTTAAATTTCAGCACTTTAAAACTTGGTGAAATTTCACACTTTGAATAGTGGTATAATCGTCATAACTGAAAAAAAATCATTACTAATTAAAATTTCAAAACTTGGTGAAATTTCACCACTTTGAACAAGGGTATAATTGTCTTATAAGTGAAAAAAATCATTACTGATAAAAATTTAAAAACTTGGTGAAATTTCACTACTCTTGAAAATATAGTGAAATTTCACCACTTTGAACGGGTAATCGTCCTAAACATAAAAAAAAATCAGTACTGATAAAAATTAACCAGTTTAAAATTTTCACCACTCTTCAAAACTTGATGAAATTTCACCATTTTGAACGGGTATAATCGTCATAAATGAAAAAAAATCATTACTGATTAAAATTTCAAAACTTGGTGAAATTTCAACACTCTTCAAAACAAATCATTACTAATTTCAAAACTTGGTGAAATTTCAACTCTTCAAAACTTTGTGAACTTCACCACTTTGAACAAGGGTAAAATCGTCATAAGCAAAAAAAATCATTACTGATAAAAATTTCAAAACTTGGTGAAATTTCACCTCTTCAAAACTTAGTGAAATTTCACCACTTTGAACAGGGGTATAATCGTCATAAACGGAAAAAATCATTACTGATAAAAATTTCACCACTCTTCAAAACTTTGTGAAATTTCATCACTTTTGAATAGGGGTATAATCGTCATAAATGAAAAAAAAAATCATTACTGATTGAAATTTCAAAACTTGGTGAAATTTCACCACTTTGAACAAGGGTGTAATCGTCATAAGCAAAAAAATCATTACCGATAAAAATTTCATAACTAGTGAAATTTCACCACTCCTAAAAACTTGGTGAAATTTCACTACTTTTGAACAAGGGTATAATCGTCATAAATGACAAAAAAAACATTACTAATAAAAAAAATTCAAAACTTGATAAAATTTCACCACTTTGAACAAGGGTATAATGGTCATAAAATATGAATAGTACACAAGTAATGGACCTTAGTAAACACAATTACCCTAGTGAGGGACCTAAACAAAAGTGTAAATATTTAGTTGTCCTTTTAACCACTAGAATTCCCTAACAAGGGATATATATCTAATTTTCTCTCTCTCTTTTTTGGCGAATCCTAGCTGTATCCATATCCGTATCCTACATATTTGGAATTTGTTGTATCGTCGTCTCCATGTCGTGTGTACGTCTGTGCTACATAACAACCAGCTTAAGCTTTAGGAGTAGATAGTTGTTAAAACGCCTGCTGCCTAGGGTGAGATTTTTGGCTATTAATCACATTCTACCACATCTAGATCACTTCAATATTTTGTAAGGTTTTTAGATGGTCTAAGACTATAGTTTTATTTTGGTATACTTCCTTCGTACATGTCTTCACCCCCTTATTGATAACAATTAATGAAACTTCGCTTACTTGGCAAAACAAAGTTCCATGGACATACACACACACACACACACACACACACAGAGACTTGTATCTGTATCGAAGTCATAATGGACATTGGCGTTGCTAAAGTACACCAAGACATGTGACGATTAGTCCAAACCCACACAGAAAGTTGTGTTAGCTAGTCTGACCACACAGAGACCACAGGCTCAACGCTCCCTCACAAACCCAATTTTGAGGCCAAGTGTTCAAACGACTCCATTAATAGAGAGGACCAAACAATGAACATCAAAGATCTTAATAGGAAAACGATATAGAAGAATAAGAGGCCAATGCATAAAGGTTAAAGGAATGAAAACTATCTGTAAATAAAATCAGTGCTTTAGGGAATTTTCAAAACCTTGGAACGGGGGCCACGGATACTCTGGGCTCCAATATGTATCCCTAGTGAGTTGGGACACCAAGCACAACTAAAAACGTATAATAACCATAGAAAATTGTCATTCCAAATATGTAGCACACGCCTACAATTTGGGATGTGACTTCCAGCATTGAATTAGAGGGGATACATTGTACCCATTTTTCTGTAAGAGAAGTGAGATTATCCAAATCCTCGCAAATCTAGTCCCAAGTCCCTCTCCAAGAAATCACCGCGGTGTTTAGACTGTGGCGTGCAGGTCACAAAGGTGGTAAGAAGGTGTCACCGATTGGATGGTGCAAACAGTGCGGTCTGTTGAAACTTGATATACATTGTTGGGTCCATTCTCTAACAGCTTAAGCTTTTGGAGCAGTTGGTAACTTAACATGGTATCATAGCCTCATTTGTGGGAGGTCCTAGGTTCGACTCTCCATCCCCGCTTTGTTGTGCATATTTGCACTTTGTTATTTGTCTCCACTATGATTGAGTTTGGTTTGTTTGCTCTCCACGTGCAAGCCGGGGTTGCACGTGAGGAAGGGTGTTGAAGCTTGATATACATTGTTGGGCCCATTCTCTAACAGCTTAAGCTTTTGGAGTAGTTGGTAACTTAAAACGGTCAAATCAACATAATTCTGCAGATTGTTTCCTTATGTAGCAGGGTTTCTGCACAGTTATGTTTTCTAGTTGGTGTTAGTTTCCTACTATACATTGAAGATGTTTCCTACTATACATTGAAGACTTAGGAGAACGGGTTCTTTATTGTAAAAGACTTACCATATGGGTAATTCTAAAACTAGGAATAGGTTAGGGCATAGTTGTCAAATTGGGATTTGTATCGTGAATCGAATGGTGAATTGTAAATCGTAAGATTCGGTAAAAAAATATATATACATATATACGTATTTATACATATATATATAGGATCTAGCTCCAGTGCGCACTGGGTAAGCACACTGGATGAATGTACTGGGTTTTTAAGCCTAAAAAAACCGCGGGGCACCCCACTGACCCGCGCTTGGGTGAACGCACTGGGTTTTTAAGCCTAAAAAACCGCGAGGCACCCCACTGACCCGCGCCCAGTCCCGCCGCCGCTGACCGCGGTTTTTTTAGGCTTAAAAACCCAGTGCGCACTGGAGCCAGACTCTATGTATATATATATATATATAAATGATTAGTAACAAACAATGTCGAATAAAGAGTAGTTACATATAAGATGCATCCTACCCCCTTTTCCCTCATCGACTATCTTACAATGATCCCAAGCTAGGTCACTTCCCTTTCTCTTTGAAGCCATTAGATCTATATAAGCAACAAAGCGAAGTAGAAACCCAAACTTGTAAATATTTTATAAAAAAATAAAATTGAATATACTTACCTTCCCCCAATTACCTCCAATCCAACCACCAATGTTCTTCAAAGTCTTTAATAAATGCCTCTTTTAAAAACCCTAGAATAATTGCGAAAGAGGAGAGAGGGATAGAAAAGTGTTTTTGTTTACAATAAACACTAATATATATATACTATAAGAACGCGACACCTCAAAATGGAAGTAGCATGAATTTTTTGGATTCCCAATTCTGCCCCTTTGACCAGTGCTTGGACAATTATACCCTTCCCTCTTGATCTGAATTTATACCCTTCCCCATAAATCTAAGCAGCACAAATTTAATGGATTTCTAATTCTACCCGCACTGGCCAGTGGTTGGACGACTATACTTTATACTCCATCCGTTTCAAAATAAGTGTCCACCCCTATCACACCCGTCCCGGAAAATGCATTCATTTTAAAATGAATATTTAAATTGTGAAAATTATTAATGTTGATTAATAATTGAGGAATTCATTGACTATGGTCAACGAAGGGTGTCAAGTGAGGACACGGTGATTTGATATCCATTGAGGCATTCGTAAGAATTAAATGACATTTATGTGATTAAATGTTATTTGAAATATCTGGTATTTTATGAACAGTAATTTACCTGTGTAGTATAATTTCTAGTAGTTTTGATTTGGTCTTAGATCATTTTTGAATACTGTGGTGAGAACGTGAGTGTCGCATTGTATAAAAGGTAGGTTGTCTAGAGATTCCATGTAATTTAGTTTTCGTGCGTAATTACGGACCCAAACGGAACTTAGACGAAAACTTTCATAATTTATAGTTTTCACTCGTGAAGTCATAAAATGGACGTGTACAACGTTTCAGAGGATAATTAAAGTTTAGAGAACTCGCGGGGAGTTGAACACGATTTCCAAAAGCTGTGCCTATATATAGAAAACCATGAGATATTTTCATTAGTACCTAAATCAAGGGGAGACCAAAAGATGGATTTATTGCTTCAAGCTTCAAGACACAAATCGACGAACTTCCGATCGTCAACTTTTCTCCAAATTTCATATTCGGACTCCTCGAGGTATTAGCTACGTTTTGATTTCTATTAGACCACATTTGACAAATTATTTCCGAAAAGCTAATTTTAAAAATTTGGGGAAAACATGTGTATACTTGTAGGAATCACTTGTAATCGGATATTCGACGTTTAATTGGTGTCCTAGTACTTCTCCTAAAGTTTGAGACTTATAGCTCGAGGTATAAATTCCGAACCTATGTAATATAGGAAATTTTGAATGTTTTAGATATTTTGTATGAATTGTGATCCGGGCAAACTTATGTGTTAAATTAGGCCCGTTAATTTTAGCAAGTACGTATAGAAAAGCATGATTATGTGAGTATGCTAAATGTTTATGTGGGTCAAAGGGGAGTTTGATATAATTTCATGCCGGTGCACGCCTCTCGATGGTTGAAAGTTTATAGCAGTGACGACTACTTGCTTGGTGTGGACAGCTTATTAATAGTGCTTTTACAAAGGAAGTACCTTTTTCGGAGAGATTGGTGATGATGTGACCCATGGAATTAAAGTGGCCTGGCTTAAGTGGAGGAGTGCTTCTGGAGTATTATGTGACCGGAGAATACCAGCAAAATTGAAAAGAAAATTTTATAGGATAGCTATTAGGCTAGCTATGCTCTACGGGACAGAGTGTTGGCAACTAAGAAACAACACATTAGCAAAGTGAGTGTAGCGGAGATGAGGATGCTAAGATGGATGTGTGGTAAGACTAGGAAAGATAGAATTAGAAATGAGTACATCCGAGAGACTGTAGGAGTGACACATATTGAGGATAAGTTGAGGGAGAATAAACTTAGATGGTTCGGCCATGTGCAACGAAGACCTGTGGATGCACCTGTGCGAAAGAGTGATAAGATCGTAGTGCCTGGAATGGTTAGAGGGAGAGGCAGACCTAGGCTGACTTGGGAATATGTAGTGCAACAAGATATGAATATACATAATTTAAATGAGCATATAGCTCTTGATTGTGCAGAATGGAGAAAAAGGATTCATACAGCCGACCCCAATTGATTGGGACACAAGGCTTGGTTTGGTTTGGTTTGGTTTGGTTTGGTTTATTAAAGAGTCACTTTCCAATTTTACTCTTGGATGTGATGGGTATTCGACTTTTTTGCTTGTTTTGGGACCACACATAAATGCTACTTTGTCTTTATTATAAGGGTGATTTTGGAAAGTAAGTAAAAATTATATACCAATTTAGGAAAGTGGACACTTATTTTGGAACATCCAAAAAAGGAAATGTGGACACTTATTATGGAACGGAGGGAATATAATAAAGGGGAAACTTGGAAAGTGCGTAGTTAAAGTACATTGACTTTTCAAAAGAACTCTTAAAATGGGACATCAAAAAATGGAATCACTTGCTCTTAATTTGGGACAGAGGGACTAGGGAGTACATTAAACTACAGTACATATATTATAAGGACTCTTTTTTATACATACTAGGTAGCAACTGTGTGTAAGGCACGCAATAGTTCCCTTTTTCTGGATTCTAAGTTTTATGTAGTGTAGATTTATTTGACATTGCGTATATGAGCATGTAAGTTTAGGAGATTAATTAAAAGAACATCAACAATGCTAAGCATCAACACAATGAATAGTACGACATGAATGTGACACAAGTGAAGATGTCTTTTTTTTTTTGTTGATGTTGGTGATGGATTTTAATTGGAGGAATTATTCCCACTATCACATGCGTGTTGTCCCAATTTTTTTTTTTAATCTAATTTCAATTAATGTTGTGGAGAGAAGATTCTCTCTTTCCAACTGCTAAATCAACTTTTGTGTCATCCAATTGTACATGACATTTTCAAGTAACTCTTTATAACATTTGGAACGACTCTCCGAAACGGTTGGGAGCAACGTTTTGGTGTAAGTTGAGAACGTTGAAAATATAAAGTAGACTAAATCATAAAATGACAAATAACTATTCAAAAGTTAATGATTTTAAATTTCTTTTTTTTTTTTAATTTCTTTGACGGCAAGTTGATGATTTTTAATTTTGTTGATGGCTTTTAATGTTGTAAAAATGTTACACAATGCTAAATTTTAACCCTATTGTTGATATTTGTTAAAATTATTGTATACAATTTATGACTGAAATGTAATTATTCATACAAAATGATAGCAAAGACCAAATAGTCGAAATATAGCAGATTGATTTTGAAATTTGTATAAAAAAAATTGATTGAATTCATAAATAAATAAATAA
Source organism: Hydrangea macrophylla (assembly GCA_033977485.1). NCBI lineage: Eukaryota > Viridiplantae > Streptophyta > Magnoliopsida > Cornales > Hydrangeaceae > Hydrangea > Hydrangea macrophylla. The sequence goes on along the minus strand of CM066991.1, from coordinate 51,969,988 downwards.
ATATCTGCAGTCAAGCTGACTAAAATATAATTTTTAAAAAGAAAATTTAACCAAGATGTAATTAGCCAGCATATTGTTAACCTAAATGTAATTAGACATAATATAGTTGATTCATTTGTAAATAACCGCAATAAAATTGATTAGACTGTAATTAAAAGTTGACTAAAATATAAGTTTTAGAAGAAAAAGTTAACCAAAATCTAATTAGCCGTCATATTGTGAACCTAAATGTAATTACATGTAGTATAGTTGATTCATTTGTGTTTTTTATAGTAATTCACGAGAAACACAAGGGCATAAGCGGAAGTTCATATTTTTTGACATGCCTGCTTATGTGTTCTTATAGTATAGTAGATAGATATAAATAAATAAATAAAAAACAACACAAAAACAATATAAAGGGGTGAAAATGGGTTTCAAGGGAGTGGACAATCCCAATTTTCGAACAGGTTCAGAATCGCTGGAATTGCAAGATTCGTGCGATACCTACCATTCATTCAAGATTACTAAAGCATTTAAATACGCATGATAGATTTGTATCGTTCCAAGGGAGAATCGTATCGTCGCAAGGGAGAACTATACCGTATCTATATTATACTATTATAATATGGAAGCTTTTAGTGCCACATGTCAACACAATAAGGAATACACACTTCTCTTTCACACTGTCACACGTGCAAACCCCATTAAATACATTAATTCACTAAACAATATTCTATAATTCACTTATTAATTAATCTCTTACATTTTCTTCTATTTCACCATAGACATCCCACAATTTGCACAAACTCACTTCATCTTTCTCTACTTCAAATCTACTTTTTCAATTCTCTCTCTCCAACTCTCTACTTCTCTCTTGAGTGGAACACAAAGGAGGACGTAAGCAAAAATTGATCTACTCCGGTACAACATCTATGAGCTAATCTATGTAAACATATATACATGTATGTGTGTTTCACTTTCTCTCTTTTTTTTTAATAAGATTGTACGTGTGTTTCTTAAAAGGATCTCTAATGGGATCTTAGCATATGTAATATAATTTCTTTTCTTTTTATTTTTCATTTTGGCAGTTCCTTTGCATTTTTTCAAGTTAATCTCAAGTTGTTTGACCTATGGGGTTGGTTTTCTCTATTTCTCCAGTGGTATGATTTTGTAGCTCGTGGAGTACTATCACGAGAGAATAGTGACTTTTTCTCTTTGGGTATTATAGTTTTTCTTTGCAAAGACAGTACTCATTCCGCGCTCATGATTGTTGTTTTAGCATATTCTTTGAAGCCAACCTTTTTTTTTTCCCTTCCTCTTTTTGGTGTCTAAAGTAAATATTTACATCCAATGAAATGGAAAAATACTCGCTCTTTTTAAACCATCAAATCTATAATAAAACAAAAATGTTTGCCCGTGCATTGCACGGGTTTAGAAGCTAGTTGTACGATATAAATCGAGAATTGCAAGATTTTGATAACAAAGGGTAAGAGGTCTCTATGTAAATATGAGTACTTGGTGAACGTGAAAGCAAGTACACATAGCGAGAGTTTGCATTATATATGTTCTATGGAGTCCCGCGTGCATATAAAGAGATGTTGATGTGAGTGGTACTCTAGGTGTAGAGATTTCATCTAGCAAGCACCGGGGATGCAGATTTGGGGGTGCAGGTGCGAGGGATGCGTCAATTTTCCCCAAATCTAGGATGCGTGTGGAGTTATTTTGTAATTTGTATATTATTCTAAAACTAAATTGTATTGATTTAGGTATGTAATTGAGACAAAAATAACAACTATAAAAGCCACATTAGCAACACTGGCCTTTTGACTTGTGATCCAACTCCCACCATTCTTAAATTGATCCCAAAGTTTTAAATTGTTAGAGACGACCCATCCTTTGAAAAATAGTAGAAAACACATCATGCAGGCCACAGAAGAATATACGCTTGTGTGGATGCGGGTGCGCATTCGGTGCCAATTCTTCGGCCTTTTAGAAGAATTTATTCTTCCTTAGATTTCATACAATAGGTATTGTTGAATTCCTACTGAGAGTTGTCTTCATCAATAAAGCAATAGTATTATACTAGCTATTCTTCGCCCTGGATGTAGCCCGATTAGGGTGAACATGAACTCAAAAGTCATAAGCACCATACGGTTGAGTTTGGTTGATGAAGTGGTGTACGATGTGATGGGAGAGGCTGCAGCAAAATATCTATGGAAGAAGAAGAAGCAGGAGGATCTCTACATGGGAAAGAACTTCACCAACCGCTTTATGGTGAAGCAAGAGATGTACTCGTTGAAGATGAAAGATGGTGATGACCTACAGGGTCAATAAGTTGTTACGTGATTTATCCAACGTTGGTGTCAAGCTTGACGATGAGGACAAAGCCATAATTCTATTGACTTCAGAAAATCTACTTAGAAGTATCTTTTCACTACTTTGCTTTATGGGGAAGATCCCATCACAGTGGAGCAGGTGGATAAAGCTTTATTCTCTAACATGAAGATGAGAAGTATCAAAGTGAACCACATCAAGGATCAAAATTTCGTTTCGGTCTATTGTTTCGGTCTACCCAAAAACGGAAACGTTTCGGAAACATTTCGGAAACATGTGGAAACAGTGGAAAAAATTGGAAACTTTGAGAAACATGGGGAAACATAACTTCAAGCTTAACTATATGCGTGTATAAAGCTAATAATTGATTAATTGAACATTTGAGAGGTCTATATATGTAGTGCTGCATTAAAAATGTGTAGTTCAAATTGAAAATACATGAGGATTAAGTCGCCAATCTACTGTCAAACACTTCATAGAATCCACAAAACACTTCATAGAATGCAAAAGATACATATAAGTACATAGTAAGCTAATAAGCCATCTCTAAAATAAAATGGTTGTTCATATGACATGTACACAACCACATGATTATCTCGATGGAAACAAGTATGTTTCGTTGGAAGCAAATGAAACGATGCGGAATCATAGGTTTGTTTCGATGGAAACAATTATGTTTTGATGGAAACAAAAGAAACAAAGTCGTTTCGATGGAATCCATGGAATTTCGAGATTCCATGGCTGTTTCGTTTCCATGACCTAGGAAACGGAAACGGAAACGTTTCGGCCGTTTCGATGGAAACAGAAGGAAATTTTGATCCTTGAACCACATGCACTTGTTACTAAAGAGAAGAAGAAGCAGTATGGGAAGAAGAACAAGGTGGAGGTGGCAGAGCACGAAATCTTCGGCTAGTATAAAGTGAGAGACTAATTGTAGAAGACTTACCATGTGGGTAATTCTAATACAACTAGGAATAAGTAAGAGTTTTCTCTAAAATACTTGATGACGGTGAAAGTAAGTACACATTGAGAGAGTGTGCGTTATATGTGCTCTCAAGGAGTAGAGAGTGCATATAGAGAGGTGTTGATTTATGGGGATCTCTGGGTGTATATTTTGTACAAGAGGTGCTGCTGAGTTTCTTGTAAGAGTTGTTATCTTCATCAATAAAGCAGTAGTCGTCGTTCAACACCTGAGAATGTAGGCCGATTTGGGATGAGTACATTAAATTTTGTATTTTGTTATTCTTGCACTCCCTACTTCTTGAATGTCATCACTTTAATTGTATTGTGCTACCCAAAAAGCAACTCTTCTCAAGTGAATGTCAACACTTTCAAGTCCATGATGATCAATTATCTAGCACGTAAAAATATCTGGCGATATACCATAGATTTTGAAAAATCTTGACCGACACATGGTGTTAAACCATGTAGTTCACCGTTCACAAGTCCGGAACTTAGAAGCAGGAATCTTTAAAAGTGGTCACGCTCCCTGCCCCCGTCCCCGCCCCCGCCCCCGCCCCCGCTCCCGCTCCCAACCCCGCTTCAGCTCCCGCCCCGCTCAAGAAGAAACCTTTGAAACCTCGTAACGTTTAGCGCTTTCCAGACCCCGCTCCCACTCCCGCCCCCGCCCCCTCTCCCGCTTCACGCAACTTAGGTCCGGAATCTCTGATATCTACAGAAACCTTTTCCCAAGCCAATTTCTTAGTATAGACTGGTCCCTGACTAAGAGCAATTCTTAAAATTACGAATTGCACTCATTCACTTCAGTCGTGCATTTGTATTATTATTATAAAGAAAACCCACAACATCACGATGTTCCACAATCAATAGGATAATTCAACTCTTTAAGTGTCTTGTTGAAAAGTAAATATAAAGGTTAGATCATATTTAAGTTTGGTAATCACGCGACTGAAACTTCATTCTGAAATATTATAAGTAAATTCTTACCTTGAATGGAGGTACTCTCAATATCTTTCTCCATTTTTCCCACGATTCGAACAGCAGCTTTACACTTGTTTAAAGCAGCTTCTTCATTTGAGTTTTCGTCATATATTGACTGAAATGCTGATACTACTTTTTCTGGCATACCGCCGACAGCCAATTTCTGAAGACGATGGCCAAGAACAGACATGATCTCAGTTCATAGGACACAATATTCCAAAACCAATAGAACTGATACGAATGTGTAAGCACTTACAATTCTCAATGAATGAGCATCCCTCTTCACTATCTTGATAGGATTTGAACTCTTTCCATTGCTGACTGCCACAGCAGGAGGATTCCTACCCAGCACTAAATCTTTAAGATTTTGACCCCGTGATCCAAAAACTTTCCTTTCTTCCCATATGTCAACCTGATAAATATTCACAGCACATGCCCCCAACCCCAACCCCAAAAAAAAAATGAAAATATATATATATATTAGACGAATACAGAAGAGCGAAAATATTCATAATATGTACAGAATAGTTAACGTATGAAACCATAACAAGTTGCAACAAAAATGAAATATATGTGAGAAAGCAACGTCCCCAGGTCATGCAAGTAGATAGATGAAGATATAAGATTAAGTCACATTTCTCAACAAAAATAACCAACTATATACATAGTGGAATCATAGGGAATAGGGTGGGATGTCAAGTACTGAAATGAGAATAAGTAACTTGATCAAACAAGTAGAACAAAAGGAGCTTCTGGAAGGTAAAACTATTGGCTTGGGTTCGACCTCAATAATGAGAGCCATTGTTGTACTATGAGAGAGAGAGAGAGAATAATGATCCGGTGGTTATAATATGAGCTTATCAACCACAATGAGCTAACTCATTTATGTGATTGGTTGATGGGTTTCTTTATGACGTAATAGATAGGTCATAGTTAGCAAATTCATAAAGAATGATCTATGCTCCTATCAAGTTTATTGGAGAATTATTATAAATGTTTAGAGTTTCCAAATACATCATGACTTGAATATTTTCCATAAGTGGCTAAATGTTAGCTTTTAAAGGTTTTAAATAGTCACACTATACACTAGCATATTTACTGAGTATTTCTTGAATCCAAGTTTCAATACAGAAGCAACACATACCACGGAAAATATATATATATATATTGGGAAAGCATCGGACGGAGTAAAAATAGTGATTCAACTATGACAACGGGAAGTTGATAGCCAAAACAAAGCAATCAATCAAGTAACTAACTTACATAAGAATTGCTTAATACACAATAGTCATTAATTCATAATCATTACTCATTAGTTAGTGAACTGAAGACTCAATAAATTGTACTTACACTATATTTTATTTTGGGACTGTTAGAATATAAGTGTTAGTATTAAGGGTATTTCTGTAATTTTCGTGATTATATGATTGATATATAAGTGTGGGCTAACCTAATTAGGTTAAGCCTTCTCTTTCTCTCTATTCTCTCTTTGAACATGGTATCAGAGCCACCCAAATAGGCTTCTCTGCGCCGCACACCACCACCACCACCATCACAGACGCAGAACTGTTCACGCAGCACTGTTCACGCGACACTGTTCACGCAATTACTGTTCACGCGACACTGTTCACGCAGTTACTGTTCACGCGACACTGTTCATGCAGTAACTATTCATCCAGCAATGTTCATGATCTGATTTCTTCACTTTCTTGAATTCCAACCGTCCAAGGGATTATATTCACATACATCGGAACTCGATTAGGCAATTTTGATTGGTGGTTTCTTCGTTCGTGTTGTCTCGGTCCCTTTATGGACCTTATTGGTTAGTTCCGTTTGAGTTTATTGGTGTTGATGTTGCTTCTTGTTCGTTGGTAGTATTTTTCCTTTGTTATTGGGTATAAGACTCCTACTGTTTTTGGTTGATATGGCTGACAAGAAAGCTTCTATTTCTTCGTCCGATGTTGTGAGTATGCAAATTATCACTACTAAGTTGAATGGGTCCAATTACTTGTTGTGGGCTCAAGCTATGAAAGTCGCATTAGGGGCTAGAAAGAAGTTGAAATATATTGAGTATGTTGCTCCTGCTAAGGATAGTAAGGATTATGAAGATTGGGTGTCTGAGAATTATGTGGTTATGTCCTGGTTGTGGAATAGTATGGAACCTACTGTGTGTTCGAGTGTCATGTTCTTGTCCTCAGCCAAAGAGATTTGGGAGTCTGTTCATGAGACGTTTTCCATGGAAAAGAATGTTTCTCGCGTTTATGAGGTATATCAAAATTTGTTTTTGCTTCAACAAGGTGATAAGCCGGTTAGTGAATACTACAGTACATTTAAGGGACTCATGGATGAGTTGAATCAGTATCATCCTATCACTAATGATGTTGACGTTATCAAGAAGCAACGAGAGGAATTTTATGTCTCCAAGTTCTTATCTGGGTTACATTCGAATCTTCAGTCTGTTAAGTCACAGATTTTGGCCGGTGATGGTAGTATTCCATCCTTGAGCAATGTATATTCTCGTGTGCTCCGCGTTACAACAGAGTCTTCCTCCTCCGCCTCTTCTGAGCCTGTTGGGAAAGAAAATTCTGCACTTGTTACATCTACGGGATATAGAGGGACCTTTCGTTGTCGTGGCAATTTTCCTGGTAATAATCGCGGTCGCGGTGGTCGTGGCTTTGGCAATTCCCCTCCTATGTTTAATGGTAATCGAGGGCGAGGAGGTCCTCCGGGACGTGGTCGTGGTTTTGGTCAAGGCCGTGGTTCTCTTTATTGCACACACTGCGGGGGTGACAATCATACTGTGGATAGGTGTTATGATATCCATGGTAAGCCGAGGGAGACCTCACCTAATCCAGCCCTGTACTCTTCTGACAATGCTTCTGGGTCTCAACAGGAAGTTAGTACTCCTACTCCACCTGCCGTAGCATCTTCAAATGAGTCTATCACTCTCTCTCGAGAGGAATACAATGCCTTAATCCAACAACAGCAACAGCAATCCTTGTCTAGTACTGCTGGTTTTGCACAGTCAGGTAATATTGCGTGTTTTTCTTCATCTGCTCCTTCACCATGGGTCATCGACTCAGGGGCTTCGGCACATATGACTGGTAAGTCCAATGTATTTACACAATTGCTTAGTCCACCCACACAGCCTTCAATTGTTTTAGCTGATGGACGATCTTGTCCTATTATTGGTTATGGTCCTGTTTCTCCCACCTCATCTCTTTCATTGTCATCTGTAAATTATATTCCTCAATTTCCCTTTAGTCTCCTATCGGTCAGTCAACTTCCTAAATCTTTAAATTGTTCTGTAACATTTTATCCCTCTCATTGTGTTTTTCAGGACCTCAACTCGAAGAAGATGATTGGTGGAGGTCGTGAGCGTGATGGTCTTTATTACTTGGAACAACATTCAACAGCGAATAAATCGACGGCTTTACATACAGTTGTTTCACCACATCAATGGCACTGCCGTCTGGGTCATCCTTCACTACAGTCCTTGAAGTTGGTTTTTCCGTCCTTTAAGTCTATGTCTAGTTTAGAGTGTGAGGCTTGCCAGTTAGGTAAGCATCATAGGGTGTCTTTTCCTTTACGTAAAAATAATCGTCGGGCCACTCCTTTTGAGTTGGTTCATTCCGACGTTTAGGGTCTGTCTAGACATAAGAGTCTGTTAGGTTTTTCTTATTTTGTGTCTTTTGTGGATGATTGTTCCAGGATGACATGGTTACTTTTAATGAAAGAACGTTCAGATATTTCTTCTATTTTTCAATTATTTCATAAAGAGATTATGACTCAGTTTGGTTGCACTATTCGTATTTTACAATCTGATAATGCTTTGGAATATGTTAAAGGACCTCTTCAGTCCTATTGTGATTCTCAGGGGATAATTCATCAATCCTCTTGTGGTTATACTCCACAACAGAATGGTGTAGCTGAACGGAAAAATAGACACCTTCTTAAGATTGCCCGAACAATTATGTTGCACATGCATGTTCCTAAACAATTTTGGGGGGATAGCAGTACTCACTACCTGTTATCTTATTAATCGCATGCCTTCATCTGTTCTTAATGATGGCATTCCTCATTCTGTTCTCTATCCAGATAGATCATTGTTTGCCTTACCACCACGTGTGTTTGGTTGTATTGCATTTGTTCATGTTCTTACTCCTGGTCATGATAAATTGGATCCTCGGGCCACCAAATGTATATTTGTGGGATATTCACGCACTCAAAAAGGTTATAAATGCTGGAATCCTCAGAGTCGTCGTTATGTGGTTACTGCAGACGTCACCTTCTTTGAAGGTACACCATTTTTTTCGTCCTCCGGTGCTTCCTTAGATGTTGATGTTCTTGTTCCATCGTCCACTATTCCTTTACCCATTCCTCCTCCTAGTTCTCCTCCCTTGCAGGTGTATCGTCGTCGTGACAAGCCATCCAGTATTCATGACCCGCCAGCTCCACCTCCATCTTCATCCACTTCGGCTGAGGTTCCCCAATCTCATGATCTACCCATTGCTCTTCGAAAAGGTACTCGTTCTTGCACTCACCATCCTATTGATCAGGTTGTTTCATATTCTCATTTATCGTCTCCACTTCGCTCCTTTGTTAGTGCTTTATCTTCAGTCTCTGTTCCTCAGTCTCATACTCAGGCATTGGTTTCTCCGGGTTGGAAGAGTGCTATGGATGATGAGATGGTGGCGTTGTCCAAAAATGGTACGTGGGAGTTAACTGATCTTCCTTCTGGGAAACATGTTGTAGGTTGTCGTTGGGTTTTTGTGGTTAAGTATCATCCGGATGGTACTGTCGAACGGTTGAAAGCTCGTTTGGTGGCTAAAGGGTACACTCAGACTTTTGGTGTGGATTACTTTGAAACCTTTTCCCCTGTAGCTCGTCTCAATTCTGTTCGCATTTTATTGTCTGTTGTTGTTACTCAGGGATGGTCTCTACATCAACTTAAAGAATGCCTTTCTTCATGGTGACCTACAGGAGGAAGTGTATATGGAGCAACCTCCTGTGTATGTTGCTCAGGGGGAGTCACATAAAGTATGTAGGTTGAAGAAAGCCATTTATGGCCTTAAACAGTCTCCAAGGGCCTGGTTTGACAAGTTTAGCCAAGTAGCTAGTTCATATGGGTTGAAAAGAACTAGTTCTGATCATTCAGTTTTTGTGAGACACTGTGAGAAAGGTACGATAGTTCTAGCAGTTTATGTGGATGATATAGTGATTACTGGCAGTGACAGTGAAGGTATACAATTATTGAAGTCTCATTTAAGTAAGCATTTTCATATGAAGGATTTGGGGCTCTTACGTTATTTTTTGGGTATTGAGGTAGCAAGGTCTAAGGAAGGAATTTTCTTATCCCAAAGAAAGTATGTCCTTGACCTTCTAGATGAAACAGGATTGATGGGTTCAAAACCTGTCGACACTCCGATGGACTCAAATATTAAGTTTAGTAAAGATGATGGAGAAGACTTCAATAATGCTGGAAGGTATAGAAAACTTGTGGGTAAGTTGATTTATTTAACCGTAACTCGACCTGATATCACCTTTTCTGTTGGAGTTGTCAGTCCGTTTATGCAGAGTCCCAAGTTATCACATTGGGAGGCAGTGTGTCGTATATTGAGGTATTTGAAAGGTGCCCCTGGTAAAGGCTTAGTGTTGAAGCCTTCAGATAATTTGGAGATAGATGGTTTCTCAGATGCCAGTTGGGCAGGAGACAGTCTTGATAGACGTTCAGTATCTGGGTTTTGTGTGTTCGTTGGTGGAAATCTCGTCAGTTGGAAGAGCAAAAAGCAAAATGTAGTTGCAAGATCAAGTGCAGAGGCCGAGTATAGAGCTATGGCTCATGCTGCGTGTGAGTTGTTATGGGTGAAGACTATTCTGCAAGAGATGGGATTTCCAAGTAGTAAACCTATGAAGATGTATTGTGATAATCAAGCCGCTATGTACATTGCGAGTAATCCAGTGTTTCATGAGAGGACCAAACATATTGAAGTTGTCATTTTATCAGAGATATGGTTATGAGAAAAGAAATTGTTACTTCTTTTGTTCGGTCTAGTGAGCAACTAGGAGATATTCTTACCAAGGCACTAAATATAGGACCGTTCTATGACCTTTGTAACAAGCTGGGCATGATAGATATCTATGCTCCAGCTTGAGGGGGAGTGTTAGAATATAAGTGTTAATATTAAGGGTATTTCTGTAATTTTCGTGATTATATGATTGATATATAAGTGTGGGCTAACCTAATTAGGTTAAGCCTTCTCTTTCTCTCTATTCTCTCTTTGAACAGGGACAACACGATTAACTCAACTTGACTAAAGAGCACTACCTCAAACAAAAATTAATAATGTATTTTTTCTAATATATCTGTAATAAACAAAGTAAGCAACCTCGACAATATATCTTACTTCTTATTGTGCGCTTATTTTTTTGTTACATAGCTAAGGGGTGGAATCTTCAAGGTAGTTGAGGTCCTCAGCTTCGATCAATTGCTGTGAAAGTTTTGGGCCAAATGACATAATCAACGAACTGTGAGGGCAGTTCGAGTACTTTAAGCTTTATTCATGAAAAGGAAAGGAATAGGCTACATGAATCTTCATAAATGTTATTTATTAATTACAAATGAAGTTGAATTGAGAAATACATGGAGAAGAAGCCAAGAGAAATTAATTCCAGTTTCAACTCAATCAACACGAACTATATATTTGAAGAGGATTAGTCACCATTATTGGATGGCAAACAGAATCCGTCCTGATTACAAATGAAAGATGATGATGATGATGATGAGAGTTCCTCTCACAGCAATGTGCCCGTGATGATCAGAGTTCGAGCTCAAGTCCTGCACCATCTCAAAATGATGACGGTGGTAGAATGAGTCCATCAGGTGGTCATCGGTGACCATGGAGATCAAGATGGCAACAATGACAAGTCTAATGACCATGATACTAGACTCAGTCTATATTACATGGACTCTAAACTATGGAGTACAGTCCCAGTGTCAACGCAACTGGAAGAAGAACAGAACAAAACAAAATTACTTTCGTCCTCGTTAAATCTGATGCAGAGTCGGGAAAAGCTCTGGAGTAATGCTCCCCTTGATTCTAAATGCAAATATTTAACATAGAAGAAAGAAATGGGGAAGAAAATTTGATGATTTTATTCCTCAATATGTAGCAGTATTTATATAAAACCTAGATTACAATAAAGGAAACTAAAGAAAGGAAAGAACAATAGAAAAGGAAAAGAAATAAAGATAAGATCAAAATATTCTCCCAAGATCCTGTAAAAGGATTTGACTGAAATCTTATTCTAAATAATATTATATTTTCAACACTCCCCCTCAAGCTGAGGCGAAGATATCCACAAGACCAAGCTTGCCAAGAGAAACTTCTAAAAGAGACGGGCCAACTGGCTTGGTAAACATATCTGCAGTCTGATCAGATGAAAGAACAAACTGTGGAGTAATAACTCCTACCCGAACTTTCTCCCGTATGAAGTGAACATCCACCTCGATATGTTTTGTTCTCTTGTGGAGAACAGAGTCGGAAGCAAGGATTATAGCTGATTTGTTGTCGCAGAACAAAGTAGAAGAGTCACGTATAGGATACCCAATTACTATCAACAAGGAGCAAAGCCATATAAGCTCACACGTGCATTGAGCCATAGCTCGATACTCGGCTTCAGCTGAAGATCTAGAAACAACAGCTTGTTTTTACTTTTCCATGAAAGGAGATGGCTGCCATAAAAAGTACAAAAACCTGAGGTAGAGCGCCTATCAGTTTTAGAACCTGCATAATTAGCATCGGCAAAACACGAGATCTCACTCTGAGAACCAGCTGTATAGAATAACCCAAGACCAGGACAAGTCTTGAGATATCTAAGAATATGGTGAACAGCATCCAGCTGCGAGGAACGCAGAGCATGCATGAATTGACTCACAACACTCACAGCAAATGATATGTCTGGTCGTGTGTGAGTCAAGTAAAAAAGACGACCAACAAGTCACTGATAGACAGTAGCATCAGGTAGAAGTTCTCCAGACTCAACTGATAGCTTCTGGTTTGGATCCATAGGGGTAAAAGTTGGCTGACACCCCACATACCAGTATCTTGAAGTAGATCGAAAGCATATTTCCTTTGAGATAAAGAAATTCCATGGCGGGCGCGAGCCACCTCAATACCAAGGAAATAACGGAGAGGGCCCAGATCGTTGACATCGAAAACCTTGCCAAGAACGGTCTTAACTTTAGCAATACCTGGGACATCATTTCCAGTGATGATGATGTCTCAACATAAACAGAGAGAATCACACGACGACATCCGGGCGACGGTGGAAAAAGCATGTGTGATCTGAATGACATCGGGTAAAGCCCATAGACAAAATAACCTCACTGAAGCGATTAAACCATGCCCGAGGAGACTACTTAAGGCCATAAAGAGACTTGCGAAGGCGGCAGACTTTCCCAGAATACTCCCCCTCATCACGAAAACCCGATGGAGGATCCATATAAATAGTTTCAAGAAAATCACCATTTAAGATGGCATTCATTCTTGACATCCTTCTGATATAGAGGCCAAGAATGTGAGGCAACTAAGGAAATGAGAAGTCGAACAGTAGTCAACTTAGCCACAGGAGCAAAAGTTGCACTATAGTCCTTGCCTGGAATCTGAGTGAACCCTTTAGCCACAAGGCGGGCCTTATACCTTTCAATTGAACCATCCGCCTAGTACTTCACACTGAATACCCATTTACATCCAACCGTCTTTTCCCCGCTTGAAAGAGGAACAAGCTCCCATGTTTGGTTGCGTTGAAGAGCATTCATTTCCAAAGTCATGGCCACTACCCAGTGAGGGTCCTGAAGAGCCTCAGATACAGACCGAGGAATTGGGGTGGAGTCCACCCGGCTAAAAAATGACCGATAAGTGTCAGAAAGACCTTAATAAGAAACATACTGGGCAATTGGGTGGTGAGTACTAGAAGAAAAACCATAACGATTAGGAGGACGACGAGTACGAGAAGGATATTGGTAAGTAATAGATTCAAGGGGACTAGAAGCATTACTAGAAACCGGAGAGAATAATGGCTGAGAGACTGTAGCAGTCAGACGACGGGAGTACACCTATTGAGGATCTGTAGTAATGACCGGAGGTAGCATGGTGTCAGTCGAAGGAGACGAGGAGATCACCGGAGGAGATTAAGGGAGGAAACTAGACGTGGAAGCACACAAGTATCCTCTGAGACTTCCTCAACTATAGTTCCTAACGAAGAATTAGTGCCTACATAGAAAGGAGTATCTTCCAAAAAAGTGACATCCATAGAGTGATATAAGTGATGGGAAACTGGATCATAGCAACAATATCCTTTAGACATAGAAGAGTACCCTTCAAAGATACACCTAACTACTTTATCATCCAATTTAGTCCGAGTAGGGCTTTGATTCTGAACAAAACAAGTGCATCTAAAGACCCGAGGTAAAACAGGAAAAAGAGTAAAACCGGGCTGAAGAATTTGCAAAGGGGCTTTACTATGTAAAACTCGACTAGGAGTTTGCAAGAGGTAGGTAATGGTAAGAACAACCATATGCCAAAAAAATCTGGGAACATGCATCCCACACAAAAGGCACCAAACAACAGCCATGATGGAGGGGTTCTTTCGTTCTCCAACACCATTTTGTTCAAGGGTGTATGGGCATGTGAGTTGCTGAAGGATACCCTTTTGGTTTAGTGTGGACCGAAATTCATTAGTAATATATTCCCTGCCATTGTTAGATCGAAGATTACGCACAACAGTATTAAATTGGGTTTTAATCATTTGCAGAAAATTGGTAAACAAAGTGAAAACTTCGGATTTTTTCTTTAGAAGATAGACCCAAGTGCAAAGAGTGTAATAATCTATAAATGTGACATAGTAGCAGTGGCCAGAGAGGACAATAATTGGGGAAGGACCCAACACATCACTGTGAATAAGATCAAATGCACATGGGGCATGGTTCATGCGAGGAATGTAACTAGATCGTGTATGTTTAGACAATTCACACACCACACAGCTAAAATTCAACTTCCGACGAGTTTTATTTAGTAGAGGAAATAGTTAACAAGTCTTCAGTTTTATTCCTCGAAACTACGATGTGATGAGCCAGCTTCTCCCCTGCATCCAAGATGTAAAGAACATTCTCCTCTCTACCACTGTCAATCGTCCTCCTCGTGATAGGATCCTGGAAGACACAGTGAGACGAGAAAAAGGTTACACAACAATTTAAGTCAAGGGTGGGGTAATACGACTCAAACAAAAAAGATTGTGAGAGAAACTGGGAACATGTGAAACAGAAGTTAATGGTAATGAAGGAGTGACACAAGTTAAACCTTTTCCCAAAACAGAGGAGAAGATACCACCTGTAATTCTAACCTTATCTTGACCTGAATGAGGCTTGTAATCGGAGAAAAGGTAAGAAGAACGAGACATATGATCGGAAGCACCTGAATCGATAATCCAAGGAAACGAGGAGTGAGAAAGGAAAGGGCTTGCTGATGTGACTAAGTTACCTGATTGGGCAAAGGAGGATGACGCACTGGTAGATGCAGGAGGAGTTATGGGCCATCAGATTCCGAAGCATCTCAAACACAATAGTAGACAATGGGCCCACATCAGAAGAAGGGGTAGCATCAACAGAAACAGGATCTGGATGTAACAGCAGTATGATGAGCACGTGTATTACCACCACGGCCTCCAGAATACCCAGAACGACCTCCACAACGACCCGGAGGTCGACCATGAAGTTTCCACAATTCTCCCTCGTGTGATAAGGCCTACAACATTAATCATGTTGAAGCTTGATATACATTGTTGGGTCCATTCTCTAAAAGTTTAAGCTTTTGGAGTAGTTGGTAACTTAACATGGTATCAGAGCCTTGTTTGTGGGAGGTCCTGAGTTCGACTCTCCATCCCCGCTTTGTTGTGCATATTTGCACTTTGTTATTTGTCTCCACTATGATGGAGTTTGATTTGTTTGCTCTCCACGTCCAAGTCGGGGTTGCACGTGAGGGAGGGTGTTGAAGCTTGATATACATTGTTGGGTCCATTCTCTAAAAGTTTAAGCTTTTGGAGTAGTTGGTAACTTAACAAATCACATAACTGCTTGGCCTCTATCAGAAGTGCCAGACTCATTAGGGAAATCTTTACCATGGACCTGCTTGTTCCCCTCTCTTGGTGGAGCAAAAACCAAGGCGGATCTCTCGGTGGGAGTGGGAGAGAGCATAACATAATGGCGGCTCTCCTCATTTAGGACATAGCAAAGGGCCTCCTGAAGGGAAGAAAGGTTGTCCATCCCAAGCACTTGACTACAGATAGTGTCATAGGCCCGGGTGAAGTCCCTGAAGGAATTTGAAAACCCTTTACTTCTCTACAAGCTTATGGTACCCGCAGAATCAGTTGGGCAGACGGGTTAGTGATCTACCCGGTTCCAACTGGTGGTGAGAAACGTGAAGTATTGGGTCACAGTCATGTCTCCCTGCTCAGAGCGATCCATCGAACGAGTCAACTCAAACTCTTGGGCGTAATTCCCCTTCCGGGAGTACGTAGAGTCAATTGACTCCCAAATGTCTCGAGCGGTCTTCATACCATATTAGCCTTCACCAATCTCAAGTATCATCGACTGGATTAGCCAAGACATGATAATGAAATTGTCAATTTCCCACTTGTCATAGCCAGCATCAGTCGTGTTGAGAGCCTGAATACGTCCATCAAGGTGTCCCATCTTCCCTCGACTCCACAAGTAAAGAGCCAGAAACTACGACCAAGTCAAATAATTTTGGCCATCCAATAGGATGGATATAATCACCAGGTTGGGGTTGTCCAGTGTCGCAATAACAGTGCTATCACTGGAAGGCGTTTTTGAACTTCTAGACTAAGGACTCTCAATTCCTGTCATAGTTCTTGTACGCGAAGAGAAGACCCGCAACAACCACGGGGAACGGAGAAGATAATGGAGAGGCACACACGATCTTGAATTAGAGCACCATACAGGATGCTAACAGATTAGGTATAACTTATCAGCGGTCCATATCGGGACCAAAGAAGCGGAAAAACACGAAACTTCAATCAGAATAGCACATGATTATGGTGTTGGATCAGATCTGCCCCTGTGGGGCTCAACTAAGCCTGGCGAAGGGAGAGAAGGGTTACAGTTCAGTTCGAGGAGGTTAGGGGTTTGAACCACTGCTGGGACGGTGCTGGGAGGCAATGTTCTAAAAATCGCTAGGTGCTAGTCGGGGGGGCTGAGGGGCCTAGGCGGGTTTTTTTTCAATGAAATTAATTATATAATAGATACATATACAAGTTATGTGGTGTTATTTAAGAAAAATTATAGATTGGGGTCCAAATAATAGATCTATATAAAGGTTTTGTGATGTTTTTTTTTTCAAAATAAGCGAACATTATGAGAAGGTTTTTAATATTTAAAAAACTATTAGGGATCTATGAATAATTAACTTAAACATTAAGTGTATATACATACACTAATGTAAGACGTAACCGTGAGAGCAATTTTTTTCCCTTCTTATTTTAACAAAATTACAATCTCACACCAGCACGCCTAGTCCCACATAATCACAACTAGCCCCTCCTACACCCGCCTAGACCCGCCTATCTCGCCTAGACCCCCGCCTGATATGTTGGGCGATTTTCCAAACACCTAGGAGAAAATCCAGGTTGCGGGGCACCGCCTAGACCGACTTTTAGGTGGGAGGTGCGGAGCAGGCTGAGGAAGGTTGGGATGGTGCAGTGCAAGGTAGGGTGAGCAGTGGTGGTGCGGCACAGGCTAGGAAGGACAGGTGGTGTTCTGGGGTGGTGCGGCGCAGGTTAGGGTTGGCTGTTAGTGGCTCCCGGATGGTGGGTATGGTGGTGGTGGTTAGATGGCTCTAATACCATGTTGACAATGTGATTATGCCAAACTTAGGGTTGACAATGGGTCACACCCCTTTTTGTATTATTACAAGAAAGAGAAAAATAAATATTACAAGTAGGTCCACAAACTAATCATAAAATAAAAGGGAAAGCAAATGTTGAGATTATAATCCCACATCGGGAATATAAAGCCTTGTTGCTCAATCTATAAGATCATAGAGCTACTCTACCCATTGGCAATTGGTTTTGGGTTAGATGCTTCAATTCAACATGGTATCAAAGCAGGTTATTGTCAGCCCAGTTTGGCCACATTTGTGCTCCATGTTACCCTATCTCAATAATCCACGTGCTTGGCTCTCATTCATGCCACACGTGTGGGGGCGGGTTGAGATTATAATCCCACATCGGGAATTTAAAGCATTGCTACTCCACATATAAGATCACGGAGCCACTCCACCCATTGCCAATTGGTTTTGGGTTGGATGCTCCAATTCAACAGGAAAAATAATAATAATAATAACTCTCAATAGGAAGAACTACGGTTACGTCGATGGGCCTAAAGTTTGTTAAATATCAAACACTATAACGTGCAAAGAACCAAACAATATGACTTCAACACATGACCAATGCACTACCCGCTGAATGAACTATAGTAGAATAGAAGAAGTTTGACTGAAACATTTAGAGAAAGTGCACGCGGTTGCAAAGGGATGCAAAGGCTTCAAATCCCTAAAAACAAGAAACATGTACCATAACAAAATACCCCGAACATAGAAACACAGCACTGTTGTAGTTCTATTACTACAAACCACTAAAGCTGGCTCAATGTTCCATCAAACACCTTTTGATATGAGAAGAAAGAAAAGATGGAGGAATTGAATTGTTTATTCCTCAATATCATTACAGTATATATACAGGAAAAGAGAGAAGAGAAAAAGGAAAGAGAGGATAAGACCGTATCTATCCTAAAATACATAGGATCAAATCACGTAATCTATTCCTAAAATACATCCATAATATCATGAAAATATAAAATTTTCCGACACTCCCCCTTAAGCAGGAGCGAAGGGATTCACGAGTCCAAGCTTGACAATAGATGACTTCAAGAGAGATGGTCCAACAGACTTTGTGAGTACATCTGCAGTCTGATCTGAAGAAGGAACGAAGCACGGAGAGATAATACCAAAACGAACCACGAATAAAGTGGATATCAATCTCAATATGCTTGGTACGCTCATGGAGAATAGAAACCAGCATTATAGAGGACTTATTATCGTAGAACAATGTAGAGGGCTCAGAAACTAGAAATCCCAATTCCCATAGAAGAGACCGAAGCCTAAGAAGCTCACAGGTACCTTGTGCCATAGCACGATATTCGGCCGATGATCTTGAAACAACTGCTTGTTTGTTGCTTTTCCAAGAAATAAGGTGTTTATCATGGAATGTACAAAATCCTGAAGTAGAATGACTATCACTCTTGGTACCAGCATAGTCTACACCTGTGAAACACGTGACCCCAGATTGTGTTCCTGCAGCAAAGAAAAGACCCCGACCTAGGTAAGTTTTAAGATACCTCAGAATATGATGAACAGTGTCCATATGAGAGGTACGGGGTTTATGCATGAACTGGCTAACGACGCTTACAGCGAAAGCAAGATCAGGTTTGGTATTGGTCAAATAAATGAGACGACCAACAAGACGCAGATAGGAAGCCGGATCAGATAATAACTCTCCTGACTCGGAAGATATTTTGATATTCGAATCCATAGGTGTGGAAGCAGGGCGGCAACCCATCATGGCAGTATCACTGAGGAGATCCAAGATATATTTCCTTTGGTTCATTGAAATCCCATGACGAGACCTCAGACCGGGCAATCTCAATACCAAGGATATACCTGAGAGACCCCAAGTCTTTGACGTTAAATGCTACTCCAAGTTTTTGTTTCACCCTTGTAATTCCTGCAGTATCATTGCCAGTAATAATAATGTCATCCACATAAACTAATACAATGATACACCGACCATCCGGACGTCGGCGAATAAAGCAGTTATGATCGGAGTGACACCTAGTGAATCCAATAGAAATAATAACATCACTAAAACGACTGAACTGCGCCCGAGGAGACTGCTTTAACCATAAAGTGAATTCCGTAGTCGACAAACTTTCCCAGAATACTCCCCCTCAGCCTGAAAACCCGGAGGGGGATCCATGTAAATGATTGGAGGTCTCCATTTAGAAAAGCATTCTTCACGTCAAGTTGATGAAGAGGCTAAGAATGGGAAGCAGCCAAAGAAACAATAAGTCGAACAGTAGTAAGTTTAGCCACAGGAGCAAAAGTGGCATTAAAGACCTTGCCTGGGATCTGAGTAAACCCTTTTGCAACCAGGCGAGCCTTATACCGATCCATAGAACCATCCAGAAGGTACTTGACTGTAAAGACCCATTTGCACCCAACTGTCTTTTCCCCCATAGGAAGAGAGACAAGATCCCAAGTGTGGTTATGCGGAAGGGCATCCATTTTTGCTTGCATTGCCTAAACCCATGTGGATTTTGGAAAGCCTCAGACACAGATCTGAGAATTGAAACTGAATCAACCTGACCAATAAAAGCTTGATACAATTATGAAAGAGCTGAATATGAGACATACTGGGAAATAGGGTGATGAGTAGAGCAAGAATAACCATACCGATTTTCCAAGCGAGAAATTCTGGTGGATCGTCTTATCGGTGCAGGAGAAGCAGGACCTGGATCCGGAGAAGCATTTTGAGGCGGAGCATGAGCCTGTGGACGCCGGGCATAACGGAATTCAGGGGAAGATGTGATAACTGGTGGAAGGGAATTGTCACGACCCAAGTCTCGCTCAGTAAGATATTGTCCGCTTTGGGCCCAAACCCGCACGGATTTGTTCTTGGGTCACTACCCAAAAGGCCTCTTACTACTAGGGAGACTTGAAACCACACATATATAACACATTACTTTTCCACACCCAGGCGATGTGGGACGAACTTCCCATAGTGTGTAGCCTGCCAGCACTTACTGCAGCCACAAAGGCACCTACAGCAGCCCGCCCACAGCACCAGGGTCGTTACATTCCACCCCCCTTAGGGCCCAACGTCCACGTTGGCACACTTCTGGCTGGGTCTAGCTCTGATACCATTCTGTCACGACCCAAGTCTCGCTCAGTAAGATATTGTCCGCTTTGGGCCCAAACACGCACGGATTTGTTCTTGGGTCACTACCCAAAAGGCCTCTTACTAGGGAGACTTGAAACCACACATATATAACACATTACTTTTCCACACCCAGGCGATGTGGGACGAACTTCCCATAGTGTGTAGCCTGCCAGCACTTACTGCAGCCACAAAGGCACCTACAGCAGCCCGCCCACAGCACCAGGGTCGTTACAGGAATCCTCAATGTCATGTCAACCTCAAGAGAGGAAGAATCAAAGACAGGAACAGGGCGAGGTAGCTCGTCGGGTTCAATGGACGTCTCCCTAGGCACAGAGGAACGAGGGGAACCTGCACAGTAAGGAACACCCTCCAGAAACGTAACATCCATAGAAGTATAAAATCAATGAGCAACGGGGTCATAACACCTATAACCATTAGATAAAGGAGAATACCCAAGAAAGACACAACGGATAGCCTTATCATCAAGTTTAGTGCGAAGAGGGCTGCGATTCTGAACAAAACAAGTGCAGCCAAAGACACGAGGTAACACATGAAAAAGAGTACAATCGGGCTGAAGAACATGCAAAGGAGCTTTACCGTCCAAGATACGACTTGGAGTTCGATTAATAAGATATGCAGCTATGAGAACTACGAAGTGCCAAAAATGTTTAGGTACCTCCATACCCCGAAGAAGACACCGGACTACAGACATAATGTGATGGTTCTTTCGTTCTGCCACACCATTCTGTTCCGGGGTATAGGTACAAGAACACCCTTTTTATTAAGTTCTGAACAAAAATCACTAGAAACATATTCACGGCCATTATCAGATCGAAGGGTACGAACAGCAGTTTGGAACTAAGTTTTAACCATTTGTAAAAATTGAGAAATAATGGAAAAACTTCCGATTTTTTCTTCGGAAGGTAAACCCATGTACAACGTGAATAGTCATCAATGAAAGTAACATAATAGAGATACCCATTTAATGCAGTAATGGGGGATGGTCCCCACACATCAGAATGTACAATATCAAAAGCACTAGGACCACGAGGCATACGAGGAATATAAGAAGAACGAATATGCTTAGAAAGTTCACACACCACACAATGAAATTTACGAGTTTTACAGGCTTTTATTAATTCCGAAAAAAGTAAACACAGATTTTGGAAATTAGCATGTCCTAGTTGGGCATGCCACAAATCTAAAGTTTTATTTGAAAAAAACTAGAAGCAGAACTAGGTTAAACAGACGCCTGTAAACTAGAAGACACAAATGGTGGTGGCGGTTCCCCAAAGAAGTAGAGTCCATCACGCTCATGGCCCGTACCAAAAATCTTCTTCGAAGTCAGGTCCTGCAAGAGACAACGATCAGGTAAGAAAATGACAGCACAATTATAACTGTTTGAAAGGCGACTAACCGATAAAAGATTAAAAGACAACTGAGGGGCATGAAGAACAGAGAACAAGGTAATCGTGGGAGACAAGTAAATGTTACCCTTACTTTGAACTCTAGTGATGGAACCATCGACAATACTCACAGTGCGGTTAACAGGTGTAAGAGGGGACGAAAGAGATAACTCACCACTCATGTGATCATTGGCTTCTGAGTCCAGAACCCACCTTAGAGTTCCAGTCTTAACATGTAAAGCAGTGGAAGTACCTGTAACAATGGCAGTTGTGGAAGAAGAACCAGACTGATATTGCTGAAGAAGAGAGCCAAGTTGGCTCTGAATCTATCCAAGCTAAGTTTGAAGCATACTCTGATTCTGATGAAGCTGACCAATATCATGAACAATGGGGTCAGGATCGGTCTCAGCGATAGCAACGAAGCGAGTCGGGCCAGGATTACGAGGCCGAGCATACTGTGTCTTCAACTCAGGATGAAGTTGGAAACAACGATCTTTTGAATGACCAACAATATTACAATGCTTACAGGCCGGAGGTTTTCTATTACTGGGACGAGGCCCAGTGTGAGCAGCAAAGGCCATCTAGACAGGAACAGCAGGAGAATTAGAAACCGGAGTAGTAGCAGCCTGAATCAATTTCTGGCAACGCTCATCACCATTAACAATAGCAAACGCTCGTAAAGTGAAGGCATAAGTGATGTGTTCAAAATCTGAGTACAAAGAGATTCGAATTCAGATTTCAAACCCATCAAGAAGACGGTCAAGGCGCTGGACAATAATAGTGGCAGCTTCAGCAGGAATATCACCAAGAGGCTCATACTGAGCCAACTCCTCCCAACGTGACTGAAGATAACCAAAATAATCAGAGACTCAGCTGGAGAGAATCCTAAGAGGACTGAGAGACTTCACGATGAAGCTGATAAATACGTGACTCATTACACTTATGCGTATACATCTGGGTCAAGGCATTCCACAATCCATGAACCGAAGTGTGATACATAAACATACGATAAATGCGAGGTTCCATAGAATTAAATAACCAACCCAAGATAGAGCAATTGTCCATATTCCACTGATCAAAAGTTGAATCTGTGGGAGCAAGCTTGGGTGTAGTACCATGAAGCCAACTAGACTTGCCTTTGGCACCCAAGAAGAGTCGAAGGGAATGAGACCATGCAGCAAAATTTTGTCCATCCAACAGAACAGTAGTAACCCTCTGCGTAGGAGCATGTGGAGTCAGAGACAGAGAGAGATATGTACGTGACTGTGACCCCGTAGATGGCTGAGTAATGTCCTTATCCTTGGTTATTATTGCAGATTATAAGAACCAAAAGTAAGAACATGCGCAGGAAGTATGAAGGCTGCCGGCAGAAATAGGGGCTACCAAGACATGGGTAGCCTAAAATAATGGAAAGAGAGCACAGGAAGGGCTCTAGATCATCACAAGACCCACAGAAGGGGCAAGGCGCAGCTTACGGGCTGCGCTAGGGTTAGCCGAAGCTAACCAAAGAGAACCGAGATGGTGAGAGTCTTGGTAAGTGCCTGGGGTGTCTCGGCGAGGCTGTGGGGTGGTGCACCTAGGGGTCGGGGGGTGGCCTGAGGTGTGGCGAGGTGGCTGTGGGCTGTTGGGTGGTCGCCGAAGTGGCTAGTGGTGGTTGGAGGCTTCGACGAGGTGGATGGTTGTGTCTGTGGTGTGCGGCGGAAGGAGGAAGGTGGTGGCTAAGGTTTGGACCAATGCTCTGATACCAGGAAAAAAAGAAAAGATGGAGGAATTGAATTGTTTATTTCTCAATATCATTACAGTATATATACAGGAAAAGAGAGAAGAGAAAAAGAAAAGAGAGGATAAGATCGTATCTATCCTAAAATACATAGGATCAAATCAAGTAATTTACTCCTAAAATACATCCATAATATCATGAAAATATAAAATATTCCAACACTATGACAATTTGTGACATAGCAATGCTCTGACTCATCACCCACTCCATCAACCAGCCATACCTCGTCAAGTTGATCCTTAGAGTTAAACCTGAAGTGCATTGTAGCTTTTGTATACCGAAGATGCCACGTAGCTAACTACTACCAAGTTCCTAATATTACTAACCAGTGCAATTAAGAGCCCACTATGGCAACATTTTGGCAAATCCTTATCTTGCCAAACCCACTCCCATAAGCTCAATCTACCAGCCAAGCAAACGAATAAGCTGCATTTAGGTTTTTCCTCTCTTTTTTTATAATGGCACTTCCTGTTTCCCTGTGTCTATCCAAGAGCTTTATAGGGGGAACATGGTTGTTAGACTCGGTCGGTTCAGGACTTGATTCAAGTTTCATACCACCTGATACGATTCACGATTCATAATTTTGAACTTTGAAGTTTTAAGTGGAAAATTGTCAACATTTGAGCCTTGTTATTGAATGAATTTTTGTGTTAAATTGTTGTTTTTGCATTTTAGCGTTGCACATGTGTTGCTATACGTATATAGTATAGACGTGCATATTTTTGTTTATTGCCAGCAAAAGCGAATCTCACAATTCACTATTCAAGAATCAAGATTCATAATATTGGCAAACACATTCACGATTCGATTAACGATTTGACAACAGTTGGGGGGGAAGGGGAGGAAAATGAAGTAGTGGAGAAGAAAGATTACAACATGATGACAAGGTAGCCAAATAAAATCTTATTATGATTACATAAAGAAGCTAAACCAATAGAAGAGAATCTCACATATTCCTTAAGAGTACTCCAATCATGTACAAAGTATTAGATATATTGACTCTGAGTATGATCTCCTTGCTTGCTTGTTTGGAATGCAGCATAGGCATTTTGGTCTCAATTAGTGTGGTTGAAGCCCAACTCAAGTCTAGACTACGAGGAGTAGGTCTATAATTACACACAAATCAAGGACCTAATTTTAGCTTCTCACAAGGATTTTAGATTATTCCAAATTTATCATTTAAGAAGTAACTACAAACAAAGACGTTATTGAATGTAAATTATGCGCATATGCATGCAAACACTCAGCTCAAATGTCTAAAGTATCCATGCATGTGCTACATGTGTAGGTGTGTGTTTATACTTTAGTATATTATCTTATAAGAAAGTCAACTTTCTCAAGTAAATTCAATGTGGTGGAACAGTTTTAGTAACTTCATAAATTGATTGAGGAGTTACCAATCTGCAGGCTGCTTTCTTGCCATGTTCATCACCATTCTCATAAACATGCTTGACCGCTGCAGGAAGGACTTTCCAAAATTCGTTTACAAACTCACTGCCTTTTCTTCTACTATTTTGTAAAATGTCATTGGCCAAATACAGATAAGAAACACGCTGCTCTCGCTGTGCAGAATTGAACAATTTATCCCAAGTTTCAACAATCTGCTTAGCCTTCTTCCGGTGGGATATGCACCAACGGGATAATGCTGATCAAATGTTAAAAGAAAAGAATCCCACAAAATAGTAATGACAGTATCACAAAAGACAAACTCATATTAGTAGTTCTACTTTGTTTTGAAATGTTTGTTTTGGTTGTTATTTTCATTTAGTCACCATTGGTGAGGGTAGTGTAGCTACAGTAGGCTATGAATAAGGCTGAACAATCTGTTTCGAGGCAGTTTTGAGATATTGTAATTGAGGTTTGGTTGAATACCAAACGGATCCTTAGAGCTCTCCTTCTTGGATTTTCTACCCAAACCCTAATTCTTCTTGATTTCTTCCTATTTTGTGTACATAGAGTATGAATAGCATTT
Source organism: Hydrangea macrophylla (assembly GCA_033977485.1). Lineage (NCBI taxonomy): Eukaryota > Viridiplantae > Streptophyta > Magnoliopsida > Cornales > Hydrangeaceae > Hydrangea > Hydrangea macrophylla. Next base: position 51,944,499 of record CM066991.1, on the reverse strand, counting down.
TTAAACACATCCTCATCCCTAAGAAATGAACTAGTTGTCCGAAAACATTTTACATCTGAACAGGAGTAAAATAATTTGTAAAGGAGACTTAGATTTGGTATACAAAAAGGTTATAACGTATAACAGCACAATTTACATGATAACATTCAAATGGATATATAATAACATTCAAATGGAAAAGCACATTTTACATGATAACATTCAAATGGATATACAGAAATAACTGCTATAAATTAAAACTTTCTTGAAAAGCACCTCTTGCTTGATAGTACAAATAAAAGAATACTGCTTGATGCAAGCATATAAATATATGTGGATGAGCTAAACAATAAATGAAGGAAAAAGGTGAAAGAAAAAGAAAAAGTTCAGGTTTGAGAAGATCCAGTTCCATCAGAGAAAAATGAGTGGTTCTGCGATATCAAAAGCACATCTAAACACTAGAAACCTTCAGTCATAGTTCAAATAAATAGGCCAATCTTCCCAGGTTTATCTGGTTTCGGAATAAACAACATATCCATATATGAAAAAGGATATAACCTAATGAAAAACTCCCTTAGGCATGGCCATACATATCATAGAAATCACACTTATAAAGGTTTTGAGCAACAAAAAAAACCACATTATTAATTGGTCAAAGCTCAAGGAAAGAGGGCCTCATTTGGATATTTATCGGCGAAAACATAACGGAAGGTTTCTTCACACTCCCACGCCAAAAGGAATTCCTCTCTCTATTGTATCTCAGTCCCCTAATTTGCTCCCATACTTATAGCAAATGATCCTCTTCCATAAACTGTACATCTCTCCATAACCATTTTTGTAGCAATGCTAGATCAAAATAACTCAATCTCTTAATTCCTAATCCTCCTTCCTCTTAGTGCAATGAGATTCTATTCCTCAGTAGGTGTTAGTGTTACTTAAATATATCTCTCATTACACACCCACAAAAGTCACTGAAGCTTTTCCAATCTCTCTCTGCAAATGCCGAGATAGGAAAAAGTAATAGAATGTAAATAGACAGGCTAGAAAATGACCTTTTGATAAAGAATTAAATTTATCCTTTAGATAGATGTTTAGTCCATCCTTAGTTATACAAGTCCATCCCAAATAAAAGCCTTTTTTGAATAAGCACCTATTGGTAATCCACGATATGTGGATGGAAAGGACCACATCTTCCAGTCCAAAATATTCACCAAAGAGTTCACTTTTCCTACATTTCCCACTTGAATTAACTCATTCTTATCCAAGTTAATCTTCAGGTGTTATACCGCTTCAAAATAAAAAAACTTCTTAAATGCTCCACCATCTCCCTTGAGCATCACAGAAGAGAAAGATGTCATCTGCAAATAATAAATGGTCCACTTGTACCGAAATTACTCTCCTAGTCCATAATATGAATCCTCCCAGCATATCCCTCTCCCCTCTCTACTGCTCTCTTTAAGATAGACTGAATGCTTTTACAATTATTATGACCAAAAAGACAGCGATACAGAGCACCTTCTATTGTTTCTTTTTCTTTTTTCGGATAGGTAACAAAGATCACCTTCTCTTAACTTTGTGCTACCAGAGAAAGCCTTTTGGGGGTACTAGAGAATTTTATAGTAGAAATTAAAACTCTATCCATCTCCTCCATCTGCTACTAAGACTCATCACACCCATGACGTAGTTCAGGAAACTCTAATTCACACAGTCACATGCCACACCAACATCCAATTTACACAAAAATCCTTCTGTCTTTTCTTTGAAATTTGTCACAAAATTAGACATCCCACAAACTATGCCTGTAGATAACAGTAATCAATCGTTGTGATTATTTCGCTGCTAACAACATTTCAACACTTTAGATAACATGTGAAACCATCTGTACCCGGAGGCTTATCACTACTGCATCCCTTCAAGCTACCAATGCCTCTTCCGAAAAAAGACCAAATTTGCTTCGCCTTCATAGCCTTGTAGCATCCACCATACACGGCACCACCCGTCTATTCACACAAAACTCTAGGATCTTTACTGAAAACCCATCTTTGAAACTTAATACCTTTTATTTTATTTTATTTCATAACTCAAACAAAAACAAGGATCCTCCCATCCCCAAAACCCTAATCCCAACCGAGAACATCTGCTTCGGATCCACCCACACCTACATGGCTCCAAATGATGGAGTGTCTCAATGGGAAGCTCTGACTATACTAAACATTAAACAAGCATATACGGAAGAATTCCCTCCTTTTCAAACATGGTTCTATAGCAATAGGGCTCCCATCATTGGCGCTTTCCCTAAGTTTACCTTCTATTGTTTCAATAGCCATGGTCTGCTCGATGTAGAATAATAATCTTGACATAGTGCTAAGTAAGAATACATCATTACAACTACTTTCAAGGAATGATAATGGGATAGGAAACAACATCTCTTTTAATTGATATACTCTTTGTGTATACTGGGCTAATAATCTTGCGACTCTCTTTAATCTCATATAGTTTCAATAAAAATATAAAATGGTATGAATTTGGAATTGTTTTTATGATGCTATAAGCAAACATTGTTTACTCTAAAATCCTCCATACTGCTAAGAAATTAGATTTATGACCATACTAAAGGTCCAAGCTCAATCACATCTTACATTACAATCAAAACACAGCTCATGATCATAGTTCAGGTACCATGAAAAAATTATTGTCATGACATATGAACAAACACAACTGCAGCTAGTGCATCTTTGAATTTGAAACTTTATAAAACCACAAGTTGATAAAATGATAATTATGAGAATAACTCCTAGAGCATGGATATACTGGCAAGGTTTTTCCCATTATTTATGAAGCTGGGAGAAGTAAAATAGGCACCATTGTATATTAGAAGTACATGCACAACATCAGATTGAGAAAAAGCAACTACAAAGAAAGAGACATAACATTATGTAGACCTCAAAAACCTGTACATAACATTCCTCATCAATGTCACAAACAATCTAGAATACGCACGCATATAAATTAAGAGATGTGGCTGCTGGTATGTAGATATGTTTCATGTCTATGTTTAACTGTTACAAACGAAGAAGAGAGAGAGAGAGAGAGAGAGAGAGAGAGAGAGAGAGAGAGATGTACATATCAGTACTAACTCCAAAACTGTCAATAAAAATAGGTACACTTCATAACAGCTAAAAAATAGGTACGCTTCATAATTTCTTTTTTTTTTTTTTTGACGTCAGCTTTTGAAACTTCTCTAAGAAAAGGGAAATTCAGAGACATTTGACCCGAAATGTCTCTGATTATCCATTTTTAGAGACATTTCAAAAGTTGGCGTCAAAAAAAACATTTGTACGAACTAAGGGCGTGTTTGGAATGACAACTTCATAATGCATTCTTACCAATTGTAATTATAGAACCATCTTCATTAGTAACTTTTTTTAAAGAGGCATTCTAATACAATTTTACGTCTTCACAAAACATGCCTTACTTGCTTATGATTTAAGTTGGAGATGGTGTTTTGCACATGAGAACATGATTTGGGAGCTGACTGAATCCCATGCTCGTCAACTTCTATAGCAAATTAATCTCACTCTGTAATGTTACTAATCTCCATCTACCTCCCTCTTTTGGCTTTTTGCTCCCTCTATATATGAAACATGCCAATACTGAAACATGTACTTTGAAGGGGGGAAAGGAAAAAAAAACTCACTTCCGATCCAAACAGAGCATAAGAAATTATCCCAATAAATGAAATGGAAAAAATTGAGTACAAATTGATAATAAAGAATAAAACAGTATTGCTGGGATTAAAGCTGAAATTAAACTGCCCTTCAAATCCCATTTGGGTTTTCAAGGAATCATGTAAGCATTAAGATTTCCAAGTATGAAAAGGATACATTCGATACTTTGTTGTGAACTATTGAGTTTCGACAACTTGTCAGACAATATATGTCCATCAAAAGCTTCGTCACTCATGTTGTTGTTTAACAATTCCTTGTGTTCAAAATTTCCTGCAATAATGCCTAGTAGTAAAAATGGATTCGTATCGTCTTAATATCTAAGAAGGCAATTCTACAATTTAGCAGCAATTAAAGAAACCAACATTAACCCCCAAAAAAAATTCATCTTTATGAATTACAATGCAAGTGACCGAGAAACCTAAATCAAAAATGCCATGTGAACAAAACCCTGGGTTTATATGCACCCATTGCTGTGGATGTGTTTGCACGAACTACATAGCTATGATCAGCAACCTAGTGCCATAGTGGGCTACTTGAGTAACCAAGAAAAAGGGTCAACTTCCTTGGTACAATCGCAAACAGATTAAAAAAAAAATTCCAGACTATGAGGTAATCCAAATCCAATCCCAGGAATTAGCCTTCTCGCTACACACAAGCTATGCTAATTATCGGACATCAGATTGGCGATCGGGTTCATTATGGCTACATTTGGATTGCGGATTTAACGAATGAAAAGGAAAAGGAAAGGAAATCAATTATTTCAACCCTAATTTCATTTCTTTCCTATTTTCCTCACTGTTGTTTTTTTTCCTATTAAACAAACAAAGAAAAATATTTTTCTCAATGTTTACTTTTCCTTCCTCTCCCTAACTCAGTTTGAGGTGAGCTCAACAAAACAGGCAAAAGGGGAAGAAAGGATAATACCCAGATAGATAATATATTCCCTATGCTAACGGTATAAACGTTCAAGTCAGGCATGTGAATCCAAAGGGTCCCAAAATGCCTTACACCCATTAACACGATCACTCACCACACGCACATATATATATATATATATATAGAGAGAGAGAGAGAGAGAGAGAGAGATGGGTTTGGAATTCCCAAAATGTGAAACCCTAGCTATAACAGGCAAGCGTACATTACCGAAAGATTAAACGGTATAAAGTGTTGATTGTGAGTTTCAAATAAACAGAGGAGCGGCCATGTGAACATACATGCTCAAAATAATAATAATAATAATAAGTAAAGAATAAAAGGATTGAATTTGAAGAAATACCTGAAACGTCAATCGAAAATGAGAGGAGGGCTTACTTGCCACCAGTAGCCAAAAACCATGAGAAATACGCAAACTACTAATCATATCATAATAATAAATCACAAGACAAGCTGCTGAGTGGTGATATTATTCTCATAAGACACCAACCCTCCAAAGAGCCAAACAAGTTATTGCGTTCTTTCTTTCTTTTTTACTAAGGGGGGTTGGGTTTTGAGTTTTTGCTATTACCTGGACAAATATTTCTCTTTTCTCTCTATCTCGTAAAGGGAAAAGAAATAAATAAATAAATAATAGATGCCCCTAACTTTCAATTCAACTAATATGCAATCCGTGCATTTGTTTTTGTCAAAATGCTTTTGTGTTTGTAGATTTACATACATTATTAATAGGTCTGAGCTGTTTTTGTCAAAATGTTATTGTGCCAATAGATTTACATACATAATTAATATATCCCAGCTTCAGAGATTTTTGGGAAGTTTAAATTACATCTCTGAATACTATAAAAATCTTTATAAAGACTCAGCAGTCTTATATGATAGACTGAAGAAAATACCCCCTCCATGGACAGAAGTCCATACTGAAGCAGTAAAAAGAATAAAGGCAAAAGTAAAAGTTTTACCTTGCTTATGTTTGCCTATTCCCAATGCTTTTAAAATTGTTGAAACAGATGCTTCAGATCTTGGGTATGGAGGAATTCTTAAACAAAGAATTAATGGTTCTGAACAGTTGGTTCGCTTTACTTCAGGTGCTTGGAAGCCAGCACAGAAAAACTATTCTACGATTAAAAAAGAAATTTTAGCAATAGTTTTATGTGTTCAAAAATTTGAAGGAGATTTACTCAATCAAGAATTTTTGATTAGAGTAGATTGTAGAGCTGCCAAAGACGTCTTAACTAAAGACGTAAAGAATATTGCCTCAAAACAAATATTTGCAAGATGGCAAGGGATATTGTCTGCTTTTGACTTCAAAATATAATTTATAAAAGGAAGTTCAAACTCACTAGAAACTACATCCTTGAAATTATAAATTTCTCTAGGCTTTGGTTTAACCCATTCAGTTTCTTCCTGATCTTGGGAAGTACCTTCTTCAAAGGTCTTCATGTATTCAGAAATTACTTTTTTCTTTTCTTCAAGATTAGGAATTTTATCAATTATTTTTAAAATCAAACTTTCTTGGCTTGAGATGGTATTTATACTCATGCCATTCATTTTTAAAATGGACTCATAGAAATCAATTTTATCTTTACATTGATCAGAACATTGTTCTAATATTTCTTCTTGTTTTGATTCCTCATTAATTTCATTAATCTCTTCTTCTTCTTCTTCGAAGCCATATTCTTCTTCTAACAAGTCTTCTTCTTCTTGACTTAGAAGCATTATAGAGATTAACGTATCTTTTAGATCATCATCATTGTCTAAGGCATTGATCTTTTGTTTTACTTTACACTGGCTTTTAAAATGGCCAGGTTTTCCACATTTAAAACAAACAGGAACCTTAGGTTTTCCTTTGGGTTTTCCTTTAGGTTTTCCTTTCGGTCTACCTGTAGGCTTATCCTTAGGTCTACCTGTTGGCTTATGAAAGGATTTCTTAGTAGTCTTTCTTTTAAAAGGCTTCTTTCTTTCTGAAGATCCCATATCATATCCTAACTGTTTGCAGAAATCTCCCAACTCTTTATTTCCATATTTTCTTTCTCTTTTCATTTGCTTTTTTAATTTTATATCATTACAGAGAGCTAATCCTTCAGTATTGATTTCACTTATTAGTTCTCCATAAGTATACAAATGATAAGGAAGAAAATATTTTTGGAAAGAAAGATTTGTTGCGGGTTTGCCTGGTTTATTTGCTGAAAAAATAAGGATGAGATTAAGAAATAAAAATAATCAATTCATAGAGTCAGAAAACAGTTACAAAGTACCAAGTGTTCAAGGTATGAAGCTTACAGCTTCCCAAATACCTCAAGTTGTTTATAAAGAAGAATCTGACTCAGGATTCTCAATAAACACGATTTCAGATTTCGAAATTGACAGAGATCTTTTAAATAAAGATTATTTAAAACCAGAAAATAAAAAGTATAGACTACTTTTAAAACAATTTTCTGATGAAGAACAAAATAGTTTTAAAGAACAGTTTCTAGCCTATCTTAAGATAATAGAGAAACATATCTCATATTTTGATTGGCTTAAATGGAATCTTTCAAAAGAAGTATGTACTGGGAGTATTAGTGATAATATCCTAAGAGAATGGGGATTATATCCTGAAGGAACTCATAAAAGTATACACCCTCCTAATCATGCTTTTTTTATAAAAGTCAATGGATCCAATGAAAGGATCAAAGCATCTCCAATAAAGAAAGAGATTTCAGAAGAAAGCGATGAAGCAAGAAACATCGTTAATAAAGGAGATGTTGGTAAAATCACAGAGCAATTAAATTTTGCTAATGTTGCTCTTCACTATTTGGGAAAACAGACAAATAGAATTGAAGAGTATGCTTGTGTCATAAAAAAGCAGATTGATACATTTGATAAAGTAGAAACAACTTTATTACCATCAGTATTTCCCAAACCTAAAGTTGTTCCAGGAAAAGTAAAACAATGGGAAAAACCTTTGGTAAGAAATACTGTTAATACAGAATTTCTACAAGCTTTAAATAAAAAATGGAGAGATGATGGAAAGCCACCTATAGATCCTATAGTAAAACAACCACCATCACCTCAGAAAAGCTTTAAAGACCCTCCCACTCCTAAGAAAGAAGGAGAATCCTCAGGAACAAAGGAAGACTCAGTAAATACTATTTCCTATGAAGAAGAGTCAGTTAAGGATGAGGAAATAGATGTAGTTGCGTTGGAAAGTCAGTTTATTAATTCTACGGTTAAACCTTCTACTCAGAATTATTATCCTAGACCCACTCCAATTGATCTTCAATTTGAAGAGAGAAATGTTATAAATCCAAGGCAATACAATGGTAATTCCATTTATGAATGGAATATAGATGGTTTATCTGATCATCAGATTTTAAAAGTCTTACAGCATATGGCTATGGCAGCAAATGCCATTAGAGCTAGAATTGACGACCCCAATTCTGAATTGACTATATTAAATCTATTAGTTGCTGGATTTACAGGACAACTAAATGGTTGGTGGAATCAATTCTTAACAGAATTTCAAAGAACAGAAATAATAAATGCTGTAAAATCAGATGAAGAAGGGAATCCTATTTTAAATAGAAATAGGCAGCCAACCCCTGATGCTGTTATAGCATTAATTACTGCTATAACCTTCCACTTTTTGGGAGAAGTATCCCAAATAATGGAAAGAGGAAAAGACCTCTTAATAAATCTAAAATGTCCCACACTTTCTCATTTTAAATGGTATAAAGATGTATTTTTAACCAGATTATACCTCAGAAGTGATGCAAACCAAGATTTTTGGAAAGAAAGATTTGTTGCGGGTTTGCCTGGTTTATTTGCTGAAAAAATAAGGATGAGATTAAGAAATAAAAATAATAATCTTCTTCCTTATCATTTGTATACTTATGGAGAACTAATAAGTGAAATCAATACTGAAGGATTAGCTCTCTGTAATGATATAAAATTAAAAAAGCAAATGAAAAGAGAAAGAAAATCTGGAAATAAAGAGTTGGGAGATTTCTGCAAACAGTTAGGATATGATATGGGATCTTCAGAAAGAAAGAAGCCTTTTAAAAGAAAGACTACTAAGAAATCCTTTCATAAGCCAACAGGTAGACCTAAGGATAAGCCTACAGGTAGACCGAAAGGAAAACCTAAAGGAAAACCCAAAGGAAAACCTAAGGTTCCTATTTGTTTTAAATGTGGAAAACCTGGCCATTTTAAAAGCCAGTGTAAAGTAAAACAAAAGATCAATGCCTTAGACATTGATGATGATCTAAAAGATACGTTAATCTCTATAATGCTTCTAAGTCAAGAAGAAGAAGACTTGTTAGAAGAAGAATATGGCTTCGAAGAAGAAGAAGAAGAAGAGATTAATGAAATAAATGAGGAATCAGAACAAGAAGAAATATTAGAACAATGTTCTGATCAATGTAAAGATAAAATTGATTTCTATGAGTCCATTTTAAAAATGAATGGCATGAGTATAAATACCATCTCAAGCCAAGAAAGTTTGATTTTAAAAATAATTGATAAAATTCCTAATCTTGAAGAAAAGAAAAAAGTAATTTCTGAATACATGAAGACCTTTGAAGAAGGTACTTCCCAAGATCAGGAAGAAACTGAATGGGTTAAACCAAAGCCTAGAGAAATTTATAATTTCAAGGATGTAGTTTCTAGAATAAATACTAGATCTCAAAGATCTAGAGATAATCTTCCTTCTGTTAAAGAATTACAAGAAGAGATTAATGGATTAAAGAAATCTGTTAGAGAATTAAAAGAAAGAGTAGATTCTCTAGAAGAAGAAAACTTTATCCCTGAAGAAGTTTTCAATCCACAACCTCAAGATAAAGGAAAAGGTATAGAAATATACCCTGAAGGATTTGTGGAAGAAACAGGAATATTTTCTGTTGAAAGATTAATCTACCAAAAGTGGTATGCTGAAGTTTCTATTGTTATTGGGGATGATTTCATTCTGAATAATATTGCTTTAATAGACTCTGGTGCTGATATGAATTGCATAAAAGAGGGATTAGTCCCTTTTAAGTATTTTGTTAAAACTACCCAGACTCTTACAGCAGCAAATGGGAAGAAACTTGACATCAAATATAAGATCCCTTTAGCTTATATTTGTAATCAGGATGTTTGCCTCCCATCCACTTTTATTTTGGTAAAAACCTTGAATCAACCTATTATATTAGGTACTCCTTTTCTGTCCTTAATAAAACCTTTTACTGTTACTCAAGAAGGTTTAAAAGCTAAATTGCTTGGTGAAGATATTATATTCAAATTTCTACATCAACCAATGGAGACAGAAATCCATTCTTTAAAAGAAAATATTTTTCTTAAAGAAAAACAAATATCTTTGATTAAAGAAACTTTGAGTCATCAAAGAGTTCATGAAAGACTTTCAGATACTATTTTAAAAAATAGAATTGAAAAATTCCAAACTCAATTGCAAGACAATATATGTTCTGAACATCCTAATGCTTTCTGGCACAGGAAGAAACATATTGTCACTTTACCTTATGAAAAGGACTTTGATGAAAAGAATATTTCAACTAAAGCTCGTCCTATTCAAATGAGTAAAGATTTAATGGAATTTTGCAAAAAAGAGATTGAAGATTTATTAAATAAAAATCTTATTCGCAAAAGTAAATCACCTTGGAGCTGTTCTGCATTTTATGTAAATAAAAATTCAGAAATTGAACGAGGAGCTCCTAGACTGGTTATTAATTATAAACCTTTAAATAAGGTTTTAAAATGGATTAGGTATCCAATACCTAATAAAAAAGATTTACTAAACCGACTTTGCCAATCTACAATTTTTTCCAAATTTGACATGAAGTCAGGATATTGGCAAATTCAAGTGGCGGAGGAGGATAGGTATAAAACTGCTTTTAATGTTCCTTTTGGACATTTTGAGTGGAATGTTATGCCATTCGGCCTCAAGAATGCCCCTTCAGAATACCAGAATATTATGAACGATATCTTTAATAAATATTCTGAATTCTGCATTGTTTATATAGATGATGTTTTAGTCTATTCATCATCTATAGAGAAACATTGGAAACACTTGGAAAAATTTTATAAAATTATCCAAGAAAATGGTCTAGTAGTTTCTGCCAAGAAAATAAAACTCTTTCAAACAAATATCAGGTTTCTTGGACATCAGATAAATAAAGGGACCATTATTCCTATTGATAGGGCTATTGTCTTTGGAGAGAAATTTCCAGATATAATTTGCATAAAAGAGGGATTAGTCCCTTTTAAGTATTTTGTTAAAACTACCCAGACTCTTACAACAGCAAATGGGAAGAAACTTGACATCAAATATAAGATCCCTTTAGCTTATATTTGTAATCAGGATGTTTGCCTCCCATCCACTTTTATTTTGGTAAAAACCTTGAATCAACCTATTATATTAGGTACTCCTTTTCTGTCCTTAATAAAACCTTTTACTGTTACTCAAGAAGGTTTAAAAGCTAAATTGCTTGGTGAAGATATTATATTCAAATTTCTACATCAACCAATGGAGACAGAAATCCATTCTTTAAAAGAAAATATTTTTCTTAAAGAAAAACAAATATCTTTGATTAAAGAAACCTTGAGTCATCAAAGAGTTCATGAAAGACTTTCAGATACTATTTTAAAAAATAGAATTGAAAAATTCCAAACTCAATTGCAAGACAATATATGTTCTGAACATCCTAATGCTTTCTGGCACAGGAAGAAACATATTGTCACTTTACCTTATGAAAAGGACTTTGATGAAAAGAATATTTCAACTAAAGCTCGTCCTATTCAAATGAGTAAAGATTTAATGAAATTTTGCAAAAAAGAGATTGAAGATTTATTAAATAAAAATCTTATTCGCAAAAGTAAATCACCTTGGAGCTGTTCTGTATTTTATGAAAATAAAAATTCAGAAATTGAACGAGGAGCTCCTAGACTGGTTATTAATTATAAACCTTTAAATAAGGTTTTAAAATGGATTAGGTATCCAATACCTAATAAAAAAGATTTACTAAACCGACTTTGCCAATCTACAATTTTTTCCAAATTTGACATGAAGTCAGGATATTGGCAAATTCAAGTGGCGGAGGAGGATAGGTATAAAACTGCTTTTAATGTTCCTTTTGGACATTTTGAGTGGAATGTTATGCCATTCGGCCTCAAGAATGCCCCTTCAGAATACCAGAATATTATGAACGATATCTTTAATAAATATTCTGAATTCTGCATTGTTTATATAGATGATGTTTTAGTCTATTCATCATCTATAGAGAAACATTGGAAACACTTGGAAAAATTTTATAAAATTATCCAAGAAAATGGTCTAGTAGTTTCTGCCAAGAAAATAAAACTCTTTCAAACAAATATCAGATTTCTTGGACATCAGATAAATAAAGGGACCATTATTCCTATTGATAGGGCTATTGTCTTTGGAGAGAAATTTCCAGATATAATCAAAGACAAAACCCAGCTTCAGAGATTTTTGGGAAGTTTAAATTACATCTCTGAATACTATAAAAATCTTTATAAAGACTCAGCAGTCTTATATGATAGACTGAAGAAAATACCCCCTCCATGGACAGAAGTCCATACTGAAGCAGTAAAAAGAATAAAGGCAAAAGTAAAAGTTTTACCTTGCTTATGTTTGCCTATTCCCAATGCTTTTAAAATTGTTGAAACAGATGCTTCAGATCTTGGGTATGGAGGAATTCTTAAACAAAGAATTAATGGTTCTGAACAGTTGGTTCGCTTTACTTCAGGTGCTTGGAAGCCAGCACAGAAAAACTATTCTACGATTAAAAAAGAAATTTTAGCAATAGTTTTATGTGTTCAAAAATTTGAAGGAGATTTACTCAATCAAGAATTTTTTATTAGAGTAGATTGTAGAGCTGCCAAAGACGTCTTAACTAAAGACGTAAAGAATATTGCCTCAAAACAAATATTTGCAAGATGGCAAGGGATATTGTCTGCTTTTGACTTCAAAATAGAATTTATAAAAGGAAGTTCAAACTCACTACCTGACTTCCTTACTCGGGAATTTCTGCAGACTAATCATGAGGCCTAGCTTCAGGAGTTATTACCCTGAAGGAAGAGGTGGAGGTAGACACCAAAGAAACTACCATAACCATGGAAATAAAGGTAAGAATAAGGTTCAATATAATCCTCCAGAAAGGATCATAAACTTCTCTGATCCAGTTGACAAAGTTAAACTTTGGCCAATCCTTGTCTTAAATGACAATTCTGAGGCAGTTAAACTACCTAGTGATGTGGCTACACATTATCTGGATATTCCCAATCTTTGGTTCTATCCAAGGACAGCAAATGCTAACTCAAGGGAATATTATGAAAGCATTTTAACAGAGACAGGTTCGGTAGATATCAGGCATAAAAATGCTGCAGGAAAACCAGCCTTTTCTCAAATGTTTATTTTAAAGATTATATCTCCTTATGAATGGGGAATTAATCTTAATAAAGAAAGGAAGTTATTAAATAACATTCCTAATAATTCAAATTCATATAATTATTATGATTACCAAAAAGCATGGGATAAAGTTCTTCTCATCCAGAATTCCTTGTATAAACATACATGGTATTTTCAGTTTAAAAGGAATTTCAACTTTGATATTCCAAACTGGTTCTATGCTTGGATTTCTAAACATGGTCCTGAGATTGATATACTCCCTTTGGAAGTAAACAGTTGTTTCCAATTATATAAAGACAAAAATCTTCCAGGAAGATCTGATAGTCCATTGTTCTACTTCTTTCTTGAATTCTCAGTACCTTGGATTCTAAAATGGGAATTCGCCTTGCAAAATGCTCCATCCCATATTTGGACTCTATGTAGGAAATACCAAGTCTGGTGGTGGGCTAGGTATAATAACCCAGACCTCACTATCGAGAGAATGGAGAAAATCCTTGACATTGATCTCCCTTCAGTCTCAGACAAGAAGGAAGGATCTACATCTTCTCCAGATATTTCAGAGATTAAATCTCAAATAAAATTAGATTTAAAATCTAGATTTCCAAACTTAACTCCACAAGAGTTTAAATTAAGGATAAAAAATGAATTATGTAAAAGATTAAATATTGACTCAGACAGTGATCAAGAGACTAATTCTCCATCAGATGCATCAATGCAAGATGAACAAGGAGATCCCTATTATCAGTCAAAAGAGTATCCTGGTGATGATGAAGATTACGGATTCGAAACGCAATTCAATCACTAAAAGGAATCTCTTTATGTTTCTTTCTCAGCTTTAAATAAAGCTAAGGGCCCCACTTCACGTGATAATATTCTCTTTTATCAGATGGCCGACAATCTTTAATAAAGATTACTTTACTTTTAATAAAGTACCTTTACTTTTATAAAGCTTATCCATCCACGTATCCAGAGAGATAAGAAGGAATCTACAGCTGTCATTCCAGACCCTTCTGAAGCCTCTATATATTCAGAAGCTCATTCCAGTTGAGGAGCAGGCTCATTTTGGCGAATGATACTCACTCTTGTCTTCTCTCTCTCTCTTGTAATATATTTGAGTGTTTTCTTTTTTACTTTAAAGTTTCAGTTTGCTTGTAAGATAAGTGTGAGGTTTGAGTGTGCTTAGTGTGAAGAAAGCAAAAAGCTCCTATAGCTGAGGCTTGTGTGCATTGTAGCAGCTTCGCTTTCATGTAAGTTTTATTTGTATTATGAATGATCCTTTTATGTATTTAAGATCTGATTTAGTTCATATAATTTCTCTTAAAACCTCTATTAGAGAAAATTATATTCGAATTGTAAACCGATTAGAATCAATCAACGTTATCCTTGAAATAGAAATTCAACCTTTAAGAACAAGGATTGTTCAACTAAAGGAAGAAATTGATTCTTATAATGAAATGTTAAGAAGGATTGCTTTTTAATGAGTGATCGTTTGAGTTTAAGATTACTGTTAAAAACTCTTGAAGATTTAAAAGAATCTTATAATTCAGCTTTAAATAGCCCCTTTGCTTTAGAAAATCATCATCCATATACCTTATTCCGCATGAACAAAGCTCTTAAAAGAGTTAACTCTGAGATCTGTCTCACAAAACATAAGTTATCAATACTAGCTTGTTAAGAGTGTCTTCAGTTCCCCTTTTTGTACGCAACTACATCTATTTCCTCATCCTTAACTGACTCTTCTTCATAGGAAATAGTATTTACTGAGTCTTCCTTTGTTCCTGAGGATTCTCCTTCTTTCTTAGGAGTGGGAGGGTCTTTAAAGCTTTTCTGAGGTGATGGTGGTTGTTTTACTATAGGATCTATAGGTGGCTTTCCATCATCTCTCCATTTTTTATTTAAAGCTTGTAGAAATTCTGTATTAACAGTATTTCTTACCAAAGGTTTTTCCCATTGTTTTACTTTTCCTGGAACAACTTTAGGTTTGGGAAATACTGATGGTAATAAAGTTGTTTCTACTTTATCAAATGTATCAATCTGCTTTTTTATGACACAAGCATACTCTTCAATTCTATTTGTCTGTTTTCCCAAATAGTGAAGAGCAACATTAGCAAAATTTAATTGCTCTCTGATTTTACCAACATCTCCTTTATTAACGATGTTTCTTGCTTCATCGCTTTCTTCTGAAATCTCTTTCTTTATTGGAGATGCTTTGATCCTTTCATTGGATCCATTGACTTTTATCAAAAAAGCATGATTAGGAGGGTGTATACTTTCATGAGTACCTTCAGGATATAATCCCCATTCTCTTAGGATATTATCACTAATACTCCCAGTACATACTTCTTTTGAAAGATTCCATTTAAGCCAATCAAAATATGAGATATGTTTCTCTATTATCTTAAGATAGGCTAGAAACTGTTCTTTAAAACTATTTTGTTCTTCATCAGAAAATTGTTTTAAAAGTAGTCTATACTTTTTATTTTCTGGTTTTAAATAATCTTTATTTAAAAGATCTCTGTCAATTTCGAAATCTGAAATCGTGTTTATTGAGAATCCTGAGTCAGATTCTTCTTTATAAACAACTTGAGGTATTTGGGAAGCTGTAAGCTTCATACCTTGAACACTTGGTACTTTGTAACTATTTTCTGACTCTATGAATTGATTATTTTTTATGTTCATGTCTGAAACAGGTACCATGGGTTCCTTCCCCGGTCTCCTTCGAAGACTATTAGTTCTTCTGATTAATCGAGAGGATGAACTAGTAGACAGCGAAGACACATCTATGGATATTCTAGAAGGACATTTAATTATTACATTACCCTTATCATCCTGTAACACTTCTTGTGGTTCAAAATTCTTTATTGAATGTAAAGGATGAGGTTCTTCTATTATCCATTCTTTGGGAGGAGTAATCTCTGACCATTTTATCAGTCTTGGTGCTGTTATGGATGATTTATCCATATTAGCTTGTATCACAACTGTAGACTGATCAGGATTATTTTTTAAATTTAGAGTTTTAAACTCTGGACACATAGTGTTCATTACCTTATAATATACTCTGTAACCTACCAGGATGTTTTCACTTCCTGATTTCATGTTATATCTTTGAGTATGAATATTTAAGGTAAGGACATCTAGGATGTTAACATCAGTTAAGCTAACACAGAAATTTGGAAAACTGTTAAAATAAACAGGACCATGACATAAACTTGATTCAACCATAGCAATTAATGAATCTAAAAAGTTTAAGTGTCTGGCATCTCTTAGACATACTAAGAGAGAAGTATCTAACCCTGTAAGGGTCATGGGTTTTATACTAACTTGGACCATTCCAATATGTAAAAACTTATGTCCTTGTTCCAAATATTCTGAAATAGCTTTAGAAGTAAGCATTTGGAAACTTTCTTTTTCTTTAAGAATTTGATGTGAGCTTTCAACAGTCTTTATCTTATAAGACTTGTTGATATTAAAAACTGAACTATGGTATAACCTATTTAAAGGTATAGAAGGCATCTTCCAATTTTTTAATGCCTCTTCGAGGTTATCAACAGAAACTTCATCCATGTTTTTAATATTACTAAAATCAAACTTCTTTTCAAGAAAGTCTTGTTCATTAATAGTATAAGTTCCAAATAGTTTAGCTATTGTCTTCATTGTGGTGTTTGTGAATAGTAACTCTCTTCAGCTACGTTCCAGTTACGTTCCAGTCAAGTTCCAGTCCTAAACGCCTACCCGGCTCAAGCGGACCTATTCGACCTATGCAACCTATGCAACCTTGGAGAATGCTATGTCCTAACAAACAGAACAATGTCTCAACAGGAACCAAATTATTATGGCTCTGATACCAAAAAGGGGAACTGAAGACACTCTTAACAAGCTAGTATTGATAACTTAAGTTTTGTGAGACAGATCTCAGAGTTAACTCTTTTAAGAGCTTTGTTCATGCGGAATAAGGTATATGGATGATGATTTTCTAAAGCAAAGGGGCTATTTAAAGCTGAATTATAAGATTCTTTTAAATCTTCAAGAGTTTTTAACAGTAATCTTAAACTCAAACGATCACTCATTAAAAAGCAATCCTTCTTAACATTTCATTATAAGAATCAATTTCTTCCTTTAGTTGAACAATCCTTGTTCTTAAAGGTTGAATTTCTATTTCAAGGATAACGTTGATTGATTCTAATCGGTTTACAATTCGAATATAATTTTCTCTAATAGAGGTTTTAAGAGAAATTATATGAACTAAATCAGATCTTAAATACATAAAAGGATCATTCATAATACAAATAAAACTTACATGAAAGCGAAGCTGCTACAATGCACACAAGCCTCAGCTATAGGAGCTTTTTGCTTTCTTCACACTAAGCACACTCAAACCTCACACTTATCTTACAAGCAAACTGAAACTTTAAAGTAAAAAAGAAAACACTCAAATATATTACAAGAGAGAGAGAGAAGACAAGAGTGAGGCTCATTAATAACCTGGACAAATATTTCTCTTTTCTCTCTATCTCGTAAAGGGAAAAGAAATAAATAAATAAATAATAGATGCCCCTAACTTTCAATTCAACTAATATGCAATCCGTGCATTTGTTTTTGTCAAAATGCTTTTGTGTTTGTAGATTTACATACATTATTAATAGGTTTGAGCTGTTTTTGTCAAAATGTTCTTGTGCCAATAGATTTACATACATAATTAATATATCTATCTTTTTTTAGTTGCTTAAAAGAGCTTAAGAGTTACGGAGTAGTATATTTATGACAAATATATGAACATACTTTTTTTTATGGCCATGAACATACATTGAACACAATTGAACTATTGTATGTATATTATAATACATGAATCAACAAATTTATATGAATTCAATTAACACATTTGAATATAAAGAGATTTATTTGTTCAAAAAATGTAATTTAATAAGTGAAAGATAAAAAGACTCTAAAAAATGAATTTATTAAAAAAGCATTGTTAGAGTTTTGGAAAGTTAAAGAGATTTTGTATTAACATATAATATGCCACATGGCACAACAATGAATTTATAAAAACAAAAATAATAATAATTAGGAAATGCTTTGTTTAGGTTTAGGCAAGGCGGAAGGAAGGGTAGAAGTTTCCACTTGATCTATGGCAAGTTGATGTTTTATCAGACTTACACTTTCTTCTATCATGCTTCCTTGTCTACCTAGAGATTGTAAGAAGATATTTGTGAAATTAATTTGCTCCTGCAAATTACTTCTCTTCTTTGGTTGCCATCATAGCTCTTCTAGGTGATTCAGGAGCAATATCCTTCTTGATAGGTGAGCATTGAACCTTTTCATTTGTTTCTCTACTCCTAACATAAATGCTTCCATTAGGAGGATGAATACTTTCATGAACTTCTCCTAAAGGACATAGTATCCATATTCTTAAAATAGGATCAGTAGAAGCCTCTATTCCTTTTGCAAGATACCATTTTAACCATTCAAAATATGAAACATGTTTTTTAACAATTTTCAAATAAACCAAGAATTGTTCTTTTAAATTGTATTGAGCTTCTTCTGGGAATGTTTTTAACATTACCCTGTTTTCTTTATTCTCTGGTTTAAGAAAATCTCTATTTAAAAGATCTCTATCTATTTCAAATTATGAAATGGTATTAACAGAGTATTCTTTTGAAAAAGAATTTATATCCTCTTTATAAATGACTTTAGGAACTTGGGACTCAGTTTTATTTTTAACTCCTTGAATAATGGGTTCTTTAAACTCGTTTATTGGCTCTTTCCCCGGCCTCCTTCTAAAACTATTAGTTCTTCTGATTAAACGAGAAGTACTACTAGTTATAGTAGATGCTGAGTCAACAGAATGTCTAGATGGACATCTTAGAATAACATTCCCATGTTCATCCTGTAAAATTTCTTGAGGTTCAAAATTCTTTAAAGTATTTTGAGGTTGGGAATTTTCGAGAATCCATTCAGTTGGATGAGTTATTTCAGACTGTTTAATCATCCTAGGAACAATCACAGCAGACTTATCTATATTTGCTTGGATCAAAGTAGTGATCTGATTTGTCTAATTTTTAGTAATTAAAGTTTTGAACTCAGGACACATGGTAGGCATCACCTTATAGTATAACCTATATCCAACCTGTAATACCCTGTATTTTCGGATGCATGGTTATATAAATAAGACCCTGTATGCTTGTGTGAACCCTTGGTGAAGAACCTTTCTCGATCAATCGAACTCTTCTCGAGCGATTGAACTTCTGTCAT
This sequence comes from Hydrangea macrophylla, assembly GCA_033977485.1. Lineage (NCBI taxonomy): Eukaryota > Viridiplantae > Streptophyta > Magnoliopsida > Cornales > Hydrangeaceae > Hydrangea > Hydrangea macrophylla. The sequence continues at coordinate 51,925,200 of CM066991.1, read as the reverse complement.
TCTCGATTGATCGAACCTACTTCGATCGATCGAAGCTCTGCCGACCTGATTCTGTGATGTGGACCCTTTCCCGAGCGATCGAACTATTCTCGATCGATCGAACCTTAACCGACCTGTTCTCAATCGATCGACCTAACTTCAATCGATCGAACGTTGTATTTCAGTATACGTTTTTTTCCACCTGCCTCTCTTGCCTCCTTATATATATGTATGTTTTGTGTGTTGTGGTGTTTTGGCAGTTTAGAGTTTGAGAGAGAGAGCTTATGTGTGTATGTGTGTTCTATACATATATATATATAACCGTGTGTGTGTATGTGTTATATATATATATATAACCGTGTGTGTGTATGTGTGTTATATATATATACTTAGAGAGAAGAGAGAAGAAAGAAGAAGGAGAATAAGAAGAAGAAGGGAAGAGAAGACAGAGAATGAGAGGATAGAGAGAAAGCTCGCCGTCACCATAGCCGCCGCCGCGGAGCTCGGAACGCCGCCACCGGACCACCGGAGTGAGGTGAGTTTCATTAACTCACTCTAAGAAGGATTGTAGGATGATTATATGCAGTTTAGAATGTATATATTGTGACCTGAAACCTTTGTTCGTCTCTGCCCAGTTTCTGGGTAGAAGATGATGTTCGAGCGATCGAATGGCGTTCGATCGATCGAACTCTCCGTTTCTTCAATCGATCGAAGGGACTTCGATCGATCAAACTTAGTTGACTTCAATCGATCGAGAGGACCTCAATCGATCGAAGCTTTCAGAACATGATTAATTCCTGTTGATTCTAATATGAACTGTTTAGTTGATTAAATGTTTATCCATGCTTTCGTGATGCGATATTGTTAATTTAAGAGATAGTGCAACACTGTTGGGAGATGAACTGTTTAACTGTTACATGATAATATTGCTGAACTGAATAGTAGAATGGAACACGACAGCATGTTAATAATCAGAAATGAGTAGATATGATGAATACAGAGCATGTGGCATTTCCTGTACTTAGTATATGAGCATTTCACAACATGTGTCAGCATGCATGGGATAGTGATGTGAAGAGGTAAGAGAATATGATGAGAAATGGGATATGTGCTTCAATGTGGAATAATGAGATATTTGTACTTTGGATCCGTGGGATCAACGGCTGACGAGTCGGGTGGACGTGGGATGGTTAGAGTTCCTAGTGCGCCTCTCGCTGTTGAAGACGTCCAGTGATGCGTATGCACTGTTGAAGACGTCCAGTGTACCGTTGAAGACGTCCGGCTAGTGCTCTAATGTATTCTCAGCTGTGTAGACGACCAGTGAGGTATACGCATCGTTGAAGACGTCCGATGTGCCGTTCTATCGTTTACAGATAGGTGGTACCGTGTAGACGACCGGTAACCCTATCAAGGGATTGTAGGACCTACTGCCTAGTCGGGTGATTCCGATTGGCATTATGGTATCGATGAATGAACACAGATTTGTAATATGGTATTGATGTATGGATACAGAGATGGATAGAGATATGAATGTGAGTACGTATATGATGAGATTAATGTTCAGTCGTGGATTCAGCGTCCCGACGTAAAGGTATATGCATGGGTGGTTGCATGGGTTACATGCATGGATTTGGTGAATACGTGATGAGATATTTATTCCATGATCGTTATTATTGTTTTCATTCAATATGATTTCTGTTATCGTTGAATTCATATACAGTTTAATGAGACCTTTGCTATGTCCGTGAGAGACGCCATTGTTAAGAGATTAACCGCATTTTAAGATGCTGAACAATAACGGTGAGGAGTGTTGTTTAGTGTACTCACTCAGCTTTGTATCCAAAGCTGATGGCGTTTGTGCCCTGGACATTCCAATGTCTAGAGCTTCGCAGGACTTGAGGACGAGAGACTGATGTTCTGCCGGTCTTGGAGCTGAAGGCTTGGAGAAGAAGACGTGCTGCTTGTAATAGTTAGTTTGTATATCTGTTGTTATTATTGTTATAGCCCTGAGACTATAAGCCAGCTGTTGTAATAGTTTTAGTAGACTTTTATAATTGGTACTTGGGCATCTGTTGCTTCCATACCTTTTATAGTTTCCGCTGTAGCCTCTGATTATGTTAATAAGATATGTTCTATGAATAGCATCCTCCCTATCGTGGTGTTTATTGGTTTGAGTAGATGACAATGCGGTTATTCACCCGTCATTCCCTATGGACCCATAAAGAAAATTTATTTTTCCCTATTTATGCTGCTCCGGGGCGTGACACAACCGATATATTTTCACTTCCGAATTTCATATTATATCTTTGGGTTTGGATATTAAAGGTAAGGACATCAAGAATATTAACATCGGTAAGGCTTTCCGTGAAGTCAGGATAACAGTTAAAATAAACTAGTCCATGACAAAGACTTGATTCAACCATTCCTATTAAGGAATCCATAAAGTTTAGATGTATAGCATCTCTTAAGCATGCTAGAAGGGAAGTATCAAAACCTTTAAGGGTCATGGGTCTAATACTTACTTGTACCATGCCTATATGGAGGAATTTAAAACCTCTAAGAAGATAATCTGAAATACCTTGTGGAGTTAACATTTGAAAACTATGATTTTTATTTAAAATCTGATGAGTAGATTCCACAGTCTTTATTTCATAAGATTTCTTCTGTAGTAAAGGTTTTCTATGATACAGATTATCAATAGGCATAATAGGCATTTTCCAATTTTTTTAAAAATTCTTCTATCTTGTCTATTGAAACTTGATCCATATTTTTAATATTATTAAAATCAATCTTTTTTTCAAGAAAGTCTTGTTCACTCATGGTACTAGTTCCAAAGTATTTGGCTAAGATCTTCATAGCTATATTGATGTAAAGTAATTCTTCTTCCTAAAACACGTTCCAGACACGTTCCAACCCTAAACGTCTACCTGGCAACAGCGGATCTATGCGTCCTATGCGTCCCACCCTGGAATACACACTAAATAACAACAGTAGAACAATAAAAACAGGAGTCAACACATATGGCTTTGATACCAAAAACGGGGGAAGACACTCTTAGCAAGCAAGAATGAACAGTTTTTGATTAATTAACTTAATCTCCAACTTGACTCTATTAAGAGCTTTCTGCATACGTTTTAGTGTACTAGGATGATGATTTACAATAGCATAAGGATCCTTCAAGGCTTCTTCGTAAATTTCCTTTAACTCTATTAAAGTTTTGAATTGTAAACGAAGACTTAAACGATCATACATTAACAAACAAGAATTCTTAACTTCTTGTTCAAATTTTCAATTTCAACATTTAATCTTGAAATTCTAACATGCAAAATGAGTCTATTATCAGGATTTAGATGTTCATTAAATTCATTATAAATTCTCTAATAATTATCTCTAATTTGCTCTTTAAGACGAATAAGCGTCAAAATAAGAAAACGATAAGACATAAAATTAAATCATAAAACAAACTTACAGAGTGTCACGACCCATCCCACTACGCGCGAAAATAGGACACGTGGCACGCCATCAAGGCTTATCCAGTTCCATTAAAGTCAAATAGCAGCGAAAAACATTATTAAAATCCATTAAAATCATAGTTATAAAAAGTTTTGTTTAATTGAAACCTGTCCAAAGGAAATCAGCTTTGACAACAGAGGTCTAGTCGACTGTTATAGGGTCCAGTCGACTGTGCCTGGCAGAAACTAAAACCCACAATTCTCATCAGGTATCCAGTCGACTGATCAGGGAACCCAGTCGACTGAATTGGTCACTATTTGGATCAGTAGCTAAAATAGCACAGTGTCCAGTCGACTGATGTAGGGTCCAGTCGACTGCTTCTAATACTATTCACTTTTAGTGTCTAAACTCCACGGGATCCAGTCGACTGATCCAGGGTCCAGTCGACTGCTCCCCTGCTGGACAGGCCTGCACATTATAACACAATTCAAGCTCTCCAAATCCAACACCAACACAACCACAACTAAACATTAGCGATTTAAAACATCATAACAGTATTCAAATACAAGATACAGTACCACTAACTAACTCCCAAGATTCTATTACAACGTATTTTAAAATTTCCAAATCCTTACTACAAGTTTAGGATTTAAAACAAAAGTATGAACAAGGTAATTTCCCTGGCGATTCTCGACCTCACTCCTCACGCTTCTTCTTGTCTTTCTTCTTACCTGCAATGGAGTAAGTCTCCACTGCTCAGCTATATGTTGAGCGTACAAGCCTAACATATACAATATATGACAAAACATGCTTTAATCTCATAAATCACATAAATAGTAGCTAGGGAGAAAAATACGCCTTCATCCGGTAGCGGAAAGTCCAAGCCTTAAACTGCGATGTCAATGGCTAGTCTAAGCCTACAACCATTACATCCCCCAAGTGCCCTGGCAAGTCCAAGCCTTAAACCATGCACAGTAGCCGTCCCTACTAAAATTCTCAAACATCGAGAAGCTTACTCCGGCATGAATTTGTATAAGACCCCCCTTTGACCCACATAGACAACTCAACCTGCTCGCATAAATTTAGACATGCTTTTCATAATTTAGCACATGCATAATTAGCGGGCCTATAATTATGTAATACCCTGTATTTTTGTAATGTATTATATAACTAGACCTTGTATGTTTCTTTTAAAAACTTGTATGAGCTTGGCCTTACCCTTGGTATATTTTACATACCAATCGATTGAACTTTATCTCAATCGATTGATTGTTCCAATCGATTGACACTATATCAATCGATTGACACTATATCAATCGATTGACACTTATGTCAATCGATTGGAGGCAGCTGGGCAGATTCTTTTGCTTTGGCTGGGGAGAGGCCACGTGAACACCTTTCCTCTATATATACCAGCCCATTTTGGGCGTAATTCTGGTTGCTGAAATCAGAGAGAGTGAGAGGGAGTGTTTGTGTGTGTTTATATATATATATACACTCATATATATATACTCACATATATACATATATTTACTCACCCACACACACAGATGGACTGAGAAGAAGAAGAAGAAGGTCAGAAAGAAGAAGAAAAGAAGGAGAAAGAAAAGAGAGGAGGCAGAGAGCAGAGAAAAGAGAGAAGAGGAAGACCACCATTGAAACTCAAGCTTCAAAACATTCCCAAACACGCCCCTAACGTCTAGGTGAGTTCTAAACTCACTTGGTAGCCTTACATTGATGTTATGACATGTTTTGAATGAAGAAATGAAGAAGAAATCATGTATTCCCGTTTATATGTGTTGAGCAGTCTTCTCTGTGAAGAAGACGAAGTGTCAATCGATTGACACTTTATCAATCGATTGACATGGATTGTGATCCAATCGATTGAACTTTCTTCCAATCGATTGACACTACTTTTATACCAATCGATTGAACTTTCTTCCAATCGATTGACACTACTTTTATACCAATCGATTGACATCTATACCAATCGATTGGCAGTTACAGTTTACTGTTTTACTTGTTTAGATAATGTAATAACTGTTTAGTTGTTTATTTACTGTTCAGTATTTCCCAGCATGCTTTATTACTGTAATACAGACCTGATAATGAGTTAATGCAGCATAGGATCGTAGTAATAACAAGACTATCGAATAATATTTAAAATGTTAGATAACGGAATAGTTGTGAATCCTTTGGAGTTAACGTTCATTTCATTCAGAGTAGTCGGGCCACATTGGGATTGTCATGTATCGGTAATAGAGTTGAACTTAAGTAGGTTTTCTAAGATTCGGGAATCTTGCATGGGCGAGCTTTGGTCGATCATATGTTCTTAAAAGCGGTAGACAGACGAAGGTGTCTATGACTTGCGGTGAACCGGACCATTCGCCCTAAGATAGCCAGATGATCTAATCATATGTTCTTAAAAGCGGTAGACAGACGAAGGTGTCTATGACATGCGGTGGACCGTGATCACTGGTAGACGTCGCTAAGTCGTGGCATAGAATGATGTACTGTTGTTTAAAGCGTTATATCCCTGACATGCGGTGAACTGTGCTTATGTTCTTAAAAGCGGGGGATGGACTAACGTGGTATCCATGACATGCGGTGAACTATGCATATGTTCTTAAAAGCGGTGGATGAGCAATGGTGTGTTATAGAGTTGAACTACTGTCGAGTCTGTTCCCCTATCTAGACGTATTATCCGTCTTATACTGAGTAAAACATTAGTAATCGGATAATTGGTTTGATTAAAGGAGTTACCCCTACAGAGTTCTAATTTGGTTACGGTTTATAACTTGTAATAACTTCAATAGTCGATACCCTGTTAGTATCTAACTCACTCGGCTTTCATTAAGCTGACGGCGTTTATGCCGCTGGACATTTCTACGTTCCAGCGCACCCTGGTTATGACTATACAGGTGAAGGGCCTGCAGAAGAAGACTACTATGCCAGTGACGGAGTCCCTGTGGAGGATTTCCCCGACGGAGGTCAGACCGAAGAAGACTACTACGCCGAGGACTACCCTTATGCCAACTGAAGACTAAACTAGAATAGTAACTAATTGTCGTTATCTTTTTTTTGAACTTTTGTAGTCAGGCATATGTTGCCTTGGCATTTGTACTTCCGCTGCCTTATATTTGATTCGAGACTCTGATATGTAATAGTTAGTAACTCCTGTTGACTTTATGTTGCTTTGTGATTAGAACCTAGACTTCATTATTGTTACACTATTACTTCTTGTTGCTTAGTACTGTGTGGTGTGGACAATCATGTGACTTCACCCGTCGCTGCCTTTGGACCCAAAAAGGAAATTTATTTTTCTCTATTTTTGCCGTTCCGGGGCGTGACAAATTAACACATGGATTTTGCCCGGATCTCAATTTCGTCGTCAAAATATAAAACATGTATTTCTCTATATTTCACAAGTTAGAACTTCATACCTCGTGCGATTTCCCCCAAACTTTGAAGGATCGACTAGGAAGCTAATTAATCGTCGGATTTCGAATTTGAGACGATTCCTACAAGTTTATACCTGTTTTTCCCAAATTCTTAGAAATTAGCTTTTTATAAAAATTAGCCAAACATGGCCTAAGTAGTATCAAAAGGTCTTACCTCCACGAGTGCAAATCTTGAATTTGGTGAAAAACTGACGGACGAACGGTCGCCGTTTGTCGTCGTCAAGATCGTAGGAACTAATCTCCTTTCTCTCTCCTCTCTCTAGATATTTTCCAACTTTTGGAGAAATGAAATCTTATCCTCCACTATTTATAAAAAATCTTCTCAGAAATCGTGTTTACCTCCCCGTAAGTTTCTCAATCATCTAATAAATTCCTAAAACTTCACCTACGTCCATTTTATGCCTTTACGAGTGAAAATTATAAATTTCAAAAGTTTTTGACTAAGTCTCGTTTGGATCCAAAATTTACGTCCGAAAACTAAATTAATTGGAATCTCTACACAACCTACCTTTTCATTTAACGTGTCACAAACGTTCTCACCACAGTTCTCAAAATGATATCTAACAGTATCGAGATTATCAGAAATTATACTACACAGGTATAATTCACTATTCACGAAATACCAGATATTTCAAATACCATTTAAATCATGTAAATGTCATTTAACCATGCCAATGCAACATAAAGCGCCATGTTTCTGTGTCCTCCCTGACACCTCACTGTTGACTCACAGTCAACCTCAAGTCAATATTAATAACATTAATATTTCCACGTGTTACCACTCTGTCTTATTTTAAAAGTATGCAAATTCTGAAACGGGTGTGACACAGAGATACAGTGGAAGCTTCAGTTATAGGAGCTTTTTGCTTTATTCATACTCTAAGCACACTCAAAACTCACACTTATATTACAAAGGAGATATATATTACAAGAGAGGGAGCACACTTAAGAAAATATTGAAAGCTAAAAAAAAACTTGATGCCTGAATTACAACAAGACTAGACTATATATAGAATGGAAAAGCTGAAATCTTCAGAGATAAGATTCCTTCTTATCCAAAGCTTTACACGCGTCAGGCATCTTGAAGAAGTCAAAAGCAGATTTATAGAAGTTGTTGGTCACAAGATTCACTTTATGTCAAATGAAAAGATAAGATTCGCCTTTTTCAAAAGAGAATAGTGGAGTCTGTCTAGGAATCTTCTTTTCAAAAAGATGCTTTTATCGTGGAGTCATCAGAGCCAACTTTATTAAAAGAGAGAATCATCTTTTTTAAAAGACAAAAATACTTTATAAAAGTATTTTGTCCTTAATGAATGCTTAGTGATTGAATTGGGTTTCAAACCCATAATCATCATTATTATGAGCATATTCACATTCATAAGGATCTCCTTGTCCATCTTGCATTGATGAATAAGATAAGGGGACAGTCTCAGTATCACTATCTGAGTCAAGATTTAATCTTTTACATAATTCTTCTTTAACTTTTTCTTTAAGTTCTGAAGAACTAAATTCAGGAAATCTGGATTTTAAATCCATCTTAATTTGAGATTTAATCTCTCAAATATCAGGGGATGAACATGAACTATCTATTGACGGGGAAGGAAGATCAATATTAAGAATCTTTTCCATCCTGACAAGGGTGAGATCTCGATTATTATATTTAGCCCACCACCAGACTTGGTATTTTCTACAAAGGGTCCAAATATGGGAAGGAGAATTTTGAAGAGAAAATTCCCATTTTAAGATCCATGGAATTGAAAATTCAAGAAAGAAGTAAAACAATGGATGGTCACTTCTGCCTGAAAGATTTTTCTTCTTATATAATTGGAAGCAACAGTTTACTTCATGAGAAAGGATCTCAATTTCTGGACCATGTTTAAAAATCCAACAAAAGAACTAAGGAGGAATATCAAAATTAAAATTCCTATTAAATTGGAAATACCATGTGTGTTTAAACAATGGATTTTGAATCAATAAAGTTTTATCCCAAGCTTTTTGGTAATCATAAAAATTATAAGATTTACAATCACCAGGGGAAGGATTTAAAATCTTTCTTTCCTTTGTTAGATCAATTCCCCAATCATATGAGGAAAGTATCCTTATTATAAACATCTGGGAGAAAGCTGGCTGTTTGCCACCAGTATGTTTGTGTTCTATTTTAACAGAACCAGTTTCAATGAGAATATTTTCGTACTATTTCCTGGAATTCCCATTGGCTATTTTAGGATAAAACCACTCATTAGGAATATCAAAATAATGAGCAGCTATATCTTTTGGCAGTTTAACTGCTTCTTCATTGTTGTTTAAAACAAGTATAGGCCAAAGTTTAACTTTGTCAGCAGGGTTTGAAAAGGCTATAAGCCTTTCTGGAGTATTATTATGGACTTTACCTTTGCCTTTATTTCTGAAATTATGATGCTCGGGGTGTCTTCCATCTCTGTGACCTTCAGGGGGTATAACCTCTGAAGTTAGGCCTCATGACTTTTCTGCAGAAATTCACGAGTAAGGAAGTCAGGGAGAGAATTTGAACTTCCTTTTATAAACTCTATTTTATAATCAAAAGCAGAAAGAATTCCTTGCCATTTAGCAAATATTTGTTTTGAGGTAATGTTTTTAACATCTTTTAAAAGAACATCTTTAGCCGCTCTGCAATCTACTCGAATAAAAAATTCTTGATTGAGAAGATCATCTTCAAATTTGGTAACACATAAAACTATCGCTAAAATCTCCTTTTTAATGGTAGAATAGTTTTTCTGTGCTGGTTTCCAAAAACCTGAAGTAAAGCGAACCAGCTGTTCAGAGTTATTAACTCTTTGTTTCAGAATTCCACCATATCCTAAATCTGAAGCATCTGTTTCAACAATTTTAAAAGCACTAGGAATTGGAAGGCATAAACATGGTAAAACTTTAACTTTTGCCATAATTTTCCTAACAACTTTAGTATGGACATTAGTCCATGGTGAAGGAATCTTTTTCAGCCTATCATATAAGACTGCTGAATCTTTATAAAGATTTTTATAATACTCAGAAATATAATTTAAACTTCCAAGAAATCTTTGAAGTTGGGTTTTGTCTTTAATCTCATTTGGAAATTTTTCTGCAAAGACAATAGCCATGTCAATTGGAATAATTGTTCCTTTATTTATGTTATGGCCAAGAAATCTCACATTGGTTTGAAATAATTTTATTTTCTTGGCTGAAACAACTAATCCATTTAACTGGATAATTTTATAAAAAATATCCAAATGTTTCCAATGTTTTTCTATAGATGAAGAGTATATTAATACATCATCTATATAGACAATACAAAAATCAGAGTAAGGATTAAAAATATCATTCATAATATTTTGATACTCTGAAGGGGCATTCTTGAGACCGAAAAGCATAACATTCCACTCATAATGCCCAAATGGAACATTAAAAGCAGTTTTATACCTATCATTCTCCGTCACCTGAATTTGCCAATATCCTGATTTCATATCAAATTTTGAGAATATTGATGCTTGGCAAAGTCTATTAAGTAAATCCTTTTTATTTGGTATTGGATATCTAATCCATTTAAGAGCAGTATTAAGAGGCTTGTAATTTATTACAAGTCTTGGAACACCTCTTTCAATTTCTACATTTTTGTTAACATAAAAAGTAGAACAACTCCAAGGGGATTTACTTTTACAAATAAGGTTTTTGTCTAATAAACCTTGTATTTCTTTTTTACAAAATTCCATTAACTCTGTACTCATTTGAATAGGACGAGCTTTTGTTGAAATCTTTTTCTCATCAAAGTCCTTTTCATATGGTAGATACACAATATGTTTTTTCCTATGCCAAAATGCATTAGAATGATCAGAACAAATATTGTTCTCTAACGTTTTATGGAATTTTTCAATTTTTAGTTTTAAACTTGGTTGGGAAAGTTGTTCACTAATTCTTTTATGAACTAGTTCTTCTTTTATTAAACAAATTTGTTTTTCTTTAAAAACAATTTTTTCTTTAATAGAATGAATTTCTGTCTCCATAGGCTGATGAATGAATTTAAACAAAACTTCTTCATCCATAAGTCTTGTTAATAATCCTTCTTTAGTAACAGTAAAAGGTTTAATAATAGACAAAATTGGAGTTCCCAGTATAACTGGTTGGTTTAAAGATTTAACCAAAATGAAAGTGTTTGGGATACAAATTCCTTTATTGCAAACATAAGCCTTAGGAATCTTGTATCTGATATCCAATTTACTTCCATTTGCAGCACTTAGATTCTGAGTAGTTTTTTTGAAATATTTAAAAGGAACTAATCCCTCTTTTATGCAGTTCATGTCTGCTCCAGAATCTAATAAAACAATGGTATCTAATATAAAATCTTCTCCTATGACAATAGAGATTTGAGTATACCATTTTTGATGAATTACCTTTTCCACAGAGAATATTCCTATTTCTTCAACAAAACCTTCTGGATAATCAACTTCTTCATTAATTATCCTTTTCCCTTTATCCGTAGTTTGGAAGGTTTCTTCAGGAATGGTAACAAAACCTTCATGTATATCTCAGATTCGTGTATCAGGGTTACCTCTAGAGGTAGGGTATCTCTCAGAATTCGTGTATCAGAATTATCTCCAGAGGAAGGGTATATATATTAGAATTATGTATCAGGATTACCCTCAGAGGTAGGGTATCTCTCAGAATTTATGTATCAGAAATACCTCCAAAGGAAGGGTATATCTCAGATTCGTATATCAGGGTTGCCTCCAGAGATAGGGTATCTCTCAAAATTTGTGTATCAGAATTATCCCTAGAGGAAAGGTATATATATATATATATATATATCAGAATTCGTGTATCAAAATTACCTCCAGAGGAAGGGTATATCTCAAATTTATGTATTAGAAATGCCTCCAGAGGTAGGGTATCTCTCAGATTTGTGCATCAAAATTATTTCCAAAGGAAGGGCATATCCCAAAAATTGTGTATCAGGGTCAGAAGTAGGGTTTCTCTCAGAATTTGTGCATCTCTCAAAAATCGTGCATCAGAATAGAAGATTTGTCCCCAGAGGAAGGACCTGTTTTAGAAGATCAGAAGATTTATCCCCAGAGGAAGGACCTATTTCAGAAGATTTGTCTCCAGACCTATTACAGAAGATTTTTTCCCAGAGGAAGGACCTATTTCAAAAGAACAGAAGATTTGTTCCCAAAGGAAGACCTGTTTCAGAAAAAATAGAAGATTTATCTCCAACAAAGAGACTTGTTTCACAAGGTTTGTCTCTAGGTCTATTACAGAAGATTTGTTCCCAGAGAAAGAACCTATTTCAGATGATTCATCCAGCTACAAAAAAGTTTGTCCCAATAAAAGGACTCTTCATCAGTAATTGTCCAGAGGTTAGGACTCTTCATGAACAATCGTCCAGGGGTTAGGACTCTACTTCAGCGATCATCTAGGCGTTAGGATGCTTTTTATCAGAAGTTGTTTGACATGATTCAGAATTCATCCAAGGTACTCTGCTATTTCAGCAGTCGTCCAAGATATAAATGACATCTACAAGCCTCAAACTTAGAAGGAAGACTCTGACAAGACTTCGAGAATTACCCAAGATACATATTCATATACTTCTCTTTAAACATATTCGATTGTGAGAGTGAGACGTTGCATTAGATTTTGCACATAGGGAACCCTTGAGAACGATTTCTCCAGCACTTGCACATTCACATTTTCATACTACATCAGCATCCTAGGATATGAGCATTTCATCTATATTATTGTTTTTATGTGTTCTCTATCTCCTCACATTCCTGAACTATGCCCTGGTCTAATTCCTGGAAAGGATACGTAGGCAGCTCCAGCAGAGCACGACCAGCAATAGCTTCGACTTAGCAGCATCTACCTAGCATTGCATTGCATTCTTGCTTTCGTAATTTCTTGATTTTCTCATAGTTTGAATTTCTGGATTTTCGCGGACTTCTGTTTTTCCTAAAACCTCTCAGTATGGTTATTAGGTGCCTTCTGGCTTTGGTACTCACTTACAGTTCATGTTGTTCACCACAAGCTTTGCCAAAGAGGGGCAAACTGTAAACACCCAATTTTGACCATATTGATAGGATTTAGGGTAGACAATGTCTTGGAGGATTCAATGATGAAAAGTACCCCATGAAAGGTATTGATTTTCACATAATCGAAAGATCAAACTTCAGAAAGTGACTTTAATCTCAGAAAAGCCCTTTTCCATGCATAAATCCCAGTTTTGTCAAAATCATCTCTCAGAATTCATATTCACTCAGGGTTATATGAACATAAAGTGTTCTAACCGCAGTATTCTAGAAATCCAGAGATCCAATTTGAAAGAAAAATTCAAAATTGAGGCACATTGAAAAGCAATTTTGAAAAAGAAGTCGTTATATTTCAAAAAGACGACGAAAGTTCTGGAGGACTTTCGGACTTCAATTGACCTTCAATTCTCATTTCAAATCCTCCTAGAATATTTTTATACTGAAATTCAACTCGACAGCTTTCCAATGGTATGTAAATAGATGATTTCAGACATAAAAAAGTATTTTTATGAAAAGCTAGAAAAGCAATGCATGTAATTTTTGAAACAGGGTATGAAGGCAACCAGGGGATGAGAAAAAGGAGATGGCGGGTCCTATATGTGGGGTGGAGGGTCTCCCCTAAGCCGCCACCTATAAGTGGTTTTCTCCATTGAGCTTTTCGAGTTCCATACCCTTCTAGAGGCTTTCTCAATTTTCTACGACGTCTAGATGATAAAATATTTTCAGGAACAAGCAAATCATAATGATTTTTGTCTCTATTTTCAGTTATCGTTTGGTGTTTTGTAATGGATTCATCAAAATGATTCTTATCAAGATATCTTTTTTCTCGGTATCTTTGATTCATTTTGTCTTTTCCCACTGACAGAAAATTGCCCAGAAACTACGTTTAGGCACTGAAATGGCCATTTTAACCCTTTTTCTGATCACTAAAATTCCTCTTTTAACCCTTAAACTTAACAATTAAGTTTTCAAAACTCTATATATGATGCCTTGCATCTCATATGAGATCATCTTGGAATATCCTTAAGCACACCTTGAAATATACTTTTGAATTCAAGAGATTTCTAGAGAGAGAATAGTGAATCATGAATTGATTTCTTCTAAAATGAATCTTAAGATAACTAGATAAGATAATTGAAGAGAGTTTTGACATCAATTGCTTCCCTTAACTTCTAGCATAGATGAGTGCTTAAAGAATTTGAAGAACACTTGAAAAAGAAGATCCTTCAAATCAACTTTGAATATATAATTGAGAATCCTTCAAGAGGTGAACATCCCAATTCATATCTAATTCTTACTTTTATATATAGATCTATAAGGTTTGGATCTAGTTTATTTTTATTTTCTTTGTTAGAGCACTCATCATCTTCTTCTCTTGTTCTTAATACACTCACATAGCTAGATCCAAGTCTTCCTTGATTTTGTTTATAATTCATAATTAGAGATTGATTTTCACTTTGATTTTCAATTTTGATTTCATTCTTCTATTTAGTTTAGATCCATGCATACATGATTATATGTATATATATATATATATGTATCTACTTTGAACTCTATGATGGTTAGGAAGTATGATATATGAGGAGGATGATTCCTATGTTCATACCTTTCTCTTGATTACTCCTATTACTAGAATTCCTATTGAATTTCATCTCCAATAGGATATTTGTAAGTCCATTTGATCCATGATCTAAAGTTCTTCATAGAACTCAAGGGCTAAATTGATTGGGAATCATGATAATCAAGTTGATCTATGAGTTTGATCTCTCTAATAAACTTAAACCAACACTTAAGATGTTTTTTTCACACTTTAAAATGAATTAGTTAAAATTCAACAAAACATATTGGTTTTGTCCATAAGATTTAGTCCATCAAAATCCATAGTTTGATGGATTTTTTTTCTAGGTAAACTTTGATTAATTAGCTTTCATTCGATCTGTTTTGAGAATCAAGGATCCATATGCTATTTTTAGAAATTGTTGAGAAATCGGTTGAGAGATTTGAACATCATCTCTTTGTATTTTGAATTTCAAAAAACTACAATAGTTATCGATGATTCTCTTTCTGGGGATGATTCCTAACTCATGTATCTATATGCTGATGTAAAATCGTGAGCATACGATCGAGTTAAGATCATTTTGTAAGCGTTTGAAGTTGATACAACTATTCTGGAATTTTCTAAGGTTAACTACAAATCATGATTAAGTATACAAAATGGTCATACCTTGATCACCCAACAACAATTGATGAATAAAACTTGGTTTAGAAATCATCTAGGATAAATGGATTAGAGATTAAAAGCTTAGATCAACTTGATTAACATGATTCATGAACTTCTATTATGTCTTGCATTCCTTTGTTAAATGATACCAAATTTCCAGAATAACAGAGTCTGGTTAAAACAATTTTTCAGAGACCTTAGATTGATCAAATGTCCATATGATTATTTTTGTCAAAAACTAAAATGAAATAGCTTTCTTTTGACACTAAATAGAGCTTCATATGATTTTTGTAGAATTAATTATGAATTTTATAAGAACAATGGACAGCCCTGATCCACTGTTCCCAAAACTCTTATTTCTCAAACTTCAAAAATGCGAATAAGGTCCTACTTTTTGGTAAAGTTCCCTGAGACACGTATCTAACTTTCTATAAAAGGATTTTAGCCCAGCTCATGTTTAGGATCACTTTTGATAGGATTCATTAGAGGTCAGTGAATCTGGAAATTTGATTGATGACATCTTCTTCTTGTTTTTTCATGCATATCATTTGTTTGCTTGTATTTTTGCAAAGCTTGGATAATCCTTGGTGTCTTAGTGCAGAGAATTGAATGCCGTGGATTCGGACTTCGATTTATGAGTTTGCCTCGTCTACATGTGGCTTAGTGCCCATGTATCATGTACTATCTCTACCCTTTCTCTTAGAATTTTTCTAAGTTGTTTTCAACGACATGATTCCTTTAGGATAGTCTCCGTTTATGTGCTTATATGTTAGAAACATCTTATCTAGGATTGTTGCATAATTGCATTACACATTTACTTTCTTTTGCTTTTTGCAACTCCGCATGAGCCAACCTAATGTAAGTCTTCTTGTTGCTTCTTGCATATCATGGCATGTTTCCTTTATTTACATCGGTCCTAGGCGGGACTAGCCACTGTGAGTATACCTCTCTCTTATATTGCACGTGCATCCGATTGCTACATGATTTAATCTTTTGAAATGATTTTCATTAGATGTTCCTTTTGCCATGTATATATTATCTAGTATGATTGAGGAAACAACACCTATTATGAATTAAGAACAAGGATATTTGAATCAAGGCCTACCGTTCGGTAGGGCGAGGAGGGGGTGCTTTAGTCCTACTCGGGCTCCTTCTCCTCTCGTACCAAGACCCCCGAGCCTTGTTTATGTTAATTAATGGCAAGTAACCTTATTCAATTTTGGGCGAGTCAAATTTGGTTTCCTAATTCCCGATAAATATTAGGTGGCGACGACTCTTTGTCTCTAGGATTGCGTGAGGAGTTCTAGTTCCAAAAGTGTTCTCCTTGGATCTGTTCCAGGACACAGTCAAGGAATGACAGAACGCCGTGCGTGCGTGGTCTACACATGGAAATAGAAAGCTATGTCTTTCTCATTAATATGTCCTTAAAAGCGGTGGACCAGAGCAATGGTGTATGCCTGGCCTTCCGTTCTGCTTGTTTTCTTTCCTTGTAAGTTCTCTAAAGCTCATGAATTGTTACCTTTGGCCCTTCCATGGATGATACCGCAATTTGCTTTCCCTCTCTTTACCTTGGCCTTTTTTCTTTCTCGGACAGGTCCACTTTAGTTATGGGCTTTATCAGCTTGGTCAGATCGGGCACCACCATGTTGGTGCCGGTGATTTGAGGGAATGGGTTTGTGTTGATACCCATGGCTTTATCTGAAAAGTTGAAAACTCCCTTCTCTAAGATCTCCTGTATCACATCACAAAAAACCACACAATTATTAGTCGAGTGTTTCCAAGAATTGTGCCATTTACAATATTCCTTATTTTTGATGTCATCGGCCTTAGGGATCCGATGACCATCACTAAGCTTGATCACTTTTTCAGCCAATAAGGCATCAAAAATCTGATCAGCCATCGTGATATCCGAAGTATAGTTTTTTCCTGCCTCAAATGTCATCTTTTTGGCTATAGCGTTATTATTCAATGGCTTATTTAAGGCATTGCATACCATCGGCCATTTACAAACTAACTCGGCCATATCTATTTCTGTTTTGAGGTCACAATCTGCTAGATGAACCTTGTAATTTGGGTCCTTATAGTATGTACCCTTGGATGAGTTATTCTTCTCCTGCTCATCCAGGAGGATACGCTCAGAGCGAGCGGCCCTCGTGGTCAGCTCGAATAGATCTCAGAATTCGGTCCCTTTAAACCTCTTGCGAAGTTCAAAGAACATTCGTCTCATAGCCATCTTAACGTACTCCTCCTCAGGAAAGACAGTCTTGCACCTATACTTAGCCTTTTGAAAGCGGGCTATACAGGTCTCCACTTTCTCTCCTATGAGTTAGAGCATCCTAGATAGATCAGCCAGAGATGTTTCAAGTTCAGTCTATAGAACTGGCCATGAAATAGTTTCTCCATCCCTGCTCAATCTCGTACAGACTTGGCAGGAAGGTTGACATACCACAGAAATGCTATCCCTATAAGAGAGTTTGGGAACAGCCTCAGCTTCAACGGGTCACTACTACCCACATGGGCGCACTGCACTATGAAATGGCCTATGTGTTCTATAGAGCACTGCTCACTTTCCCCATAGAGCAAGGTAAAGTTTGGGACCTTGTAACCTTAGGGAAAATTGACTTAGTCAATTTTAGCAGGATATGGCCATCTGTAAGTCAGCCTCTCCATTCTTCTCATGAACGGGCCATACTCTTCGTGTATGGCCTCTACCAATTCCTCTCTATTGATAGGTTATGGGATAACGGGCTGAGCTACCGCTATAGGGGTGCTATGGATAGTAGCATTTGGTGTTGGTTGTTATTGGCCTGATGAGTCCAAAAAACACCATTAGTTCTTCACCCCCCAACAGCGTTGGCAGGGGGACTAGTATGATCGATTGTTTCTGTGTTATAGCCATTGGGTTGCACAAATACCGGCATCGTCGATCCAGTGGGATCAATGACTGTCGTACCATTAGCTTCTCCTAATTGTAAGTCGGACTGCCTGTTTGATCCATTGTGCTCTCGGAGATTTGGGCAGACATATCGTAGATCTTTTGGTTTCTCAAACATGCCAGATACGCCAGAGCCCAATCCTGCAGCCTGCTCCTTATTTTTAGCCTCATTAGTAGCTATGAGTCAGCCTATCATTCCAACGTCCAACGTTGCGTTCATCTTTTCCATTGATGCTATCAACCTATTTTGGTTTTTTGCATCTCGAACATCTGTTCAATCAGCGTTTGAAAATTTCCTATAGAACTTAGGTATGCATTGTAGTTTTGCCTCATGGGTTCCATGGTCTACCCCATAACTGCTGACAATGCTTCCAGAGTCAAGGCGTTTTCCATTGGGGAACGGGCTGTGCTTTCGTCCTCTAGTGGGTCAATAATGGTCAAATCATCATGTTCATTTTTACCGGTTTATTTATCTTTCTTTAGGGGCATGTCTTAGCACTACGGGTCCCACCGGGCATGCTAAAATGTTTGCTTGTAGTTTTGCACAGGTGTGCCAGAGCCAAATGGGCTCAGTGTGTGTGCAAACTAATTTCTTATACGCTTGAGTGAGTGATACTCAAGGCTTTGAGATCTGACTTCTAAAAGGTGATTGTGTGTGATGAGTAGGAAAGTACCCTCACCAAAAATCCTATGGCAGTACTAAAGCGCACAAGCCAATTAGTGCAAGAGTTTACAAAGTAAACAATCACAAATGATTAACAAAATACGAAGGTATTTTATTGAATGTTTGGAAAAATAATACAAGAACCAAAGAACTGGATCAGAACATGCTCTGATTGTTCAAAAGAGTGAAAATAGTAAAAGTAACAAAGAGGAATAGACCTATTTGCGACGGATGCTATGGACGCATAATAACAAACACACAAAGGTTTGACTACTTTGAACGTATGAGTGCTGTTTTCGAGATGACGCGGAGTGACTTGGCATGGTTGGTCTACCTTTACTTTTATAGCGGCCTTTAACAGCCGGGATATGGCAAGAACTCCTTGAATTGTGCCCTAAGTAAGACATTGATTGCAGAATCCTTCCCACTCTCTACTTACTTCCTTATCTTTATCCTGGTTGGATCAACCCCAATATTCTCGTGATACTCTCATCACCAGCTGTATATGGTCAAATCCTTTCCAAAAAGGACTCCGCCTCCTTAATTTCAAGGTGACATCACCTTGATAGCTACGAACAGAAATGCCTTATCTTTTTATCCATCGAACACGTGATTAGACGTTTAACTTCATCGGGTTTGCAATTTCCACTTATCATGCTTTCCGACTTCCATGTCCGATGACAATTTTATAAATACTCCTGACCAATCGGGCTCATGCACCCCAGCTTTTATTATCATATCCGCATATGGTGTCCGATCATCGGGCATGCCACTATCATCACCTATCAGGCTTACAACTGCTTACTTTTGCAAGGACATTGCCCAACTGGTCAGCATCTGACCCATATTGCCTATCAGGCTTCACTAAGCTGAGATAACAGCCTTGTCCCCATGAATGGTGTCTTCTTGAGCCCGATAGGCCTTTGCAACGTTTTGGCCGGCCACTCTTGGATAAGTCTTGGGCCGATCATCTCCAAGCCCATCTCAACAACTCACTCGGGTGCAAAAACCTTTGGCCATTTTTGGGTGCAAATAGGGGATTGAGAAGTCTTCTTTCTCAAGAATCAACATGCATACATTCTAGCTTGCTAAGCATCTTTGTTTCTTTGATTTATTTGTTTCAAGAACAATCCATGTCCCTTGTAGATTAGGAAAACTTGATTACTTGTTATGTGATTAGATGATTTTTCTTAGGTTTGTTTGTGTGATCTTTCACCTTTGCATTGTGTGATACTTGGCTTAAATCTTATGAATGATATCTTATCTTTTGATCTTCCATTTGAAAATTCTTATGCAATTTAATATACCTATCATAAATATTAACTGTCGAACCAAACATAGTATAAGATGATTATTTTGATGCTAATTGAGGCCCATCAAGACGGGGTGAGTTGAGGGTGTTTTAGTCATGAGAAAGGCTCCTTTCTCTCTCGTGCCAAAACCCCGAGCCAAGTTCTTTGGTTAGGAAGGGGCGGTGCCCTTTATCCATTTCGGTGAGTCAAATTGGGTTTCTTGGTTCCCTAAAGCCAAGTGGCGAATTTGTATCTGTTTTCACATACTTTTTTTTTTCTTTTCTTCAAACATTTCAAAGGAAAATTGATTTCGAAACCTCGGAAGAAAAAGGGGAGTGGACTCCCGGAGGCGGCGTGTCCACAATCTGGCGACTCTGTTGGGGATTTTTATTTTTCAAACAAAATAATACAGAGGTTTGACTCCTAAGAAGCATCCTTAAAATCGTCTTTTTATTGTGTTTGGTCACCGCATTGCACTACTGCATTTCCCCCTCCGACTATGTCTAAAACGCGGCGCTGACATTGTTTAGGTCTTGCTGTGCCAGGGCACAGGTCACTATTGATACTGTACCTTCTAAGGTATATCAAAAAGGGTAAAAACTTTCATACCGTCTATCTGACGGCATATTAGAACTCTCGTCAACAGATCCTCTTTGACTAAACTAGCCTTTGCATATTGATTCATGTAGAACCTTTCATAGGACTGTTGATTTATCTTTTCAGATAAGACAATGTGATATAACTAGTGTATGCCCTAGTGGGATTACCTGCGTGGTGTAGACGCTTATGTCGCATAGAACAGAACCTCTTTCTTATGATTCCTAAGGCAATTGCTCACATGTGATCACATTGAGTCGACCTGCCTAGGCACCATGATAAGAATGTATGCTTTGTGTTCACAAAGATATACACCGCAAACCTTGTTTGTACGTCTAAAGGTATAAGAGTATGAAAACTTGCTAGATAATATGATCACCATCATCACCTTCTCCCACCGTATATTCCAGTTTTTCCTAGAAACTCTGCCCAAAATTTCCATAAATCCCTATTACTCCCTAGATTAACCAGAAATCTCAGTTTCTCCCAGAAACTCCAATATACTTGTTCCTCCCTGAAACTCTGTCCGAACCATCCAGATATCTCTGCCTCTCTTAGCAACTCTATCCAAGTCACACGGAAACCCCTGTTTCCCCAAGAAACTCTAAAATTCCTGTTTCTCCCAAAAATTGTCATATATGCCAGTTTCTCCCAAAAACTCTGTCCAATCCACCTAGATTTCACAAAAATCCTTGTTTCTTCCAGAGACCTTGAAATTCCTACTTTTCCTAGAAACTTTTCCCAATTTACCTTGTTTTTCCCAGAAACTCTGACTTTCTAGTGTCTCCCAAAAACTCTGTCTAACTCACCCAAAAATATCTGTTTCTTCCAAAATCTTTGTCCAAAACTCACAGATTTCAAGAAATTTCAGTTTCTCCCAAAAACTCTACCCAGATTTCCCAGAAATCCCTATTTCTCTCAAGAATCCTGATATATCTATTCCTCCCAAAAATTCTATCTAACTCACCCAAATATGTCAGTTTCGCCCAGAAACTCTGTCTGAACCACCCAGATATTCTTGTTTCTCCCAGAAACCTTGTTCAAACTCCCCAAATATCCTTGTTTCACCCAAAATTCTAGAAGGGTAATTCTTGGGACACAACTTTCATACAACTTTCATACAACCTTCAAAAAAGATGTGTCTATCCCTCTCCTGTGACATCACTGGACCCCACAGTGACATAGGAGAGAGGTAGACACAAGTTTTTGAAGGTTGTATGAAAGTTGTGTCCCAAGAATTACTCATTCTAGAAAATGCTTGTTCCCATCGAACTCCTGCCAAAATCTCCCAAAAGTCCTTGCTTCCCTAAGAGTCTGCTAAATTTCGCATGCTCTACCTAAGATCTTTGTTCCCCAAAAACTCTGCCAAAATTCACTTAGAGTTTCCCAAAAACATTTCCTCCCGAACCTCTACCAAAATCTACCCAAGCTTCCCAGAAGTTCCTGTTTCCCAGAAACTCACCCAATAATACCTACTTCTCCCGGAAACTCTGCCAAAATTCACCAGATTTCCCAAAAATCCTTGTTTTCTAGAAACTCTTCCAAAATTTAGTCAGATTTCCCAAAAATCCCTGTTTCCTAGAAACCCTACCAAAAATCACCCAGATTTCCAAAAATCTCTGTTTACAAAATTTCCCAGATTCTCATTCCTCAAAGAACAAACCTGTCTTTCTCACCCTTTCCATAACGGTGATCATCTTGGAAAGAAAAGATAGCACAGTCTATATGGCAAGGACCTTATTTGCTTAACTGCTATATGTTAGAAGTAGGGGCATCAAGAACTAACAGCTACGCAACTAAGCATGGATCACAAATTAACGAGTGACCTAAGTGTTCGTGTGATAAGTGGACATACAAGGACTAATTTATATATTAATATCTCATATTCATACATAAAACTAATAATCATCTGATCCAAGTATATAAAACAAGCAACATAATAAAAACTGTCGAACGTGCTTGAGCGCTCAGTGTGCTCGAGTGCTCAGGACGTGAGTGCTCCGTCCAAGCTCGAGCGCTCGGACTTGACAGTAAACAGATCCTAAGTTTAATCTACATGCAAATTCAGAAATGAGTTCTAATGTGATATGCAAGTTATGAAAACTTGTAAAAACAGAATCTAAGGGATTCTAAATGAAAATCTACACTCATATAAGCTTAGGACATGTTTGGATGATCATCAAAACTACCAATTCACTATTACTTAGCTTGATACTTCGTTTTACTTCCCATACAAGAGTTATAACCACAATGGATCACATGCATATTTACTAACTCATATAAAATCCATTTCTACAGGTATCTTAGTAAGATTAGATACTCACACAAGCAAATAATGTGAGTAGATGATGAAAATATGAATAGATGTTGAGAAAGCTTTAGCTTATGATCTCCAATTTTAACTTCAAGCTATGATCTCCTTAATTCTTCAATCTCTTAACTCCAAAACTTCAGTTATAAGTGTATCCGTGTGTTTGTGTATGAATGAGATGTTGTATCATGTATTGTGTATGTAAATGTATGAAGATGAGGATCTCTCAAGACAAGCTCTCTATTTTCTATAATAACATATGTGCAAATGCTGAGGTTTAGCTTGGTATTTATAGGCTTTTGAGTCCCAAGGGCAAAATAGTAATTTTACCCTAAAAAGGGCTCGACCGCTCACGTGACTCGAGTTCTCGAGGCTCGAGCGCTCGGGGTTGCTTTTCAAAGGAAGCTTTTCCCCAAGTCTCCAGACATACACCCAAGCGTACATGCATCATCATAAACAACAAAGAGAGGAACAAACTGATCGTATATACATATAATAAGGAGTTTTTTAACCCGAAATATGAGTAAGCTAATCCTAGAAAACTCTAGATACTTTATGCATATTTCTAATTCCATCTCCTAGAATGCTTCTCTCTCGTCATGATGGCTCCATTGTACCTTTACCAAAGGAATTTCCTTATTCCTCAGCTTCTTGGTCTCTCTAACCATTATACGTGCTGGCCTCTCATGATGAGTCATGTTGTCATTCACTTCGATATCCTTTAAGTCAATTATTAGTATTGAACCGTGAATGTACTTCCTCAACATACTTATTTGAAAAACGTTGTATACTCTAGACATTCTCGGCAGTAGTGCGAGTTTATAAGCGACCTTGCCTACACGATCAAGGATATCAAAAGGTCCAATGTAGCGAGGTGATAGCTTCCCCTTCTGTTTTCTAAATCTAACACCTTGTACTAGAGACACTTTGAGAAATACATGATCTCTTACTCTAAACTCCAGATACTTCCGACGTTTATCCGCATAGCTCTTTTATCTACTTTGTGTGGCTTTCATCTGCTCTCAGACTATGTTGATCTTCTCACTTGTTTCTCTTACCATATCAGGTCCAAGAAGTTTCCCATCTCTGACTTCTGGCCAACATAATGGTGAACAACATGGTCTCCCATGTAATGCATCAAATGTTGCTATCCCTATGCTCGAGTAGTAACTGTTGTTATACACGACTTAATTACGAGTAAGTGGGCTTCCTATGAACTCTCGAAGTCAATCACGCATGCTCTAAGCATATCCTCCATAACTTGATTCGTCCGCTCGGTCTGTCCATCAGTATATGGATGAAAAGTAGAACTTAATCTCAGAGAAGTTCCCATGGCCGTTTGCAGACTCTTCCAAAATCTTGAGGTGAACCTTGAGTCACGATCCTACACTATCGAGACTAGAATACCATGAAGTCTCACTACTTCCTGAATATACATCTGACTTAGTCTCTCTGCTAGATAATTCGTGCTGTAGGCAATTAAATAAGCAAACTTCGTTAACCGAACTACTGTTACCCAAATGGCATCATGACCTTGTTGCAACCTCGACAATCGGACCACGATGTCCATTATGACATGTTCCCACTTCCATTCCAGAATCGGTAGTGGTTATAGGATCCGGACGATTTCTGGTGCTCTGATTTGACTTTCTGACATGTGAAACACTTGGATACATGTTCGGCAACTTCTTCTTTCATGCCTTTCCACCAAAAGTTCCTCTTTAGATCCTTGTACATCTTTGTTCCTCATGGGTGGACGGTCAATCTAGACTTGTGTGCCTCATCTAGTATGTCTGTTCTGAGCTTTTCTACATTAGGTATGAAAAGTCGACCTCAGCATCTAAATCCTCAATCTAGTTTGGTACTCCACCCTTTTGGTTCCTTTGCAAAAACTTTGGTGAACCACTCCTTTAATTCCTCATCCTTCTATTGAGCTTCCTAAACACGACCAATGAGTGTCAATTGAACCATAAGACACCCAAAGTGTCGTCCTTCTTCTGATTATACTGGTTGAAGATTGAATCCTGGTACGGTCTCCAATGCTCTCTATTCCCAAATCATAAAGGAAGCAACTATCCTGCTAGATTATCGGTTTAGTGCGTATGTGACTACATTTACCTTACCGGGATGGCACTACAAAGTAAATTTGTAATCTTTTAATAATTCCATCCACCTCCTCTATCTCATGTTGAGTTCCTTCTACAAAAACAAATACCTCAAGCTCTTATGGTCTAAAAATAAATCGAATTGCTCTCCAAAGAGGTAATGTCTCCAGATTTTTAGGGCAAAAATGATTATAGCTAACTCAAGATCGTGCATAGGGTAGTTCATTTCATAAGGCTTCAACTGTCTTGAGCCATATGCTATAACCTTCCTATCTTGTATTAGCACACACCCTAATTTTTGGTACGATGTATCACTATAAATGGTGTACCTCTCGCCGCTCTTTGAAATTACAAGCACTGGCGCTGAAGTTAATCTCTTTTTTAACTCCTAGAACACTCATTCGTGCCTATCCTCCCACCCAAACTTCAAATTCTTCTTCATAAGTCCAGTGGATGGGGCTATAATTTTTGGAAAAACCTTCTATGAATCTCCGATAATAGCTAGCTAGACCAAGAAAGCTCCTAACTTCTGAAGCGTTACTTGGTCTTTTCCAATCTATTACTACACCAATCTTTGAAGTATCCATAGAAATTCTATTCTTAGAAACAACATGTCCCAAATACTTGACTTCTTTGAGCCAAAATTCGCACTTGTTAAACTTTGCTTATAAACGATTATCTCTAAGTGTCTGTAATAAAATCTGTATATGCTTCTCATGCTCTTCTTTGGTTTTGGAATAAATCAGAATATCATTGATGAAGATAATAATAAACTGATCTTGGTAGGGCCTGAATACCCTATTCATCAAATCTATGAACATTGTTGGAGCATTGGTCATTCTGAACAACATCATAAGAAACTCGTAATGACCATATCTGGTCCTGAACACAGTTTTTGGCACATCTTTCGATCTGACCTACAATTGATGGTATCCTAATCTCAAATCAATCTTCAAAAATGTTGTCGCTCCCTAAAGCTAATCGAACAAATCGTTGATCCTCGATAGTGGGTACTTATTCTTGATGGTTACTTTGTTCAACTCCCTGTAGTCTATATAGAGTCGAAAAGATCCGTCATTTTTTTTACGCCCCAGAGCGCTAGCTCTGGTCTCATTTGCCTCAACTTCTATTTTTCAGGTTTCAAGATGAAGGGGGATTTTGTGTTGAACAATTTTAGGGTTGGATTTCGCATTGATTAAGTGTCGAACTAATTTAGAACTTTTAGGGATCCTCCTCAGTACCTAAATTTATTGATAAAGTATCTTCTACCACTTTTTAAGCTGGTTTAATTTCATCCTTTTTAATTAAGCATTTTAAATTAGTGGAAATGTCAGCATTTTTATTAAGATCTATATATTCAAAATTAGACACATCAGAGTAAGTAGAATCAGAGTTCATTTTATTAATAATTAGGAAATCTTTAACTGACTAGATAGCAGACTTGACACCAGACTCACTAGACTCACCAGACTTCTTTCCCCTAGTAGCTGACTCACAAATAGAATGAAAAACAACCCCCCCTATCCACTAACAGGTGTAGATTTGATTACAAACTCGAGACACTTAGAAAAGTCCCCTTTTGGGTATGGTGCATCCTCATACTTCCAATTCTTGAGCTCCTCTTTGGCTTTTTCGATAAACTTGGAGACGTCCACCTTCTCATTTTGTAATGCCATCACCTCTTGGTCTTTGTCCTCTTTTTAACTAGGTCCATCCCCCCAATAGCAGCTTCATAGATCCTTGTTCCATGTTCTCAGCCCAGTCTTGTTGAACGGTCTTCTTAGCTTGTCCCTCTTCCATAGCTTGGCACCATTGTTCCTCTCCCAATGGCTCACAATCAAAGAAAATCTCAAAACTAGGGATTCTCTTCTTCGTATCATGGTTGTACAAGGGCTCTGGGGAGCCATAGTAGTAAAAATCCTCCCCTTCTTCGATAAAAGAGCCATTGAGAGTCTTCTTGAGAGACTCAATGTTCTTGGACTTGCTTGTTCCCCTTTTTTCAGTGTATACCCCAAACCATTTTTGTTCTTTTGCCTAGTAAACTATGGAAATTTGGCTATCCCTTGCTGCCTTTAACCTAAACCCATGCCAAGGAAAAACTTCATCTTATTCATAATAGGAGCTATCATGGGATTTGCATAATTGTCAAGGTACAGTGCAACTTTCTCCAATGACTCTTCCATTCCCAAAGCATTAATCTTATCGAGCTCGAACCCACTAAGAGTAGGATCTCTCTTGGGCAACTGTATCTCCAAAGCAACCTTATCTTGAGCAGTACAGATCCCAAAATCTCCAAACAAGACACTATTCAATCCTTAACAACCATCTTGATCTTTTGGTGAAGGGTCAAGGGCACAACCCACATGTCATGCAACCAGGGTCTCCTTAATAACAGGTTGAAAGAAGCAACTATGTCAATCACTTGGAACTCCACTCTCCTACTCACGTGTCCAACAACAATTTGTAGATTCAAAATCCCAACCACCTTCCTTTGAGTATTATCATAATCACAAATAGACTGGCCTGAGGTTTGTAGCTTGTTCATCGGAATCCTCATAGCTTGTAAGGTTTACAATGGACATAAATTGAGCATAGAACCATTATCAACCAACACTACTGGAACTCTTATCCTAATGTCTGAACAGTGATATGGAGTGGCCAATTGTGACAAGGTACCTCGGGAGGAAGGTCCTCATCGGTGAAGGATATAATCAAGGTCTTCACCATAAGCTTAGTCAGGACTACCAATTGCTCAGGAGTGGTATCAATAGGCACATCATGATAGTTCAAGGCTTCAAGCACCACCTGCCTATGGTTTGTAGAAGCCATGAGCAAACTCCAAATGGATATATTAGCCTAAGTCTTCTTGAGCACTTCTTTTTCTTTTTCTGTGGCACACTCACTGCCTTTCCTTTCTCTTTATCTATCTCTTTCTCTAGATAAACTTCCTCTAGTTATGGTAGCTTAAAATGTCTATCTGTCCTAGTCAAGTGTTGAACATCTCCTTTTCCCCATATGCATTCCAGAACTCCCTCATTGATCTCAATGCCATCTCAAATGGAATCATCGGACGACTACCCATTCCATCATTTAACTTCTCCAAGGACAAGGTCTAACTGCTCAAGGTAAAAGAGGTCATCTATGTCGGGGTCTTCATCCACCCAAAATTCCTCATCATCATCCAAAAAGTGAATCCCAAAATCCTCAAAAAGGATAATAATAGGTTTGGGTTCAGTTAGGGAGGTAATGTATATGATCGGGTTATAGGAGAGTGGGGTGAGGATAAGGAGGTTGATGTTTTGTGGTGGGGGAACAACATGGCAATTAGGCAATAGGCTGCGGGTAACATTTGGTGGAGGTGGGGGTGTAATGACCACGTTATCAAGGATGCTTGGATCTCATGGCAAAGTTAGATGCAACGGTTGGTATCGTGGCCATGTACTTTATGGAAGGCATAGTATTTGGAGGGGTCGTGGTTAGGAGGGAGAGGGTTAGGTAGAGGTCTTGGGTCTAAGGGTTTGAGGTGCCCTTTTTGAGTGAGGCGACTCAATATAGTGGATAATGGCAGGCTGAGGGTTATGAATTTTCTTAGTTCAGAGCAGCAGTTGTTTTTCGGGTAAAATGAGCTAGTATTTTGGTTATCACTTAGGACATTGACATTAGGTATGGTGTGGTTATTTGAGTAGTTTCCTCCCGTGGTTCTCTTCCTTGGAATATTCTCCTCTTTCTTTATCTTTCCATCCCTTAAGGTGTCTTTTATCTTAGTTCCCACATCAAACAATTGCTTAAAGGTAGTGATTGGTATGAAATAAAAACATTCATTTTAGGTAGGTTACAAATTCTTAATGATCATATGGACCTGCTTTTTTCCTTGTTGGTCTATTAGTCATTTCAGTAGCCTTCTTCCTCCAACAAGTCAATAACTTGGCAAAAGATTCCCGATTGTCTTACCTAGTGCTCTCAAGGTCCCTAATAATAATGTCAAGCTTGGTACTTCACATATTCAGTCACAATATCTTCCCACAAATGAGTCTTAGAGGATTCAAGATTCAAGAACCATTACAAGGCTCCTCCAAACAAGTAACATGAAAAAAACTGGGCCAAATGCTCATTCCCTAATCCCATAGGCCCGAGGGTAGTGACATGCATCTTCAAATGGCTCTTAGGATACCTAGTCCCATTGAACTTCTCAAGGTTAGGCGTCTTGAATTTGTCAGGCATTTTGAGTTTTAAAGGCTTGAAGAAGCCTTCCAGGTGTAGCAGATAGTCATCAACACCATGGGACTTCCTCACTATACTTTCTAGGCAGTCCAACTTATCTTTCATGATTTTTCTAAAATCTTTGCGTACACCATCATCGAACCAATCCTCCTCCTTGATAGGATTTGGATCAACATGGTTCATAGGTATAATAGGTGAAGGAGGTGGTATGTGGATCAACAACAGGCACCCCTTGTGGATTAATGGTGGTTTGCCCCAAATGGCCTATGATCAGCTGCAATTGTTACCCCTAATGCGCCAAAGTATCCTCTAACTATTCTATTCTCTCTTGTTCCTCGTCCATAGGTATCCCAGTACTTGTACTCAGACTAATCTTCCTAAACCAGGGGGACAGACCCAAGAATGTGTGCTCACGGTCTTCTTCGGAGCTATCTCTAGATAGTCTGCATACTCATATGTGTCTAATTTAGGAAAATTGTTTTTATCTTTTTCATTATCTTTTCCTTTTTAGGTCCTCTTAGTGCTATGCATGCTTATGAGAAGGAAAATAGATTGTACAACTACCTATTAACATATAGCCATATAAGTTCTAGTCGCATCATCGAGTATTCCTTTTCATTCAATGGCCACTATAATCGATGTCACGCTAGTTTTCCCATGCTTGGAACTTAATGTGTGACAGGGTTCATGATAGTGTATGTCTAATTAGGACTAGCTCTAGCAAATAGGACGCAAACAAGGTTATGATTCGTCGTCCTATGAACTTGTGGCTCATAATCCTAGTATAACACCTAAGCAAACCATCCTCATGTCATGTGGCGAGCATTTCATTTAGGCAGAGTGCTTTTAGTGTTAGATAAGGCTATATATCACTTATTGTATAGGCTTCCTTATTATGTCACATAATCCCAAAGGAAAAATAAAGCATATGTGCGCACATTGTCATAACAGGTCAAGCCCTAAAGGATTGGGATCTATGGCTACTATAGGCATCAAGGTGGATAGAGTCCAAGGGTCCCCCAACGAGATGTCCTATATCTCCCCCATTATAGGGTTTGGTATGGTATGTGGACATGTTTTTTATACTCATAGGTATATGCTAGGAAAGAGAAGTCCTCAACGGGGGTGGTCTGATGAGTTGCAAGCCCTGACCTTAGTTTGCCCAAGCTTTCTAAAACTAATGCACGTGCGATCCTCATAATGCAGAGTTGAAGAACCTTGAAAGTTTTGGAGTCTAACCCTTTTAGCCTATCCCTAGTAGAGTCACCGATTATGGGAACCTCGACCAAGTATGGGCCTGGAAGGATTAAGCCCACTTGATTGATCCCATTTTAATCCTTATGTCAACAACCACGAGTGAGGTTCACCACCCTTCATTCGCCTTTATCCAATCTAACCGATTTAAAGTCCTCGTATTTTGAATTCTATGGGGCTTTTTATCCATCCTGAGGCAACAATCAAAACCCATGATCCATATTCGAGGCTACACGAGTGAGTAATCTATGTCCTAGCGCAAGGCATCTTAAGGATCAAGGCTCAAATGTGTAGGACAATCATCGAGCAAGTCTAAACCTAGTGCTCTGATACTAAAAATCTCTATCACATCTCAGAGTAGCCAAAATAGGAAATTTTTATAAACATTTTCTCTTTTGGTCCCGTGGATACATGGAAAGTTGAGGATCACATGATTGTTCATAGCAAGGTAGATAGAGATAATAAATAATAAGCAGTAAAAGGAAGTAGTATAAATAAACATGGTAGTTCTAGACATACTTAATATTAACATTAGAGCCTTAGAACATCATCATTAATTCATCATAGAGAAGAGGGAAAGAAAAGAGGATAATACTCTGGGCATGAATCCCTACAACATAATGAGTACGACACCTAGTGCCTCATTATAAACACGGATAGGTAAAACAAATGTCTTCAACTTCTGTCAGCTAACATGCAAAGCCATAGCCTTCCTCAGTGCATTCCTCCTCTGGATAGTTTGCCTCTGCAAGACCTGGATGTTTGATTGTCCAAGACATGATAGTCGTCAACTGGAATGCAAGTTGAGTGAGCAAACCTACTACACTTGATCAGGCTCAGAAAATATTTGGTTAATTCGTTAAGAAAGTAAAAGATTCCTTTTATGCTTTTGGAAACATTACCATTAAGTCTCGCTTAATCTCAATCTTGACAAATTACGTACATTAGGAAATGTTCATCAACATACTTGGATGTTTGGGAATATAATCAAAATCAACTGACCACTTTGGACCATTAGTCTAATTCGTACCAACTTTACACTTTACTTTGAACCACAGGTTTAATCCTTACGCACTGAACTCACTTTGGACACCAGTACAATCTTTACTTTATGTTGGGCCACAAGTCCAATCTTTAGTAACTCGACTCTTTGCATGCATCCAACATAAGTGTCGTCGGCCTAGAATATCTCTGCCTTATGGCCGTTAGGTTACCATCTTGTCATCTCTGCCTTATGGCCTCAAACTTGGTAACCCTTATCTTATTCCATTCAGCATTGGTTAACTTGTCATCTCTACCTTATGACCACTTGCTTGACATCTCTGCCTTATAGCTGGTTAACAATCTCAACTCAACTGACCTTGACAGTACTAACAAGGTACTACTACTACACTTGCCACTTATGCCATTCACAATACATTGTACCGATATGGTATGACTACTCTTGCCTCCATTGCCTGTATAGCTATGGTGACATCTCAACAGCATCGCAAAGCTCATTGCTCTTTCTTAGATGAAACATAAGAACCAGACTGATAGATACGATCATCTTGTTATCAGCGTCATCACAATTTTCTTGTATCCAACCGGTGCGCGTGGTACAAGTCATTAAAGTATCTTAATATTGAGATAACGTACTTATATACATCATATTATTATTCATGTAATTCTCATACATCGCATATATAACGCTCACAGGTTCGTTACATTAATTACTAAAGAAAAGATATCTTTCATAAAATAGTAGGCTTTGAGCGCTCTAGTAAGCTCGAGCGCTTGGCTTTGTATTTTCCAGAATTCTTCTTTCTTTTCATTATAAAAGTTATTCATTAATAAGGTACTATTAAAATTGCTTGAAGTATAACATCTAGAGAGTACATGCACATATATATCGATCCCAAGGTCTAAGTATAACTATATTAGCTCAGGGTATGACAATTATAGCATAGATTATACTAAAATCAACATGCAAGCAAACTGATTTTCTACATACTACACCACTTGAGCGCTCAGGCCTGGCTTGTTTGTGGGGCTCGAGCGCTTGCATGAGCTCAAGTGCTCGGGTTTAGTAGTTTCTAGCAGTTTTGTATATTATAACAGAATTTTGACTTAAGTCTCCTTGCATGCAACATGCATAGTCATAGATCATAAGTTTAACTTAATGAAACACGAATTTGAGTGAGTATGAGTACTCACTTAGATTGGATGATCAATTAGATGCTTAGATGAAAAAGATTTGTGTGTGTTGTGATGATCATGCTCTAAATACAACTTCAATAGATAGATCCTCCAATTTCCATCTTCTTCACTTTGATCCATTAAGACTCACTTCTAGAGCTTCATGGTAGTTGTAATACAGGTGCTTGTGTATGTATGAGTGGTATGAATTTGAGGACATGCAAGTGGTGTTTGCATATGAAATGTGTATAAATATATATCGACTCTCAAGATCTCTCTCTTAAGGACACTCTTTGGAAAATAGAGTTTATAAACGTAATGCTGGGAAAACTCTGGTATTTATAGAGTTTCAAGGGCCAGGGGCAAAATAGTCATTTTACCATTTTTATAGCTCAAGCACTCCCGTACTCGAGTGCTCGGGGCTCCTATTTCTCTAAACTTTCTAAAGCTCAAGGGTTTAAGAGGTTCAAGTATAAACATCCATATGAACTATAATCAAATTTAATACATATACAATCGTACCTTATACAAATGGACACAGAAATATAGAAATACATTCGTAATCGAATAAATACAGATAAATGGGCTGGAGTTACACTCTCTAACCATCTATATAGACGTATTATAGGGGTTGTTGTAGGGTGGTGTCTTATTATAGAGGAGAAGGTGAATGAGGGTTGTCCAAACATATGAGGTATGAGTATGTGTTTGTATTGTTGTGTCCAAGGGTAGATTGGGAGGGGGGAAAAGGTATACATGGCTGCCACATGGCAGGGGTGGGGTCCACTCTTGGCTTGTGTACCTCGGGATGTGTGTCAATATCCCAAAATACATGCAATGCTATGAATGTGTGCACAACTATAAAATACATTTATACAGGGCTGTGTACGAGCCTGAGTGAAATTCTATGGATTCTAAACAGTGACTAAGAGTCAAGGTTATGACTACTATTATAGTTACTGAGTTATTATTACCGTCATTGTTAGAACGACAATCCAAAAAAACTTGTTCATAGGTTCTAACTATAATTTTCTTAAGTTCTATAACCAGGATAATATGAGGTGACATCATAATTCAATTTTCTCTAGGGAATTCATACATGGAATTTTTTGGAAAATTGCGGGTGCTGCATGTAAGCCCTTAGTGCTTATGTCGTGTACAAGTATCCGTGCATTGTACTGATTTACTTGCAAGACTGGTATTGTGCGCAAATGATGTACTGCGAATGAGTGTACGGGTCTGTGTGTGACCGTCTAAACGAACACGTGAACCTTGAATACATATATCGCATAGAGATAATAGTACAAAAAATGAATTCCAAAAATGAAATAAGAAATATAATTTTGTTTACAAATACTGGGTGTTACATATAACCTAC
Source organism: Hydrangea macrophylla (assembly GCA_033977485.1). Lineage (NCBI taxonomy): Eukaryota > Viridiplantae > Streptophyta > Magnoliopsida > Cornales > Hydrangeaceae > Hydrangea > Hydrangea macrophylla. The sequence continues at coordinate 51,891,119 of CM066991.1, read as the reverse complement.
AACTTATACTAATTGTTAAGTTATAACTTATTAAGTATTACACATTTACTTATAACTTGTTACAAAAAATTAATTGCTTATAACGTATAACTTATTTATATTTATACTTATTCGTTATTAATTATTAATTCATATTTATTATTACGACCCGTTTGGTCCATGGATTATTTTAGGTGGATTCTGATTACTAGGAATCATAATACTAGTAATCAATTCACCAGGAATTTGAATCCCTACAAAGTGTTTAGTTCACCAGTGGAATCTAGCTGGATTTAGAATCTTGTGTTTGGTTGGGTCAAGGAAAATGAAATAGGAATGTTATTAAATACCTAAGTTACCCTTGAAGGCTAAAACAGATAATGAGCTAAAATTCACACCTCTAAAGTTGGAGGATGATTAAGAAAATAATGACTTAAATCTAAAAATTGGTTAGACATATGGGCATGCAATATTAGGTTCATGTGGTTAGTAGAAAGACACAATTTTGATGGTTGTGAGAAAACAAAAACCTTATGTTTTGATATTATAGAGGAAATTTTTGAAGATTTAATTCACAACGTATTGAAAAGTATACTACAATCACTTATATGAAGCTAAATTGTAACCAAAACATCCAATGAAGAAATGAGCAACCATTGACAATAAAATAAAATAAAAAAACCCAAAACCAAAACCAAAACCAAAACCAAAACCAAAACCGACGGCCATATATGAGTTTATTTTCTTCCAAAATAGCACTTATTATTTTCAAGCAAATTATCAATCTAATACTTAGCTTAACTTAACTGATACTTTACATGAATATAATGGCTAATTTAGATATTATGAAAATATAAAATCAAAACCCCAGTTTTCTTTGAGAATACTACCTCCAAACTAGGATTTAGAATCCACCCTCTTTCCCACTTTTGGGTGGATTCTGAATCCAGTAGGACCCATAATTCAATAAATAATCCATGAAACAAAAAATGATAACTTTTAAGATTACTAGTAATATTATGATGGAATCAAAATCCACCCTAAGAATACATGAACCAAACAAGCCGTAACTAAAAAGACATTGTATGAGTTCTTTTTAGTGTGGATGATGTGTAAAGAGAACTATACCATGTAGGCATGCTAGTGTATGTAAGATATAGTACAATAATAAAAAAGTAGTAGTACAGTCGAATGGGTCCCAGCGAGGATGTGGCTCGAGTGAGAACCAGGGCAGTTCCAAATAAGAGAGAGAGAGAAGTAGTAGGTGTCCAAAGGTGATATAAGGAGTGGTACTAAGGTATGAGTGAAGGTGGAAGGGGAATGGTAGGTATATAAGTAATGACTAAAAAGTCTACGAGAAGTTGCTTGGATAATGATAAGGAGGGTGTAAGAACTTGATTAATTATTGAAGCTTGGAGTGGATTAGGTTTAGCTTGGAGGTGCTCTGTTCATTGTCAGATGTATTGAATTATGCTAGTATTTATAGAACAGTTGTGAGGGATCATGGTCTTGCTAGATGAGCTACCAATGTGATGTGTTGGCGCTATGGGAGAGGTCCCTCTGTTTAAGGTAGGTGAGGGTCTTAAATGTGGTAGTTGTGGTATTAGATAGGATTTGGCCAGGCAAAGGTCAAGCAATGACAGGTCATGTAGAAAAGCAAAGCTAGCATTGGTGAGTAGCAGGTGAGGCAGCAGGTGCTATAGGTGTGTCAACGAAAGGGTGGTTTACTATTGGTTGTGAAGGCTTAAACGAGGGAGTATATCAAGATCATGCTATTGGTCTGCAAAGTGTGCAACAAGGTTGAAGTGATAAGGTAATGGGAAGGGTAATGGCCCAGCTGGTCTTACAACTACTAGGTCTACCTAATTGGTTTGTGAGATTGGGTTGCTGGGCATATGTCTCTCTCTCTCCCTTTGAAACCAACCCTAGCTTCACCTGGGAGGCATGAGCTAGGGAGATGCCCTAGACTCTAGCCACCTAGTCATGAGCTCTTGAGATCTCAATGGGCCAGGCCATTCTTCAACAATGCTCCTGATTAAAGGTGGTTGACCCAAGTGTGAGTATATGTGTTTGTGTATTCATTATGGGCTCTTGTGATTGCCACGGGTCTGGCCCTCTATAGTAACATGGCCCCTGGGGCTGGGGCTCCCGTCATAGGCTTGGCCTTTTGAAGTGGAGGGCCTTAAGTATTGGAATTGTACTTAGTAGTGGGCCTTCTTGGAGATTCATGGAGAGAGCCTCCCATCATGGACTTAGCCCTTTAAGGCATTGTAAGTGTTGGGCTGCACCCCTCCTATAGAGGGCCTTTTATTACCTTGGGCTTGGCCCTTTGGGTTCCCTAGGTATTAGGGTTGTAGTCTTCTTAAGGATATTAGAGTTGCAGCTTCCTAGGGAAGGCCTCCCATCATCATGTGCTTGGCCCTTGGAGATGCTGCAAGTAGTAGAATTACGAGCCCTCTTAGAGATTTGAGTGAGTAGGTAAGTAGTCTATGTGGACATATAAGTAATGACGATGTTGGAGATACATTTCCCTTTTGGTAATGTATGCAACCACCACGTGGCGGATTAATGCACATTACTTACATTAGCCCCCTGTCCGTATGACGGGTGCGTAGCACGTGATAGGCAGGCATAACTTTAAAAATCATTTGTTTGCAACAGACGATTGTGTCTCCATGTGGTAAATAGATGGTTGATGGATGATGGTTGATCGTGCTTTGCAGGCTTTGAATGATTATTTGATGGATAAATGACTTCTATTTTGCAAACATTGAACTTCAGGTGGCTACAATACCACTTTACATTGGTACTATGACCCTTCGTCTATAGTACCATGTCACATGGTCACATTGTCCCCCATCTTTGCTATAAAAGGGGTAATCCCTTGCTCTGGTTTTCCAATCACTTGTTGAGCTTGTACCAAAATAGGTAGCTGGTTGAGGTGTGATTCAAGCTTATGCTCCCAAAGCTTCTTGCTTGGACTATCTTTCTTTTCAAAGAAATTTTGAAAAGTTTGGAAGCAGCGATGTGACCAACTTATTTGTTGTGCCATTGAATGGCTGAATCTTAAGTTTGCGTATCAATTCATTATTTGCTTTCTTTTTTGGTGGTGGTGTTGTAACGCATATTATTTATTCTTACACTCTTAGTTACCCTTTCTTCTTCTTTAGTAGTGGATATAGCTGGGGCCAGTGCTTCCAATTTTTCCTTGGATGGGCCGCCTCTGCCAACTATGTTTGGGGATGTGGAAGATGGCTGGAGGGGTGTGAAAGTGCATTCTCATTTTTTGAGGATTTGGTATGCATGTATAATTCTTATCTAGAGACTTTTAGTGGCTTTTATCAATAAGGCACTGAGCAATAGTCAACTTTGTTTGGCCATCTTGGCTATATGTTGGAGTATCTGAGGTGGGCAACCATGGAAAACTCTCATTATGACATATATTTCATCTATTCTAGAAAGGTCGCAGAAATGATGAAGGATACCTACAAGTGCAATGGTTGGATCATCACTTACAGGATATGGAGCTCAAGTATCAAGCTTACAAGTTTGTGACCTTGAGGGAGAGTATTGTTGCTCATCATTTAAACATTTTGCACGATGTTCAGGAGTATAAGAATGACTTGCTACAAAGGACGCCTGAGATAGGTCATCAGATTTTGCCCTTTCTAACCTTCCAATAACCTGTTTACTCTTGACTTTCTCATAGGATTTCCTTTTCCTTGCTTATTTCCTTTGTTTACTTCTTGTACATGATCCCTAGGAAGAATTACATGTATGTATTAGTATTTTATGGACTCGAATGGTGAGTTTGGTGGTCATACTGGTAGAAGGGGAGAGCGTGATGCTTGTGCCACCTTAAAGGGGGAGAGCACGTTGTTCGTGCTGCCCTGAGGCTCAAATGGGGGATATGGTTGCCTATGCCACCTAAGTAAGGTGACAAGCGGGGGTATTTGTAAAATACAACCGCGATAAAAGAAGAAATTACACTGAATTAGTTTACAACTCCCTTGTTTATCTGCAATTCGAATTACAATGCCAGTTTTTATATAATATGATTAATCTATGATAACTGGTATTGTTTTAGTGGTTATTTGTGCAGATTACTATTGCTGTGTGAAGAATTGAATAAGCAAGATAAAAGGAAGTGCTTGGTTTCAATGAAGACAATTCAAACATGAAAAGAGAGTTTCGAGCGATCGAAGAGGTTTCGAGCGATCGAGGCTTCAATCGATCAAAAGCAGTTCAAGTGCTCGACGATCCCAGAAGTTCAATCGATCGAGATATGTTCGATCGATCGAACATGGCTTTTATCAAAACTCACGGCGCACGCAACGGGGACATGTTTTGTAACCCTAACCTTAGGTTTTTCTATATATATCAATTATATTCACGTCTTGGACGACGCCCACTTTTATTTTTTATCAGTTTATAGAGAGAGTTAGAGAGTTTACATTGTTTTTTGTAGGATTAAAAGTACAATATTGCTTGTTCTTGGATTTTCAAGGAGTTTGATCTTAATACATCATCTCATGTTTTGTTATTTTGGTTTGTTTACAATCTGTTTATCGTTTCTGGTAGTAATAGTAAGGTTAATCATAATCTTGCATGTTAGATAGTGGTACACTCATAGTTTTCATGGTTTTCATGTTAAAATCACAACCAAACGCATCCCTAATGGACTTTTACGTTAAAAATGAATCTGTGACACTCCAGACCATGTCTGAGTAGTCCCCAGGTTGGGAAATCGCGATGAAACTGTGATTTCAAGCCTCTGCCATGCATCAGAATAATTCTTGTGTTCGATCGATCAAAGTTAGTTCGATCGATCGCGACAGAGATACAGTCGATCAATCGAAGACATTTCGATCGATCGAGAGATGAAGATGTTCGATCGATCGAAAGCGCGTCGATCGATCGAAACCTCTGATTCTTGAGAACATTGAATACAGTATTTCTAGACTTTCTATTTCATAGATTTGTTATCAAATTGTCCCCAAATGCTCAGTTTGTCAAAACAGTCTTTAAACTTAAAGCCTTAAAGCATTTTTCTTCAATATCTTTTGCAAACCACCCTCAATGCTAACACCATTGTAGGTGCAAGTCTTAACTATTGTTTTAAATCACTTTCATGTATTTCGAACTTAATTTGGATGATATAGTCCCGGTCATGAAAGGGCTATGGATTCTCTACCTTTAGATAAATACGGAATATTGTAGAAGATGTACTCCAATGAGCTTTAATCTAATTGCATGGTAGATGGCTAGGTCACTGTGGATTCGCATGATCCCAACACTTCCCTTTTACTAAGAAAACCAGTTTTAAAATATTGCTCTAGTTAACTAGTTAGTTGTCAGTTTAAACTAATTTAGTTGCTTTTAATTTTAATAGTTGTTAATCGTAGAACTCCGTGTTCTACAGTTTCCTTAAGCATTAAATTTTTCTTTTTCTTTTTAGATTTTAATCTAGGTAATTAATTTTCAACCTTCCCTGTGGGATCGACCTAGACTTCCAGTACTATACTACTTGCACGATTACCTACACTTGGGTATAGCACACAAGCGCACACAGAAAAATTCTTGTGTCATAAGGCAGGGGAAAAGTGTGATACTCGTGCCACCCTGAGGTGGAAAGCACGATACTCATGCCACCTGAGGCTCCAAAAGAGGGAGGGTATTACTCGTGCCTCCCTAGCGAGGCTTGCAGGGGGCGAGCGTTATGCTCGTGCTGACCTTGTGAGGGAGAGCATGGTGCTCCTGTAACCCTTCTTAAAAGGGGGAGAGCATGTTTCTTGTGATCCACCCTAATTAAGCTCCTCAAATGAATGGAGGGTATTGCCCGTGCCACCCGAGTGAGGGAGGGGGAGAGCGTGATGCTCATGCAACCTTGAGATAGAGAGCGTGATGCTCATGCCACTCTTTTCAAAAGGGTGAGATTGTTTTGCTCGTGCCGCCCTGGTGAGGCTAGTAGGGGGAGAGCGCTATTTTTGTGCCATCCGGGGTGGAGAGTGTGATGCAGGTGCCACCTTGATGAGGTGTGAGCTTGGAGCTCTTTTTTGTGAAACGAATGGAGTGCTCGTGTGTTTGGAGATGTGTAGTTGGATTCTTAGATGGAAAAACATAATATTTGAAGGCATAAAGCTGTATTTTGCATCAAGTTTTTGCTCCATTTTTATAATGATAAGAAGAATATAATGTTGAAGTTGAAAATTGTGGCATGGGAAAGTTAAAGAAAATGATCTGAAGAACCTACTTGTTCCTCCCCATTTTAAAAAAAAATATATTTTTTTAAAAAATGGAGGAGGGTAAAAGTGGAAAACTTTGTTCTTCTCCCATTTTTGAAACAAAATGGACGAGAGTAAGAGAGTGGAAAAAGGAGAACTTCATTCCTCCCTTTTTTTTAAAGGAAACAAAATGGAGGGTAAAAGAGTAGACAAATGGAGAACTTCATTCCTCATCCCCCCTTTTTTTGAAAGAAAAATGGAGGGTAAAAATGGATAATTTTGTGAGGCCTTGATGGAGTGTGGTGGTTGGTGATGCCTCTTTGGGAGTATAAGTACGATTTCTGATGAGAATAAGTCCTTCCATGGAGGCATGTGATGCAATGTTTGCAAAAGGGAATATATTCCCCTGCAGAAGGTTGAGTATGGTGGTTAGTGATGGGTTAAGCCATGGCGACTAATAGTTGAAGGATGGGAGTAGCAAGAGGGGATAGGTTGTAGAGGGTTCAAGCTATGTATTATTAGTAGTTTTCCTACACCTAGGAGAGAGGACATGCTAATAGAGATGTGCCCCATGGTTGAAAGGTGTAGCAAGAGACTAGAGCTATGGCTCTACATGAGGGCTGCAAGCGCCAAAAAAAGATTCTTCAACTTGCAATTTTTTTAAAAAAATTTTGAATTTTGAAAAGTTTTGGGGCCATTTTGTAATTTTAAAAATATTTTGGAGCTTATTTGTAAATTCCACAAAAATATTGGGGCCTTTTGTAATTTTTGAAAAATGTGGGGTATTTTTTTATTTAAGAAGATTCTAGGGATGTCCCCATAATTTCTTAAAGTGTTGGGGTTGTATTTCAAAATATAAAAAAATTGTGGCATCTAACTTGAGGAGAATGTGACACACTTGGTGTGATGACACACCATTGAGTAAGAGATGACACACTAGGGGAGAAAGTGACCCCTTGGTGTGGTGACATCCTTCAGGAGGAGAGTAAGGGGGATGTTACCAAAGTGGGGGGATTAGGAGGAGAGAAAAAGTGAGGAGGACGTTTTCCAAATGTGCTAGATTTAACAAGGACGGCGGAACACAAAAAACTGTGTTTTTTTTAAGAAATTGGGGAGGTTGAATAGAGGTGTGATAAGTATATTTTGAAGAGGTACGGCGGAGAGACGGCGGTGTGATATGTGTAGAGGGAAAACGATGTTATAAGTGTATTTCAAGAGGTACGGCAGAGAAAGAGACACGGTTGTGTAGTTTGTGTATTTCAAGAGGTACAACGGAGGAAGAGGTACGCTATGGAATATGTGTATTTCAAGAGGTATGATGGAGGAAGAGGCACGGCTGTGGAATATGTGTATTTCAAGAGGTACGGCGGAAGAAGAGGCACGACTGTGGAATAGGTGTATTTCAAAAAGGGGCACGGTTGTGTGTTAAGTTTGTTTCATGAGGTATGACCGGCGGTGAAATATGTAAAAGAAAAAAAAAAAAAAAAGAGGCACAGCTGTGTGTTAAAGAGGCACAATTGTGTGTTAAGTGTCATGTGGCACGACGGAGGACCGACGGTGAAATATGTATAATAAAAAAAAGAAAAAAAAAAGAAAGAAAGAAAAGAGAGGCACGGTTGTGTGTTAAAGAGGCACGACTATGTGTTAAGTGTATTTTATGAGGCACGGCGGAGGATCGATTGTGAAATATTTTTTTTAAAAAAAAGGGGGCGGTGGGGGGGAGGGGGGCATGGCTGTTTGTTAAGTGTGTTTCATGAGGCATGGCCGGAGGACCTGCTGTGAAATATTTTTTTAAAAAAATTAAAGAAAGGGGCATGACTGTGTGTTAAGGGAGTTTCATGAGGCACAAGTAGAGGACCGACTGTGAAATATTTTTTAAAAAAAGGGGCACGGCTGTGTTAAGTGTGTTCATGAGGCACAGGCAAAGGATCGACTGTGAAATATGGTTCAACATATATGTATATCTATATATATATATATATATATATTTTTTTTAAATAAATAAATAATAATATTAGTAATAATAATAATTTTTTTGAAAGAAAATATTATAAAAAAAATCTTTTTTTTTTTTTTTTTGAAGTTGGGGAACTTTGGAGAAGAAAAAAAAATGTTGAAAGAGCTTAGAGAACTTCTCTAGAACTGGTAATAAAGAATTGGAGAACTTCTTCCTCCCTTTTTTTTGACAAAAAAAAAAAAAAGAAAAGAAAAGAAGTTTTGAGAAGTTGGGGAATTTTGGAGGAATTTTTTTTTAAAAAATGCATTGTTGAAAGGACGACCCTAACAGGAGAGAGACGACCCTAGAATTATGAGGGACGACCCTAGAGGAACGACCCTAGCAGCAGGTTGGACGGTAGCAGGGACAGCCCCAACAGGATGGACAACCCAGCAGAGGGACTAGGAGAGACGGCCCTAGCATGAGGGATGATCTCAAGAGGGACGACCCCAGTAGTACAGTGACCCCACCAGGAGGGATGACCCTGGCAGTAGAAGTTTTTTTTTTCTCTCTTCTCTGCCTTTGGGTCCTCTTCTTTTGGTATTGCTTCTGTCGTCCTTTAATTTTTGGAGCGCTACGAGCTTCATAGGTGCAGATATATGTTTTGGGAGCTTCTCATCTATGAGGGTGACATGACTTGGAGATCTCTGTTTCTCCCCTTTCGTGGTCAAGGGAGTGGTACCATTGGTGGGTATTGCCTTCATGATTTGCATAGGGGGTTGGGGACCAGCAGAGGTCCATAGCAAATTGTACATCCTAGAAGCGACATTGGGTATGGGTGCGATGCGACTCCTCGTGCCATGGCGGCTTGAGTCTCCATAATGTTGTATTGTTGTTTCTCAAGTTTCTAGAACTATTTTTGTTGCACCTCCATTTGTTCAAGCCATTTTGGGATACTGAGTTATACATCGACAAATGACAAATGACTCCTAATAGTTGTGAGTGCAAGAGTGTGCAAGTTCATCCCTACTAGGGTCCGTGCTATGGTGAGTAGTGGACCCAGTAGGTAAAACATTGGACTTCTTTATTTAGGGAGTTGTTGTTGCTAGTGTTGCGGTGTTGCATACTAACCATGTCTACGAGTGTACCTCCCACTGTGGTTGCGAAATTTTTGTGAGTTCTTTTTAGTGTGAATGATGTGTACAGACAGGTATAACACATAGGCAAGCTAGTGTATGTAAGATATAGTAAAATAATAGAAAATTAAAGTATAGTCAGATGGGTACTAAGAGGACGTGGCTCGATTGAGGGAGAAGGTAGTTCCAAATAAGAGAGAGAGAGAGAGAGAGGAGAGAGAGAGAGAGAGAGAGAGAGAGAGAGAGAGAGAGAGAGAAGCAGTAGGTGCCCTAAGGTGAGGATAAAAGGTATGCAATGAGTGAAGGAGGATGAAGAGTGGTACTAAGGTATGAGTGAAGGTGGAGGGGGAATGGTAGGTATGGAAGTAATGTATAAAAAGTCTACGAGAAGTTACTTGTATGATGGTAAGAAGGGTGTGAGAACTTGATTAATTACTGAAGCATGGAGTGGATTGGGGTTAGCTTGGAGATGCTCCATTCGTTGTCAGATGTATTGAATTAGGCTGGTATTTATAGAACAATTGTAAGGGATCATGGTCTTGCTAGAGGAGCTGCTAATGTGATGTGTTGGCACTATGGGAGAGGTCCCTCTGTTTAAGGTAGGTGAGGGTCTTAAATGTAGAGGTTGGGATATTAAAAGGGATTTGACCAGGCAAAGGTCAAGCAATGGCAGGTCATGTAGAAAAGCAAAGCTGGCATTTGTGAGTGGTAGGTGAGGTAACAGGTGATGTAGGTGTGTCAACCAAAGGGTGGCTTGCTATTGGTTGTAGAGGCTTAAATGAGTGAGTGTATCAAGATCATGCTATTGGTCTGCAGAATGTGCAACAAGGTTGAAGTGATAAGGCAATGGGAAAGCTAATGGCCTAGCTGGTCTTATAGCTACTGGGTCTACCTAATTGGTTTGTGAGGCTGGGTTGTAGGGCACGTGAAGGTCACGTGTCTCTCACTCCCTTTGGAACCAACCCTAGCTTTGCTTAGTAGGCGTGAGCCAGGGAGATGCCCTTGACTTTAGCCACCTAACCATGAGCTCTCGAGATACCAATGGGCCAAGCCGCCCTTCAGTACTACTCCCGACTAAGGGTGGTTGACCTGTTAGGAAACTGCGTTCCCAGAATCCATTGACAGAGCGTATAAGTTAATACTGCAAAAAAATTACGTGAAAACTACAATAACCTACAAGGGCGGAACTAGGGTCACCTTAAACTGCTAAAACAGATTACTGTAGTAGACGAATCGAGAACACGGGCTCGATAACAACTCACGATCTTCTACCGTATTCCTTTACTGCCAGAATATCGAACTGAGTATGGGCTCCTTTGAAATCCTTTATGTTTCTTCTCTCTCTTTTTACGCTCTCTTTTCTATTCCGAGTTATAATACTCTTGATGGAAAAACGCAAACTGAGGAGAAAGCCAAAGCAACATATATATAGGCTACGATATGGACCATAAGAAGTCAATAAGGAAGAGGCTTCCTTATGGAATTAGGAAACCCTAATTCGAATTGAATCAGATTCCTATTTCCATAAATTATAATTCATACCACTAAAGAATTATAATTGCACTCCTACCCTTATCTCAAAAAAATATTTTGAGCTCCATGTTATTAAATGCTTATTATCTCCCCATGTTAAGATTACATATATCCATTAATTAAATATAATTACTGACAATCATATTTAATTAATCTCTTAAAATTCCTTGAGATCCTCTGCTTAACTTATCTGATATATCGGATACAAAATCCACCTGCAGGGTTTGACATAATCAAAACTTATAAGCTTTCTCAAGGGGATATCATCAATCCCAAAATTGAGACATGGATTCCATCATTAATTAATATCCACCACACAATTAATATTGTCACCCAATCCAATGAGATATTGACCCATTTAAGGATCTCACCCTTTTAGGGATTAAAGTGTAAATATCAAATGTACGTGTCCATAAAATAACTTAGGATTTAGAGCATAAGCACTCATAATAGTCATGAGGTATTAACTATCTTATAAGTCAGTATAAAGATAATTACCCCAAGTCAGTCCCGTTTAATACACAAAATGTACTAGTATGGTGAGTTGAAACTATACCATTTCCCGCAGTCAAAACAAACCTACTACAACACCATGCTGCAGTCCTACCGATGGTGTGTCCAATCCATCTAAGACTGTAAACCAAAATCTTACATGCTGCGTCGGACAACTCATACTTCCTTTTATTGATGCTCTGCACCATCTTCTCAAATCGGTTTATCCTTAAACTTAGATGTTCAACAGTGGTTTGTAGTTTGTTCACTTTCCCTTCGAGAGCTTGGTAGGCCATTAGTGGGTTTATGATAGCCTGTGCTAGCTCGCGATCACGATAATGAATTTGGGGAGGTACAATAGTGTCCTTACCCAGGGCTACATTTTCTGTAAATAGAAGTAAAAGCCCAAATTAGCAGAGGCGCAAAAAAACTTCTTATGGACTCCTAATGGGAGGAGATGATTAGAATTTTTAAGGATTTAACGATGCGAACCGAGGACGATTGCAGTAAGTATACGACTTTTGTACAATAATTGAGATGGGTGAGGATGATGATACGTATGCATTTGATGTGTAGGGACTGACATGTGTGAGACTAACAAGATGTGCGTGCATGTAGACTGACATAAATTGTGAGACAAGCATGTGGATGCAAGCCAAAATCGATATGATGCCCCTACTTTTAACAGATAGCAGTTAAACAAATAAGGTCCTAGCCATACAGAGTGTGCTAACCTTACTTTCCAGTACGATCACCAAGGGATAATAGGGATTTTTGGGATACTTCAGGAATTTTGGACAGAGTTTCTGGGAGAAATAGGGATTTGGAAGATTTGGAGGAATTTCCAGAAGTTATTTGAGTTTCTAGGAGAAATTGGGGTTTCTGGTTGATTTGGACTGAGCTTATGGGAGAAACTGGCATTTTGGGTATTTCTGGTTGTTTTGGACTGAGCTTATGGGAGAAACTGGAATTTTGGGTATTTCTGGTTGTTTTGGACAGAGTTTCTAAGAGAAACTGGCATATCTGGGCATTTCTGGTTGGTTTGGACAGAGTTTCTGAGAGAAACTGGCGTATCTGGGCATTTGGTTAGTCTAGACAGATTTTCTGGGAAAAATTGATTGATATGGTTATATCTAGGATATCTGGACAGATTTTTTGGGAGAAACTGGTTGATATGGTTATATCTGGGATATCTGGACAGATTTTCTGGGAGAAAACTAGTTGATATGGTTATATCTGGGATATCTGGACAGATTTTTTGGGAGAAACTGGTTGATATGGTTATATTTGGGATATCTGGACAGAGTTTCTGGGAGAAACTGGTTAATGCGATTATATTTGGGATATCTGGACAGAGTTTCTGGGAGAAACTGGTTGATATGGTTATATCTGGGATATCTAGATAGAGTTTCTAGGAGAAATTGGTTGATATGACAGGATCATGTGATGATGGCGATCATACTGTCTAGCAGGATTTCATACTCCTATGTCTTAGGACCAACAAACAAGATTTGCGGTGTATATCTTTGTGAGCATGGAGCAGACATCCTTGTCATGGTGCCTAGGCAGGTCAACTCAATGTGATCACATGTGAGTGATTGCCTTGGGAATCATAAGAAAAAGGTTCTGCCTCATGCCACATAAGCGTCTACACAGCGCAGGTAATCCCGTCAGGGCATACAACAGTTATATCACATTGTCCTATCTGAAAAGATAAATGAACAGTCCTATGAAAGGTTCTACAGGAATCTATATGCAAAGGCTGGGTTTAGTCAGAGAGGGTCCATTGACGAGAGTTTCAATATACCGTCAGAGAGACAGTACAGAGGTTTTTACTCTTTTTTATATACCTTGGAAGGTACAGTATCAACGGTGACTTATGCCCTGGCACAGCAAGACCTGAACAATGTCAGCGCCGCGTTTCAGACACAGTCGGAGGGGGAAAATGCAAGAGTGCAATGCAATGAACTAGACACAGTAAAAAGATGATTTTAAGGATGCTTCTTATGAGTCAAACCTCTGTATTATTTTGTTTTTGAAAATAAACTCCCCAGCAGAGTCGCCAGATTATGGACACGCAGAATTCCACCTCTTGTTGTTTTTGGTTTGAAATTGATTTGGATCAAAGAAAGAAAAGAGAGTCGCCACTTGGTCTTTAAGGAACCAAGAAACCTAATTTGACTCACCCAAACGGATAAAGGGTAACGGCCCTTCATAACCAAAGAACTTGGTTCGGGGTTTTGGTACGAGAGAGGAAGGAGCCTTTGTCACGACTAAAACACCCTCAACTCGCCCCGTTTCTCGACGGATCTCAATTAGCATCCAAATAATCATCTTTTACGATGCTTGGAAAATTGAAAAGAGGGGTTAGGAATGTTTTCAATGCATGATTTTTTATGGAGATGTTCCTTATTGTGTCTAGAACACAACCCAAAAAGCTAATCTTCATTAACTATTACAGATTGAGATAAATTATATGAACAATAGAGGTTACTCAGAAACAGAGTTTGTACTGTCGACTGAATTGTCAAAAAATTTTAAAAAATGAAAACAAATAATCTAGGGGCCAATTTTACACAGAAAGTTCCCTAAGACACTGAGGTTTAAGGGGAAAATAGTTTGGGACCACTCCTTTTGGAAAAGTTTTCTGTAAAACAAATTGAAAGTCAATTTAGTTGCTGTGACAGCAAAGGCAGAATGTTTGGAAGGAATGTTTGGACCAAAATGGGATCCTTCCATGTATCTCCAAGTCAAAACAAATATCATGGGTGTTCCCTAATGAGTTAGGAATACTTTCCAAGTTGTCTTGCATCCATACATTGAGTATTGAGTTCTAGAGAAATCTTTGAGCTCAGATCATTCACTGTTTTGACTCACTGTTTTAAAGATTTTTGGAAAAACTTGAGTTTTCTTTCTTGAGATCAAAATGAGAGGGTTTGAGAGGGGTTTTGAAATAGAGGTTTTGAAAGTATATTTTCAACATCAAATAGAGATTATGACCTCTATGAATATCAACATCAAACTCATCATCAAGAAATCCCAATATTATTGGAGAGATTCATTTTTATTTTGAACATAACTTCAAGGATACCTTGGAGGTATTGAAGTTATAATCATCATCTATTAAACATGTTTTTGAGGTCAAGAGCTACTATCCATAAGGATTCACTCACCTCAAACTTCATGTCATCATTTAGATGATGAAGAGCAAGTAAGTAAATAAAGAAAAAAAAAGAAAAAAGAAAAAAAGAAATGAGATTAAGAAAAGATGAACATAATATGAACAAGCAAGTACTCCCTCTGTCCCATTTTATGTGTCCATCTTTCCTTTTTGGGATGTCTCCAAAATTGTTGTCCACTTTCTTGAATTAGTATATAAATTTTACTTAGCTTCCCCAACTACCCTTCCTTGCAATCAACACCAAAACAAAATTAAAAAAGAAAGTACAATGATTATAGGCAATTGTGGAAAGTAGGTGTAGATTCTTTTTGTCCCCTTAAATAGTTGGATTCCCCAAGATGGACACATAAAATGGGACGGAGGTAGTAAATAACAATCAATAGATGATAATCAATGTGATTTTGGACTTGTAGCTTGGTGTTTCACTCATAGATATTGACATTTGGACATGGAAGTAGCTCCCTAACTCATGAATGCTTAGAGAAATGGTGGTTGGGTGTATTGATGATGAAGTATATAGAAGGTTGAAGGAAGAACTTGAGTTTAGAACTCACTTTCTATAGAAAATCAGTGGGAGAAGCTCCCTTCTCTCTTCTAAACCTATCTCTATCTCTCTTTCTCTCTAAAACTTTCTCAAGTTTTGCACATGGCCCCCCCAAAATGAAGAGCAATGGGTGGTTTATATAGGCTAATTTGGGGTGGTTTTGGGGTTTTAGAAGTACTCCCATTGGTCCCAAACAACTGTGAACATAAAACTACATTGTTTTTGATGGAAAAACCGGTTTAATTTCAAAGTTTAAACACGCAGCGGAAAAGTCAAGTTATAAAAACTTAATGGCAGCCCAGAATTTACTACTCGTTAATTCCATAGATGCGCACAAGAGGGGACAAGAGTTATACCTCAGTGTCTTGAACCCAATTCTGATTTTCTTTAACTTCCAGTAGCTTCCACTAGATGGCCTTCACTCTTATGACTCCTATGGATGCTCGCAGGAAGGACTAGGGTTGGTGGGAACCCTAATGGAGAGGAAGAAGAAGGTTTGGTGCTCTAAAACAGTTTCTGCAGCTTCTGACGTTCAAAACGACGAACTTCTTTTCCAGAACGCAGCTGCCCTATTTATAGATTCCCAGAACTGACCTAGACTTCGAGCGATCGAAGATCTTCGATCGATCGAACCATTCTCGATCGATCGAGACTGCCAAAACTTCAATCGATCGAACATACTTCAATCGATCGAACTTGTCTTGACAACTTCCTCATGTGTCTTTCCAAGTATCCTGGCGGAGCTAAGAGTGGGACCTCCTAGGCTCTTTATTGTTGGTTCAGACCAGTTTGTTAATTACCGTGACCAAACTCTTTGATCAACAAACTAACTAACTGGTCAGTTAACGTTTACTCCACTATAAAACGATAACTGAACTCCAACGCAAAAGAACATATCCGAAGCGATAACTAGACTTGTGTGTTGTACAAATGTCCCTCTACCTTCAGCATTCGTAATCATATTCAGGTAGTCGGATAACTGTTACTGTAAACCTGAATATCGATTACTTCTTGTATTCCTTGAGTCCCATTCACCTCTCATGATTACAAAACATGTTGATAACTCTTATCAACAAGACTGCAGTACTCAGTAATCGTCTTGGTGACATTCTCAAGGGAATGCTTACTCTGAAACAGAGGGTAGATTCTGTCTTGACAATATATGTTCACAACCCTATGAATATGACATACCCAAGATACCCAGGTGTTGATCTTCTATAGACCTCACTGATTGGTAAGTCAAAGCAGTCATATCCACAGTCTGTGTTCATCATCGTCTCAAGATTGAGAACACGTACCTTACACAAGTTATGAGTTCCTATCGACTGATTGACAGTCTTGAGTGTCAATAGGAAAGCTCAGGTCCGTCAATGCACTATAAGCACTAGCATATTAACTAAGAGTTACACTCTAGTGATTGAGATTGATCACTCCATCCAATGGTAGTTAATCATGCTACAGTGTAAACCTGATGAGATATCCAGTCTCATCATCCACTGTGACACATTCTAAGTAACAAAGAATAGTAATTCGTATCTCACTTGTATGTATCTCATACATACACGAATTACTTACTATGATACTTAAGGATAAACAATCATCTCATGAAAGAAACATACATAATGAAATGTAAAGCTGATATCCATATATTAAAAAGTCAATGTCTCATACATAAAGTAATGGTTTGAGGGCACAAATCCAACAGTTTTGATTTCTAATTAATCAAAATGAACCCCCAACAGAAATTACAAAAATGTACCATTCTGGAGGAGAGTGCCGCGGTGGCATTGGGCCTGTGCCGTAGCAGCAGTGGGCCAGTGCCGCGGTGGCACTGCTCCTCATTCGTCCAGATAATCCTTTTTAGGCACCCAGAGGTTCTGGTATTCGCGAAAAGGCCCTGTTTCGTCCAAAATTCACAGAGAATGCATACAAACTCCAAATTGAGGTTGTGATATACCATTGGAAAGGTAATGGAGTTTAATTTACATAAAAAATAGTTCGGAGATAGGTCACTTTGAAAAGTTTTGCGATATTTGCGATAAAAGACGATTTGATTGTCTTTTCACCTTCGAAATTTCATAATAAATTCGTTTTAAATCCAAAAATTATGTGCGATATACCGTTGGAAAGCTATTGACCTCTAGTATCTATGAAATATATTTGAAAAATGATATGGCGCTCCGGTTTCAAAGTCAACTTTTGGTCAAACTGGTCAAACTTGGGATTCCCGAGAAGTTCTGGAAACCTCTGGGAGCTCCTAGGAGTTGACGTTTTCGTTCAATTTTCTTTTAAAACTCATTTTAATACTTTGCACATGATCTAGAATGATTTTGAAACTTTTTGGTGAATTTGGATGATTTTGGTCAAACCTTGGTCAAACCGGTCAACGGGGACTTTCTGGGAACTTTCGGAACTTCCGGGGGTCTCTGGGAGCTGATGATTTCATCCGGTCTTACTTAAAAACTCATTTTCTTACTTTTCTTATGACATAGCATGTTTCCAGAATTTTAGGTCCAAATCTTGGAGTTTTCGGGCTTTCAGGGGCATTTTGGTCATTCTGAGCATTTTGAAAAATAGAACTAACTTCCAGGAGTCCTTTTAAGTCTTTTTCAATCATTGTGAACCACTAAGCTATGGGTCTCCTAAATCTGATAGCCGACAAAATGTGGTGTCTATAGGGCTATAGAGCAAAAGAGCCGTTGGAACTGGTTCACTCTGATTTGTGTGGTCCTATGACTGTCCAAGCAAGAAGGGGATTTGAGTGCTTTGTCACTTTCATCGATGATTACTCAAGGTATGGGTACATTTATTTGATGTGGCGTAAGTCTGAATGCTTTGAGAAATTTAAAGACTTCAAGGCTGAAATGGAGAAGCGTCTGGGTAAATATATCAAGACACTACGATCTGATTATGGTGGAGAGTACCTCTTGGGAGAGTTTAGAGAATACTTATTGGAGCAAGGGATTACATCCCAGTTGTTTGCACCCCATATGCCTCAGCAGAACGATGTAGCAGAAAGGACTTTCATGGACATGGTAAGATCTATGATGAGTTATTCGGATTTACCATTTTCCTTTTGGGGACACGCATTAGAGACAGCTGTATACATTCTAAACTTGGTACCATCTAAGTCAGTACCTACTACTCCTACAGAATTATGGACTGGGCAAAAGCCTAGTCTGCAGCATGTTCAGATCTGGGGTAGTCCAGCACATGTATTGAAAGGGAACGCAGAAAAGTTGGAATCAAGAATAGAAGTATGTTTCTTTGTTGGGTATCCAAGAGGAACTAAAGGTGGTCTGTTTTATAGTCCTAAGGATCAGAAGGTTATTGTTAGCACCAATGCCACATTCTTAGAAGAGGACTATGTTATGGACCACAAGCCCAGAAGCCATATTGTTCTAGAGAAAATGAGAGGAGAGACACCGACACATACTTCTTCGATACCATCGGTACAAGAAGAAACATCACAAGATAAAGTTATCGATATTCCATTACCGTGTCGTAGTGGAAGGATTATCAAAACTCGTGCAGATCCCGAACCAACCATTAACACGCAGGTTCCTGAACTAGTACAACGTGTAGATAATGGTGTATTAAGTTCAGAATCTTCACAACGAAATATCAGTGATACACAGAAATGGGTTGTGCCTCGTCGTAGTAGGAGAGTTATTATTCAACCTGACTGGTATATGTTCTTGGGGGAGTCTTATGACCAGGTCCCTGATGAACAAGGTATCAATCCCTGTAACTACAATGAAGCACTCCAAGATAAAGATACAGATCTTTGGCAAAAGGCTATGAAGTCTGAAATGGAGTCCATGTACTCCAATCAAGTCTGGGATCTTGTAGAACCACCCAATGAAATAAAACCCATTGGATGTAAGTGGATCTATAAAAAGAAGAGAGGAGCAGACGGTAAGGTGGAAACCTTTAAAGCAAGGCTTGTTGCGAAAGGGTTCACTCAAAAAGAGGGAATCGATTATGAGGAAACCTTTTCGTCGGTGGCCATGCTAAAGTCTATCCGGATTCTCTTATCCATTGCTGCACATTTCGATTATGAAATTTGGCTAATGGATGTCAAGACAACATTTCTAAATGGGAATCTTGACGAGTGCATCTATATAATGCAACCAGACGGGTTCATTACGAAGGGCTAAGAACACATATTGTGCAAGCTTAAGAAGTCCATTTATGGACTTAAGCAGGCATCTAGGTCTTGGAATATCCGCTTTGATCAAGCAATCAAGTCTTTTGGTTTTGATTAATGTGCGGATGAATCTTGTGTGTACAAGAAAGATGATGGAAGCGTGGTGGTGTTCTTAGTTCTATATACGGATGATATCTTGCTAATCGGAAATTATGTGGGGGTATTATCTTCTGTAAGGGTATGGTTGTCCAGTCAATTCGATATAAAGGACTTGGGAGAAGTCGGTCACATCCTAGGGATCAAGCTTATGCGAGATCGCAAGAATGGGATGTTGGGCTTGTCACAAGGCACTTATATCGATAATATTCTTGCAAGGTTTAGAATGCAAGATTCCAAGAAGGGATTCCTTCCCTTTAGACATGGAATTACTCTATCTAAGGATCAGTGTCCTAAGACACCTGATGAGACAGAGAAGATGAAGGCAGTTCCTTATGCCTCGGCAGTAGGAAGCCTAATGTATTCTATGCTATGTACTAGACTTGACATCTGCTTTGCTGTTGGCATGGTTAGTAGATATCAGTCTAATCCAGGGCAAGAACAATGGACTGCGGTGAAAAATATTCTCAAGTACCTGAAAAGGACTCGAGACTATATGTTAGTTTACTAAGCAAATAATCTTGTATCCATTGGGTACATGGATTCTAATTTTATGTCAGATAGGAATTCCAGAAAGTCTGCCTCAGGATGTGTATTTACCCTAGGAGGTGGAGCCATTAGTTGGAGGAGTATCAAGCAGTCGTGTATTGCTGATTCCACCATGGAAGCCGAGTATGTGGCTGCTTCGGATGCCGCTAAGGAGGCCGTTTGGCTCAGAAACTTCCTTATGGATCTAAGAGTAGTACCTGCGGTACAATCGGCTATTGTCCTTTATTGCGATAATAGCAGAGCAGTTGCAAACTCAAAGGAACCTAGGACACATAAGAAGGGAAAACACATTGAGCGTAAGTATCACCTGATACGAGAGATCGTGCAAAGAGGTGATGTTGAAGTGACCAAGATAGCAACAACAAATAACCTGGCATATCCTTTCACCAAGAGCTTACCGGCCAAGACTTTTGATAGTTATGTAGAAGGGATAGGAGTGACGTGTGTCGCATCATGGCTTTGAGTCTAAGTGGGAGATTGTTAGGGATATACACTAAAATCCATGCTTTATGTAGTTGATTTATTATTCATTTAATAAAACCAGTTAATCCATTTTTATGAGAATCTATGTGGGCAATATTTGTATTATATTGTTTATTAAATATTATGCATGTGTGTCTTTCATTCTACATAGTAGGTGGTTTGGTGTGTAGAGTTCGGCTTACACACGGAAGATCAGACCATCGGATCTTGTAGAATGTAAGATTTTGGTTTACAATCCTAGATGGATTGGACACACCATCGGTAGGACTACAACATGGTGTTGTAGTAGGTTTGTCTTGACTACGGGAAATGGTATAGTTTCAACTCACCATGCTGGTACACTTTGTGTATTAAATGGGACCGACTTGGGGTAATTATCTTTGTATTGACTTATAAGATAATTAATACCTCAAGACTATTATGAGTGCTTATGCTCTAAATCCTAAGTTAATTTATAGACACGTACATTTGATATTTACACTTTGATCCCTAAAAGGGCGAGATCCTTAAATGGGTCAATATCTCATTGGATTGGGTGACAATATTAATTGTGTGGTGGATATTAATTAATGATGGAATCCATGTCTCAATTTTGGGATTGATGATATCCCCTTGAGAAAGCTTATAAGTTTTGATTATGTCAAACCCTGTAGGTGGATTTTGTATCCGACATATCCAACAAGTTAAACAGAGGATCTCAAGGAATTTTAAGAGATTAATTAAATATGATTGTCAGTAATTATATTTAATTAATGGATATCTGTAATCTTAATATAGGGAGATAATAAGTATTTAATAACATGGAGCTCGAAATATATTTTTGAGATAAGGGTAGGAGTGCAATTGTAATTCTTTAGTGGTATGAAATATAATTTACGGAAGTAGGAATCTGATTCAGTTCGAATTAGGGTTCTCTAATTCCAGAAGGAAGCCTATTCCTTATTGACTTCTTATGGTCCCTATCGTAGCCTATATATATGCTGCTTCGGCTCTCTCCTCAGTTTGCGTTTTTCCATCAAGAGCATTATAACTCGGAATAGAAAAGAGAGCGCAAAAGAGAGAGCAGAAACATAAAGGATTTCAAAGGAGCCCACACTTAGTTCGATATTCTGGCAGTAAAGGAATACGGTAGAAGATCGTGAGCTGTTATTGAGCTCGTGTTCTCGATTCGTCTACTACAGCAATCCGTTTTAGCAGTTTAAGGTAACCCTAGTTCTGCCCTTATAGGGTTATTGTAGTTTTCACATAATTTTTGCAGTACCAACTTATACGCGCTGTCAACGGATTTTGGGAACGCAGTTTCCTAATAGCAATTTGAAAGGGGGTACAGGCAAACGATGTTTACCCCTAGTTGACGGGAATAAATGGAAGTTTGGGCAAACGCAGTTTGCCCCTAGTGTGGCAGTGAGATCTTGAGGCTCTTTGGGCAAACTTTCAAGTAAAGTTTGCCCCTAGTTTTCAAGGTTCAGGGACCGAAATCCAAGGAAGCTCGCCTACTTATCCAAGTGGGAATCAGGTCCAAAGTAGTTCTACCAAGTCTTGAAAGAAGCTATTTGAGATGTGGCTGAGTGTTTCAGGAGCAATGACCGAACCGAGTAGGTTGCCTACGTATCCCCAAGTGGGAATCAGGTCAAGCATAGTTCTTCAAAGGTTGGAGGTTTTGAAAGAGTAAGGATTCAAGAAATGGGGGGCTTTTCAAGCCATGTCATCAGATAGATTTTCTGAAGCAGGTCACTTGTGGTAGCGTTGAAAGAAATTAAACTACCTCTCCTTTTTCTTTTCTTTTTTTCTCTCTCTCTCTCTTTTTTTTTTTTTTTTTTTTTTTTTTTTTACGACTGATTCTTTTCACCTTTTCACTAGCCAGCCAATTTTACATCTCTCATTATACATCATACAAGTTTTCTAAACAAGATTAGCCCTTCAAATCTTTGGGCTTACGTAAAGAATTTACAAATCAAAGTTTTGGGATAATTCATGTTTCCCGACTTCTTGATCTTCTTCATTCTCCTTCCTTTTTTCTTTCTTTTCTTTTATCTCCAAAGTTTTGACTGGCTAGGATCGGATTTTTTTGAAAACAACACGCAAAATTTTCTTTTCTTTTCATGCTCTAACTTTTGCCTAGGCGCCCGTTTGGGTTTTCATCCTAGCGAGCTTCTTCTTTTTCTTTTTTTTTTCTTCTTTTTCTTTTGTGCTCTATTTTTTGCCTAGGCGCCCTTTCGGGTTTTCATCCTAGCGAGCTTCTCTTTCTCTTTTTTCTTTTTGAGAGAAGTAGTTTATTTCAAATGTTCAGCTACTATCAAGGACAAAGTGTACATGGCTTGCAGGTTAGACAGGTTTGAATGGCTCATTTTTCTGGGCTCAAGATTTTGAAATGGGAAGATCAGGGATTTAAGCTAGTCCCAAGTCACTATCAAGTATAGCTTTTCAAGATTTAAGCAAAAGCATCTCAAGATTTTTAAAGTAATACTAATCAATTCTTAGCTTTCTTCGGCGTCAGTGCAAAATTAACTTTGATCCTTTCAGGATTCTTTTCAATGCACAAAATTATCAGTAGTGTATTTTTCACAATAATCAGAGAAATGATATTTTCAGTATAGTGTCACACCTGTCTCAGGAATTCATAATTTTATCATGCATATTTGTAATTTGGGAGCTTATCAATGTTAGTTGATAATGGTGATGAGGTTGACTGTGAGTCAACGGTAAGGTGTCAGGGAGGACACGGGAACATGGCAGTTCATATTGCATGGGCATGAGTAAATGGCATTTATATGATTTAAATGTTATTCGACTTTATCTGGTATTCCTGTGAATAGTAATTATGCCTGTGTAGTATAATTCTGGTGTTTGGATAGTTTAGTATATCATGTTGAGAACTGTGGTGAGAACGTGAGTGATACGTTAATTAAAAAGGTAGGTTATGTAGAGATTCCGCAGAATATAGTTTTCGGACGTTATTTTTGGACCCAAACAAAACCTAGTCGAAAACTTCTGAAATTTATCAAATTCACTCGTAAAGGCATAAAATGAACGTGTGCAAAGTTTAGAGAGCTAATTAGAAGTTTGAGGAACTTGTGGGGAGGTAAACGCAAATTTCAAAGAGTTTGCCTATATATAGTAGTAGATGAGATTCATTCTCATCCAAAACTCACAAAATATCTAGAGAGAGGAGAGAGAAGGGAGATTTGGTGGCCACAGGCTTTGCGACGCCGATCGATGACCGTTCGTCCGTCAGATTTTCTCCAGATTTTAGATTTGAACTCGTGGAGGTAAGATCTACGTTTTGATACTACTTAGGCCGTGTTTGGCCAATTTTTGTAAAAATCTTAATTCTAGACTTTTGGGAAAAACAGGTATAAACTTGTAGGAATTTTCTCAAATTCGAAATCCGACGATTAATTGACCTCCTAGTCGATCCTTCAAAGTTTGGGGGAAATCGCACGAGGTATGAAGTTCTAACTTGTGAAATATAGAGAAATACATGTTTTATATTTTGACGACGAAATTGAGATCCGGGCAAAATCCATGTGTTAACTATAGGCCCGTTAATTATGCACGCGCTAAATTGTGAAAAGCATGTCTAAATTTACGCGAGCACGTTGAGTTGTCTATGTGGGTCAAAGGGGAGTCTTATACAAATTCATGCCGGAGTAAGCTTCTCGTTGTTTGAGAATTTTAGTAGCGACGGCTACTGTGCATGGTTGTAGGCTTGGACTTGCCATGGCACTTGTGGGGATGTAATGGTTGTAGGCTTGGATTTGCCATTGACATCGCGGTTTAAGGCTTCGACTTGCCGCTACCGGATGAATGCGTATTTTTCTCCCTAGAGACTATTGATATGATTTATGAGATTAAAGCATGTTTTGTCATATATTGCATATGTTAGACTTGTACGCTCAGCATATAGCTGAGCAGTGGAGATGTACTCCATTGCAGGTAAGAAGAAAGACAAGAAGAAGCGTGATGAGTGAGGCCGTTAAAGAACGCCGGGGGAATCATTTGTTTATATTTTTTTTTTCTAGTTCCTAAACTGGTATCAAGGAATTAGGTTATGTAATACGTTATAATAGATCTTTGAATTAGTTCCGTAGTATGGTAATCCTGTATTTGAACGTCTATGGTTACGTTTTAAATGTTGTAATTCAGTTATGGTTGTGATTGTTGTTAGTGTGGAGAAGCATGAGTTGTTAATTTTCACAACAGGGCTGCCCAGCAGGGGAGCAGTCGACTAGACCCTTCGTTAGTCGACTGGATCTTGTGTGATTGAGACACTGAAAGTGAATAGTAAGAGAAGCAGTCGACTGGACCCTTGATCAGTCGACTGAGTCACTGTTGATTTTGGCTACTGCTTTTATATATGGCAAAACCAGTCGACTGTACCATCAATCAGTCGACTGGACCCCTTTTGAAAATGTTGCATTTTGGTTATGCATAACACAGTCGACTGGGGACCTTTGATCAGTCGACTGAACTACTGTAGGTTTTAGCTACTGATCCAAATAGTAACCAGTGCAGTCGACTGGGTTCCCTGATCAGTCGACTGGACCTCTGTTGAGAATAGTGGAGTCTGTCTAGGAATCTTCTTTTCAAAAAGATGCTTTTATCGTGGAGTCATCAGAGCCAACTTTATTAAAAGAGAGAATCATCTTTTTTAAAAGACAAAAATACTTTATAAAAGTATTTTGTCCTTAATGAATGCTTAGTGATTGAATTGGGTTTCAAACCCATAATCATCATTATTATGAGCATATTCACATTCATAAGGATCTCCTTGTCCATCTTGCATTGATGAATAAGATAAGGGGACAGTCTCAGTATCACTATCTGAGTCAAGATTTAATCTTTTACATAATTCTTCTTTAACTTTTTCTTTAAGTTCTGAAGAACTAAATTCAGGAAATCTGGATTTTAAATCCATCTTAATTTGAGATTTAATCTCTCAAATATCAGGGGATGAACATGAACTATCTATTGACGGGGAAGGAAGATCAATATTAAGAATCTTTTCCATCCTGACAAGGGTGAGATCTCGATTATTATATTTAGCCCACCACCAGACTTGGTATTTTCTACAAAGGGTCCAAATATGGGAAGGAGAATTTTGAAGAGAAAATTCCCATTTTAAGATCCATGGAATTGAAAATTCAAGAAAGAAGTAAAACAATGGATGGTCACTTCTGCCTGAAAGATTTTTCTTCTTATATAATTGGAAGCAACAGTTTACTTCATGAGAAAGGATCTCAATTTCTGGACCATGTTTAAAAATCCAACAAAAGAACTAAGGAGGAATATCAAAATTAAAATTCCTATTAAATTGGAAATACCATGTGTGTTTAAACAATGGATTTTGAATCAATAAAGTTTTATCCCAAGCTTTTTGGTAATCATAAAAATTATAAGATTTACAATCACCAGGGGAAGGATTTAAAATCTTTCTTTCCTTTGTTAGATCAATTCCCCAATCATATGAGGAAAGTATCCTTATTATAAACATCTGGGAGAAAGCTGGCTGTTTGCCACCAGTATGTTTGTGTTCTATTTTAACAGAACCAGTTTCAATGAGAATATTTTCGTACTATTTCCTGGAATTCCCATTGGCTATTTTAGGATAAAACCACTCATTAGGAATATCAAAATAATGAGCAGCTATATCTTTTGGCAGTTTAACTGCTTCTTCATTGTTGTTTAAAACAAGTATAGGCCAAAGTTTAACTTTGTCAGCAGGGTTTGAAAAGGCTATAAGCCTTTCTGGAGTATTATTATGGACTTTACCTTTGCCTTTATTTCTGAAATTATGATGCTCGGGGTGTCTTCCATCTCTGTGACCTTCAGGGGGTATAACCTCTGAAGTTAGGCCTCATGACTTTTCTGCAGAAATTCACGAGTAAGGAAGTCAGGGAGAGAATTTGAACTTCCTTTTATAAACTCTATTTTATAATCAAAAGCAGAAAGAATTCCTTGCCATTTAGCAAATATTTGTTTTGAGGTAATGTTTTTAACATCTTTTAAAAGAACATCTTTAGCCGCTCTGCAATCTACTCGAATCAAAAATTCTTGATTGAGAAGATCATCTTCAAATTTGGTAACACATAAAACTATCGCTAAAATCTCCTTTTTAATGGTAGAATAGTTTTTCTGTGCTGGTTTCCAAAAACCTGAAGTAAAGCGAACCAGCTGTTCAGAGTTATTAACTCTTTGTTTCAGAATTCCACCATATCCTAAATCTGAAGCATCTGTTTCAACAATTTTAAAAGCACTAGGAATTGGAAGGCATAAACATGGTAAAACTTTAACTTTTGCCATAATTTTCCTAACAACTTTAGTATGGACATTAGTCCATGGTGAAGGAATCTTTTTCAGCCTATCATATAAGACTGCTGAATCTTTATAAAGATTTTTATAATACTCAGAAATATAATTTAAACTTCCAAGAAATCTTTGAAGTTGGGTTTTGTCTTTAATCTCATTTGGAAATTTTTCTGCAAAGACAATAGCCATGTCAATTGGAATAATTGTTCCTTTATTTATGTTATGGCCAAGAAATCTCACATTGGTTTGAAATAATTTTATTTTCTTGGCTGAAACAACTAATCCATTTAACTGGATAATTTTATAAAAAATATCCAAATGTTTCCAATGTTTTTCTATAGATGAAGAGTATATTAATACATCATCTATATAGACAATACAAAAATCAGAGTAAGGATTAAAAATATCATTCATAATATTTTGATACTCTGAAGGGGCATTCTTGAGACCGAAAAGCATAACATTCCACTCATAATGCCCAAATGGAACATTAAAAGCAGTTTTATACCTATCATTCTCCGTCACCTGAATTTGCCAATATCCTGATTTCATATCAAATTTTGAGAATATTGATGCTTGGCAAAGTCTATTAAGTAAATCCTTTTTATTTGGTATTGGATATCTAATCCATTTAAGAGCAGTATTAAGAGGCTTGTAATTTATTACAAGTCTTGGAACACCTCTTTCAATTTCTACATTTTTGTTAACATAAAAAGTAGAACAACTCCAAGGGGATTTACTTTTACAAATAAGGTTTTTGTCTAATAAACCTTGTATTTCTTTTTTACAAAATTCCATTAACTCTGTACTCATTTGAATAGGACGAGCTTTTGTTGAAATCTTTTTCTCATCAAAGTCCTTTTCATATGGTAGATACACAATATGTTTTTTCCTATGCCAAAATGCATTAGAATGATCAGAACAAATATTGTTCTCTAACGTTTTATGGAATTTTTCAATTTTTAGTTTTAAACTTGGTTGGGAAAGTTGTTCACTAATTCTTTTATGAACTAGTTCTTCTTTTATTAAACAAATTTGTTTTTCTTTAAAAACAATTTTTTCTTTAATAGAATGAATTTCTGTCTCCATAGGCTGATGAATGAATTTAAACAAAACTTCTTCATCCATAAGTCTTGTTAATAATCCTTCTTTAGTAACAGTAAAAGGTTTAATAATAGACAAAATTGGAGTTCCCAGTATAACTGGTT
Source organism: Hydrangea macrophylla (assembly GCA_033977485.1). Lineage (NCBI taxonomy): Eukaryota > Viridiplantae > Streptophyta > Magnoliopsida > Cornales > Hydrangeaceae > Hydrangea > Hydrangea macrophylla. The sequence continues at coordinate 51,863,239 of CM066991.1, read as the reverse complement.
GGTTTAAAGATTTAACCAAAATGAAAGTGTTTGGGATACAAATTCCTTTATTGCAAACATAAGCCTTAGGAATCTTGTATCTGATATCCAATTTACTTCCATTTGCAGCACTTAGATTCTGAGTAGTTTTTTTGAAATATTTAAAAGGAACTAATCCCTCTTTTATGCAGTTCATGTCTGCTCCAGAATCTAATAAAACAATGGTATCTAATATAAAATCTTCTCCTATGACAATAGAGATTTGAGTATACCATTTTTGATGAATTACCTTTTCCACAGAGAATATTCCTATTTCTTCAACAAAACCTTCTGGATAATCAACTTCTTCATTAATTATCCTTTTCCCTTTATCCGTAGTTTGGAAGGTTTCTTCAGGAATGGTAACAAAACCTTCATGTATATCTCAGATTCGTGTATCAGGGTTACCTCTAGAGGTAGGGTATCTCTCAGAATTCGTGTATCAGAATTATCTCCAGAGGAAGGGTATATATATTAGAATTATGTATCAGGATTACCCTCAGAGGTAGGGTATCTCTCAGAATTTATGTATCAGAAATACCTCCAAAGGAAGGGTATATCTCAGATTCGTATATCAGGGTTGCCTCCAGAGATAGGGTATCTCTCAAAATTTGTGTATCAGAATTATCCCTAGAGGAAAGGTATATATATATATATATATATCAGAATTCGTGTATCAAAATTACCTCCAGAGGAAGGGTATATCTCAAATTTATGTATTAGAAATGCCTCCAGAGGTAGGGTATCTCTCAGATTTGTGCATCAAAATTATTTCCAAAGGAAGGGCATATCCCAAAAATTGTGTATCAGGGTCAGAAGTAGGGTTTCTCTCAGAATTTGTGCATCTCTCAAAAATCGTGCATCAGAATAGAAGATTTGTCCCCAGAGGAAGGACCTGTTTTAGAAGATCAGAAGATTTATCCCCAGAGGAAGGACCTATTTCAGAAGATTTGTCTCCAGACCTATTACAGAAGATTTTTTCCCAGAGGAAGGACCTATTTCAAAAGAACAGAAGATTTGTTCCCAAAGGAAGACCTGTTTCAGAAAAAATAGAAGATTTATCTCCAACAAAGAGACTTGTTTCACAAGGTTTGTCTCTAGGTCTATTACAGAAGATTTGTTCCCAGAGAAAGAACCTATTTCAGATGATTCATCCAGCTACAAAAAAGTTTGTCCCAATAAAAGGACTCTTCATCAGTAATTGTCCAGAGGTTAGGACTCTTCATGAACAATCGTCCAGGGGTTAGGACTCTACTTCAGCGATCATCTAGGCGTTAGGATGCTTTTTATCAGAAGTTGTTTGACATGATTCAGAATTCATCCAAGGTACTCTGCTATTTCAGCAGTCGTCCAAGATATAAATGACATCTACAAGCCTCAAACTTAGAAGGAAGACTCTGACAAGACTTCGAGAATTACCCAAGATACATATTCATATACTTCTCTTTAAACATATTCGATTGTGAGAGTGAGACGTTGCATTAGATTTTGCACATAGGGAACCCTTGAGAACGATTTCTCCAGCACTTGCACATTCACATTTTCATACTACATCAGCATCCTAGGATATGAGCATTTCATCTATATTATTGTTTTTATGTGTTCTCTATCTCCTCACATTCCTGAACTATGCCCTGGTCTAATTCCTGGAAAGGATACGTAGGCAGCTCCAGCAGAGCACGACCAGCAATAGCTTCGACTTAGCAGCATCTACCTAGCATTGCATTGCATTCTTGCTTTCGTAATTTCTTGATTTTCTCATAGTTTGAATTTCTGGATTTTTGCGGACTTCTGTTTTTCCTAAAACCTCTCAGTATGGTTATTAGGTGCCTTCTGGCTTTGGTACTCACTTACAGTTCATGTTGTTCACCACAAGCTTTGCCAAAGAGGGGCAAACTGTAAACACCCAATTTTGACCATATTGATAGGATTTAGGGTAGACAATGTCTTGGAGGATTCAATGATGAAAAGTACCCCATGAAAGGTATTGATTTTCACATAATCGAAAGATCAAACTTCAGAAAGTGACTTTAATCTCAGAAAAGCCCTTTTCCATGCATAAATCCCAGTTTTGTCAAAATCATCTCTCAGAATTCATATTCACTCAGGGTTATATGAACATAAAGTGTTCTAACCGCAGTATTCTAGAAATCCAGAGATCCAATTTGAAAGAAAAATTCAAAATTGAGGCACATTGAAAAGCAATTTTGAAAAAGAAGTCGTTATATTTCAAAAAGACGACGAAAGTTCTGGAGGACTTTCGGACTTCAATTGACCTTCAATTCTCATTTCAAATCCTCCTAGAATATTTTTATACTGAAATTCAACTCGACAGCTTTCCAATGGTATGTAAATAGATGATTTCAGACATAAAAAAGTATTTTTATGAAAAGCTAGAAAAGCAATGCATGTAATTTTTGAAACAGGGTATGAAGGCAACCAGGGGATGAGAAAAAGGAGATGGCGGGTCCTATATGTGGGGTGGAGGGTCTCCCCTAAGCCGCCACCTATAAGTGGTTTTCTCCATTGAGCTTTTCGAGTTCCATACCCTTCTAGAGGCTTTCTCAATTTTCTACGACGTCTAGATGATAAAATATTTTCAGGAACAAGCAAATCATAATGATTTTTGTCTCTATTTTCAGTTATCGTTTGGTGTTTTGTAATGGATTCATCAAAATGATTCTTATCAAGATATCTTTTTTCTCGGTATCTTTGATTCATTTTGTCTTTTCCCACTGACAGAAAATTGCCCAGAAACTACGTTTAGGCACTGAAATGGCCATTTTAACCCTTTTTCTGATCACTAAAATTCCTCTTTTAACCCTTAAACTTAACAATTAAGTTTTCAAAACTCTATATATGATGCCTTGCATCTCATATGAGATCATCTTGGAATATCCTTAAGCACACCTTGAAATATACTTTTGAATTCAAGAGATTTCTAGAGAGAGAATAGTGAATCATGAATTGATTTCTTCTAAAATGAATCTTAAGATAACTAGATAAGATAATTGAAGAGAGTTTTGACATCAATTGCTTCCCTTAACTTCTAGCATAGATGAGTGCTTAAAGAATTTGAAGAACACTTGAAAAAGAAGATCCTTCAAATCAACTTTGAATATATAATTGAGAATCCTTCAAGAGGTGAACATCCCAATTCATATCTAATTCTTACTTTTATATATAGATCTATAAGGTTTGGATCTAGTTTATTTTTATTTTCTTTGTTAGAGCACTCATCATCTTCTTCTCTTGTTCTTAATACACTCACATAGCTAGATCCAAGTCTTCCTTGATTTTGTTTATAATTCATAATTAGAGATTGATTTTCACTTTGATTTTCAATTTTGATTTCATTCTTCTATTTAGTTTAGATCCATGCATACATGATTATATGTATATATATATATGTATCTACTTTGAACTCTATGATGGTTAGGAAGTATGATATATGAGGAGGATGATTCCTATGTTCATACCTTTCTCTTGATTACTCCTATTACTAGAATTCCTATTGAATTTCATCTCCAATAGGATATTTGTAAGTCCATTTGATCCATGATCTAAAGTTCTTCATAGAACTCAAGGGCTAAATTGATTGGGAATCATGATAATCAAGTTGATCTATGAGTTTGATCTCTCTAATAAACTTAAACCAACACTTAAGATGTTTTTTTCACACTTTAAAATGAATTAGTTAAAATTCAACAAAACATATTGGTTTTGTCCATAAGATTTAGTCCATCAAAATCCATAGTTTGATGGATTTTTTTTCTAGGTAAACTTTGATTAATTAGCTTTCATTCGATCTGTTTTGAGAATCAAGGATCCATATGCTATTTTTAGAAATTGTTGAGAAATCGGTTGAGAGATTTGAACATCATCTCTTTGTATTTTGAATTTCAAAAAACTACAATAGTTATCGATGATTCTCTTTCTGGGGATGATTCCTAACTCATGTATCTATATGCTGATGTAAAATCGTGAGCATACGATCGAGTTAAGATCATTTTGTAAGCGTTTGAAGTTGATACAACTATTCTGGAATTTTCTAAGGTTAACTACAAATCATGATTAAGTATACAAAATGGTCATACCTTGATCACCCAACAACAATTGATGAATAAAACTTGGTTTAGAAATCATCTAGGATAAATGGATTAGAGATTAAAAGCTTAGATCAACTTGATTAACATGATTCATGAACTTCTATTATGTCTTGCATTCCTTTGTTAAATGATACCAAATTTCCAGAATAACAGAGTCTGGTTAAAACAATTTTTCAGAGACCTTAGATTGATCAAATGTCCATATGATTATTTTTGTCAAAAACTAAAATGAAATAGCTTTCTTTTGACACTAAATAGAGCTTCATATGATTTTTGTAGAATTAATTATGAATTTTATAAGAACAATGGACAGCCCTGATCCACTGTTCCCAAAACTCTTATTTCTCAAACTTCAAAAATGCGAATAAGGTCCTACTTTTTGGTAAAGTTCCCTGAGACACGTATCTAACTTTCTATAAAAGGATTTTAGCCCAGCTCATGTTTAGGATCACTTTTGATAGGATTCATTAGAGGTCAGTGAATCTGGAAATTTGATTGATGACATCTTCTTCTTGTTTTTTCATGCATATCATTTGTTTGCTTGTATTTTTGCAAAGCTTGGATAATCCTTGGTGTCTTAGTGCAGAGAATTGAATGCCGTGGATTCGGACTTCGATTTATGAGTTTGCCTCGTCTACATGTGGCTTAGTGCCCATGTATCATGTACTATCTCTACCCTTTCTCTTAGAATTTTTCTAAGTTGTTTTCAACGACATGATTCCTTTAGGATAGTCTCCGTTTATGTGCTTATATGTTAGAAACATCTTATCTAGGATTGTTGCATAATTGCATTACACATTTACTTTCTTTTGCTTTTTGCAACTCCGCATGAGCCAACCTAATGTAAGTCTTCTTGTTGCTTCTTGCATATCATGGCATGTTTCCTTTATTTACATCGGTCCTAGGCGGGACTAGCCACTGTGAGTATACCTCTCTCTTATATTGCACGTGCATCCGATTGCTACATGATTTAATCTTTTGAAATGATTTTCATTAGATGTTCCTTTTGCCATGTATATATTATCTAGTATGATTGAGGAAACAACACCTATTATGAATTAAGAACAAGGATATTTGAATCAAGGCCTACCGTTCGGTAGGGCGAGGAGGGGGTGCTTTAGTCCTACTCGGGCTCCTTCTCCTCTCGTACCAAGACCCCCGAGCCTTGTTTATGTTAATTAATGGCAAGTAACCTTATTCAATTTTGGGCGAGTCAAATTTGGTTTCCTAATTCCCGATAAATATTAGGTGGCGACGACTCTTTGTCTCTAGGATTGCGTGAGGAGTTCTAGTTCCAAAAGTGTTCTCCTTGGATCTGTTCCAGGACACAGTCAAGGAATGACAGAACGCCGTGCGTGCGTGGTCTACACATGGAAATAGAAAGCTATGTCTTTCTCATTAATATGTCCTTAAAAGCGGTGGACCAGAGCAATGGTGTATGCCTGGCCTTCCGTTCTGCTTGTTTTCTTTCCTTGTAAGTTCTCTAAAGCTCATGAATTGTTACCTTTGGCCCTTCCATGGATGATACCGCAATTTGCTTTCCCTCTCTTTACCTTGGCCTTTTTTCTTTCTCGGACAGGTCCACTTTAGTTATGGGCTTTATCAGCTTGGTCAGATCGGGCACCACCATGTTGGTGCCGGTGATTTGAGGGAATGGGTTTGTGTTGATACCCATGGCTTTATCTGAAAAGTTGAAAACTCCCTTCTCTAAGATCTCCTGTATCACATCACAAAAAACCACACAATTATTAGTCGAGTGTTTCCAAGAATTGTGCCATTTACAATATTCCTTATTTTTGATGTCATCGGCCTTAGGGATCCGATGACCATCACTAAGCTTGATCACTTTTTCAGCCAATAAGGCATCAAAAATCTGATCAGCCATCGTGATATCCGAAGTATAGTTTTTTCCTGCCTCAAATGTCATCTTTTTGGCTATAGCGTTATTATTCAATGGCTTATTTAAGGCATTGCATACCATCGGCCATTTACAAACTAACTCGGCCATATCTATTTCTGTTTTGAGGTCACAATCTGCTAGATGAACCTTGTAATTTGGGTCCTTATAGTATGTACCCTTGGATGAGTTATTCTTCTCCTGCTCATCCAGGAGGATACGCTCAGAGCGAGCGGCCCTCGTGGTCAGCTCGAATAGATCTCAGAATTCGGTCCCTTTAAACCTCTTGCGAAGTTCAAAGAACATTCGTCTCATAGCCATCTTAACGTACTCCTCCTCAGGAAAGACAGTCTTGCACCTATACTTAGCCTTTTGAAAGCGGGCTATACAGGTCTCCACTTTCTCTCCTATGAGTTAGAGCATCCTAGATAGATCAGCCAGAGATGTTTCAAGTTCAGTCTATAGAACTGGCCATGAAATAGTTTCTCCATCCCTGCTCAATCTCGTACAGACTTGGCAGGAAGGTTGACATACCACAGAAATGCTATCCCTATAAGAGAGTTTGGAAACAGCCTCAGCTTCAACGGGTCACTACTACCCACATGGGCGCACTGCACTATGAAATGGCCTATGTGTTCTATAGAGCACTGCTCACTTTCCCCATAGAGCAAGGTAAAGTTTGGGACCTTGTAACCTTAGGGAAAATTGACTTAGTCAATTTTAGCAGGATATGGCCATCTGTAAGTCAGCCTCTCCATTCTTCTCATGAACGGGCCATACTCTTCGTGTATGGCCTCTACCAATTCCTCTCTATTGATAGGTTATGGGATAACGGGCTGAGCTACCGCTATAGGGGTGCTATGGATAGTAGCATTTGGTGTTGGTTGTTATTGGCCTGATGAGTCCAAAAAACACCATTAGTTCTTCACCCCCCAACAGCGTTGGCAGGGGGACTAGTATGATCGATTGTTTCTGTGTTATAGCCATTGGGTTGCACAAATACCGGCATCGTCGATCCAGTGGGATCAATGACTGTCGTACCATTAGCTTCTCCTAATTGTAAGTCGGACTGCCTGTTTGATCCATTGTGCTCTCGGAGATTTGGGCAGACATATCGTAGATCTTTTGGTTTCTCAAACATGCCAGATACGCCAGAGCCCAATCCTGCAGCCTGCTCCTTATTTTTAGCCTCATTAGTAGCTATGAGTCAGCCTATCATTCCAACGTCCAACGTTGCGTTCATCTTTTCCATTGATGCTATCAACCTATTTTGGTTTTTTGCATCTCGAACATCTGTTCAATCAGCGTTTGAAAATTTCCTATAGAACTTAGGTATGCATTGTAGTTTTGCCTCATGGGTTCCATGGTCTACCCCATAACTGCTGACAATGCTTCCAGAGTCAAGGCGTTTTCCATTGGGGAACGGGCTGTGCTTTCGTCCTCTAGTGGGTCAATAATGGTCAAATCATCATGTTCATTTTTACCGGTTTATTTATCTTTCTTTAGGGGCATGTCTTAGCACTACGGGTCCCACCGGGCATGCTAAAATGTTTGCTTGTAGTTTTGCACAGGTGTGCCAGAGCCAAATGGGCTCAGTGTGTGTGCAAACTAATTTCTTATACGCTTGAGTGAGTGATACTCAAGGCTTTGAGATCTGACTTCTAAAAGGTGATTGTGTGTGATGAGTAGGAAAGTACCCTCACCAAAAATCCAATGGCAGTACTAAAGCGCACAAGCCAATTAGTGCAAGAGTTTACAAAGTAAACAATCACAAATGATTAACAAAATACGAAGGTATTTTATTGAATGTTTGGAAAAATAATACAAGAACCAAAGAACTGGATCAGAACATGCTCTGATTGTTCAAAAGAGTGAAAATAGTAAAAGTAACAAAGAGGAATAGACCTATTTGCGACGGATGCTATGGACGCATAATAACAAACACACAAAGGTTTGACTACTTTGAACGTATGAGTGCTGTTTTCGAGATGACGCGGAGTGACTTGGCATGGTTGGTCTACCTTTACTTTTATAGCGGCCTTTAACAGCCGGGATATGGCAAGAACTCCTTGAATTGTGCCCTAAGTAAGACATTGATTGCAGAATCCTTCCCACTCTCTACTTACTTCCTTATCTTTATCCTGGTTGGATCAACCCCAATATTCTCGTGATACTCTCATCACCAGCTGTATATGGTCAAATCCTTTCCAAAAAGGACTCCGCCTCCTTAATTTCAAGGTGACATCACCTTGATAGCTACGAACAGAAATGCCTTATCTTTTTATCCATCGAACACGTGATTAGACGTTTAACTTCATCGGGTTTGCAATTTCCACTTATCATGCTTTCCGACTTCCATGTCCGATGACAATTTTATAAATACTCCTGACCAATCGGGCTCATGCACCCCAGCTTTTATTATCATATCCGCATATGGTGTCCGATCATCGGGCATGCCACTATCATCACCTATCAGGCTTACAACTGCTTACTTTTGCAAGGACATTGCCCAACTGGTCAGCATCTGACCCATATTGCCTATCAGGCTTCACTAAGCTGAGATAACAGCCTTGTCCCCATGAATGGTGTCTTCTTGAGCCCGATAGGCCTTTGCAACGTTTTGGCCGGCCACTCTTGGATAAGTCTTGGGCCGATCATCTCCAAGCCCATCTCAACAACTCACTCGGGTGCAAAAACCTTTGGCCATTTTTGGGTGCAAATAGGGGATTGAGAAGTCTTCTTTCTCAAGAATCAACATGCATACATTCTAGCTTGCTAAGCATCTTTGTTTCTTTGATTTATTTGTTTCAAGAACAATCCATGTCCCTTGTAGATTAGGAAAACTTGATTACTTGTTATGTGATTAGATGATTTTTCTTAGGTTTGTTTGTGTGATCTTTCACCTTTGCATTGTGTGATACTTGGCTTAAATCTTATGAATGATATCTTATCTTTTGATCTTCCATTTGAAAATTCTTATGCAATTTAATAGACCTATCATAAATATTAACTGTCGAACCAAACATAGTATAAGATGATTATTTTGATGCTAATTGAGGCCCATCAAGACGGGGTGAGTTGAGGGTGTTTTAGTCATGAGAAAGGCTCCTTTCTCTCTCGTGCCAAAACCCCGAGCCAAGTTCTTTGGTTAGGAAGGGGCGGTGCCCTTTATCCATTTCGGTGAGTCAAATTGGGTTTCTTGGTTCCCTAAAGCCAAGTGGCGAATTTGTATCTGTTTTCACATACTTTTTTTTTTCTTTTCTTCAAACATTTCAAAGGAAAATTGATTTCGAAACCTCGGAAGAAAAAGGGGAGTGGACTCCCGGAGGCGGCGTGTCCACAATCTGGCGACTCTGTTGGGGATTTTTATTTTTCAAACAAAATAATACAGAGGTTTGACTCCTAAGAAGCATCCTTAAAATCGTCTTTTTATTGTGTTTGGTCACCGCATTGCACTACTGCATTTCCCCCTCCGACTATGTCTAAAACGCGGCGCTGACATTGTTTAGGTCTTGCTGTGCCAGGGCACAGGTCACTATTGATACTGTACCTTCTAAGGTATATCAAAAAGAGTAAAAACTTTCATACCGTCTATCTGACGGCATATTAGAACTCTCGTCAACAGATCCTCTTTGACTAAACTAGCCTTTGCATATTGATTCATGTAGAACCTTTCATAGGACTGTTGATTTATCTTTTCAGATAAGACAATGTGATATAACTAGTGTATGCCCTAGTGGGATTACCTGCGTGGTGTAGACGCTTATGTCGCATAGAACAGAACCTCTTTCTTATGATTCCTAAGGCAATTGCTCACATGTGATCACATTGAGTCGACCTGCCTAGGCACCATGATAAGAATGTATGCTTTGTGTTCACAAAGATATACACCGCAAACCTTGTTTGTACGTCTAAAGGTATAAGAGTATGAAAACTTGCTAGATAATATGATCACCATCATCACCTTCTCCCACCGTATATTCCAGTTTTTCCTAGAAACTCTGCCCAAAATTTCCATAAATCCCTATTACTCCCTAGATTAACCAGAAATCTCAGTTTCTCCCAGAAACTCCAATATACTTGTTCCTCCCTGAAACTCTGTCCGAACCATCCAGATATCTCTGCCTCTCTTAGCAACTCTATCCAAGTCACACGGAAACCCCTGTTTCCCCAAGAAACTCTAAAATTCCTGTTTCTCCCAAAAACTGTCATATATGCCAGTTTCTCCCAAAAACTCTGTCCAATCCACCTAGATTTCACAAAAATCCTTGTTTCTTCCAGAGACCTTGAAATTCCTACTTTTCCTAGAAACTTTTCCCAATTTACCTTGTTTCTCCCAGAAACTCTGACTTTCTAGTGTCTCCCAAAAACTCTGTCTAACTCACCCAAAAATATCTGTTTCTTCCAAAATCTTTGTCCAAAACTCACAGATTTCAAGAAATTTCAGTTTCTCCCAAAAACTCTACCCAGATTTCCCAGAAATCCCTATTTCTCTCAAGAATCCTGATATATCTATTCCTCCCAAAAATTCTATCTAACTCACCCAAATATGTCAGTTTCGCCCAGAAACTCTGTCTGAACCACCCAGATATTCTTGTTTCTCCCAGAAACCTTGTTCAAACTCCCCAAATATCCTTGTTTCACCCAAAATTCTAGAAGGGTAATTCTTGGGACACAACTTTCATACAACTTTCATACAACCTTCAAAAAAGATGTGTCTATCCCTCTCCTGTGACATCACTGGACCCCACAGTGACATAGGAGAGAGGTAGACACAAGTTTTTGAAGGTTGTATGAAAGTTGTGTCCCAAGAATTACTCATTCTAGAAAATGCTTGTTCCCATCGAACTCCTGCCAAAATCTCCCAAAAGTCCTTGCTTCCCTAAGAGTCTGCTAAATTTCGCATGCTCTACCTAAGATCTTTGTTCCCCAAAAACTCTGCCAAAATTCACTTAGAGTTTCCCAAAAACATTTCCTCCCGAACCTCTACCAAAATCTACCCAAGCTTCCCAGAAGTTCCTGTTTCCCAGAAACTCACCCAATAATACCTACTTCTCCCGGAAACTCTGCCAAAATTCACCAGATTTCCCAAAAATCCTTGTTTTCTAGAAACTCTTCCAAAATTTAGTCAGATTTCCCAAAAATCCCTGTTTCCTAGAAACCCTACCAAAAATCACCCAGATTTCCAAAAATCTCTGTTTACAAAATTTCCCAGATTCTCATTCCTCAAAGAACAAACCTGTCTTTCTCACCCTTTCCATAACGGTGATCATCTTGGAAAGAAAAGTTAGCACAGTCTATATGGCAAGGACCTTATTTGCTTAACTGCTATATGTTAGAAGTAGGGGCATCAAGAACTAACAGCTACGCAACTAAGCATGGATCACAAATTAACGAGTGACCTAAGTGTTCGTGTGATAAGTGGACATACAAGGACTAATTTATATATTAATATCTCATATTCATACATAAAACTAATAATCATCTGATCCAAGTATATAAAACAAGCAACATAATAAAAACTGTCGAACGTGCTTGAGCGCTCAGTGTGCTCGAGTGCTCAGGACGTGAGTGCTCCGTCCAAGCTCGAGCGCTCGGACTTGACAGTAAACAGATCCTAAGTTTAATCTACATGCAAATTCAGAAATGAGTTCTAATGTGATATGCAAGTTATGAAAACTTGTAAAAACAGAATCTAAGGGATTCTAAATGAAAATCTACACTCATATAAGCTTAGGACATGTTTGGATGATCATCAAAACTACCAATTCACTATTACTTAGCTTGATACTTCGTTTTACTTCCCATACAAGAGTTATAACCACAATGGATCACATGCATATTTACTAACTCATATAAAATCCATTTCTACAGGTATCTTAGTAAGATTAGATACTCACACAAGCAAATAATGTGAGTAGATGATGAAAATATGAATAGATGTTGAGAAAGCTTTAGCTTATGATCTCCAATTTTAACTTCAAGCTATGATCTCCTTAATTCTTCAATCTCTTAACTCCAAAACTTCAGTTATAAGTGTATCCGTGTGTTTGTGTATGAATGAGATGTTGTATCATGTATTGTGTATGTAAATGTATGAAGATGAGGATCTCTCAAGACAAGCTCTCTATTTTCTATAATAACATATGTGCAAATGCTGAGGTTTAGCTTGGTATTTATAGGCTTTTGAGTCCCAAGGGCAAAATAGTAATTTTACCCTAAAAAGGGCTCGACCGCTCACGTGACTCGAGTTCTCGAGGCTCGAGCGCTCGGGGTTGCTTTTCAAAGGAAGCTTTTCCCCAAGTCTCCAGACATACACCCAAGCGTACATGCATCATCATAAACAACAAAGAGAGGAACAAACTGATCGTATATACATATAATAAGGAGTTTTTTAACCCGAAATATGAGTAAGCTAATCCTAGAAAACTCTAGATACTTTATGCATATTTCTAATTCCATCTCCTAGAATGCTTCTCTCTCGTCATGATGGCTCCATTGTACCTTTACCAAAGGAATTTCCTTATTCCTCAGCTTCTTGGTCTCTCTAACCATTATACGTGCTGGCCTCTCATGATGAGTCATGTTGTCATTCACTTCGATATCCTTTAAGTCAATTATTAGTATTGAACCGTGAATGTACTTCCTCAACATACTTATTTGAAAAACGTTGTATACTCTAGACATTCTCGGCAGTAGTGCGAGTTTATAAGCGACCTTGCCTACACGATCAAGGATATCAAAAGGTCCAATGTAGCGAGGTGATAGCTTCCCCTTCTGTTTTCTAAATCTAACACCTTGTACTAGAGACACTTTGAGAAATACATGATCTCTTACTCTAAACTCCAGATACTTCCGACGTTTATCCGCATAGCTCTTTTATCTACTTTGTGTGGCTTTCATCTGCTCTCAGACTATGTTGATCTTCTCACTTGTTTCTCTTACCATATCAGGTCCAAGAAGTTTCCCATCTCTGACTTCTGGCCAACATAATGGTGAACAACATGGTCTCCCATGTAATGCATCAAATGTTGCTATCCCTATGCTCGAGTAGTAACTGTTGTTATACACGACTTAATTACGAGTAAGTGGGCTTCCTATGAACTCTCGAAGTCAATCACGCATGCTCTAAGCATATCCTCCATAACTTGATTCGTCCGCTCGGTCTGTCCATCAGTATATGGATGAAAAGTAGAACTTAATCTCAGAGAAGTTCCCATGGCCGTTTGCAGACTCTTCCAAAATCTTGAGGTGAACCTTGAGTCACGATCCTACACTATCGAGACTAGAATACCATGAAGTCTCACTACTTCCTGAATATACATCTGACTTAGTCTCTCTGCTAGATAATTCGTGCTGTAGGCAATTAAATAAGCAAACTTCGTTAACCGAACTACTGTTACCCAAATGGCATCATGACCTTGTTGCAACCTCGACAATCGGACCACGATGTCCATTATGACATGTTCCCACTTCCATTCCAGAATCGGTAGTGGTTATAGGATCCGGACGATTTCTGGTGCTCTGATTTGACTTTCTGACATGTGAAACACTTGGATACATGTTCGGCAACTTCTTCTTTCATGCCTTTCCACCAAAAGTTCCTCTTTAGATCCTTGTACATCTTTGTTCCTCATGGGTGGACGGTCAATCTAGACTTGTGTGCCTCATCTAGTATGTCTGTTCTGAGCTTTTCTACATTAGGTATGAAAAGTCGACCTCAGCATCTAAATCCTCAATCTAGTTTGGTACTCCACCCTTTTGGTTCCTTTGCAAAAACTTTGGTGAACCACTCCTTTAATTCCTCATCCTTCTATTGAGCTTCCTAAACACGACCAATGAGTGTCAATTGAACCATAAGACACCCAAAGTGTCGTCCTTCTTCTGATTATACTGGTTGAAGATTGAATCCTGGTACGGTCTCCAATGCTCTCTATTCCCAAATCATAAAGGAAGCAACTATCCTGCTAGATTATCGGTTTAGTGCGTATGTGACTACATTTACCTTACCGGGATGGCACTACAAAGTAAATTTGTAATCTTTTAATAATTCCATCCACCTCCTCTATCTCATGTTGAGTTCCTTCTACAAAAACAAATACCTCAAGCTCTTATGGTCTAAAAATAAATCGAATTGCTCTCCAAAGAGGTAATGTCTCCAGATTTTTAGGGCAAAAATGATTATAGCTAACTCAAGATCGTGCATAGGGTAGTTCATTTCATGAGGCTTCAACTGTCTTGAGCCATATGCTATAACCTTCCTATCTTGTATTAGCACACACCCTAATTTTTGGTACGATGTATCACTATAAATGGTGTACCTCTCGCCGCTCTTTGAAATTACAAGCACTGGCGCTGAAGTTAATCTCTTTTTTAACTCCTAGAACACTCATTCGTGCCTATCCTCCCACCCAAACTTCAAATTCTTCTTCATAAGTCCAGTGGATGGGGCTATAATTTTTGGAAAAACCTTCTATGAATCTCCGATAATAGCTAGCTAGACCAAGAAAGCTCCTAACTTCTGAAGCGTTACTTGGTCTTTTCCAATCTATTACTACACCAATCTTTGAAGTATCCATAGAAATTCTATTCTTAGAAACAACATGTCCCAAATACTTGACTTCTTTGAGCCAAAATTCGCACTTGTTAAACTTTGCTTATAAACGATTATCTCTAAGTGTCTGTAATAAAATCTGTATATGCTTCTCATGCTCTTCTTTGGTTTTGGAATAAATCAGAATATCATTGATGAAGATAATAATAAACTGATCTTGGTAGGGCCTGAATACCCTATTCATCAAATCTATGAACATTGTTGGAGCATTGGTCATTCTGAACAACATCATAAGAAACTCGTAATGACCATATCTGGTCCTGAACACAGTTTTTGGCACATCTTTCGATCTGACCTACAATTGATGGTATCCTAATCTCAAATCAATCTTCAAAAATGTTGTCGCTCCCTAAAGCTAATCGAACAAATCGTTGATCCTCGATAGTGGGTACTTATTCTTGATGGTTACTTTGTTCAACTCCCTGTAGTCTATATAGAGTCGAAAAGATCCGTCATTTTTTTTACGCCCCAGAGCGCTAGCTCTGGTCTCATTTGCCTCAACTTCTATTTTTCAGGTTTCAAGATGAAGGGGGATTTTGTGTTGAACAATTTTAGGGTTGGATTTCGCATTGATTAAGTGTCGAACTAATTTAGAACTTTTAGGGATCCTCCTCAGTACCTAAATTTATTGATAAAGTATCTTCTACCACTTTTTAAGCTGGTTTAATTTCATCCTTTTTAATTAAGCATTTTAAATTAGTGGAAATGTCAGCATTTTTATTAAGATCTATATATTCAAAATTAGACACATCAGAGTAAGTAGAATCAGAGTTCATTTTATTAATAATTAGGAAATCTTTAACTGACTAGATAGCAGACTTGACACCAGACTCACTAGACTCACCAGACTTCTTTCCCCTAGTAGCTGACTCACAAATAGAATGAAAAACAACCCCCCCTATCCACTAACAGGTGTAGATTTGATTACAAACTCGAGACACTTAGAAAAGTCCCCTTTTGGGTATGGTGCATCCTCATACTTCCAATTCTTGAGCTCCTCTTTGGCTTTTTCGATAAACTTGGAGTCGTCCACCTTCTCATTTTGTAATGCCATCACCTCTTGGTCTTTGTCCTCTTTTTAACTAGGTCCATCCCCCCAATAGCAGCTTCATAGATCCTTGTTCCATGTTCTCAGCCCAGTCTTGTTGAACGGTCTTCTTAGCTTGTCCCTCTTCCATAGCTTGGCACCATTGTTCCTCTCCCAATGGCTCACAATCAAAGAAAATCTCAAAACTAGGGATTCTCTTCTTCGTATCATGGTTGTACAAGGGCTCTGGGGAGCCATAGTAGTAAAAATCCTCCCCTTCTTCGATAAAAGAGCCATTGAGAGTCTTCTTGAGAGACTCAATGTTCTTGGACTTGCTTGTTCCCCTTTTTTCAGTGTATACCCCAAACCATTTTTGTTCTTTTGCCTAGTAAACTATGGAAATTTGGCTATCCCTTGCTGCCTTTAACCTAAACCCATGCCAAGGAAAAACTTCATCTTATTCATAATAGGAGCTATCATGGGATTTGCATAATTGTAAAGGTACAGTGCAACTTTCTCCAATGACTCTTCCATTCCCAAAGCATTAATCTTATCGAGCTCGAACCCACTAAGAGTAGGATCTCTCTTGGGCAACTGTATCTCCAAAGCAACCTTATCTTGAGCAGTACAGATCCCAAAATCTCCAAACAAGACACTATTCAATCCTTAACAACCATCTTGATCTTTTGGTGAAGGGTCAAGGGCACAACCCACATGTCATGCAACCACGGTCTCCTTAATAACAGGTTGAAAGAAGCAACTATGTCAATCACTTGGAACTCCACTCTCCTACTCACGTGTCCAACAACAATTTGTAGATTCAAAATCCCAACCACCTTCCTTTGAGTATTATCATAATCACAAATAGACTGGCCTGAGGTTTGTAGCTTGTTCATCGGAATCCTCATAGCTTGTAAGGTTTACAATGGACATAAATTGAGCATAGAACCATTATCAACCAACACTACTGGAACTCTTATCCTAATGTCTGAACAGTGATATGGAGTGGCCAATTGTGACAAGGTACCTCGGGAGGAAGGTCCTCATCGGTGAAGGATATAATCAAGGTCTTCACCATAAGCTTAGTCAGGACTACCAATTGCTCAGGAGTGGTATCAATAGGCACATCATGATAGTTCAAGGCTTCAAGCACCACCTGCCTATGGTTTGTAGAAGCCATGAGCAAACTCCAAATGGATATATTAGCCTAAGTCTTCTTGAGCACTTCTTTTTCTTTTTCTGTGGCACACTCACTGCCTTTCCTTTCTCTTTATCTATCTCTTTCTCTAGATAAACTTCCTCTAGTTATGGTAGCTTAAAATGTCTATCTGTCCTAGTCAAGTGTTGAACATCTCCTTTTCCCCATATGCATTCCAGAACTCCCTCATTGATCTCAATGCCATCTCAAATGGAATCATCGGACGACTACCCATTCCATCATTTAACTTCTCCAAGGACAAGGTCTAACTGCTCAAGGTAAAAGAGGTCATCTATGTCGGGGTCTTCATCCACCCAAAATTCCTCATCATCATCCAAAAAGTGAATCCCAAAATCCTCAAAAAGGATAATAATAGGTTTGGGTTCAGTTAGGGAGGTAATGTATATGATCGGGTTATAGGAGAGTGGGGTGAGGATAAGGAGGTTGATGTTTTGTGGTGGGGGAACAACATGGCAATTAGGCAATAGGCTGCGGGTAACATTTGGTGGAGGTGGGGGTGTAATGACCACGTTATCAAGGATGCTTGGATCTCATGGCAAAGTTAGATGCAACGGTTGGTATCGTGGCCATGTACTTTATGGAAGGCATAGTATTTGGAGGGGTCGTGGTTAGGAGGGAGAGGGTTAGGTAGAGGTCTTGGGTCTAAGGGTTTGAGGTGCCCTTTTTGAGTGAGGCGACTCAATATAGTGGATAATGGCAGGCTGAGGGTTATGAATTTTCTTAGTTCAGAGCAGCAGTTGTTTTTCGGGTAAAATGAGCTAGTATTTTGGTTATCACTTAGGACATTGACATTAGGTATGGTGTGGTTATTTGAGTAGTTTCCTCCCGTGGTTCTCTTCCTTGGATTATTCTCCTCTTTCTTTATCTTTCCATCCCTTAAGGTGTCTTTTATCTTAGTTCCCACATCAAACAATTGCTTAAAGGTAGTGATTGGTATGAAATAAAAACATTCATTTTAGGTAGGTTACAAATTCTTAATGATCATATGGACCTGCTTTTTTCCTTGTTGGTCTATTAGTCATTTCAGTAGCCTTCTTCCTCCAACAAGTCAATAACTTGGCAAAAGATTCCCGATTGTCTTACCTAGTGCTCTCAAGGTCCCTAATAATAATGTCAAGCTTGGTACTTCACATATTCAGTCACAATATCTTCCCACAAATGAGTCTTAGAGGATTCAAGATTCAAGAACCATTACAAGGCTCCTCCAAACAAGTAACATGAAAAAAACTGGGCCAAATGCTCATTCCCTAATCCCATAGGCCCGAGGGTAGTGACATGCATCTTCAAATGGCTCTTAGGATACCTAGTCCCATTGAACTTCTCAAGGTTAGGCGTCTTGAATTTGTCAGGCATTTTGAGTTTTAAAGGCTTGAAGAAGCCTTCCAGGTGTAGCAGATAGTCATCAACACCATGGGACTTCCTCACTATACTTTCTAGGCAGTCCAACTTATCTTTCATGATTTTTCTAAAATCTTTGCGTACACCATCATCGAACCAATCCTCCTCCTTGATAGGATTTGGATCAACATGGTTCATAGGTATAATAGGTGAAGGAGGTGGTATGTGGATCAACAACAGGCACCCCTTGTGGATTAATGGTGGTTTGCCCCAAATGGCCTATGATCAGCTGCAATTGTTACCCCTAATGCGCCAAAGTATCCTCTAACTATTCTATTCTCTCTTGTTCCTTGTCCATAGGTATCCCAGTACTTGTACTCAGACTAATCTTCCTAAACCAGGGGGACAGACCCAAGAATGTGTGCTCACGGTCTTCTTCGGAGCTATCTCTAGATAGTCTGCATACTCATATGTGTCTAATTTAGGAAAATTGTTTTTATCTTTTTCATTATCTTTTCCTTTTTAGGTCCTCTTAGTGCTATGCATGCTTATGAGAAGGAAAATAGATTGTACAACTACCTATTAACATATAGCCATATAAGTTCTAGTCGCATCATCGAGTATTCCTTTTCATTCAATGGCCACTATAATCGATGTCACGCTAGTTTTCCCATGCTTGGAACTTAATGTGTGACAGGGTTCATGATAGTGTATGTCTAATTAGGACTAGCTCTAGCAAATAGGACGCAAACAAGGTTATGATTCGTCGTCCTATGAACTTGTGGCTCATAATCCTAGTATAACACCTAAGCAAACCATCCTCATGTCATGTGGCGAGCATTTCATTTAGGCAGAGTGCTTTTAGTGTTAGATAAGGCTATATATCACTTATTGTATAGGCTTCCTTATTATGTCACATAATCCCAAAGGAAAAATAAAGCATATGTGCGCACATTGTCATAACAGGTCAAGCCCTAAAGGATTGGGATCTATGGCTACTATAGGCATCAAGGTGGATAGAGTCCAAGGGTCCCCCAACGAGATGTCCTATATCTCCCCCATTATAGGGTTTGGTATGGTATGTGGACATGTTTTTTATACTCATAGGTATATGCTAGGAAAGAGAAGTCCTCAACGGGGGTGGTCTGATGAGTTGCAAGCCCTGACCTTAGTTTGCCCAAGCTTTCTAAAACTAATGCACGTGCGATCCTCATAATGCAGAGTTGAAGAACCTTGAAAGTTTTGGAGTCTAACCCTTTTAGCCTATCCCTAGTAGAGTCACCGATTATGGGAACCTCGACCAAGTATGGGCCTGGAAGGATTAAGCCCACTTGATTGATCCCATTTTAATCCTTATGTCAACAACCACGAGTGAGGTTCACCACCCTTCATTCGCCTTTATCCAATCTAACCGATTTAAAGTCCTCGTATTTTGAATTCTATGGGGCTTTTTATCCATCCTGAGGCAACAATCAAAACCCATGATCCATATTCGAGGCTACACGAGTGAGTAATCTATGTCCTAGCGCAAGGCATCTTAAGGATCAAGGCTCAAATGTGTAGGACAATCATCGAGCAAGTCTAAACCTAGTGCTCTGATACTAAAAATCTCTATCACATCTCAGAGTAGCCAAAATAGGAAATTTTTATAAACATTTTCTCTTTTGGTCCCGTGGATACATGGAAAGTTGAGGATCACATGATTGTTCATAGCAAGGTAGATAGAGATAATAAATAATAAGCAGTAAAAGGAAGTAGTATAAATAAACATGGTAGTTCTAGACATACTTAATATTAACATTAGAGCCTTAGAACATCATCATTAATTCATCATAGAGAAGAGGGAAAGAAAAGAGGATAATACTCTGGGCATGAATCCCTACAACATAATGAGTACGACACCTAGTGCCTCATTATAAACACGGATAGGTAAAACAAATGTCTTCAACTTCTGTCAGCTAACATGCAAAGCCATAGCCTTCCTCAGTGCATTCCTCCTCTGGATAGTTTGCCTCTGCAAGACCTGGATGTTTGATTGTCCAAGACATGATAGTCGTCAACTGGAATGCAAGTTGAGTGAGCAAACCTACTACACTTGATCAGGCTCAGAAAATATTTGGTTAATTCGTTAAGAAAGTAAAAGATTCCTTTTATGCTTTTGGAAACATTACCATTAAGTCTCGCTTAATCTCAATCTTGACAAATTACGTACATTAGGAAATGTTCATCAACATACTTGGATGTTTGGGAATATAATCAAAATCAACTGACCACTTTGGACCATTAGTCTAATTCGTACCAACTTTACACTTTACTTTGAACCACAGGTTTAATCCTTACGCACTGAACTCACTTTGGACACCAGTACAATCTTTACTTTATGTTGGGCCACAAGTCCAATCTTTAGTAACTCGACTCTTTGCATGCATCCAACATAAGTGTCGTCGGCCTAGAATATCTCTGCCTTATGGCCGTTAGGTTACCATCTTGTCATCTCTGCCTTATGGCCTCAAACTTGGTAACCCTTATCTTATTCCATTCAGCATTGGTTAACTTGTCATCTCTACCTTATGACCACTTGCTTGACATCTCTGCCTTATAGCTGGTTAACAATCTCAACTCAACTGACCTTGACAGTACTAACAAGGTACTACTACTACACTTGCCACTTATGCCATTCACAATACATTGTACCGATATGGTATGACTACTCTTGCCTCCATTGCCTGTATAGCTATGGTGACATCTCAACAGCATCGCAAAGCTCATTGCTCTTTCTTAGATGAAACATAAGAACCAGACTGATAGATACGATCATCTTGTTATCAGCGTCATCACAATTTTCTTGTATCCAACCGGTGCGCGTGGTACAAGTCATTAAAGTATCTTAATATTGAGATAACGTACTTATATACATCATATTATTATTCATGTAATTCTCATACATCGCATATATAACGCTCACAGGTTCGTTACATTAATTACTAAAGAAAAGATATCTTTCATAAAATAGTAGGCTTTGAGCGCTCTAGTAAGCTCGAGCGCTTGGCTTTGTATTTTCCAGAATTCTTCTTTCTTTTCATTATAAAAGTTATTCATTAATAAGGTACTATTAAAATTGCTTGAAGTATAACATCTAGAGAGTACATGCACATATATATCGATCCCAAGGTCTAAGTATAACTATATTAGCTCAGGGTATGACAATTATAGCATAGATTATACTAAAATCAACATGCAAGCAAACTGATTTTCTACATACTACACCACTTGAGCGCTCAGGCCTGGCTTGTTTGTGGGGCTCGAGCGCTTGCATGAGCTCAAGTGCTCGGGTTTAGTAGTTTCTAGCAGTTTTGTATATTATAACAGAATTTTGACTTAAGTCTCCTTGCATGCAACATGCATAGTCATAGATCATAAGTTTAACTTAATGAAACACGAATTTGAGTGAGTATGAGTACTCACTTAGATTGGATGATCAATTAGATGCTTAGATGAAAAAGATTTGTGTGTGTTGTGATGATCATGCTCTAAATACAACTTCAATAGATAGATCCTCCAATTTCCATCTTCTTCACTTTGATCCATTAAGACTCACTTCTAGAGCTTCATGGTAGTTGTAATACAGGTGCTTGTGTATGTATGAGTGGTATGAATTTGAGGACATGCAAGTGGTGTTTGCATATGAAATGTGTATAAATATATATCGACTCTCAAGATCTCTCTCTTAAGGACACTCTTTGGAAAATAGAGTTTATAAACGTAATGCTGGGAAAACTCTGGTATTTATAGAGTTTCAAGGGCCAGGGGCAAAATAGTCATTTTACCATTTTTATAGCTCAAGCACTCCCGTACTCGAGTGCTCGGGGCTCCTATTTCTCTAAACTTTCTAAAGCTCAAGGGTTTAAGAGGTTCAAGTATAAACATCCATATGAACTATAATCAAATTTAATACATATACAATCGTACCTTATACAAATGGACACAGAAATATAGAAATACATTCGTAATCGAATAAATACAGATAAATGGGCTGGAGTTACACTCTCTAACCATCTATATAGACGTATTATAGGGGTTGTTGTAGGGTGGTGTCTTATTATAGAGGAGAAGGTGAATGAGGGTTGTCCAAACATATGAGGTATGAGTATGTGTTTGTATTGTTGTGTCCAAGGGTAGATTGGGAGGGGGGAAAAGGTATACATGGCTGCCACATGGCAGGGGTGGGGTCCACTCTTGGCTTGTGTACCTCGGGATGTGTGTCAATATCCCAAAATACATGCAATGCTATGAATGTGTGCACAACTATAAAATACATTTATACAGGGCTGTGTACGAGCCTGAGTGAAATTCTATGGATTCTAAACAGTGACTAAGAGTCAAGGTTATGACTACTATTATAGTTACTGAGTTATTATTACCGTCATTGTTAGAACGACAATCCAAAAAAACTTGTTCATAGGTTCTAACTATAATTTTCTTAAGTTCTATAACCAGGATAATATGAGGTGACATCATAATTCAATTTTCTCTAGGGAATTCATACATGGAATTTTTTGGAAAATTGCGGGTGCTGCATGTAAGCCCTTAGTGCTTATGTCGTGTACAAGTATCCGTGCATTGTACTGATTTACTTGCAAGACTGGTATTGTGCGCAAATGATGTACTGCGAATGAGTGTACGGGTCTGTGTGTGACCGTCTAAACGAACACGTGAACCTTGAATACATATATCGCATAGAGATAATAGTACAAAAAATGAATTCCAAAAATGAAATAAGAAATATAATTTTGTTTACAAATACTGGGTGTTACATATAACCTACAACTTATACTAATTGTTAAGTTATAACTTATTAAGTATTACACATTTACTTATAACTTGTTACAAAAAATTAATTGCTTATAACGTATAACTTATTTATATTTATACTTATTCGTTATTAATTATTAATTCATATTTATTATTACGACCCGTTTGGTCCATGGATTATTTTAGGTGGATTCTGATTACTAGGAATCATAATACTAGTAATCAATTCACCAGGAATTTGAATCCCTACAAAGTGTTTAGTTCACCAGTGGAATCTAGCTGGATTTAGAATCTTGTGTTTGGTTGGGTCAAGGAAAATGAAATAGGAATGTTATTAAATACCTAAGTTACCCTTGAAGGCTAAAACAGATAATGAGCTAAAATTCACACCTCTAAAGTTGGAGGATGATTAAGAAAATAATGACTTAAATCTAAAAATTGGTTAGACATATGGGCATGCAATATTAGGTTCATGTGGTTAGTAGAAAGACACAATTTTGATGGTTGTGAGAAAACAAAAACCTTATGTTTTGATATTATAGAGGAAATTTTTGAAGATTTAATTCACAACGTATTGAAAAGTATACTACAATCACTTATATGAAGCTAAATTGTAACCAAAACATCCAATGAAGAAATGAGCAACCATTGACAATAAAATAAAATAAAATCAACCAAAACCAAAACCAAAACCAAAACTGACGGCCATATATGAGTTTATTTTCTTCCAAAATAGCACTTATTATTTTCAAGCAAATTATCAATCTAATACTTAGCTTAACTTAACTGATACTTTACATGAATATAATGGCTAATTTAGATATTATGAAAATATAAAATCAAAACCCCAGTTTTCTTTGAGAATACTACCTCCAAACTAGGATTTAGAATCCACCCTCTTTCCCACTTTTGGGTGGATTCTGAATCCAGTAGGACCCATAATTCAATAAATAATCCATGAAACAAAAAATGATAACTTTTAAGATTACTAGTAATATTATGATGGAATCAAAATCCACCCTAAGAATACATGAACCAAACAAGCCGTAACTAAAAAGACATTGTATGAGTTCTTTTTAGTGTGGATGATGTGTAAAGAGAACTATACCATGTAGGCATGCTAGTGTATGTAAGATATAGTACAATAATAAAAAAGTAGTAGTACAGTCGAATGGGTCCCAGCGAGGATGTGGCTCGAGTGAGAACCAGGGCAGTTCCAAATAAGAGAGAGAGAGAAGTAGTAGGTGTCCAAAGGTGATATAAGGAGTGGTACTAAGGTATGAGTGAAGGTGGAAGGGGAATGGTAGGTATATAAGTAATGACTAAAAAGTCTACGAGAAGTTGCTTGGATAATGATAAGGAGGGTGTAAGAACTTGATTAATTATTGAAGCTTGGAGTGGATTAGGTTTAGCTTGGAGGTGCTCTGTTCATTGTCAGATGTATTGAATTATGCTAGTATTTATAGAACAGTTGTGAGGGATCATGGTCTTGCTAGATGAGCTACCAATGTGATGTGTTGGCGCTATGGGAGAGGTCCCTCTGTTTAAGGTAGGTGAGGGTCTTATCTATCCTGCCCCTCCAGCCAGAGACATTGATTAGGGGCTCTAGCTCGATAGAATTGGTTATCATCCTCCCCAGTTTCCATATCCCGCAAAATGTGGTAGTTGTGGTATTAGATAGGATTTGGCCAGGCAAAGGTCAAGCAATGACAGGTCATGTAGAAAAGCAAAGCTAGCATTGGTGAGTAGCAGGTGAGGCAGCAGGTGCTATAGGTGTGTCAACGAAAGGGTGGTTTACTATTGGTTGTGAAGGCTTAAACGAGGGAGTATATCAAGATCATGCTATTGGTCTGCAAAGTGTGCAACAAGGTTGAAGTGATAAGGTAATGGGAAGGGTAATGGCCCAGCTGGTCTTACAACTACTAGGTCTACCTAATTGGTTTGTGAGATTGGGTTGCTGGGCATATGTCTCTCTCTCTCCCTTTGAAACCAACCCTAGCTTCACCTGGGAGGCATGAGCTAGGGAGATGCCCTAGACTCTAGCCACCTAGTCATGAGCTCTTGAGATCTCAATGGGCCAGGCCATTCTTCAACAATGCTCCTGATTAAAGGTGGTTGACCCAAGTGTGAGTATATGTGTTTGTGTATTCATTATGGGCTCTTGTGATTGCCACGGGTCTGGCCCTCTATAGTAACATGGCCCCTGGGGCTGGGGCTCCCGTCATAGGCTTGGCCTTTTGAAGTGGAGGGCCTTAAGTATTGGAATTGTACTTAGTAGTGGGCCTTCTTGGAGATTCATGGAGAGAGCCTCCCATCATGGACTTAGCCCTTTAAGGCATTGTAAGTGTTGGGCTGCACCCCTCCTATAGAGGGCCTTTTATTACCTTGGGCTTGGCCCTTTGGGTTCCCTAGGTATTAGGGTTGTAGTCTTCTTAAGGATATTAGAGTTGCAGCTTCCTAGGGAAGGCCTCCCATCATCATGTGCTTGGCCCTTGGAGATGCTGCAAGTAGTAGAATTACGAGCCCTCTTAGAGATTTGAGTGAGTAGGTAAGTAGTCTATGTGGACATATAAGTAATGACGATGTTGGAGATACATTTCCCTTTTGGTAATGTATGCAACCACCACGTGGCGGATTAATGCACATTACTTACATTAGCCCCCTGTCCGTATGACGGGTGCGTAGCACGTGATAGGCAGGCATAACTTTAAAAATCATTTGTTTGCAACAGACGATTGTGTCTCCATGTGGTAAATAGATGGTTGATGGATGATGGTTGATCGTGCTTTGCAGGCTTTGAATGATTATTTGATGGATAAATGACTTCTATTTTGCAAACATTGAACTTCAGGTGGCTACAATACCACTTTACATTGGTACTATGACCCTTCGTCTATAGTACCATGTCACATGGTCACATTGTCCCCCATCTTTGCTATAAAAGGGGTAATCCCTTGCTCTGGTTTTCCAATCACTTGTTGAGCTTGTACCAAAATAGGTAGCTGGTTGAGGTGTGATTCAAGCTTATGCTCCCAAAGCTTCTTGCTTGGACTATCTTTCTTTTCAAAGAAATTTTGAAAAGTTTGGAAGCAGCGATGTGACCAACTTATTTGTTGTGCCATTGAATGGCTGAATCTTAAGTTTGCGTATCAATTCATTATTTGCTTTCTTTTTTGGTGGTGGTGTTGTAACGCATATTATTTATTCTTACACTCTTAGTTACCCTTTCTTCTTCTTTAGTAGTGGATATAGCTGGGGCCAGTGCTTCCAATTTTTCCTTGGATGGGCCGCCTCTGCCAACTATGTTTGGGGATGTGGAAGATGGCTGGAGGGGTGTGAAAGTGCATTCTCATTTTTTGAGGATTTGGTATGCATGTATAATTCTTATCTAGAGACTTTTAGTGGCTTTTATCAATAAGGCACTGAGCAATAGTCAACTTTGTTTGGCCATCTTGGCTATATGTTGGAGTATCTGAGGTGGGCAACCATGGAAAACTCTCATTATGACATATATTTCATCTATTCTAGAAAGGTCGCAGAAATGATGAAGGATACCTACAAGTGCAATGGTTGGATCATCACTTACAGGATATGGAGCTCAAGTATCAAGCTTACAAGTTTGTGACCTTGAGGGAGAGTATTGTTGCTCATCATTTAAACATTTTGCACGATGTTCAGGAGTATAAGAATGACTTGCTACAAAGGACGCCTGAGATAGGTCATCAGATTTTGCCCTTTCTAACCTTCCAATAACCTGTTTACTCTTGACTTTCTCATAGGATTTCCTTTTCCTTGCTTATTTCCTTTGTTTACTTCTTGTACATGATCCCTAGGAAGAATTACATGTATGTATTAGTATTTTATGGACTCGAATGGTGAGTTTGGTGGTCATACTGGTAGAAGGGGAGAGCGTGATGCTTGTGCCACCTTAAAGGGGGAGAGCACGTTGTTCGTGCTGCCCTGAGGCTCAAATGGGGGATATGGTTGCCTATGCCACCTAAGTAAGGTGACAAGCGGGGGTATTTGTAAAATACAACCGCGATAAAAGAAGAAATTACACTGAATTAGTTTACAACTCCCTTGTTTATCTGCAATTCGAATTACAATGCCAGTTTTTATATAATATGATTAATCTATGATAACTGGTATTGTTTTAGTGGTTATTTGTGCAGATTACTATTGCTGTGTGAAGAATTGAATAAGCAAGATAAAAGGAAGTGCTTGGTTTCAATGAAGACAATTCAAACATGAAAAGAGAGTTTCGAGCGATCGAAGAGGTTTCGAGCGATCGAGGCTTCAATCGATCAAAAGCAGTTCAAGTGCTCGACGATCCCAGAAGTTCAATCGATCGAGATATGTTCGATCGATCGAACATGGCTTTTATCAAAACTCACGGCGCACGCAACGGGGACATGTTTTGTAACCCTAACCTTAGGTTTTTCTATATATATCAATTATATTCACGTCTTGGACGACGCCCACTTTTATTTTTTATCAGTTTATAGAGAGAGTTAGAGAGTTTACATTGTTTTTTGTAGGATTAAAAGTACAATATTGCTTGTTCTTGGATTTTCAAGGAGTTTGATCTTAATACATCATCTCATGTTTTGTTATTTTGGTTTGTTTACAATCTGTTTATCGTTTCTGGTAGTAATAGTAAGGTTAATCATAATCTTGCATGTTAGATAGTGGTACACTCATAGTTTTCATGGTTTTCATGTTAAAATCACAACCAAACGCATCCCTAATGGACTTTTACGTTAAAAATGAATCTGTGACACTCCAGACCATGTCTGAGTAGTCCCCAGGTTGGGAAATCGCGATGAAACTGTGATTTCAAGCCTCTGCCATGCATCAGAATAATTCTTGTGTTCGATCGATCAAAGTTAGTTCGATCGATCGCGACAGAGATACAGTCGATCAATCGAAGACATTTCGATCGATCGAGAGATGAAGATGTTCGATGGATCGAAAGCGCGTTGATCGATCGAAACCTCTGATTCTTGAGAACATTGAATACAGTATTTCTAGACTTTCTATTTCATAGATTTGTTATCAAATTGTCCCCAAATGCTCAGTTTGTCAAAACAGTCTTTAAACTTAAAGCCTTAAAGCATTTTTCTTCAATATCTTTTGCAAACCACCCTCAATGCTAACACCATTGTAGGTGCAAGTCTTAACTATTGTTTTAAATCACTTTCATGTATTTCGAACTTAATTTGGATGATATAGTCCCGGTCATGAAAGGGCTATGGATTCTCTACCTTTAGATAAATACGGAATATTGTAGAAGATGTACTCCAATGAGCTTTAATCTAATTGCATGGTAGATGGCTAGGTCACTGTGGATTCGCATGATCCCAACACTTCCCTTTTACTAAGAAAACCAGTTTTAAAATATTGCTCTAGTTAACTAGTTAGTTGTCAGTTTAAACTAATTTAGTTGCTTTTAATTTTAATAGTTGTTAATCGTAGAACTCCGTGTTCTACAGTTTCCTTAAGCATTAAATTTTTCTTTTTCTTTTTAGATTTTAATCTAGGTAATTAATTTTCAACCTTCCCTGTGGGATCGACCTAGACTTCCAGTACTATACTACTTGCACGATTACCTACACTTGGGTATAGCACACAAGCGCACACAGAAAAATTCTTGTGTCATAAGGCAGGGGAAAAGTGTGATACTCGTGCCACCCTGAGGTGGAAAGCACGATACTCATGCCACCTGAGGCTCCAAAAGAGGGAGGGTATTACTCGTGCCTCCCTAGCGAGGCTTGCAGGGGGCGAGCGTTATGCTCGTGCTGACCTTGTGAGGGAGAGCATGGTGCTCCTGTAACCCTTCTTAAAAGGGGGAGAGCATGTTTCTTGTGATCCACCCTAATTAAGCTCCTCAAATGAATGGAGGGTATTGCCCGTGCCACCCGAGTGAGGGAGGGGGAGAGCGTGATGCTCATGCAACCTTGAGATAGAGAGCGTGATGCTCATGCCACTCTTTTCAAAAGGGTGAGATTGTTTTGCTCGTGCCGCCCTGGTGAGGCTAGTAGGGGGAGAGCGCTATTTTTGTGCCATCCGGGGTGGAGAGTGTGATGCAGGTGCCACCTTGATGAGGTGTGAGCTTGGAGCTCTTTTTTGTGAAACGAATGGAGTGCTCGTGTGTTTGGAGATGTGTAGTTGGATTCTTAGATGGAAAAACATAATATTTGAAGGCATAAAGCTGTATTTTGCATCAAGTTTTTGCTCCATTTTTATAATGATAAGAAGAATATAATGTTGAAGTTGAAAATTGTGGCATGGGAAAGTTAAAGAAAATGATCTGAAGAACCTACTTGTTCCTCCCCATTTTAAAAAAAAATATATTTTTTTAAAAAATGGAGGAGGGTAAAAGTGGAAAACTTTGTTCTTCTCCCATTTTTGAAACAAAATGGACGAGAGTAAGAGAGTGGAAAAAGGAGAACTTCATTCCTCCCTTTTTTTTAAAGGAAACAAAATGGAGGGTAAAAGAGTAGACAAATGGAGAACTTCATTCCTCATCCCCCCTTTTTTTGAAAGAAAAATGGAGGGTAAAAATGGATAATTTTGTGAGGCCTTGATGGAGTGTGGTGGTTGGTGATGCCTCTTTGGGAGTATAAGTACGATTTCTGATGAGAATAAGTCCTTCCATGGAGGCATGTGATGCAATGTTTGCAAAAGGGAATATATTCCCCTGCAGAAGGTTGAGTATGGTGGTTAGTGATGGGTTAAGCCATGGCGACTAATAGTTGAAGGATGGGAGTAGCAAGAGGGGATAGGTTGTAGAGGGTTCAAGCTATGTATTATTAGTAGTTTTCCTACACCTAGGAGAGAGGACATGCTAATAGAGATGTGCCCCATGGTTGAAAGGTGTAGCAAGAGACTAGAGCTATGGCTCTACATGAGGGCTGCAAGCGCCAAAAAAAGATTCTTCAACTTGCAATTTTTTTAAAAAATTTTTGAATTTTGAAAAGTTTTGGGGCCATTTTGTAATTTTAAAAATATTTTGGAGCTTATTTGTAAATTCCACAAAAATATTGGGGCCTTTTGTAATTTTTGAAAAATGTGGGGTATTTTTTTATTTAAGAAGATTCTAGGGATGTCCCCATAATTTCTTAAAGTGTTGGGGTTGTATTTCAAAATATAAAAAAATTGTGGCATCTAACTTGAGGAGAATGTGACACACTTGGTGTGATGACACACCATTGAGTAAGAGATGACACACTAGGGGAGAAAGTGACCCCTTGGTGTGGTGACATCCTTCAGGAGGAGAGTAAGGGGGATGTTACCAAAGTGGGGGGATTAGGAGGAGAGAAAAAGTGAGGAGGACGTTTTCCAAATGTGCTAGATTTAACAAGGACGGCGGAACACAAAAAACTGTGTTTTTTTTAAGAAATTGGGGAGGTTGAATAGAGGTGTGATAAGTATATTTTGAAGAGGTACGGCGGAGAGACGGCGGTGTGATATGTGTAGAGGGAAAACGATGTTATAAGTGTATTTCAAGAGGTACGGCAGAGAAAGAGACACGGTTGTGTAGTTTGTGTATTTCAAGAGGTACAACGGAGGAAGAGGTACGCTATGGAATATGTGTATTTCAAGAGGTATGATGGAGGAAGAGGCACGGCTGTGGAATATGTGTATTTCAAGAGGTACGGCGGAAGAAGAGGCACGACTGTGGAATAGGTGTATTTCAAAAAGGGGCACGGTTGTGTGTTAAGTTTGTTTCATGAGGTATGACCGGCGGTGAAATATGTAAAAGAAAAAAAAAAAAAAAAAAAGAGGCACAGCTGTGTGTTAAAGAGGCACAATTGTGTGTTAAGTGTCATGTGGCACGACGGAGGACCGACGGTGAAATATGTATAATAAAAAAAAGAAAAAAAAAAGAAAGAAAGAAAAGAGAGGCACGGTTGTGTGTTAAAGAGGCACGACTATGTGTTAAGTGTATTTTATGAGGCACGGCGGAGGATCGATTGTGAAATATTTTTTTTAAAAAAAAGGGGGCGGTGGGGGGGAGGGGGGCATGGCTGTTTGTTAAGTGTGTTTCATGAGGCATGGCCGGAGGACCTGCTGTGAAATATTTTTTTAAAAAAATTAAAGAAAGGGGCATGACTGTGTGTTAAGGGAGTTTCATGAGGCACAAGTAGAGGACCGACTGTGAAATATTTTTTAAAAAAAGGGGCACGGCTGTGTTAAGTGTGTTCATGAGGCACAGGCAAAGGATCGACTGTGAAATATGGTTCAACATATATGTATATCTATATATATATATATATATATATTTTTTTAAATAAATAAATAATAATATTAGTAATAATAATAATTTTTTTGAAAGAAAATATTATAAAAAAAATCTTTCTTTTTTTTTTTTTGAAGTTGGGGAACTTTGGAGAAGAAAAAAAAATGTTGAAAGAGCTTAGAGAACTTCTCTAGAACTGGTAATAAAGAATTGGAGAACTTCTTCCTCCCTTTTTTTTGACAAAAAAAAAAAAAAGAAAAGAAAAGAAGTTTTGAGAAGTTGGGGAATTTTGGAGGAATTTTTTTTTAAAAAATGCATTGTTGAAAGGACGACCCTAACAGGAGAGAGACGACCCTAGAATTATGAGGGACGACCCTAGAGGAACGACCCTAGCAGCAGGTTGGACGGTAGCAGGGACAGCCCCAACAGGATGGACAACCCAGCAGAGGGACTAGGAGAGACGGCCCTAGCATGAGGGATGATCTCAAGAGGGACGACCCCAGTAGTACAGTGACCCCACCAGGAGGGATGACCCTGGCAGTAGAAGTTTTTTTTTTCTCTCTTCTCTGCCTTTGGGTCCTCTTCTTTTGGTATTGCTTCTGTCGTCCTTTAATTTTTGGAGCGCTACGAGCTTCATAGGTGCAGATATATGTTTTGGGAGCTTCTCATCTATGAGGGTGACATGACTTGGAGATCTCTGTTTCTCCCCTTTCGTGGTCAAGGGAGTGGTACCATTGGTGGGTATTGCCTTCATGATTTGCATAGGGGGTTGGGGACCAGCAGAGGTCCATAGCAAATTGTACATCCTAGAAGCGACATTGGGTATGGGTGCGATGCGACTCCTCGTGCCATGGCGGCTTGAGTCTCCATAATGTTGTATTGTTGTTTCTCAAGTTTCTAGAACTATTTTTGTTGCACCTCCATTTGTTCAAGCCATTTTGGGATACTGAGTTATACATCGACAAATGACAAATGACTCCTAATAGTTGTGAGTGCAAGAGTGTGCAAGTTCATCCCTACTAGGGTCCGTGCTATGGTGAGTAGTGGACCCAGTAGGTAAAACATTGGACTTCTTTATTTAGGGAGTTGTTGTTGCTGGTGTTGCGGTGTTGCATACTAACCATGTCTACGAGTGTACCTCCCACTGTGGTTGCGAAATTTTTGTGAGTTCTTTTTAGTGTGAATGATGTGTACAGACAGGTATAACACATAGGCAAGCTAGTGTATGTAAGATATAGTAAAATAATAGAAAATTAAAGTATAGTCAGATGGGTACTAAGAGGACGTGGCTCGATTGAGGGAGAAGGTAGTTCCAAATAAGAGAGAGAGAGAGAGAGAGGGAGAGAGAGAGAGAGAGAGAGAGAGAGAGAGAGAGAGAGAGAGAGAAGCAGTAGGTGCCCTAAGGTGAGGATAAAAGGTATGCAATGAGTGAAGGAGGATGAAGAGTGGTACTAAGGTATGAGTGAAGGTGGAGGGGGAATGGTAGGTATGGAAGTAATGTATAAAAAGTCTACGAGAAGTTACTTGTATGATGGTAAGAAGGGTGTGAGAACTTGATTAATTACTGAAGCATGGAGTGGATTGGGGTTAGCTTGGAGATGCTCCATTCGTTGTCAGATGTATTGAATTAGGCTGGTATTTATAGAACAATTGTAAGGGATCATGGTCTTGCTAGAGGAGCTGCTAATGTGATGTGTTGGCACTATGGGAGAGGTCCCTCTGTTTAAGGTAGGTGAGGGTCTTAAATGTAGAGGTTGGGATATTAAAAGGGATTTGACCAGGCAAAGGTCAAGCAATGGCAGGTCATGTAGAAAAGCAAAGCTGGCATTTGTGAGTGGTAGGTGAGGTAACAGGTGATGTAGGTGTGTCAACCAAAGGGTGGCTTGCTATTGGTTGTAGAGGCTTAAATGAGTGAGTGTATCAAGATCATGCTATTGGTCTGCAGAATGTGCAACAAGGTTGAAGTGATAAGGCAATGGGAAAGCTAATGGCCTAGCTGGTCTTATAGCTACTGGGTCTACCTAATTGGTTTGTGAGGCTGGGTTGTAGGGCACGTGAAGGTCACGTGTCTCTCACTCCCTTTGGAACCAACCCTAGCTTTGCTTAGTAGGCGTGAGCCAGGGAGATGCCCTTGACTTTAGCCACCTAACCATGAGCTCTCGAGATACCAATGGGCCAAGCCGCCCTTCAGTACTACTCCCGACTAAGGGTGGTTGACCTGTTAGGAAACTGCGTTCCCAGAATCCATTGACAGAGCGTATAAGTTAATACTGCAAAAAAATTACGTGAAAACTACAATAACCTACAAGGGCGGAACTAGGGTCACCTTAAACTGCTAAAACAGATTACTGTAGTAGACGAATCGAGAACACGGGCTCGATAACAACTCACGATCTTCTACCGTATTCCTTTACTGCCAGAATATCGAACTGAGTATGGGCTCCTTTGAAATCCTTTATGTTTCTTCTCTCTCTTTTTACGCTCTCTTTTCTATTCCGAGTTATAATACTCTTGATGGAAAAACGCAAACTGAGGAGAAAGCCAAAGCAACATATATATAGGCTACGATATGGACCATAAGAAGTCAATAAGGAAGAGGCTTCCTTATGGAATTAGGAAACCCTAATTCGAATTGAATCAGATTCCTATTTCCATAAATTATAATTCATACCACTAAAGAATTATAATTGCACTCCTACCCTTATCTCAAAAAAATATTTTGAGCTCCATGTTATTAAATGCTTATTATCTCCCCATGTTAAGATTACATATATCCATTAATTAAATATAATTACTGACAATCATATTTAATTAATCTCTTAAAATTCCTTGAGATCCTCTGCTTAACTTATCTGATATATCGGATACAAAATCCACCTGCAGGGTTTGACATAATCAAAACTTATAAGCTTTCTCAAGGGGATATCATCAATCCCAAAATTGAGACATGGATTCCATCATTAATTAATATCCACCACACAATTAATATTGTCACCCAATCCAATGAGATATTGACCCATTTAAGGATCTCACCCTTTTAGGGATTAAAGTGTAAATATCAAATGTACGTGTCCATAAAATAACTTAGGATTTAGAGCATAAGCACTCATAATAGTCATGAGGTATTAACTATCTTATAAGTCAGTATAAAGATAATTACCCCAAGTCAGTCCCGTTTAATACACAAAATGTACTAGTATGGTGAGTTGAAACTATACCATTTCCCGCAGTCAAAACAAACCTACTACAACACCATGCTGCAGTCCTACCGATGGTGTGTCCAATCCATCTAAGACTGTAAACCAAAATCTTACATGCTGCGTCGGACAACTCATACTTCCTTTTATTGATGCTCTGCACCATCTTCTCAAATCGGTTTATCCTTAAACTTAGATGTTCAACAGTGGTTTGTAGTTTGTTCACTTTCCCTTCGAGAGCTTGGTAGGCCATTAGTGGGTTTATGATAGCCTGTGCTAGCTCGCGATCACGATAATGAATTTGGGGAGGTACAATAGTGTCCTTACCCAGGGCTACATTTTCTGTAAATAGAAGTAAAAGCCCAAATTAGCAGAGGCGCAAAAAAACTTCTTATGGACTCCTAATGGGAGGAGATGATTAGAATTTTTAAGGATTTAACGATGCGAACCGAGGACGATTGCAGTAAGTATACGACTTTTGTACAATAATTGAGATGGGTGAGGATGATGATACGTATGCATTTGATGTGTAGGGACTGACATGTGTGAGACTAACAAGATGTGCGTGCATGTAGACTGACATAAATTGTGAGACAAGCATGTGGATGCAAGCCAAAATCGATATGATGCCCCTACTTTTAACAGATAGCAGTTAAACAAATAAGGTCCTAGCCATACAGAGTGTGCTAACCTTACTTTCCAGTACGATCACCAAGGGATAATAGGGATTTTTGGGATACTTCAGGAATTTTGGACAGAGTTTCTGGGAGAAATAGGGATTTGGAAGATTTGGAGGAATTTCCAGAAGTTATTTGAGTTTCTAGGAGAAATTGGGGTTTCTGGTTGATTTGGACTGAGCTTATGGGAGAAACTGGCATTTTGGGTATTTCTGGTTGTTTTGGACTGAGCTTATGGGAGAAACTGGAATTTTGGGTATTTCTGGTTGTTTTGGACAGAGTTTCTAAGAGAAACTGGCATATCTGGGCATTTCTGGTTGGTTTGGACAGAGTTTCTGAGAGAAACTGGCGTATCTGGGCATTTGGTTAGTCTAGACAGATTTTCTGGGAAAAATTGATTGATATGGTTATATCTAGGATATCTGGACAGATTTTTTGGGAGAAACTGGTTGATATGGTTATATCTGGGATATCTGGACAGATTTTCTGGGAGAAAACTAGTTGATATGGTTATATCTGGGATATCTGGACAGATTTTTTGGGAGAAACTGGTTGATATGGTTATATTTGGGATATCTGGACAGAGTTTCTGGGAGAAACTGGTTAATGCGATTATATTTGGGATATCTGGACAGAGTTTCTGGGAGAAACTGGTTGATATGGTTATATCTGGGATATCTAGATAGAGTTTCTAGGAGAAATTGGTTGATATGACAGGATCATGTGATGATGGCGATCATACTGTCTAGCAGGATTTCATACTCCTATGTCTTAGGACCAACAAACAAGATTTGCGGTGTATATCTTTGTGAGCATGGAGCAGACATCCTTGTCATGGTGCCTAGGCAGGTCAACTCAATGTGATCACATGTGAGTGATTGCCTTGGGAATCATAAGAAAAAGGTTCTGCCTCATGCCACATAAGCGTCTACACAGCGCAGGTAATCCCGTCAGGGCATACAACAGTTATATCACATTGTCCTATCTGAAAAGATAAATGAACAGTCCTATGAAAGGTTCTACAGGAATCTATATGCAAAGGCTGGGTTTAGTCAGAGAGGGTCCATTGACGAGAGTTTCAATATACCGTCAGAGAGACAGTACAGAGGTTTTTACTCTTTTTTATATACCTTGGAAGGTACAGTATCAACGGTGACTTATGCCCTGGCACAGCAAGACCTGAACAATGTCAGCGCCGCGTTTCAGACACAGTCGGAGGGGGAAAATGCAAGAGTGCAATGCAATGAACTAGACACAGTAAAAAGATGATTTTAAGGATGCTTCTTATGAGTCAAACCTCTGTATTATTTTGTTTTTGAAAATAAACTCCCCAGCAGAGTCGCCAGATTATGGACACGCAGAATTCCACCTCTTGTTGTTTTTGGTTTGAAATTGATTTGGATCAAAGAAAGAAAAGAGAGTCGCCACTTGGTCTTTAAGGAACCAAGAAACCTAATTTGACTCACCCAAACGGATAAAGGGTAACGGCCCTTCATAACCAAAGAACTTGGTTCGGGGTTTTGGTACGAGAGAGGAAGGAGCCTTTGTCACGACTAAAACACCCTCAACTCGCCCCGTTTCTCGACGGATCTCAATTAGCATCCAAATAATCATCTTTTACGATGCTTGGAAAATTGAAAAGAGGGGTTAGGAATGTTTTCAATGCATGATTTTTTATGGAGATGTTCCTTATTGTGTCTAGAACACAACCCAAAAATCTAATCTTCATTAACTATTACAGATTGAGATAAATTATATGAACAATAGAGGTTACTCAGAAACAGAGTTTGTACTGTCGACTGAATTGTCAAAAAATTTTAAAAAATGAAAACAAATAATCTAGGGGCCAATTTTACACAGAAAGTTCCCTAAGACACTGAGGTTTAAGGGGAAAATAGTTTGGGACCACTCCTTTTGGAAAAGTTTTCTGTAAAACAAATTGAAAGTCAATTTAGTTGCTGTGACAGCAAAGGCAGAATGTTTGGAAGGAATGTTTGGACCAAAATGGGATCCTTCCATGTATCTCCAAGTCAAAACAAATATCATGGGTGTTCCCTAATGAGTTAGGAATACTTTCCAAGTTGTCTTGCATCCATACATTGAGTATTGAGTTCTAGAGAAATCTTTGAGCTCAGATCATTCACTGTTTTGACTCACTGTTTTAAAGATTTTTGGAAAAACTTGAGTTTTCTTTCTTGAGATCAAAATGAGAGGGTTTGAGAGGGGTTTTGAAATAGAGGTTTTGAAAGTATATTTTCAACATCAAATAGAGATTATGACCTCTATGAATATCAACATCAAACTCATCATCAAGAAATCCCAATATTATTGGAGAGATTCATTTTTATTTTGAACATAACTTCAAGGATACTTTGGAGGTATTGAAGTTATAATCATCATCTATTAAACATGTTTTTGAGGTCAAGAGCTACTATCCATAAGGATTCACTCACCTCAAACTTCATGTCATCATTTAGATGATGAAGAGCAAGTAAGTAAATAAAGAAAAAAAAAGAAAAAAGAAAAAAAGAAATGAGATTAAGAAAAGATGAACATAATATGAACAAGCAAGTACTCCCTCTGTCCCATTTTATGTGTCCATCTTTCCTTTTTGGGATGTCCCAAAATTGTTGTCCACTTTCTTGAATTAGTATATAAATTTTACTTAGCTTCCCCAACTACCCTTCCTTGCAATCAACACCAAAACAAAATTAAAAAAGAAAGTACAATGATTATAGGCAATTGTGGAAAGTAGGTGTAGATTCTTTTTGTCCCCTTAAATAGTTGGATTCCCCAAGATGGACACATAAAATGGGACGGAGGTAGTAAATAACAATCAATAGATGATAATCAATGTGATTTTGGACTTGTAGCTTGGTGTTTCACTCATAGATATTGACATTTGGACATGGAAGTAGCTCCCTAACTCATGAATGCTTAGAGAAATGGTGGTTGGGTGTATTGATGATGAAGTATATAGAAGGTTGAAGGAAGAACTTGAGTTTAGAACTCACTTTCTATAGAAAATCAGTGGGAGAAGCTCCCTTCTCTCTTCTAAACCTATCTCTATCTCTCTTTCTCTCTAAAACTTTCTCAAGTTTTGCACATGGCCCCCCCAAAATGAAGAGCAATGGGTGGTTTATATAGGCTAATTTGGGGTGGTTTTGGGGTTTTAGAAGTACTCCCATTGGTCCCAAACAACTGTGAACATAAAACTACATTGTTTTTGATGGAAAAACCGGTTTAATTTCAAAGTTTAAACACGCAGCGGAAAAGTCAAGTTATAAAAACTTAATGGCAGCCCAGAATTTACTACTCGTTAATTCCATAGATGCGCACAAGAGGGGACAAGAGTTATACCTCAGTGTCTTGAACCCAATTCTGATTTTCTTTAACTTCCAGTAGCTTCCACTAGATGGCCTTCACTCTTATGACTCCTATGGATGCTCGCAGGAAGGACTAGGGTTGGTGGGAACCCTAATGGAGAGGAAGAAGAAGGTTTGGTGCTCTAAAACAGTTTCTGCAGCTTCTGACGTTCAAAACGACGAACTTCTTTTCCAGAACGCAGCTGCCCTATTTATAGATTCCCAGAACCGACCTAGACTTCGAGCGATCGAAGATCTTCGATCGATCGAACCATTCTCGATCGATCGAGACTGCCAAAACTTCAATCGATCGAACATACTTCAATCGATCGAACTTGTCTTGACAACTTCCTCATGTGTCTTTCCAAGTATCCTGGCGGAGCTAAGAGTGGGACCTCCTAGGCTCTTTATTGTTGGTTCAGACCAGTTTGTTAATTACCGTGACCAAACTCTTTGATCAACAAACTAACTAACTGGTCAGTTAACGTTTACTCCACTATAAAACGATAACTGAACTCCAACGCAAAAGAACATATCCGAAGCGATAACTAGACTTGTGTGTTGTACAAATGTCCCTCTACCTTCAGCATTCGTAATCATATTCAGGTAGTCGGATAACTGTTACTGTAAACCTGAATATCGATTACTTCTTGTATTCCTTGAGTCCCATTCACCTCTCATGATTACCAAACATGTTGATAACTCTTATCAACAAGACTGCAGTACTCAGTAATCGTCTTGGTGACATTCTCAAGGGAATGCTTACTCTGAAACAGAGGGTAGATTCTGTCTTGACAATATATGTTCACAACCCTATGAATATGACATACCCAAGATACCCAGGTGTTGATCTTCTATAGACCTCACTGATTGGTAAGTCAAAGCAGTCATATCCACAGTCTGTGTTCATCATCGTCTCAAGATTGAGAACACGTACCTTACACAAGTTATGAGTTCCTATCGACTGATTGACAGCCTTGAGTGTCAATAGGAAAGCTCAGGTCCGTCAATGCACTATAAGCACTAGCATATTAACTAAGAGTTACACTCTAGTGATTGAGATTGATCACTCCATCCAATGGTAGTTAATCATGCTACAGTGTAAACCTGATGAGATATCCAGTCTCATCATCCACTGTGACACATTCTAAGTAACAAAGAATAGTAATTCGTATCTCACTTGTATGTATCTCATACATACACGAATTACTTACTATGATACTTAAGGATAAACAATCATCTCATGAAAGAAACATACATAATGAAATGTAAAGCTGATATCCATATATTAAAAAGTCAATGTCTCATACATAAAGTAATGGTTTGAGGGCACAAATCCAACAGTTTTGATTTCTAATTAATCAAAATGAACCCCCAACAGAAATTACAAAAATGTACCATTCTGGAGGAGAGTGCCGCGGTGGCATTGGGCCTGTGCCGTAGCAGCAGTGGGCCAGTGCCGCGGTGGCACTGCTCCTCATTCGTCCAGATAATCCTTTTTAGGCACCCAGAGGTTCTGGTATTCGCGAAAAGGCCCTGTTTCGTCCAAAATTCACAGAGAATGCATACAAACTCCAAATTGAGGTTGTGATATACCATTGGAAAGGTAATGGAGTTTAATTTACATAAAAAATAGTTCGGAGATAGGTCACTTTGAAAAGTTTTGCGATATTTGCGATAAAAGACGATTTGATTGTCTTTTCACCTTCGAAATTTCATAATAAATTCGTTTTAAATACAAAAATTATGTGCGATATACCGTTGGAAAGCTATTGACCTCTAGTATCTATGAAATATATTTGAAAAATGATATGGCGCTCCGGTTTCAAAGTCAACTTTTGGTCAAACTGGTCAAACTTGGGATTCCCGAGAAGTTCTGGAAACCTCTGGGAGCTCCTAGGAGTTGACGTTTTCGTTCAATTTTCTTTTAAAACTCATTTTAATACTTTGCACATGATCTAGAATGATTTTGAAACTTTTTGGTGAATTTGGATGATTTTGGTCAAACCTTGGTCAAACCGGTCAACGGGGACTTTCTGGGAACTTTCGGAACTTCCGGGGGTCTCTGGGAGCTGATGATTTCATCCGGTCTTACTTAAAAACTCATTTTCTTACTTTTCTTATGACATAGCATGTTTCCAGAATTTTAGGTCCAAATCTTGGAGTTTTCGGGCTTTCAGGGGCATTTTGGTCATTCTGAGCATTTTGAAAAATAGAACTAACTTCCAGGAGTCCTTTTAAGTCTTTTTCAATCATTGTGAACCACTAAGCTATGGGTCTCCTAAATCTGATAGCCGACAAAATGTGGTGTCTATAGGGCTATAGAGCAAAAGAGCCGTTGGAACTGGTTCACTCTGATTTGTGTGGTCCTATGACTGTCCAAGCAAGAAGGGGATTTGAGTGCTTTGTCACTTTCATCGATGATTACTCAAGGTATGGGTACATTTATTTGATGTGGCGTAAGTCTGAATGCTTTGAGAAATTTAAAGACTTCAAGGCTGAAATGGAGAAGCGTCTGGGTAAATATATCAAGACACTACGATCTGATTATGGTGGAGAGTACCTCTTGGGAGAGTTTAGAGAATACTTATTGGAGCAAGGGATTACATCCCAGTTGTTTGCACCCCATATGCCTCAGCAGAACGATGTAGCAGAAAGGACTTTCATGGACATGGTAAGATCTATGATGAGTTATTCGGATTTACCATTTTCCTTTTGGGGACACGCATTAGAGACAGCTGTATACATTCTAAACTTGGTACCATCTAAGTCAGTACCTACTACTCCTACAGAATTATGGACTGGGCAAAAGCCTAGTCTGCGGCATGTTCAGATCTGGGGTAGTCCAGCACATGTATTGAAAGGGAACGCAGAAAAGTTGGAATCAAGAATAGAAGTATGTTTCTTTGTTGGGTATCCAAGAGGAACTAAAGGTGGTCTGTTTTATAGTCCTAAGGATCAGAAGGTTATTGTTAGCACCAATGCCACATTCTTAGAAGAGGACTATGTTATGGACCACAAGCCCAGAAGCCATATTGTTCTAGAGAAAATGAGAGGAGAGACACCGACACATACTTCTTCGATACCATCGGTACAAGAAGAAACATCACAAGATAAAGTTATCGATATTCCATTACCGTGTCGTAGTGGAAGGATTATCAAAACTCGTGCAGATCCCGAACCAACCATTAACACGCAGGTTCCTGAACTAGTACAACGTGTAGATAATGGTGTATTAAGTTCAGAATCTTCACAACGAAATATCAGTGATACACAGAAACGGGTTGTGCCTCGTCGTAGTAGGAGAGTTATTATTCAACCTGACTGGTATATGTTCTTGGGGGAGTCTTATGACCAGGTCCCTGATGAACAAGGTATCAATCCCTGTAACTACAATGAAGCACTCCAAGATAAAGATACAGATCTTTGGCAAAAGGCTATGAAGTCTGAAATGGAGTCCATGTACTCCAATCAAGTCTGGGATCTTGTAGAACCACCCAATGAAATAAAACCCATTGGATGTAAGTGGATCTATAAAAAGAAGAGAGGAGCAGACGGTAAGGTGGAAACCTTTAAAGCAAGGCTTGTTGCGAAAGGGTTCACTCAAAAAGAGGGAATCGATTATGAGGAAACCTTTTCGCCGGTGGCCATGCTAAAGTCTATCCGGATTCTCTTATCCATTGCTGCACATTTCGATTATGAAATTTGGCTAATGGATGTCAAGACAACATTTCTAAATGGGAATCTTGACGAGTGCATCTATATAATGCAACCAGACGGGTTCATTACGAAGGGCTAAGAACACATATTGTGCAAGCTTAAGAAGTCCATTTATGGACTTAAGCAGGCATCTAGGTCTTGGAATATCCGCTTTGATCAAGCAATCAAGTCTTTTGGTTTTGATTAATGTGCGGATGAATCTTGTGTGTACAAGAAAGATGATGGAAGCGTGGTGGTGTTCTTAGTTCTATATACGGATGATATCTTGCTAATCGGAAATGATGTGGGGGTATTATCTTCTGTAAGGGTATGGTTGTCCAGTCAATTCGATATAAAGGACTTGGGAGAAGTCGGTCACATCCTAGGGATCAAGCTTATGCGAGATCGCAAGAATGGGATGTTGGGCTTGTCACAAGGCACTTATATCGATAATATTCTTGCAAGGTTTAGAATGCAAGATTCCAAGAAGGGATTCCTTCCCTTTAGACATGGAATTACTCTATCTAAGGATCAGTGTCCTAAGACACCTGATGAGACAGAGAAGATGAAGGCAGTTCCTTATGCCTCGGCAGTAGGAAGCCTAATGTATTCTATGCTATGTACTAGACTTGACATCTGCTTTGCTGTTGGCATGGTTAGTAGATATCAGTCTAATCCAGGGCAAGAACAATGGACTGCGGTGAAAAATATTCTCAAGTACCTGAAAAGGACTCGAGACTATATGTTAGTTTACTAAGCAAATAATCTTGTATCCATTGGGTACATGGATTCTAATTTTATGTCAGATAGGAATTCCAGAAAGTCTGCCTCAGGATGTGTATTTACCCTAGGAGGTGGAGCCATTAGTTGGAGGAGTATCAAGCAGTCGTGTATTGCTGATTCCACCATGGAAGCCGAGTATGTGGCTGCTTCGGATGCCGCTAAGGAGGCCGTTTGGCTCAGAAACTTCCTTATGGATCTAAGAGTAGTACCTGCGGTACAATCGGCTATTGTCCTTTATTGCGATAATAGCAGAGCAGTTGCTAACTCAAAGGAACCTAGGACACATAAGAAGGGAAAACACATTGAGCGTAAGTATCACCTGATACGAGAGATCGTGCAAAGAGGTGATGTTGAAGTGACCAAGATAGCAACAACAAATAACCTGGCATATCCTTTCACCAAGAGCTTACCGGCCAAGACTTTTGATAGTTATGTAGAAGGGATAGGAGTGACGTGTGTCGCATCATGGCTTTGAGTCTAAGTGGGAGATTGTTAGGGATATACACTAAAATCCATGCTTTATGTAGTTGATTTATTATTCATTTAATAAAACCAGTTAATCCATTTTTATGAGAATCTATGTGGGCAATATTTGTATTATATTGTTTATTAAATATTATGCATGTGTGTCTTTCATTCTACATAGTAGGTGGTTTGGTGTG
Organism: Hydrangea macrophylla; assembly: GCA_033977485.1. NCBI lineage: Eukaryota > Viridiplantae > Streptophyta > Magnoliopsida > Cornales > Hydrangeaceae > Hydrangea > Hydrangea macrophylla. The sequence goes on along the minus strand of CM066991.1, from coordinate 51,819,580 downwards.
TAGAGTTCGGCTTACACACGGAAGATCAGACCATCGGATCTTGTAGAATGTAAGATTTTGGTTTACAGTCCTAGATGGATTGGACACACCATCGGTAGGACTACAACATGGTGTTGTAGTAGGTTTGTCTTGACTACGGGAAATGGTATAGTTTCAACTCACCATGCTGGTACACTTTGTGTATTAAATGGGACCGACTTGGGGTAATTATCTTTGTATTGACTTATAAGATAATTAATACCTCAAGACTATTATGAGTGCTTATGCTCTAAATCCTAAGTTAATTTATAGACACGTACATTTGATATTTACACTTTGATCCCTAAAAGGGCGAGATCCTTAAATGGGTCAATATCTCATTGGATTGGGTGACAATATTAATTGTGTGGTGGATATTAATTAATGATGGAATCCATGTCTCAATTTTGGGATTGATGATATCCCCTTGAGAAAGCTTATAAGTTTTGATTATGTCAAACCCTGTAGGTGGATTTTGTATCCGACATATCCAACAAGTTAAACAGAGGATCTCAAGGAATTTTAAGAGATTAATTAAATATGATTGTCAGTAATTATATTTAATTAATGGATATCTGTAATCTTAATATAGGGAGATAATAAGTATTTAATAACATGGAGCTCGAAATATATTTTTGAGATAAGGGTAGGAGTGCAATTGTAATTCTTTAGTGGTATGAAATATAATTTACGGAAGTAGGAATCTGATTCAGTTCGAATTAGGGTTCTCTAATTCCAGAAGGAAGCCTATTCCTTATTGACTTCTTATGGTCCCTATCGTAGCCTATATATATGCTGCTTCAGCTCTCTCCTCAGTTTGCGTTTTTCCATCAAGAGCATTATAACTCGGAATAGAAAAGAGAGCGCAAAAGAGAGAGCAGAAACATAAAGGATTTCAAAGGAGCCCACACTTAGTTCGATATTCTGGCAGTAAAGGAATACGGTAGAAGATCGTGAGCTGTTATTGAGCTCGTGTTCTCGATTCGTCTACTACAGCAATCCGTTTTAGCAGTTTAAGGTAACCCTAGTTCTGCCCTTATAGGGTTATTGTAGTTTTCACATAATTTTTGCAGTACCAACTTATACGCGCTGTCAACGGATTCTGGGAACGCAGTTTCCTAATAGCAATTTGAAAGGGGGTACAGGCAAACGATGTTTACCCCTAGTTGACGGGAATAAATGGAAGTTTGGGCAAACGCAGTTTGCCCCTAGTGTGGCAGTGAGATCTTGAGGCTCTTTGGGCAAACTTTCAAGTAAAGTTTGCCCCTAGTTTTCAAGGTTCAGGGACCGAAATCCAAGGAAGCTCGCCTACTTATCCAAGTGGGAATCAGGTCCAAAGTAGTTCTACCAAGTCTTGAAAGAAGCTATTTGAGATGTGGCTGAGTGTTTCAGGAGCAGTGACCGAACCGAGTAGGTTGCCTACGTATCCCCAAGTGGGAATCAGGTCAAGCATAGTTCTTCAAAGGTTGGAGGTTTTGAAAGAGTAAGGATTCAAGAAATGGGGGGCTTTTCAAGCCATGTCATCAGATAGATTTTCTGAAGCAGGTCACTTGTGGTAGCGTTGAAAGAAATTAAACTACCTCTCCTTTTTCTTTTCTTTTTTTCTCTCTCTCTCTTTTTTTTTTTTTTTTTTTTTTTTTTTTTTTTTTTTTTACGACTGATTCTTTTCACCTTTTCACTAGCCAGCCAATTTTACATCTCACATTATACATCATACAAGTTTTCTAAACAAGATTAGCCCTTCAAATCTTTGGGCTTACGTAAAGAATTTACAAATCAAAGTTTTGGGATAATTCATGTTTCCCGACTTCTTGATCTTCTTCATTCTCCTTCCTTTTTTCTTTCTTTTCTTTTATCTCCAAAGTTTTGACTGGCTAGGATCGGATTTTTTTGAAAACAACACGCAAAATTTTCTTTTCTTTTCATGCTCTAACTTTTGCCTAGGCGCCCGTTTGGGTTTTCATCCTAGCGAGCTTCTTCTTTTTCTTTTTTTTTTCTTCTTTTTCTTTTGTGCTCTATTTTTTGCCTAGGCGCCCTTTCGGGTTTTCATCCTAGCGAGCTTCTCTTTCTCTTTTTTCTTTTTGAGAGAAGTAGTTTATTTCAAATGTTCAGCTACTATCAAGGACAAAGTGTACATGGCTTGCAGGTTAGACAGGTTTGAATGGCTCATTTTTCTGGGCTCAAGATTTTGAAATGGGAAGATCAGGGATTTAAGCTAGTCCCAAGTCACTATCAAGTATAGCTTTTCAAGATTTAAGCAAAAGCATCTCAAGATTTTTAAAGTAATACTAATCAATTCTTAGCTTTCTTCGGCGTCAGTGCAAAATTAACTTTGATCCTTTCAGGATTCTTTTCAATGCACAAAATTATCAGTAGTGTATTTTTCACAATAATCAGAGAAATGATATTTTCAGTATAGTGTCACACCTGTCTCAGGAATTCATAATTTTATCATGCATATTTGTAATTTGGGAGCTTATCAATGTTAGTTGATAATGGTGATGAGGTTGACTGTGAGTCAACGGTAAGGTGTCAGGGAGGACACGGGAACATGGCAGTTCATATTGCATGGGCATGAGTAAATGGCATTTATATGATTTAAATGTTATTCGACTTTATCTGGTATTCCTGTGAATAGTAATTATGCCTGTGTAGTATAATTCTGGTGTTTGGATAGTTTAGTATATCATGTTGAGAACTGTGGTGAGAACGTGAGTGATACGTTAATTAAAAAGGTAGGTTATGTAGAGATTCCGCAGAATATAGTTTTCGGACGTTATTTTTGGACCCAAACAAAACCTAGTCGAAAACTTCTGAAATTTATCATTTTCACTCGTAAAGGCATAAAATGAACGTGTGCAAAGTTTAGAGAGCTAATTAGAAGTTTGAGGAACTTGTGGGGAGGTAAACGCAAATTTCAAAGAGTTTGCCTATATATAGTAGTAGATGAGATTCATTCTCATCCAAAACTCACAAAATATCTAGAGAGAGGAGAGAGAAGGGAGATTTGGTGGCCACAGGCTTTGCGACGCCGATCGATGACCGTTCGTCCGTCAGATTTTCTCCAGATTTTAGATTTGAACTCGTGGAGGTAAGATCTACGTTTTGATACTACTTAGGCCGTGTTTGGCCAATTTTTGTAAAAATCTTAATTCTAGACTTTTGGGAAAAACAGGTATAAACTTGTAGGAATTTTCTCAAATTCGAAATCCGACGATTAATTGACCTCCTAGTCGATCCTTCAAAGTTTGGGGGAAATCGCACGAGGTATGAAGTTCTAACTTGTGAAATATAGAGAAATACATGTTTTATATTTTGACGACGAAATTGAGATCCGGGCAAAATCCATGTGTTAACTGTAGGCCCGTTAATTATGCACGCGCTAAATTGTGAAAAGCATGTCTAAATTTACGCGAGCACGTTGAGTTGTCTATGTGGGTCAAAGGGGAGTCTTATACAAATTCATGCCGGAGTAAGCTTCTCGTTGTTTGAGAATTTTAGTAGCGACGGCTACTGTGCATGGTTGTAGGCTTGGACTTGCCATGGCACTTGTGGGGATGTAATGGTTGTAGGCTTGGATTTGCCATTGACATCGCGGTTTAAGGCTTCGACTTGCCGCTACCGGATGAATGCGTATTTTTCTCCCTAGAGACTATTGATATGATTTATGAGATTAAAGCATGTTTTGTCATATATTGCATATGTTAGACTTGTACGCTCAGCATATAGCTGAGCAGTGGAGATGTACTCCATTGCAGGTAAGAAGAAAGACAAGAAGAAGCGTGATGAGTGAGGCCGTTAAAGAACGCCGGGGGAATCATTTGTTTATATTTTTTTTTTCTAGTTCCTAAACTGGTATCAAGGAATTAGGTTATGTAATACGTTATAATAGATCTTTGAATTAGTTCCGTAGTATGGTAATCCTGTATTTGAACGTCTGTGGTTACGTTTTAAATGTTGTAATTCAGTTATGGTTGTGATTGTTGTTAGTGTGGAGAAGCATGAGTTGTTAATTTTCACAACAGGGCTGCCCAGCAGGGGAGCAGTCGACTAGACCCTTCGTTAGTCGACTGGATCTTGTGTGATTGAGACACTGAAAGTGAATAGTAAGAGAAGCAGTCGACTGGACCCTTGATCAGTCGACTGAGTCACTGTTGATTTTGGCTACTGCTTTTATATATGGCAAAACCAGTCGACTGTACCATCAATCAGTCGACTGGACCCCTTTTGAAAATGTTGCATTTTGGTTATGCATAACACAGTCGACTGGGGACCTTTGATCAGTCGACTGAACTACTGTAGGTTTTAGCTACTGATCCAAATAGTAACCAGTGCAGTCGACTGGGTTCCCTGATCAGTCGACTGGACCTCTGTTGAGAATAGTGGAGTCTGTCTAGGAATCTTCTTTTCAAAAAGATGCTTTTATCGTGGAGTCATCAGAGCCAACTTTATTAAAAGAGAGAATCATCTTTTTTAAAAGACAAAAATACTTTATAAAAGTATTTTGTCCTTAATGAATGCTTAGTGATTGAATTGGGTTTCAAACCCATAATCATCATTATTATGAGCATATTCACATTCATAAGGATCTCCTTGTCCATCTTGCATTGATGAATAAGATAAGGGGACAGTCTCAGTATCACTATCTGAGTCAAGATTTAATCTTTTACATAATTCTTCTTTAACTTTTTCTTTAAGTTCTGAAGAACTAAATTCAGGAAATCTGGATTTTAAATCCATCTTAATTTGAGATTTAATCTCTCAAATATCAGGGGATGAACATGAACTATCTATTGACGGGGAAGGAAGATCAATATTAAGAATCTTTTCCATCCTGACAAGGGTGAGATCTCGATTATTATATTTAGCCCACCACCAGACTTGGTATTTTCTACAAAGGGTCCAAATATGGGAAGGAGAATTTTGAAGAGAAAATTCCCATTTTAAGATCCATGGAATTGAAAATTCAAGAAAGAAGTAAAACAATGGATGGTCACTTCTGCCTGAAAGATTTTTCTTCTTATATAATTGGAAGCAACAGTTTACTTCATGAGAAAGGATCTCAATTTCTGGACCATGTTTAAAAATCCAACAAAAGAACTAAGGAGGAATATCAAAATTAAAATTCCTATTAAATTGGAAATACCATGTGTGTTTAAACAATGGATTTTGAATCAATAAAGTTTTATCCCAAGCTTTTTGGTAATCATAAAAATTATAAGATTTACAATCACCAGGGGAAGGATTTAAAATCTTTCTTTCCTTTGTTAGATCAATTCCCCAATCATATGAGGAAAGTATCCTTATTATAAACATCTGGGAGAAAGCTGGCTGTTTGCCACCAGTATGTTTGTGTTCTATTTTAACAGAACCAGTTTCAATGAGAATATTTTCGTACTATTTCCTGGAATTCCCATTGGCTATTTTAGGATAAAACCACTCATTAGGAATATCAAAATAATGAGCAGCTATATCTTTTGGCAGTTTAACTGCTTCTTCATTGTTGTTTAAAACAAGTATAGGCCAAAGTTTAACTTTGTCAGCAGGGTTTGAAAAGGCTATAAGCCTTTCTGGAGTATTATTATGGACTTTACCTTTGCCTTTATTTCTGAAATTATGATGCTCGGGGTGTCTTCCATCTCTGTGACCTTCAGGGGGTATAACCTCTGAAGTTAGGCCTCATGACTTTTCTGCAGAAATTCACGAGTAAGGAAGTCAGGGAGAGAATTTGAACTTCCTTTTATAAACTCTATTTTATAATCAAAAGCAGAAAGAATTCCTTGCCATTTAGCAAATATTTGTTTTGAGGTAATGTTTTTAACATCTTTTAAAAGAACATCTTTAGCCGCTCTGCAATCTACTCGAATCAAAAATTCTTGATTGAGAAGATCATCTTCAAATTTGGTAACACATAAAACTATCGCTAAAATCTCCTTTTTAATGGTAGAATAGTTTTTCTGTGCTGGTTTCCAAAAACCTGAAGTAAAGCGAACCAGCTGTTCAGAGTTATTAACTCTTTGTTTCAGAATTCCACCATATCCTAAATCTGAAGCATCTGTTTCAACAATTTTAAAAGCACTAGGAATTGGAAGGCATAAACATGGTAAAACTTTAACTTTTGCCATAATTTTCCTAACAACTTTAGTATGGACATTAGTCCATGGTGAAGGAATCTTTTTCAGCCTATCATATAAGACTGCTGAATCTTTATAAAGATTTTTATAATACTCAGAAATATAATTTAAACTTCCAAGAAATCTTTGAAGTTGGGTTTTGTCTTTAATCTCATTTGGAAATTTTTCTGCAAAGACAATAGCCATGTCAATTGGAATAATTGTTCCTTTATTTATGTTATGGCCAAGAAATCTCACATTGGTTTGAAATAATTTTATTTTCTTGGCTGAAACAACTAATCCATTTAACTGGATAATTTTATAAAAAATATCCAAATGTTTCCAATGTTTTTCTATAGATGAAGAGTATATTAATACATCATCTATATAGACAATACAAAAATCAGAGTAAGGATTAAAAATATCATTCATAATATTTTGATACTCTGAAGGGGCATTCTTGAGACCGAAAAGCATAACATTCCACTCATAATGCCCAAATGGAACATTAAAAGCAGTTTTATACCTATCATTCTCCGTCACCTGAATTTGCCAATATCCTGATTTCATATCAAATTTTGAGAATATTGATGCTTGGCAAAGTCTATTAAGTAAATCCTTTTTATTTGGTATTGGATATCTAATCCATTTAAGAGCAGTATTAAGAGGCTTGTAATTTATTACAAGTCTTGGAACACCTCTTTCAATTTCTACATTTTTGTTAACATAAAAAGTAGAACAACTCCAAGGGGATTTACTTTTACAAATAAGGTTTTTGTCTAATAAACCTTGTATTTCTTTTTTACAAAATTCCATTAACTCTGTACTCATTTGAATAGGACGAGCTTTTGTTGAAATCTTTTTCTCATCAAAGTCCTTTTCATATGGTAGATACACAATATGTTTTTTCCTATGCCAAAATGCATTAGAATGATCAGAACAAATATTGTTCTCTAACGTTTTATGGAATTTTTCAATTTTTAGTTTTAAACTTGGTTGGGAAAGTTGTTCACTAATTCTTTTATGAACTAGTTCTTCTTTTATTAAACAAATTTGTTTTTCTTTAAAAACAATTTTTTCTTTAATAGAATGAATTTCTGTCTCCATAGGCTGATGAATGAATTTAAACAAAACTTCTTCATCCATAAGTCTTGTTAATAATCCTTCTTTAGTAACAGTAAAAGGTTTAATAATAGACAAAATTGGAGTTCCCAGTATAACTGGTTGGTTTAAAGATTTAACCAAAATGAAAGTGTTTGGGATACAAATTCCTTTATTGCAAACATAAGCCTTAGGAATCTTGTATCTGATATCCAATTTACTTCCATTTGCAGCACTTAGATTCTGAGTAGTTTTTTTGAAATATTTAAAAGGAACTAATCCCTCTTTTATGCAGTTCATGTCTGCTCCAGAATCTAATAAAACAATGGTATCTAATATAAAATCTTCTCCTATGACAATAGAGATTTGAGTATACCATTTTTGATGAATTACCTTTTCCACAGAGAATATTCCTATTTCTTCAACAAAACCTTCTGGATAATCAACTTCTTCATTAATTATCCTTTTCCCTTTATCCGTAGTTTGGAAGGTTTCTTCAGGAATGGTAACAAAACCTTCATGTATATCTCAGATTCGTGTATCAGGGTTACCTCTAGAGGTAGGGTATCTCTCAGAATTCGTGTATCAGAATTATCTCCAGAGGAAGGGTATATATATTAGAATTATGTATCAGGATTACCCTCAGAGGTAGGGTATCTCTCAGAATTTATGTATCAGAAATACCTCCAAAGGAAGGGTATATCTCAGATTCGTATATCAGGGTTGCCTCCAGAGATAGGGTATCTCTCAAAATTTGTGTATCAGAATTATCCCTAGAGGAAAGGTATATATATATATATCAGAATTCGTGTATCAAAATTACCTCCAGAGGAAGGGTATATCTCAAATTTATGTATTAGAAATGCCTCCAGAGGTAGGGTATCTCTCAGATTTGTGCATCAAAATTATTTCCAAAGGAAGGGCATATCCCAAAAATTGTGTATCAGGGTCAGAAGTAGGGTTTCTCTCAGAATTTGTGCATCTCTCAAAAATCGTGCATCAGAATAGAAGATTTGTCCCCAGAGGAAGGACCTGTTTTAGAAGATCAGAAGATTTATCCCCAGAGGAAGGACCTATTTCAGAAGATTTGTCTCCAGACCTATTACAGAAGATTTTTCCCCAGAGGAAGGACCTATTTCAAAAGAACAGAAGATTTGTTCCCAAAGGAAGACCTGTTTCAGAAAAAATAGAAGATTTATCTCCAACAAAGAGACTTGTTTCACAAGGTTTGTCTCTAGGTCTATTACAGAAGATTTGTTCCCAGAGAAAGAACCTATTTCAGATGATTCATCCAGCTACAAAAAAGTTTGTCCCAATAAAAGGACTCTTCATCAGTAATTGTCCAGAGGTTAGGACTCTTCATGAACAATCGTCCAGGGGTTAGGACTCTACTTCAGCGATCATCTAGGCGTTAGGATGCTTTTTATCAGAAGTTGTTTGACATGATTCAGAATTCATCCAAGGTACTCTGCTATTTCAGCAGTCGTCCAAGATATAAATGACATCTACAAGCCTCAAACTTAGAAGGAAGACTCTGACAAGACTTCGAGAATTACCCAAGATACATATTCATATACTTCTCTTTAAACATATTCGATTGTGAGAGTGAGACGTTGCATTAGATTTTGCACATAGGGAACCCTTGAGAACAATTTCTCCAGCACTTGCACATTCACATTTTCATACTACATCAGCATCCTAGGATATGAGCATTTCATCTATATTATTGTTTTTATGTGTTCTCTATCTCCTCACATTCCTGAACTATGCCCTGGTCTAATTCCTGGAAAGGATACGTAGGCAGCTCCAGCAGAGCACGACCAGCAATAGCTTCGACTTAGCAGCATCTACCTAGCATTGCATTGCATTCTTGCTTTCGTAATTTCTTGATTTTCTCATAGTTTGAATTTCTGGATTTTTGCGGACTTCTGTTTTTCCTAAAACCTCTCAGTATGGTTATTAGGTGCCTTCTGGCTTTGGTACTCACTTACAGTTCATGTTGTTCACCACAAGCTTTGCCAAAGAGGGGCAAACTGTAAACACCCAATTTTGACCATATTGATAGGATTTAGGGTAGACAATGTCTTGGAGGATTCAATGATGAAAAGTACCCCATGAAAGGTATTGATTTTCACATAATCGAAAGATCAAACTTCAGAAAGTGACTTTAATCTCAGAAAAGCCCTTTTCCATGCATAAATCCCAGTTTTGTCAAAATCATCTCTCAGAATTCATATTCACTCAGGGTTATATGAACATAAAGTGTTCTAACCGCAGTATTCTAGAAATCCAGAGATCCAATTTGAAAGAAAAATTCAAAATTGAGGCACATTGAAAAGCAATTTTGAAAAAGAAGTCGTTATATTTCAAAAAGACGACGAAAGTTCTGGAGGACTTTCGGACTTCAATTGACCTTCAATTCTCATTTCAAATCCTCCTAGAATATTTTTATACTGAAATTCAACTCGACAGCTTTCCAAAGGTATGTAAATAGATGATTTCAGACATAAAAAAGTATTTTTATGAAAAGCTAGAAAAGCAATGCATGTAATTTTTGAAACAGGGTATGAAGGCAACCAGGGGATGAGAAAAAGGAGATGGCGGGTCCTATATGTGGGGTGGAGGGTCTCCCCTAAGCCGCCACCTATAAGTGGTTTTCTCCATTGAGCTTTTCGAGTTCCATACCCTTCTAGAGGCTTTCTCAATTTTCTACGACGTCTAGATGATAAAATATTTTCAGGAACAAGCAAATCATAATGATTTTTGTCTCTATTTTCAGTTATCGTTTGGTGTTTTGTAATGGATTCATCAAAATGATTCTTATCAAGATATCTTTTTTCTCGGTATCTTTGATTCATTTTGTCTTTTCCCACTGACAGAAAATTGCCCAGAAACTACGTTTAGGCACTGAAATGGCCATTTTAACCCTTTTTCTGATCACTAAAATTCCTCTTTTAACCCTTAAACTTAACAATTAAGTTTTCAAAACTCTATATATGATGCCTTGCATCTCATATGAGATCATCTTGGAATATCCTTAAGCACACCTTGAAATATACTTTTGAATTCAAGAGATTTCTAGAGAGAGAATAGTGAATCATGAATTGATTTCTTCTAAAATGAATCTTAAGATAACTAGATAAGATAATTGAAGAGAGTTTTGACATCAATTGCTTCCCTTAACTTCTAGCATAGATGAGTGCTTACAGAATTTGAAGAACACTTGAAAAAGAAGATCCTTCAAATCAACTTTGAATATATAATTGAGAATCCTTCAAGAGGTGAACATCCCAATTCATATCTAATTCTTACTTTTATATATAGATCTATAAGGTTTGGATCTAGTTTATTTTTATTTTCTTTGTTAGAGCACTCATCATCTTCTTCTCTTGTTCTTAATACACTCACATAGCTAGATCCAAGTCTTCCTTGATTTTGTTTATAATTCATAATTAGAGATTGATTTTCACTTTGATTTTCAATTTTGATTTCATTCTTCTATTTAGTTTAGATCCATGCATACATGATTATATGTATATATATATGTATCTACTTTGAACTCTATGATGGTTAGGAAGTATGATATATGAGGAGGATGATTCCTATGTTCATACCTTTCTCTTGATTACTCCTATTACTAGAATTCCTATTGAATTTCATCTCCAATAGGATATTTGTAAGTCCATTTGATCCATGATCTAAAGTTCTTCATAGAACTCAAGGGCTAAATTGATTGGGAATCATGATAATCAAGTTGATCTATGAGTTTGATCTCTCTAATAAACTTAAACCAACACTTAAGATGTTTTTTTCACACTTTAAAATGAATTAGTTAAAATTCAACAAAACATATTGGTTTTGTCCATAAGATTTAGTCCATCAAAATCCATAGTTTGATGGATTTTTTTTCTAGGTAAACTTTGATTAATTAGCTTTCATTCGATCTATTTTGAGAATCAAGGATCCATATGCTATTTTTAGAAATTGTTGAGAAATCGGTTGAGAGATTTGAACATCATCTCTTTGTATTTTGAATTTCAAAAAACTACAATAGTTATCAATGATTCTCTTTCTGGGGATGATTCCTAACTCATGTATCTATATGCTGATGTAAAATCGTGAGCATACGATCGAGTTAAGATCATTTTGTAAGCGTTTGAAGTTGATACAACTATTCTGGAATTTTCTAAGGTTAACTACAAATCATGATTAAGTATACAAAATGGTCATACCTTGATCACCCAACAACAATTGATGAATAAAACTTGGTTTAGAAATCATCTAGGATAAATGGATTAGAGATTAAAAGCTTAGATCAACTTGATTAACATGATTCATGAACTTCTATTATGTCTTGCATTCCTTTGTTAAATGATACCAAATTTCCAGAATAACAGAGTCTGGTTAAAACAATTTTTCAGAGACCTTAGATTGATCAAATGTCCATATGATTATTTTTGTCAAAAACTAAAATGAAATAGCTTTCTTTTGACACTAAATAGAGCTTCATATGATTTTTGTAGAATTAATTATGAATTTTATAAGAACAATGGACAGCCCTGATCCACTGTTCCCAAAACTCTTATTTCTCAAACTTAAAAAATGCGAATAAGGTCCTACTTTTTGGTAAAGTTCCCTGAGACACGTATCTAACTTTCTATAAAAGGATTTTAGCCCAGCTCATGTTTAGGATCACTTTTGATAGGATTCATTAGAGGTCAGTGAATCTGGAAATTTGATTGATGACATCTTCTTCTTGTTTTTTCATGCATATCATTTGTTTGCTTGTATTTTTGCAAAGCTTGGATAATCCTTGGTGTCTTAGTGCAGAGAATTGAATGCCGTGGATTCGGACTTCGATTTATGAGTTTGCCTCGTCTACATGTGGCTTAGTGCCCATGTATCATGTACTATCTCTACCCTTTCTCTTAGAATTTTTCTAAGTTGTTTTCAACGACATGATTCCTTTAGGATAGTCTCCGTTTATGTGCTTATATGTTAGAAACATCTTATCTAGGATTGTTGCATAATTGCATTACACATTTACTTTCTTTTGCTTTTTGCAACTCCGCATGAGCCAACCTAATGTAAGTCTTCTTGTTGCTTCTTGCATATCATGGCATGTTTCCTTTATTTACATCGGTCCTAGGCGGGACTAGCCACTGTGAGTATACCTCTCTCTTATATTGCACGTGCATCCGATTGCTACATGATTTAATCTTTTGAAATGATTTTCATTAGATGTTCCTTTTGCCATGTATATATTATCTAGTATGATTGAGGAAACAACACCTATTATGAATTAAGAACAAGGATATTTGAATCAAGGCCTACCGTTCGGTAGGGCGAGGAGGGGGTGCTTTAGTCCTACTCGGGCTCCTTCTCCTCTCGTACCAAGACCCCCGAGCCTTGTTTATGTTAATTAATGGCAAGTAACCTTATTCAATTTTGGGCGAGTCAAATTTGGTTTCCTAATTCCCGATAAATATTAGGTGGCGACGACTCTTTGTCTCTAGGATTGCGTGAGGAGTTCTAGTTCCAAAAGTGTTCTCCTTGGATCTGTTCCAGGACACAGTCAAGGAATGACAGAACGCCGTGCGTGCGTGGTCTACACATGGAAATAGAAAGCTATGTCTTTCTCATTAATATGTCCTTAAAAGCGGTGGACTAGAGCAATGGTGTATGCCTGGCCTTCCGTTCTGCTTGTTTTCTTTCCTTGTAAGTTCTCTAAAGCTCATGAATTGTTACCTTTGGCCCTTCCATGGATGATACCGCAATTTGCTTTCCCTCTCTTTACCTTGGCCTTTTTTCTTTCTCGGACAGGTCCACTTTAGTTATGGGCTTTATCAGCTTGGTCAGATCGGGCACCACCATGTTGGTGCCGGTGATTTGAGGGAATGGGTTTGTGTTGATACCCATGGCTTTATCTGAAAAGTTGAAAACTCCCTTCTCTAAGATCTCCTGTATCACATCACAAAAAACCACACAATTATTAGTCGAGTGTTTCCAAGAATTGTGCCATTTACAATATTCCTTATTTTTGATGTCATCGGCCTTAGGGATCCGATGACCATCACTAAGCTTGATCACTTTTTCAGCCAATAAGGCATCAAAAATCTGATCAGCCATCGTGATATCCGAAGTATAGTTTTTTCCTGCCTCAAATGTCATCTTTTTGGCTATAGCGTTATTATTCAATGGCTTATTTAAGGCATTGCATACCATCGGCCATTTACAAACTAACTCGGCCATATCTATTTCTGTTTTGAGGTCACAATCTGCTAGATGAACCTTGTAATTTGGGTCCTTATAGTATGTACCCTTGGATGAGTTATTCTTCTCCTGCTCATCCAGGAGGATACGCTCAGAGCGAGCGGCCCTCGTGGTCAGCTCGAATAGATCTCAGAATTCGGTCCCTTTAAACCTCTTGCGAAGTTCAAAGAACATTCGTCTCATAGCCATCTTAACGTACTCCTCCTCAGGAAAGACAGTCTTGCACCTATACTTAGCCTTTTGAAAGCGGGCTATACAGGTCTCCACTTTCTCTCCTATGAGTTAGAGCATCCTAGATAGATCAGCCAGAGATGTTTCAAGTTCAGTCTATAGAACTGGCCATGAAATAGTTTCTCCATCCCTGCTCAATCTCGTACAGACTTGGCAGGAAGGTTGACATACCACAGAAATGCTATCCCTATAAGAGAGTTTGGGAACAGCCTCAGCTTCAACGGGTCACTACTACCCACATGGGCGCACTGCACTATGAAATGGCCTATGTGTTCTATAGAGCACTGCTCACTTTCCCCATAGAGCAAGGTAAAGTTTGGGACCTTGTAACCTTAGGGAAAATTGACTTAGTCAATTTTAGCAGGATATGGCCATCTGTAAGTCAGCCTCTCCATTCTTCTCATGAACGGGCCATACTCTTCGTGTATGGCCTCTACCAATTCCTCTCTATTGATAGGTTATGGGATAACGGGCTGAGCTACCGCTATAGGGGTGCTATGGATAGTAGCATTTGGTGTTGGTTGTTATTGGCCTGATGAGTCCAAAAAACACCATTAGTTCTTCACCCCCCAACAGCGTTGGCAGGGGGACTAGTATGATCGATTGTTTCTGTGTTATAGCCATTGGGTTGCACAAATACCGGCATCGTCGATCCAGTGGGATCAATGACTGTCGTACCATTAGTTTCTCCTAATTGTAAGTCGGACTGCCTGTTTGATCCATTGTGCTCTCGGAGATTTGGGCAGACATATCGTAGATCTTTTGGTTTCTCAAACATGCCAGATACGCCAGAGCCCAATCCTGCAGCCTGCTCCTTATTTTTAGCCTCATTAGTAGCTATGAGTCAGCCTATCATTCCAACGTCCAACGTTGCGTTCATCTTTTCCATTGATGCTATCAACCTATTTTGGTTTTTTGCATCTCGAACATCTGTTCAATCAGCGTTTGAAAATTTCCTATAGAACTTAGGTATGCATTGTAGTTTTGCCTCATGGGTTCCATGGTCTACCCCATAACTGCTGACAATGCTTCCAGAGTCAAGGCGTTTTCCATTGGGGAACGGGCTGTGCTTTCGTCCTCTAGTGGGTCAATAATGGTCAAATCATCATGTTCATTTTTACCGGTTTATTTATCTTTCTTTAGGGGCATGTCTTAGCACTACGGGTCCCACCGGGCATGCTAAAATGTTTGCTTGTAGTTTTGCACAGGTGTGCCAGAGCCAAATGGGCTCAGTGTGTGTGCAAACTAATTTCTTATACGCTTGAGTGAGTGATACTCAAGGCTTTGAGATCTGACTTCTAAAAGGTGATTGTGTGTGATGAGTAGGAAAGTACCCTCACCAAAAATCCTATGGCAGTACTAAAGCGCACAAGCCAATTAGTGCAAGAGTTTACAAAGTAAACAATCACAAATGATTAACAAAATACGAAGGTATTTTATTGAATGTTTGGAAAAATAATACAAGAACCAAAGAACTGGATCAGAACATGCTCTGATTGTTCAAAAGAGTGAAAATAGTAAAAGTAACAAAGAGGAATAGACCTATTTGCGACGGATGCTATGGACGCATAATAACAAACACACAAAGGTTTGACTACTTTGAACGTATGAGTGCTATTTTCGAGATGACGCGGAGTGACTTGGCATGGTTGGTCTACCTTTACTTTTATAGCGGCCTTTAACAGCCGGGATATGGCAAGAACTCCTTGAATTGTGCCCTAAGTAAGACATTGATTGCAGAATCCTTCCCACTCTCTACTTACTTCCTTATCTTTATCCTGGTTGGATCAACCCCAATATTCTCGTGATACTCTCATCACCAGCTGTATATGGTCAAATCCTTTCCAAAAAGGACTCCGCCTCCTTAATTTCAAGGTGACATCACCTTGATAGCTACGAACAGAAATGCCTTATCTTTTTATCCATCGAACACGTGATTAGACGTTTAACTTCATCGGGTTTGCAATTTCCACTTATCATGCTTTCCGACTTCCATGTCCGATGACAATTTTATAAATACTCCTGACCAATCGGGCTCATGCACCCCAGCTTTTATTATCATATCCGCATATGGTGTCCGATCATCGGGCATGCCACTATCATCACCTATCAGGCTTACAACTGCTTACTTTTGCAAGGACATTGCCCAACTGGTCAGCATCTGACCCATATTGCCTATCAGGCTTCACTAAGCTGAGATAACAGCCTTGTCCCCATGAATGGTGTCTTCTTGAGCCCGATAGGCCTTTGCAACGTTTTGGCCGGCCACTCTTGGATAAGTCTTGGGCCGATCATCTCCAAGCCCATCTCAACAACTCACTCGGGTGCAAAAACCTTTGGCCATTTTTGGGTGCAAATAGGGGATTGAGAAGTCTTCTTTCTCAAGAATCAACATGCATACATTCTAGCTTGCTAAGCATCTTTGTTTCTTTGATTTATTTGTTTCAAGAACAATCCATGTCCCTTGTAGATTAGGAAAACTTGATTACTTGTTATGTGATTAGATGATTTTTCTTAGGTTTGTTTGTGTGATCTTTCACCTTTGCATTGTGTGATACTTGGCTTAAATCTTATGAATGATATCTTATCTTTTGATCTTCCATTTGAAAATTCTTATGCAATTTAATATACCTATCATAAATATTAACTGTCGAACCAAACATAGTATAAGATGATTATTTTGATGCTAATTGAGGCCCATCAAGACGGGGTGAGTTGAGGGTGTTTTAGTCATGAGAAAGGCTCCTTTCTCTCTCGTGCCAAAACCCCGAGCCAAGTTCTTTGGTTAGGAAGGGGCGGTGCCCTTTATCCATTTCGGTGAGTCAAATTGGGTTTCTTGGTTCCCTAAAGCCAAGTGGCGAATTTGTATCTGTTTTCACATACTTTTTTTTTCTTTTCTTCAAACATTTCAAAGGAAAATTGATTTCGAAACCTCGGAAGAAAAAGGGGAGTGGACTCCCGGAGGCGGCGTGTCCACAATCTGGCGACTCTGTTGGGGATTTTTATTTTTCAAACAAAATAATACAGAGGTTTGACTCCTAAGAAGCATCCTTAAAATCGTCTTTTTATTGTGTTTGGTCACCGCATTGCACTACTGCATTTCCCCCTCCGACTATGTCTAAAACGCGGCGCTGACATTGTTTAGGTCTTGCTGTGCCAGGGCACAGGTCACTATTGATACTGTACCTTCTAAGGTATATCAAAAAGAGTAAAAACTTTCATACCGTCTATCTGACGGCATATTAGAACTCTCGTCAACAGATCCTCTTTGACTAAACTAGCCTTTGCATATTGATTCATGTAGAACCTTTCATAGGACTGTTGATTTATCTTTTCAGATAAGACAATGTGATATAACTAGTGTATGCCCTAGTGGGATTACCTGCGTGGTGTAGACGCTTATGTCGCATAGAACAGAACCTCTTTCTTATGATTCCTAAGGCAATTGCTCACATGTGATCACATTGAGTCGACCTGCCTAGGCACCATGATAAGAATGTATGCTTTGTGTTCACAAAGATATACACCGCAAACCTTGTTTGTACGTCTAAAGGTATAAGAGTATGAAAACTTGCTAGATAATATGATCACCATCATCACCTTCTCCCACCGTATATTCCAGTTTTTCCTAGAAACTCTGCCCAAAATTTCCATAAATCCCTATTACTCCCTAGATTAACCAGAAATCTCAGTTTCTCCCAGAAACTCCAATATACTTGTTCCTCCCTGAAACTCTGTCCGAACCATCCAGATATCTCTGCCTCTCTTAGCAACTCTATCCAAGTCACACGGAAACCCCTGTTTCCCCAAGAAACTCTAAAATTCCTGTTTCTCCCAAAAACTGTCATATATGCCAGTTTCTCCCAAAAACTCTGTCCAATCCACCTAGATTTCACAAAAATCCTTGTTTCTTCCAGAGACCTTGAAATTCCTACTTTTCCTAGAAACTTTTCCCAATTTACCTTGTTTCTCCCAGAAACTCTGACTTTCTAGTGTCTCCCAAAAACTCTGTCTAACTCACCCAAAAATATCTGTTTCTTCCAAAATCTTTGTCCAAAACTCACAGATTTCAAGAAATTTCAGTTTCTCCCAAAAACTCTACCCAGATTTCCCAGAAATCCCTATTTCTCTCAAGAATCCTGATATATCTATTCCTCCCAAAAATTCTATCTAACTCACCCAAATATGTCAGTTTCGCCCAGAAACTCTGTCTGAACCACCCAGATATTCTTGTTTCTCCCAGAAACCTTGTTCAAACTCCCCAAATATCCTTGTTTCACCCAAAATTCTAGAAGGGTAATTCTTGGGACACAACTTTCATACAACTTTCATACAACCTTCAAAAAAGATGTGTCTATCCCTCTCCTGTGACATCACTGGACCCCACAGTGACATAGGAGAGAGGTAGACACAAGTTTTTGAAGGTTGTATGAAAGTTGTGTCCCAAGAATTACTCATTCTAGAAAATGCTTGTTCCCATCGAACTCCTGCCAAAATCTCCCAAAAGTCCTTGCTTCCCTAAGAGTCTGCTAAATTTCGCATGCTCTACCTAAGATCTTTGTTCCCCAAAAACTCTGCCAAAATTCACTTAGAGTTTCCCAAAAACATTTCCTCCCGAACCTCTACCAAAATCTACCCAAGCTTCCCAGAAGTTCCTGTTTCCCAGAAACTCACCCAATAATACCTACTTCTCCCGGAAACTCTGCCAAAATTCACCAGATTTCCCAAAAATCCTTGTTTTCTAGAAACTCTTCCAAAATTTAGTCAGATTTCCCAAAAATCCCTGTTTCCTAGAAACCCTACCAAAAATCACCCAGATTTCCAAAAATCTCTGTTTACAAAATTTCCCAGATTCTCATTCCTCAAAGAACAAACCTGTCTTTCTCACCCTTTCCATAACGGTGATCATCTTGGAAAGAAAAGTTAGCACAGTCTATATGGCAAGGACCTTATTTGCTTAACTGCTATATGTTAGAAGTAGGGGCATCAAGAACTAACAGCTACGCAACTAAGCATGGATCACAAATTAACGAGTGACCTAAGTGTTCGTGTGATAAGTGGACATACAAGGACTAATTTATATATTAATATCTCATATTCATACATAAAACTAATAATCATCTGATCCAAGTATATAAAACAAGCAACATAATAAAAACTGTCGAACGTGCTTGAGCGCTCAGTGTGCTCGAGTGCTCAGGACGTGAGTGCTCCGTCCAAGCTCGAGCGCTCGGACTTGACAGTAAACAGATCCTAAGTTTAATCTACATGCAAATTCAGAAATGAGTTCTAATGTGATATGCAAGTTATGAAAACTTGTAAAAACAGAATCTAAGGGATTCTAAATGAAAATCTACACTCATATAAGCTTAGGACATGTTTGGATGATCATCAAAACTACCAATTCACTATTACTTAGCTTGATACTTCGTTTTACTTCCCATACAAGAGTTATAACCACAATGGATCACATGCATATTTACTAACTCATATAAAATCCATTTCTACAGGTATCTTAGTAAGATTAGATACTCACACAAGCAAATAATGTGAGTAGATGATGAAAATATGAATAGATGTTGAGAAAGCTTTAGCTTATGATCTCCAATTTTAACTTCAAGCTATGATCTCCTTAATTCTTCAATCTCTTAACTCCAAAACTTCAGTTATAAGTGTATCCGTGTGTTTGTGTATGAATGAGATGTTGTATCATGTATTGTGTATGTAAATGTATGAAGATGAGGATCTCTCAAGACAAGCTCTCTATTTTCTATAATAACATATGTGCAAATGCTGAGGTTTAGCTTGGTATTTATAGGCTTTTGAGTCCCAAGGGCAAAATAGTAATTTTACCCTAAAAAGGGCTCGACCGCTCACGTGACTCGAGTTCTCGAGGCTCGAGCGCTCAGGGTTGCTTTTCAAAGGAAGCTTTTCCCCAAGTCTCCAGACATACACCCAAGCGTACATGCATCATCATAAACAACAAAGAGAGGAACAAACTGATCGTATATACATATAATAAGGAGTTTTTTAACCCGAAATATGAGTAAGCTAATCCTAGAAAACTCTAGATACTTTATGCATATTTCTAATTCCATCTCCTAGAATGCTTCTCTCTCGTCATGATGGCTCCATTGTACCTTTACCAAAGGAATTTCCTTATTCCTCAGCTTCTTGGTCTCTCTAACCATTATACGTGCTGGCCTCTCATGATGAGTCATGTTGTCATTCACTTCGATATCCTTTAAGTCAATTATTAGTATTGAACCGTGAATGTACTTCCTCAACATACTTATTTGAAAAACGTTGTATACTCTAGACATTCTCGGCAGTAGTGCGAGTTTATAAGCGACCTTGCCTACACGATCAAGGATATCAAAAGGTCCAATGTAGCGAGGTGATAGCTTCCCCTTCTGTTTTCTAAATCTAACACCTTGTACTAGAGACACTTTGAGAAATACATGATCTCTTACTCTAAACTCCAGATACTTCCGACGTTTATCCGCATAGCTCTTTTATCTACTTTGTGTGGCTTTCATCTGCTCTCAGACTATGTTGATCTTCTCACTTGTTTCTCTTACCAGATCAGGTCCAAGAAGTTTCCCATCTCTGACTTCTGGCCAACATAATGGTGAACAACATGGTCTCCCATGTAATGCATCAAATGTTGCTATCCCTATGCTCGAGTAGTAACTGTTGTTATACACGACTTAATTACGAGTAAGTGGGCTTCCTGTGAACTCTCGAAGTCAATCACGCATGCTCTAAGCATATCCTCCATAACTTGATTCGTCCGCTCGGTCTGTCCATCAGTATATGGATGAAAAGTAGAACTTAATCTCAGAGAAGTTCCCATGGCCGTTTGCAGACTCTTCCAAAATCTTCAGGTGAACCTTGAGTCATGATCCTACACTATCGAGACTAGAATACCATGAAGTCTCACTACTTCCTGAATATACATCTGACTTAGTCTCTCTGCTAGATAATTCGTGCTGTAGGCAATTAAATAAGCAAACTTCGTTAACCGAACTACTGTTACCCAAATGGCATCATGACCTTGTTGCAACCTCGACAATCGGACCACGATGTCCATTATGACATGTTCCCACTTCCATTCCAGAATCGGTAGTGGTTATAGGATCCGGACGATTTCTGGTGCTCTGATTTGACTTTCTGACATGTGAAACACTTGGATACATGTTCGGCAACTTCTTCTTTCATGCCTTTCCACCAAAAGTTCCTCTTTAGATCCTTGTACATCTTTGTTCCTCATGGGTGGACGGTCAATCTAGACTTGTGTGCCTCATCTAGTATGTCTGTTCTGAGCTTTTCTACATTAGGTATGAAAAGTCGACCTCAGCATCTAAATCCTCAATCTAGTTTGGTACTCCACCCTTTTGGTTCCTTTGCAAAAACTTTGGTGAACCACTCCTTTAATTCCTCATCCTTCTATTGAGCTTCCTAAACACGACCAATGAGTGTCAATTGAACCATAAGACACCCAAAGTGTCGTCCTTCTTCTAATTATACTGGTTGAAGATTGAATCCTGGTACGGTCTCCAATGCTCTCTATTCCCAAATCATAAAGGAAGCAACTATCCTGCTAGATTATCGGTTTAGTGCGTATGTGACTACATTTACCTTACCGGGATGGCACTACAAAGTAAATTTGTAATCTTTTAATAATTCCATCCACCTCCTCTATCTCATGTTGAGTTCCTTCTACAAAAACAAAATACCTCAAGCTCTTATGGTCTAAAAATAAATCGAATTGCTCTCCAAAGAGGTAATGTCTCCAGATTTTTAGGGCAAAAATGATTATAGCTAACTCAAGATCGTGCATAGGGTAGTTCATTTCATGAGGCTTCAACTGTCTTGAGCCATATGCTATAACCTTCCTATCTTGTATTAGCACACACCCTAATTTTTGGTACGATGTATCACTATAAATGGTGTACCTCTCGCCGCTCTTTGAAATTACAAGCACTGGCGCTGAAGTTAATCTCTTTTTTAACTCCTAGAACACTCATTCGTGCCTATCCTCCCACCCAAACTTCAAATTCTTCTTCATAAGTCCAGTGGATGGGGCTATAATTTTTGGAAAAACCTTCTATGAATCTCCGATAATAGCTAGCTAGACCAAGAAAGCTCCTAACTTCTGAAGCGTTACTTGGTCTTTTCCAATCTATTACTACACCAATCTTTGAAGTATCCATAGAAATTCTATTCTTAGAAACAACATGTCCCAAATACTTGACTTCTTTGAGCCAAAATTCGCACTTGTTAAACTTTGCTTATAAACGATTATCTCTAAGTGTCTGTAATAAAATCTGTATATGCTTCTCATGCTCTTCTTTGGTTTTGGAATAAATCAGAATATCATTGATGAAGATAATAATAAACTGATCTTGGTAGGGCCTGAATACCCTATTCATCAAATCTATGAACATTGTTGGAGCATTGGTCATTCTGAACAACATCATAAGAAACTCGTAATGACCATATCTGGTCCTGAACACAGTTTTTGGCACATCTTTCGATCTGACCTACAATTGATGGTATCCTAATCTCAAATCAATCTTCAAAAATGTTGTCGCTCCCTAAAGCTAATCGAACAAATCGTTGATCCTCGATAGTGGGTACTTATTCTTGATGGTTACTTTGTTCAACTCCCTGTAGTCTATATAGAGTCGAAAAGATCCGTCATTTTTTTTACGCCCTAGAGCGCTAGCTCTGGTCTCATTTGCCTCAACTTCTATTTTTCAGGTTTCAAGATGAAGGGGGATTTTGTGTTGAACAATTTTAGGGTTGGATTTCGCATTGATTAAGTGTCGAACTAATTTAGAACTTTTAGGGATCCTCCTCAGTACCTAAATTTATTGATAAAGTATCTTCTACCACTTTTTAAGCTGGTTTAATTTCATCCTTTTTAATTAAGCATTTTAAATTAGTGGAAATGTCAGCATTTTTATTAAGATCTATATATTCAAAATTAGACACATCAGAGTAAGTAGAATCAGAGTTCATTTTATTAATAATTAGGAAATCTTTAACTGACTAGATAGCAGACTTGACACCAGACTCACTAGACTCACCAGACTTCTTTCCCCTAGTAGCTGACTCACAAATAGAATGAAAAACAACCCCCCTATCCACTAACAGGTGTAGATTTGATTACAAACTCGAGACACTTAGAAAAGTCCCCTTTTGGGTATGGTGCATCCTCATACTTCCAATTCTTGAGCTCCTCTTTGGCTTTTTCGATAAACTTGGAGACGTCCACCTTCTCATTTTGTAATGCCATCACCTCTTGGTCTTTGTCCTCTTTTTAACTAGGTCCATCCCCCCAATAGCAGCTTCATAGATCCTTGTTCCATGTTCTCAGCCCAGTCTTGTTGAACGGTCTTCTTAGCTTGTCCCTCTTCCATAGCTTGGCACCATTGTTCCTCTCCCAATGGCTCACAATCAAAGAAAATCTCAAAACTAGGGATTCTCTTCTTCGTATCATGGTTGTACAAGGGCTCTGGGGAGCCATAGTAGTAAAAATCCTCCCCTTCTTCGATAAAAGAGCCATTGAGAGTCTTCTTGAGAGACTCAATGTTCTTGGACTTGCTTGTTCCCCTTTTTTCAGTGTATACCCCAAACCATTTTTGTTCTTTTGCCTAGTAAACTATGGAAATTTGGCTATCCCTTGCTGCCTTTAACCTAAACCCATGCCAAGGAAAAACTTCATCTTATTCATAATAGGAGCTATCATGGGATTTGCATAATTGTCAAGGTACAGTGCAACTTTCTCCAATGACTCTTCCATTCCCAAAGCATTAATCTTATCGAGCTCGAACCCACTAAGAGTAGGATCTCTCTTGGGCAACTGTATCTCCAAAGCAACCTTATCTTGAGCAGTACAGATCCCAAAATCTCCAAACAAGACACTATTCAATCCTTAACAACCATCTTGATCTTTTGGTGAAGGGTCAAGGGCACAACCCACATGTCATGCAACCACGGTCTCCTTAATAACAGGTTGAAAGAAGCAACTATGTCAATCACTTGGAACTCCACTCTCCTACTCACGTGTCCAACAACAATTTGTAGATTCAAAATCCCAACCACCTTCCTTTGAGTATTATCATAATCATAAATAGACTGGCCTGAGGTTTGTAGCTTGTTCATCAGAATCCTCATAGCTTGTAAGGTTTACAATGGACATAAATTGAGCATAGAACCATTATCAACCAACACTACTGGAACTCTTATCCTAATGTCTGAACAGTGATATGGAGTGGCCAATTGTGACAAGGTACCTCGGGAGGAAGGTCCTCATCGGTGAAGGATATAATCAAGGTCTTCACCATAAGCTTAGTCAGGACTACCAATTGCTCAGGAGTGGTATCAATAGGCACATCATGATAGTTCAAGGCTTCAAGCACCACCTGCCTATGGTTTGTAGAAGCCATGAGCAAACTCCAAATGGATATATTAGCCTAAGTCTTCTTGAGCACTTCTTTTTCTTTTTCTGTGGCACACTCACTGCCTTTCCTTTCTCTTTATCTATCTCTTTCTCTAGATAAACTTCCTCTAGTTATGGTAGCTTAAAATGTCTATCTGTCCTAGTCAAGTGTTGAACATCTCCTTTTCCCCATATGCATTCCAGAACTCCCTCATTGATCTCAATGCCATCTCAAATGGAATCATCGGACGACTACCCATTCCATCATTTAACTTCTCCAAGGACAAGGTCTAACTGCTCAAGGTAAAAGAGGTCATCTATGTCGGGGTCTTCATCCACCCAAAATTCCTCATCATCATCCAAAAAGTGAATCCCAAAATCCTCAAAAAGGATAATAATAGGTTTGGGTTCAGTTAGGGAGGTAATGTATATGATCGGGTTATAGGAGAGTGGGGTGAGGATAAGGAGGTTGATGTTTTGTGGTGGGGGAACAACATGGCAATTAGGCAATAGGCTGCGGGTAACATTTGGTGGAGGTGGGGGTGTAATGACCACGTTATCAAGGATGCTTGGATCTCATGGCAAAGTTAGATGCAACGGTTGGTATCGTGGCCATGTACTTTATGGAAGGCATAGTATTTAGAGGGGTCGTGGTTAGGAGGGAGAGGGTTAGGTAGAGGTCTTGGGTCTAAGGGTTTGAGGTGCCCTTTTTGAGTGAGGCGACTCAATATAGTGGATAATGGTAGGCTGAGGGTTATGAATTTTCTTAGTTCAGAGCAGCAGTTGTTTTTCGGGTAAAATGAGCTAGTATTTTGGTTATCACTTAGGACATTGACATTAGGTATGGTGTGGTTATTTGAGTAGTTTCCTCCCGTGGTTCTCTTCCTTGGATTATTCTCCTCTTTCTTTATCTTTCCATCCCTTAAGGTGTCTTTTATCTTAGTTCCCACATCAAACAATTGCTTAAAGGTAGTGATTGGTATGAAATAAAAACATTCATTTTAGGTAGGTTACAAATTCTTAATGATCATATGGACCTGCTTTTTTCCTTGTTGGTCTATTAGTCATTTCAGTAGCCTTCTTCCTCCAACAAGTCAATAACTTGGCAAAAGATTCCCGATTGTCTTACCTAGTGCTCTCAAGGTCCCTAATAATAATGTCAAGCTTGGTACTTCACATATTCAGTCACAATATCTTCCCACAAATGAGTCTTAGAGGATTCAAGATTCAAGAACCATTACAAGGCTCCTCCAAACAAGTAACATGAAAAAAACTGGGCCAAATGCTCATTCCCTAATCCCATAGGCCTGAGGGTAGTGACATGCATCTTCAAATGGCTCTTAGGATACCTAGTCCCATTGAACTTCTCAAGGTTAGGCGTCTTGAATTTGTCAGGCATTTTGAGTTTTAAAGGCTTGAAGAAGCCTTCCAGGTGTAGCAGATAGTCATCAACACCATGGGACTTCCTCACTATACTTTCTAGGCAGTCCAACTTATCTTTCATGATTTTTCTAAAATCTTTGCGTACACCATCATCGAACCAATCCTCCTCCTTGATAGGATTTGGATCAACATGGTTCATAGGTATAATAGGTGAAGGAGGTGGTATGTGGATCAACAACAGGCACCCCTTGTGGATTAATGGTGGTTTGCCCCAAATGGCCTATGATCAGCTGCAATTGTTACCCCTAATGCGCCAAAGTATCCTCTAACTATTCTATTTTCTCTTGTTCCTCGGCCATAGGTATCCCAGTACTTGTACTCAGACTAATCTTCCTAAACCAGGGGGACAGACCCAAGAATGTGTGCTCACGGTCTTCTTCGGAGCTATCTCTAGATAGTCTGCATACTCATATGTGTCTAATTTAGGAAAATTGTTTTTATCTTTTCCTTTTTAGGTCCTCTTAGTGCTATGCATGCTTATGAGAAGGAAAATAGATTGTACAACTACCTATTAACATATAGCCATATAAGTTTTAGTCGCATCATCGAGTATTCCTTTTCATTCAATGGCCACTATAATCGATGTCACGCTAGTTTTCCCATGCTTGGAACTTAATGTGTGACAGGGTTCATGATAGTGTATGTCTAATTAGGACTAGCTCTAGCAAATAGGACGCAAACAAGGTTATGATTCGTCGTCCTATGAACTTGTGGCTCATAATCCTAGTATAACACCTAAGCAAACCATCCTCATGTCATGTGGCGAGCATTTCATTTAGGCAGAGTGCTTTTAGTGTTAGATAAGGCTATATATCACTTATTGTATAGGCTTCCTTATTATGTCACATAATCCCAAAGGAAAAATAAAGCATATGTGCGCACATTGTCATAACAGGTCAAGCCCTAAAGGATTGGGATCTATGGCTACTATAGGCATCAAGGTGGATAGAGTCCAAGGGTCCCCCAACGAGATGTCCTATATCTCCCCCATTATAGGGTTTGGTATGGTATGTGGACATGTTTTTTATACTCATAGGTATATGCTAGGAAAGAGAAGTCCTCAACGGGGGTGGTCTGATGAGTTGCAAGCCCTGACCTTAGTTTGCCCAAGCTTTCTAAAACTAATGCACGTGTGATCCTCATAATGCAGAGTTGAAGAACCTTGAAAGTTTTGGAGTCTAACCCTCTTAGCCTATCCCTAGTAGAGTCACCGATTATGGGAACCTCGACCAAGTATGGGCCTGGAAGGATTAAGCCCACTTGATTGATCCCATTTTAATCCTTATGTCAACAACCACGAGTGAGGTTCACCACCCTTCATTCGCCTTTATCCAATCTAACCGATTTAAAGTCCTCGTATTTTGAATTCTATGGGGCTTTTTATCCATCCTGAGGCAACAATCAAAACCCATGATCCATATTCGAGGCTACACGAGTGAGTAATCTATGTCCTAGCGCAAGGCATCTTAAGGATCAAGGCTCAAATGTGTAGGACAATCATCGAGCAAGTCTAAACCTAGTGCTCTGATACTAAAAATCTCTATCACATCTCAGAGTAGCCAAAATAGGAAATTTTTATAAACATTTTCTCTTTTGGTCCCGTGGATACATGGCAAGTTGAGGATCACATGATTGTTCATAACAAGGTAGATAGAGATAATAAATAATAAGCAGTAAAAGGAAGTAGTATAAATAAACATGGTAGTTCTAGACATACTTAATATTAACATTAGAGCCTTAGAACATCATCATTAATTCATCATAGAGAAGAGGGAAAGAAAAGAGGATAATACTCTGGGCATGAATCCCTACAACATAATGAGTACGACACCTAGTGCCTCATTATAAACACGGATAGGTAAAACAAATGTCTTCAACTTCTGTCAGCTAACATGCAAAGCCATAGCCTTCCTCAGTGCATTCCTCCTCTGGATAGTTTGCCTCTGCAAGACCT
This sequence comes from Hydrangea macrophylla, assembly GCA_033977485.1. NCBI lineage: Eukaryota > Viridiplantae > Streptophyta > Magnoliopsida > Cornales > Hydrangeaceae > Hydrangea > Hydrangea macrophylla. The sequence continues at coordinate 51,791,997 of CM066991.1, read as the reverse complement.
GGATGTTTGATTGTCTAGGACATGATAGTCGTCAACTGGAATGCAAGTTGAGTGAGCAAACCTACTACACTTGATCAGGCTCAGAAAATATTTGGTTAATTCGTTAAGAAAGTAAAAGATTCCTTTTATGCTTTTGGAAACATTACCATTAAGTCTCGCTTAATCTCAATCTTGACAAATTACGTACATTAGGAAATGTTCATCAACATACTTGGATGTTTGGGAATATAATCAAAATCAACTGACCACTTTGGACCATTAGTCTAATTCGTACCAACTTTACACTTTACTTTGAACCACATGTTTAATCCTTACGCACTGAACTCACTTTGGACACCAGTACAATCTTTACTTTATGTTGGGCCACAAGTCCAATCTTTAGTAACTCGACTCTTTGCATGCATTCAACATAAGTGTCGTCGGCCTAGAATATCTCTGCCTTATGGCCGTTAGGTTACCATCTTGTCATCTCTGCCTTATGGCCTCAAACTTGGTAACCCTTATCTTATTCCATTCAGCATTGGTTAACTTGTCATCTCTACCTTATGACCACTTGCTTGACATCTCTGCCTTATAGCTGGTTAGCAATCTCAACTCAACTGACCTTGACAGTACTAACAAGGTACTACTACTACACTTGCCACTTATGCCATTCACAATACATTGTACCGATATGGTATGACTACTCTTGCCTCCATTGCCTGTATAGCTATGGTGACATCTCAACAGCATCGCAAAGCTCATTGCTCTTTCTTAGATGAAACATAAGAACCAGACTGATAGATACGATCATCTTGTTATCAGCGTCATCACAATTTTCTTGTATCCAACCGGTGCGTGTGGTACAAGTCATTAAAGTATCTTAATATTGAGATAACGTACTTATATACATCATATTATTATTCATGTAATTCTCATACATCGCATATATAACGCTCACAGGTTCGTTACATTAATTACTAAAGAAAAGATATCTTTCATAAAATAGTAGGCTTTGAGCGCTCTAGTAAGCTCGAGCGCTTGGCTTTGTATTTTCCAGAATTCTTCTTTCTTTTCATTATAAAAGTTATTCATTAATAAGGTACTATTAAAATTGCTTGAAGTATAACATCTAGAGAGTACATGCACATATATATCGATCCCAAGGTCTAAGTATAACTATATTAGCTCAGGGTATGACAATTATAGCATAGATTATACTAAAATCAACATGCAAGCAAACTGATTTTCTACATACTACACCACTTGAGCGCTCAGGCCTGGCTTGTTTGTGGGGCTCGAGCGCTTGCATGAGCTCAAGTGCTCGGGTTTAGTAGTTTCTAGCAGTTTTGTATATTATAACAGAATTTTGACTTAAGTCTCCTTGCATGCAACATGCATAGTCATAGATCATAAGTTTAACTTAATGAAACACGAATTTGAGTGAGTATGAGTACTCACTTAGATTGGATGATCAATTAGATGCTTAGATGAAAAAGATTTGTGTGTGTTGTGATGATCATGCTCTAAATACAACTTCAATAGATAGATCCTCCAATTTCCATCTTCTTCACTTTGATCCATTAAGACTCACTTCTAGAGCTTCATGGTAGTTGTAATACAGGTGCTTGTGTATGTATGAGTGGTATGAATTTGAGGACATGCAAGTGGTGTTTGCATATGAAATGTGTATAAATATATATCGACTCTCAAGATCTCTCTCTTAAGGACACTCTTTGGAAAATAGAGTTTATAAACGTAATGCTGGGAAAACTCTGGTATTTATAGAGTTTCAAGGGCCAGGGGCAAAATAGTCATTTTACCATTTTTATAGCTCAAGCACTCCCGTACTCGAGTGCTCGGGGCTCCTATTTCTCTAAACTTTCTAAAGCTCAAGGGTTTAAGAGGTTCAAGTATAAACATCCATATGAACTATAATCAAATTTAATACATATACAATCGTACCTTATACAAATGGACACAGAAATATAGAAATACATTCGTAATCGAATAAATACAGATAAATGGGCTGGAGTTACACTCTCTAACCATCTATATAGACGTATTATAGGGGTTGTTGTAGGGTGGTGTCTTATTATAGAGGAGAAGGTGAATGAGGGTTGTCCAAACATATGAGGTATGAGTATGTGTTTGTATTGTTGTGTCCAAGGGTAGATTGGGAGGGGGGAAAAGGTATACATGGCTGCCACATGGCAGGGGTGGGGTCCACTCTTGGCTTGTGTACCTCGGGATGTGTGTCAATATCCCAAAATACATGCAATGCTATGAATGTGTGCACAACTATAAAATACATTTATACAGGGCTGTGTACGAGCCTGAGTGAAATTCTATGGATTCTAAACAGTGACTAAGAGTCAAGGTTATGACTACTATTATAGTTACTGAGTTATTATTACCGTCATTGTTAGAACGACAATCCAAAAAAACTTGTTCATAGGTTCTAACTATAATTTTCTTAAGTTCTATAACCAGGATAATATGAGGTGACATCATAATTCAATTTTCTCTAGGGAATTCATACATGGAATTTTTTGGAAAATTGCGGGTGCTGCATGTAAGCCCTTAGTGCTTATGTCGTGTACAAGTATCCGTGCATTGTACTGATTTACTTGCAAGACTGGTATTGTGCGCAAATGATGTACTGCGAATGAGTGTACGGGTCTGTGTGTGACCGTCTAAACGAACACGTGAACCTTGAATACATATATCGCATAGAGATAATAGTACAAAAAATGAATTCCAAAAATGAAATAAGAAATATAATTTTGTTTACAAATACTGGGTGTTACATATAACCTACAACTTATACTAATTGTTAAGTTATAACTTATTAAGTATTACACATTTACTTATAACTTGTTACAAAAAATTAATTGCTTATAACGTATAACTTATTTATATTTATACTTATTCGTTATTAATTATTAATTCATATTTATTATTACGACCCGTTTGGTCCATGGATTATTTTAGGTGGATTCTGATTACTAGGAATCATAATACTAGTAATCAATTCACCAGGAATTTGAATCCCTACAAAGTGTTTAGTTCACCAGTGGAATCTAGCTGGATTTAGAATCTTGTGTTTGGTTGGGTCAAGGAAAATGAAATAGGAATGTTATTAAATACCTAAGTTACCCTTGAAGGCTAAAACAGATAATGAGCTAAAATTCACACCTCTAAAGTTGGAGGATGATTAAGAAAATAATGACTTAAATCTAAAAATTGGTTAGACATATGGGCATGCAATATTAGGTTCATGTGGTTAGTAGAAAGACACAATTTTGATGGTTGTGAGAAAACAAAAACCTTATGTTTTGATATTATAGAGGAAATTTTTGAAGATTTAATTCACAACGTATTGAAAAGTATACTACAATCACTTATATGAAGCTAAATTGTAACCAAAACATCCAATGAAGAAATGAGCAACCATTGACAATAAAATAAAATAAAATCAACCAAAACCAAAACCAAAACCAAAACCGACGGCCATATATGAGTTTGTTTTCTTCCAAAATAGCACTTATTATTTTCAAGCAAATTATCAATCTAATACTTAGCTTAACTTAACTGATACTTTACATGAATATAATGGCTAATTTAGATATTATGAAAATATAAAATCAAAACCCCAGTTTTCTTTGAGAATACTACCTCCAAACTAGGATTTAGAATCCACCCTCTTTCCCACTTTTGGGTGGATTCTGAATCCAGTAGGACCCATAATTCAATAAATAATCCATGAAACAAAAAATGATAACTTTTAAGATTACTAGTAATATTATGATGGAATCAAAATCCACCCTAAGAATACATGAACCAAACAAGCCGTAACTAAAAAGACATTGTATGAGTTCTTTTTAGTGTGGATGATGTGTAAAGAGAACTATACCATGTAGGCATGCTAGTGTATGTAAGATATAGTACAATAATAAAAAAGTAGTAGTACAGTCGAATGGGTCCCAGCGAGGATGTGGCTCGAGTGAGAACCAGGGCAGTTCCAAATAAGAGAGAGAGAGAAGTAGTAGGTGTCCAAAGGTGATATAAGGAGTGGTACTAAGGTATGAGTGAAGGTGGAAGGGGAATGGTAGGTATATAAGTAATGACTAAAAAGTCTACGAGAAGTTGCTTGGATAATGATAAGG